>CM029015.1:206674036-207916217 GCA_016801055.1 Panax notoginseng | reverse complement strand
ATTGTGACTCCCCCCAAAATTAGGTATACATCACCCATCTTGGGTCGTCAGATACATAGTACAGAATACAAATACAACTTAATAATACAACTGTCGTGTACAATACGACAAAACATAAACTGTGAGTTTGAATACAAATATTATCTTCTAGAGAGTATTCATACACTCAAAAGGAGTCCTCATTACATTTATTAACACACCATTACATAGAATAGTGAGGACTACTAACTAATACTATTCTTTCGGACCATCACTCCGTTCCCCGACTTGCCCCAGCTACGTTCTCATTTCCTGAAGAGAACAGTGAAAGAAAGGGTGAGCTCAACTAGCCCAGTAAGAAATATTATGACTAAGATAATGCAGAATAAATTATCATTAGCCTTCAACAATGTTAAACTGATAAAAATATAATAGACATCAAGTTTAACTGTAACGGAACAAGCAATCCATTAAAAGAGTCAAGTAGAAAATAAACTCTACTACTATCTTTTATGATTTAAAAAGTTTTTCAACACTGTGATCGCTGGGACTCAGCTTAATAAAATAATCCACATCATCGAATCACCCCTGCACTACGGCCAAGGATATTCGTATATTCATTAATGGTCATGATCATGCCAACAACTGTCCATCAATGCACTACGGGCCAATGAGGACTTTTACCACATCATTTGTAACATTACGGTCATGATTATACCGAATAATCTCTGGTCATAATCATACCAAGTCCATCTATGCAATACATGCCACAGATGACTTTCAACATTTTATAAACATGAGGATGAATGACAATGAAATAAGAATTCAATAAAAACAAGTTCAAGAATTAATTTATCCAGGAATTAACAACGTCCAAATTGTCCACATGATACTGCATTGTGGAGTAAAATTCAAGAATGCTTAGAAGAATATTTTCTTGAAAAGATACTGGATGAAACGCAACTATCAAGGATATTCCACAACTTTCATGGAGTATAGAAGTCAAAACTTAACCAACTGAGTACAATAAAGAATGGAATAACAAAAGAAATCACCATGCATGCGATAGACCGCACAGACAGGTTATTCCAATAGAATAATAAATAATGGAACCAGGTCCGGCGTAAACGCACAGACAGGATATTCCGACAGAATAATAAATAATGGAACCAGGTCCGGTGTAAAACACACAGACAGGATATTCCAACAGAATAATAATAAAACGGAACCAGGTCCGGTGTAAAACACACAGACAGGATGTTCCAACAGAATAATAAACGGAACCAGGTCCGTGTAAAACACACAGACAGGATGTTTCCAACAGAATAATAGAAGAATGTCACCAAGTATAGGGTAGACCGCGTATACTGGTTATTCCAACAGAATAATAACGAATGGAATAACAGAAGTTCTCTTCATGAATATAAAAGAAATAATATTCCCTACCTTAAAAGAACTGGATATTGGAAAAGTGATGTAGCAGAATACTTTTATTCTCTCTCTCTCTTATTCTCTCTATACTTTCTCTCTCTATAGCTTGAATGAATTCGTGAAAAATAATGAAGCCCTAGGCCTCTATTTATAGAAAAACTGAGTGTGGCTCTTGGTCTTAACGAAGGTCAAATGACTCTTGGTCTTAACGAAGGTCAAATGACTCTTGGTAATATTGAAGGGACAACTACTATTGACGAAAGTAATTACTATTGACCAAGGTAAATACTATTGACGAAGGTAATTACTATTGACCAAGGTAAATACTATTGACGAAGGTAATTACTATTGACCAAGAGACTCTTAGATGATGACATATGGCCAACCATAAAATAACCAAACTTACCACAACGTCTCAATATTGATTTAATAATATAACATATTAACAGATGATACTATGACAATAATTTAAGAGATATGATGCAGCAATTACTGTAGCAATAATTGAGTATAGCTGAGTGACTTCTCACGTAAGCATCAATAATCAATACGTGTGCTACTATGCAACCACGCGTATTACTGTACTTTTACTACCGAGTAGTTCAACAGTTTTAACGGTTTTAACGGTAACACCTCAGCCGTTATTTTTATAGAAAGATAATTCTGTCGTTTTCTCAATCCGACAATAATTCCGTTGTGGGGTCCACCAATGATTGTGCCGTCGTAGAATATTCCTCGACAAAAAGAATATTCTTCTCGACCAAACGAATATTTTATAACAACTTGCTTACTTTGCAAAATTATAATATATTACCCACAACTATAACATATATCAAATTAACTCCATAATATTCAAAAATGATATTTATAGAAAATTCCATCTTTATTTATAAAAATTGGGGTCTTACAACCTCCCCTTCTTATGAAATTTCGCCCTCGAAATTAGGGTACGTACCTGGTATGTCGAAGAGGTAAGGATACCTTGATTTCATTTCTGATTCTAACTCCCAAGTCATTTCTTAACATCGTGGTTTCTCCACAAAACTTTGACTTGAGGTATAACCTTGGAGCGTAGAATATGTTCCTTCTTATCCAAGATTTGAACAGGAACTTCTTCATACGTCAAATCCTCCGCTATTTCGTCCGGTTCTAACTCAATAATGTGGTTCGGGTCTTCCACATATTTGCGTAACATGGATATGTGGAAAACGTTATGAACACGAGACATACTTGGCGGTAAAGCGAGTCTATAAGCCACAGTCCTCCTACTCGATCGAGGATTAAAAATGGACCGATGAATCGAGGATTTTAGCTTTCCTCTCTTTCCAAATCTTGTAACTCCTTTCCATGGAGCAACACGTAAGAACACATGATCTCCTACATCAAATTCCACATCCTTTCGATGAAGATCAGCATAACTCTTTTGTCGATCTTGTGAGGTTTTTATACGTTGTCGGATCGTTTGAATCTTTTCTGTAGTCATACGTACCAACTCCGGTCCCAACAACGTTGCTTCGCCCACCTCATCCCAGCATACTGGAGAACGACATTTTCTTCCATACAATGCTTCGAATGGAGCCATGCCAATACTTGCTTGATAACTGTTGTTGTAGGAAAACTCCACCAATGGTAAGAACTTGTCCCAACTTCCCTTGAAGTCAAAGACACAGAGTCTTAATAGATCTTCAAGAGTTTTGAATAGTCCTCTCTGATTGTCCATCCGTCTGAGGATGATATGCTGAACTAAATCGTAACTCCGTGCCCATAGCTTTTTGTAAACTAACCCAAAATCGTGAAGTGAATCTTGGGTCTCGATCAGAAATTATGGATACTGGCATACCATGCAGTCTTACAATCTCGTTTATGTACATACGAGCAAGACGTTCAAGTGTATAAGTTTCTCGTATCGATAAGAAATGAGCAGACTTGGTCAATCTATCAACAATGACCCAAATCGCATCAATACCTTGAGAAACCCTGGAAGACCGGTAACGAAATCCATGGTAATGTGCTCCCACTTCCATTCTGGAATTTCAAGTGGTTGAAATGGACCTTTTGGTACTTGATGCTCCGCTTTGACTCGTTGACAAGTTAGACACCTTGAGATAAACAACGCTATCTCTCTCTTCATATTGCTCCACCAAAATGTATGACGAAGATCATGATACATTTTGGTACTTCCAGGATGGATTGCAAACGGTGTGTTGTGCGCCTCCATCATGATTTCATACTTTAAATCAGGGTTGTTAGGAACACAAAGTCGGAGTTGACTCGAAGTATTCCTTCCTCATCGATTCTTGCTTCCGGCATAACACCTTCTTGCACTTTCTTCCTCATACGCATCAGCTCCAGGTCTGTAGCTTGAGCAGCTTTAACTTTATCGATTAAAGTCGGTTCTACTCGTATATTCGCCATCATCACATGGGTCCCTGGAGTCTTCAACTCTATCTCCATCCTTTGCAAGTCACACAAAATGGGCCTTTGCGTTGTTAATATTGCACTTGTACCCGCATATGATCTTCTACTCAATGCGTCAGCTACCACGTTCGCTTTTTCCAGGATGGTATTGAATGGTATGATCATAATCTTTCAACAGTTCAAGCCAACGTCGTTGTCGCATGTTGAGTTCCTTTTGAGTGAAGAAATATTTGAGGCTTTTATGATCCGTAAAGATCTCCACTTTCTCCCCATACAAGTAATGCCTCCAAATTTTAAGTGCAAAGACAACAGCTGCCAACTCTAGATCATGAGTAGGATAATTCCTCTCATATTCCTTGAGTTGTCTTGATGCATAGGCTATGACTTTCCATGTTGCATGAGAACGCATCCCAACCCTTTGCTCGAAGCATCACTGTAGATGACAAATCCCTCCGAGCCAGATGGTATTGTTAGAACAGGTGCTGAAATGAGTCTCCTCTTGAGTTCTTGAAAACTCTGCTCACATTCTTCGCTCCAACCAAACTTTGTATCTTTCCGAGTCAGCTGAGTTAATGGAGTAGCGATTCGAGAAAATCCTTCCACGAATCTCCGATAATAACCAGCTAAACCAAGAAAGCTACGTACCTCGGTCACTGATTTAGGTTGCTCCCAGCTTTGAATAGCTTCAATCTTTGCCGGGTCAACCGATATTCCACGACTTGATACTACGTGCCCAAGAATGCTACCTCCTCCAGCCAGAACTCGCATTTCTTCAACTTGGCATAAAGCTTGTATTCACAGAAGCTTTTGGAGTACCAGCCTCAAGTGTTGCTCATGATCTTCACGGCTTTTGGAATAAATAAGGATGTCATCAATAAAGACGACCACAAAGTGATCCAAATATTCCTTGAATACCCGTTCATCATATCCATGAAGGCAGCAGAGCATTAGTCAATCCAAAAGACATGACTAGGAATTCATAATGCCCGTACCGAGTTCTAAAAGCCGTCTTTGAATATCCTCAGTTCTAACCTTCAGCTGATGATATCCAGAACGAAGATCGATCTTTGAAAAGAATTGTGCTCCTTGCAACTGGTCAAACAGGTCATCAATACGTCGCAATGGGTACCTGTTTTTGATGGTGACATGATTCAACTCCCGATAATCAATACAAAGTCGCATACTTCCATCTTTCTTCTTCACGAATAGAACAGGAGCTCCCCAAGGAGAAGTACTAGGACGAATAAAGCCAATGTCTAACAATTCTTGCAGTTGGATCTTTAACTCCTGAAGTTCAATAGGAGCCATTCGATATGGGGCTTTGGAAATGGGTTTTGTACCGGTTCAAGATCGATACAAAATTCAATTTCACGCTCTGGGGGTAGGCCAGGAAGTTCTTCAGGAATACGTCAGGGAATTTATTAACAATAGAAATATCATTCAAAACTGACGTATTTTTGTTTAGATCTGTGACATGAGCTAAGAAAGCTTGACATCCGTTTTTCAATAAACGAATAGTTTTATGGCTTGAGATGACAGCGATTGATTTTAATGGTTTGGTTGCTTGAATTCGCATAACAGGTCGATTAGGAATATGAAAACTAACAACCTTACGAAAACAATCAATTTTTGCATAATGAGTAGTTAACCAATCAATCCCTAGAATCACGTCAAATGCAAGTATTTTTAATGAAATCAGATCGATAGGTAATGTGTGGGTACCAACTTGAACCAAACAAGACTTATAAACAGTGGAGGTAATGAAGGTTTCTCCCAACGGAGTTTCCACAGATAAGTCAAAGTCTAATTTCTCCGGAATCAAATTTAATCGATGAGCGCAAGTAGGAGAAATAAAAGAATGGGTTGAACCGGTATCAAATAAAGTATAAACTTCTTTAGAGTTTATAATAAGCTTACCCGTGATGACCTCATTCGGGTTCCTTGCTCTCTGGGAGTTCACAACAAACGCTCTCCCTTGCACACAACCGGTTTTGACTTTTTTGGGACGGCTTTTGGTGCCTCCATCCTAGCTGAATTTGTCTTCGGTAAACGACAAAATCGGGCTAAATGACCTTCTCTTCCACAATTATAACATGCTTTGGACGCATCGCGCAGTTTGGACTGATGTGCCCCTCCCCTCCGCATTTGAAACATATGATAGGTGGTCGTTCTCCTTCCTTAACGACAGGTGCTGGTGCTGACGTCTTTCCATCATTGTTGAATCTCCTCTTCTTAAATGTCCATTCTTATTGTTTTGGCCCTGATTACCACCGAAGTGATTACCATTTCTGGCCTGTTGATTCCCTCCACGCTTGTTGTCACCGCTTCGATGACTGCTCTCACTGGTATTATCATTTTGCCGGCTGCTCTCTTTTGGTTGCGTTGTCTCGTTATCGCGCTCCACCAACTGAGCCCTATTTACAACATCTGAATACAAACATAGTTTATGAGAAACAAGATGTTAACGTATCTCCGGCTTCAAACCTCTTAAAAACATCCGCGTCATTCTTTCTTCATTATCCACCAGGTGGGACGCAAACCGGGATAACTCCGCAAATTTTGCCTCGTACTGCGACACGGTCATATTATTCTGCTCCAATTTGATGAACTCCACCTCCTTCATGTGACGAATACTCTCGGAAAGTATTTGTCGTTAAACAGCTCTTGGAACTTCTCCCAGGACATCTTCAGTGCGGCAGGTTGAGTACGCTTTATCGATTCCCCACCAGTAATCTGCCTCTCCTCGCAACATAAAGGCGGCAAAGGGAACCTTTTGCTCCTCGGAGCAACCCAAGACATCAAATATCTTGGTGATCTGCTTTATCCATGTTTCAGCTACAAGTGGTTTGGGTTCTCCCTTAAACTCCGGTGGTCCCAGCTCCTTAAACTGTTTAGCGGTGACCGCCAGAGAGTTTCCAGTATTTCCACCTACGTTGTGGACAGGAGCCGCTTTCACCTGTTGTTGCATGAATTGCATAAAGCCTCTAAACATTTGATCATTCATCATTTGGTCAGTGTTTTTGTTTGCATGAGGATTGACACCTTCCTGATGCACATTATCCTGATTATTGATATGTGGTGAATCAACAGTCGTCTGTGCTCCATTGCTATTCTCAACGTTCTCAGATGCCATTTTCAGATACTGCCACAAAATAAAAATTAATTGATATGTCATATATTATCCTATATATGACCGACCAATTAAATACCATGAAATAAACTTAGGTATGTCATACTAGCGAAGGAATTCCCCGTCTCTCCCCTCCTAGTTCTATTCTCACATCTTAGCCAGGGATCATATCCCTAAGCTCTGATACCAACTGTGACGCCCCCAAAATTAGGTATACATCACCCATCTTGGGTCGTCAGATACATAGTACAGAATACAAATACAACTTAATAATACAACTGTCGTGTACAATACGACAAAACATAAACTGTGAGTTTGAATACAAATATTATCTTCTAGAGAGTATTCATACTCAAAAGGAGTCCTCATTACATTTATTAACACACCATTACATAGAATAGTGAGGACTACTAACTAATACTATTCATCGGACCATCACTCCGTTTCCCGACTTGCCCCAGCTATGTTCTCATTTCCTGAAGAGAACAGTGAAAGAAAGGGTGAGCTCAACTAGCCCAGTAAGAAATATTATGACTAAGATAATGCAGAATAAATATCATTAGCCTTCAACAATGTTAAACTGATAAAATATAATAGACATCAAGTTTAACTGTAACGGAACAAGCAATCCATTAAAAGAGTCAAGTAGAAAATAAACTCTACTATCTTTTATGATAAAAAGTTTTTCAACACTGTGATCGCTGGACTCAGCTTAATAAAATAATCCACATCATCGAATCACCCCTGCACTACGGCCAAGGATATTCGTATATTCATTAATGGTCATGATCATGCCAACAACTGTCCATCAATGCACTACGGGCCAATGAGGACTTTTACCACATCATTTGTAACATTACGGTCATGATTATACCGAATAATCCCTGGTCATAATCATACCAAGTCCATCTATGCACTACATGCCACAGATGACTTTCAACATTTTATAAACATGAGGATGATGACAATGATATAAGAATTCAATAAAACAAGTTCAAGAATTAATTTATCCAGGAATTAACAACGTCCAAATTGTCCACATGATACTGCATTGTGGAGTAAAATTCAAGAATGCTTAGAAAAATATTTTCTTGAAAAGATAATAGATGAAACGCAACTATCAAGGATATTCCACAACTTTCATGGAGTATAGAAGTCAAACTTAACCAACTGAGTACAATAAAGAATGGAATAACAAAAGAAATCACCATGCATGCGATAGACCGCACAGACAGGTTATTCCAATAGAATAATAAATAATGGAACCAGGTCCGGCGTAAACGCACAGACAGGATATTCCGACAGAATAATAAATAATGGAACCAGGTCCGGTGTAAAACACACAGACGGATATTCCAACAGAATAATAATAAAACGAACCAGGTCCGGTGTAAAACACACAGACAGGATGTTCCAACAGAATAATAAACGGAACCAGGTCCGGTGTAAAACACACAGACAGGATGTTCCAACAGAATAATAGAAGAATGTCACCAAGTATAGGGTAGACCGCGTATACTGGTTATTCCAACAGAATAATAACGAATGGAATAACAGAAGTTCTCTTCATGAATATAAAAGAAATAATATTTCCTACCTTAAAAGAACTGGATATTGGAAAAGTGATGTAGCAGAAAACTTTTATTCTCTCTCTCTTATTCTCTCTATACTTTCTCTCTCTATAGCTTGAATGAATTCGTGAAAAATAATGAAGCCCTAGGCCTCTATTTATAGAAAAACTGAGGGTGGCTCTTGGTCTTAACGAAGGGTCAAATGACTCTTGGTCTTAACGAAGGGTCAAATGACTCTTGGTAATATTGAAGGGACAACTACTATTGACGAAAGTAATTACTATTAACCAAGGTAAATACTATTGACGAAGGTAATTACTATTGACCAAGGTAAATACTATTGACGAAGGTAATTACTATTGACCAAGGTAAATACTATTGACGAAGGTAATTACTATTGACCAAGTAAATACTATTGACGACGGTAATTACTATTGACGACGGTAATTACTATTGACGAAGAGACTCTTAGATGATGACATATGGCCCCCCATAAAATAACCAAACTTACCACAACGTCTCAATTATTGATTTAATAATATAACATATTATACAGATGATACTATGACCATAATTTAAGAGATATGATGCAGCAATTACTGTACAATAATTGAGTATAGCTGAGTGACTTCTCACGTAAGCATCAATAATCAATACCGTGTGCTACTATGCAACCACGCGTATTACTGTACTTTTACTACCGAGTAGTTCAACAGTTTTAACGGTTTTAACGGTAACACCTCAGCCGTTATTTTTAATAGAAAGATAATTCTGTCGTTTTCTCAATCCGACAATAATTCCGTTGTGGGGTCCACCAATGATTGTGCCGTCGTACGAATATTCATCGACAAAAAGAATATTCTCCGACCAAACGAATATTTTATAACAACTTGCTTACTTTGCAAAATTTATAAATATTACCTACAACTATAACATTATATCAAATTAACTCCATAATATTCAAAAATGATATTTATAGAAAATTCATCTTTATTTATAAAAAATTGGGGTCTTACAACAATAAATCAGAGATCCCGTCTTATATAGGTAGTGCTCGTATATATACTCAGCAAGTGGATGAGCACATCCCTGTCTTATGATGACACGAGGTTGTATGTCGTTAGACATCTTTATGATAGTGGCAAACCACCCTTCCAACGTTGGGTACACCTTACCCTATTGGATTCACCAAATATAACTACTAAATGAACTATTCTTACTGCTTAGGGAGAACATCCACAGCTAGACCACCGTTCTATTTTTCCGTTACCCTCGCTCGACCCAGCTACACTCTTATTACCTGAAAGGATTGTGAAGCAAAAGGGTGAGCACAACTAGCTCATAAAGAATATCATGACTAAAGATAATTCAATTATCAATAGCCTTCATCAACAATAAATCAAGATTTAGAACATATGGTAAATGATCAAAATTTCAACCATAGTTGCAGCGGAACGAACAATCCATTAGAAGAGTCAAATAGACTATAAAGTCTATTATCTTCTCCATGTTAAAAATCTATCAACAATGTTTATCCCTGTAACATCAATCAACAATTCTGGTCCACAATCATATGAATAACTCATAATCATAACTGTAGTTCTAAATTCCTCTTCTCATCCAGGACGATGATAATTTTCATCACCTATCTTTACCTGAAACATCAAAGATCATGTTACACCAAATCACATTTCCTGTTCATAATCATACTAATAAAACCATCTTTGCACTACGGCCAAAGATATTCATTTGTATCACCTTGGTCATGTTTATCTCAACATCTGTTCATCTTTGCACTACTGGCCAAAGATATTCAACAACATGTCATCTTTGCACTACGGGCCAAAGATATTCATCAACAATTCATCTTTGCACTACAGGCCAAAGATATTCATCAATATTTCATCTTTGCACTACAGGCCAAAGATATTAATATCTCAAAGAAATAATAATCATTTCAGATTTATATAAACAATAATTATAACCGTGTTGATCAATTCACCTTTGCACTTAAGCTAAAGATATTCACTTATAAATTCAATGGTCATGATCATACCAGTCAACAATTCAACTTTGCACTACTGGCCAAAGAGAACCCATAGTCATGATCATACCAATAATTTACCCATCTTTACACTCAACGAAAGAGAATTTCAACATCAAGGTTATAAAAATGTTATATATGATAATAAAAATAATATGATCAACATATAGATTTAATCTCAAGAGTAATATTCATAAATCAACTATAATTTGGTTAGAAAAGAAACCAATTTTGTCGTGAATAGTAACTCGTGAATAGTAACTCATGAATAGTAATCCCGACACAAAAAGGTAGAAATTCCACAATAAAATCCATACAATATTTCGGTATAATGATATTGAAAGAATAACATTTCTTAAGCTTATAAACAATTTATTTAAATTGTTTGCACTTACTAAATAATGCATTTAATCATTCAAAATACCAAACTCATAAGATTTCATTACCAATAACCAAAACCCTCATCAAAAAATCTGCATATACCTCATATAGGATTCTCAAGCTATAAAATCCTATTTTCCAATTTTCTTACTTCACATAACATATTTAATTCATTTACTCATAACTAGTACATTTTCATGAAAAAACCAAATCAGTTCCAAAAATATTTCTTTTCTGAAATTTAGTATATAAGTCCCATATAGTGAACATATATTTTTCTCAGAATTTTTAAAAGTCATTTACTATTTTTCATATGGCCAAAATAGCCGAATATTTAGACATTTATTAAAAATTATACTTTTGTCAAAAAATTCTGAAATTTACAGAGTATACTTCTATCATATACATGTACTCCCAATAAAAATTTCATCAATTTTGGAGTTAACCACAAGGAATTATAAGCAGTTACTTTTAAAATAGTCTTTTCTCATAAAATTCATAACTCCAATCTATACATCCAAAAATCACCATTTTTGGATACAATCAATAAAACTCATCAAAATATCATTTCAAATTTTTCCAGAATTTTTGAAGGTCAGAAAAATTACGAAACTGAAAAACATAACAACCCTTAAAATCCCTTAAAATCCCTAACTATCCCTTTACCTCAAAAAGCAGTACTTCTGATCGGTATAAGGCTGAAGGAAACTTGCACTGATGAATAGAAACTCACAGAGTATCTAAATACTCACAAAATACACTCAATAACTAGAGAGAGAAAGAGGGAAAACTTATGTTTCTGGTGTGATTTTCAATTCTAACTTAGCCCTCTATTTATAGGAAAATTTTGGTATTTGACCTGCAACCTGATGGCTTTACCTGCTACTATTCCCACCCACTACATTTGAAATATAATTCAGCACATTTCTTCACCAACCACAAGTGGAGCCCACCAATTCTAGAATTTTCCACCAAAATGATAAACTCCGAAAATTCAACAATTTCTGAACTAGTCATCTCGTAAAATTCATAATAAATCATACGTTCATTTTAACGGTTCAAAAATTGTGGGCATATACTCAACTTATATATGTATAACATATCCAAAAATTACCATGATCCAACGGTCGGATTAAAAATTATAACCCCCGCAAAATATCTCAAAAATCTTGATTTTTAATACCTCCATTCCGACAAAAATACGGATAAAAATCTCAACATTAACTCCTTCATTTTTAACCACAAAAATATATCTCTCATTTATATCCACATAAAATAAATATCAATAATTAATTATTCACAAATAATATTACAGAATCACATTTATGGCAACCAGGCCGTTCCCAGGAAAGAGGGGGCTTTCCAATAATAATTTCTCCTTACTGGCGCGCAATTAGATGACCAAACCTCTCCTTAGACAGAACTTTCTAGACATTGCCAATAATGCTATCTAATAATACTATTCAAATAATATGAATTATTGATCTGATAAAGGAAAATACTGTGCAGCAACAATTATTGAAACAACAATAATATAAAATATCAACGCAACAATTATTGAATCAATAAAATAAAATATTGAACAGTAACTACTGTAACAATTATTGAGTAGTGCCTTCTTACGTAAGAATCAATAATTTCAAAAATACTGTGCAATACCGTGTGCTACTGTGCAATAACGCGTATTACTGTATTTTAACCACCGGGTATTCCAACAGTGTTAACGGTAACAACTACGTCGTTATTTGTAAAAACTCAAATTTGTCGTTTTCTTCACCCGACAGTTATTCGTTATGGGGCCCACAAATAGCTGCGCCGTCGTACGAATATTCCCGACAGAAAGAATATTCCACGACCAAACGAATATTCTCCGACAACAATGATTATTTTATAACCACTTGCTTATTTTGAAAAAAAAATTCATATTTCACCCATAACTTTAAAATTTTATCAATTTAACCATTTACTGAATAGAAAAATTGAATACTTTTATTTCATAAAATTCGGGTCTTACAATCTCCCCTCCTTATGAAATTTCGTCCCCGAAATTTACGTACCTGGTATTTCAAAGAATTGAGAATACCTTCCTCTCATTTTAGATTCCATCTTCCCTGCCATCATAATTTCTCCATTGCTCATCTCCTGTATTTTAAATATCATTCTAGAATACAGCTTCAAAACAAGGGTTAATTTAACAAATTAACATATCACATAATATCCCGATATTATGACTGACCAACAAATAAGCTTAGGTAGGACACACTAGCGAAGGATTTACTCATCTCTCCCCTCCTAGTTATATTCCCCGATCTCCGCCAGAGATCATATCCCTAAGCTCTGATACCAAATGTAACGACCCCAAAATAGGTTCATTCCACCCAACCCATTCTGAGTCGTCAAATACATGGTACAGAAAACAACTACAACTTTATTACAATAATTGTCGTGCAAAATACAACAACACATATGCTGTGAGTTTGGATACAAATATATACCAAATGTGACTCATGTTCTAACCGTGGACATCACCTCACAATAACACCTTACATAAAGGTATAGTCAAAAAATGTTTTAGAAATTAGAATATTTGGGAAGTGCTCAAGGAAACCTTCGTACATGGGAGCCCATGCTTCTAGGTTATGATAGATATCATATGGCCACAGAATTATCCTTGGTTGACCCAATAGACCCCCCCAAAGAAAAATGAGAAGATTACTATCATATTCTTCCCAATGGTGAGTCTTCTCTTGACATATCATTATCTCTACTGTCTCTAATTAAGAATTATACTTTAAACAAACACCAAGATTATATAGGTAGTGCTCGTATATATACTCAGCAAGTGGATGAGCACATCCCTGTCTTATGATGACACGAGGTTGTATGTCGTTAGACATCTTGTATGATAGTGGCAAACCACCCTTCCAACGTTGGGTACACCTTACCCTATTGGATTCACCAAATATAACTACTAAATAAACTTTTCTATACTGCTTCGGGAGAACATCCACAGCTAGAGACCACCGTTCTATTTTTCCGTTACCCTCGCTCGACCCAGCTACACTCGTATTACCTGAAAGGAATTGTGAAGCAAAAGGGTGAGCACAACTAGCTCAGTAAAGAATATCATGACTAAAGATAATTCAATTATCAATAGCCTTCATCAACAATAAATCAGAGATTTAGAACATATGGTAAATGATCAAAATTTCAACCATAGTTGCAGCGGAACGAGCAATCCATTAGAAGAGTCAAATGGACTATAAAGTCTATTATCTTCTCCATGTTAAAAATCTATCAACAATGTTTTATCCCTGTAACATCAATCAACAATTCTGGTCCACAATCATATGAATAACTCATAATCATAACTGTAGTTCTAAATTCCTCTTCTCATTCAGGACGATGATAATTTTCATCACCTATCTTTACCTGAAACATCAAAGATCATGGTTACACCAAATCACATTTCCTGTTCATAATCATACTAATAAAACCATCTTTGCACTACGGCCAAAGATATTCATTTGTATCACCAGTTGGTCATGTTTATCTCAACATCTGTTCATCTTTGCACTACTGGCCAAAGATATTCAACAACATGTCATCTTTGCACTACGGGCCAAAGATATTCATCAACAATTCATCTTTGCACTACAGGCCAAAGATATTCATCAATATTTCATCTTTGCACTACAGGCCAAAGATATTAATATCTCAAAGAAATATATAATCATTTCAGAATTTATATAAACAATAATTATAACCGTGTTGATCAATTCACCTTTGCACTTAAGCTAAAGATATTCACTTATAAATTCAATGGTCATGATCATACCAGTCAACAATTCAACTTTGCACTACTGGCCAAAGAGAACCCATAGTCATGATCATACCAATAATTTACCCATCTTTACACTCAAGCGAAAGAGAATTTCAACATCAAGGTTATAAAAATGTTATATATGATAATAAAAATAATATATCAACATATAGATTTAATCTCAAGAGTAATATTCATAAATCAACTATAATTTGGTTAGAAAAGAAACCAATTTTGTCGTGAATAGTAACTCGTGAATAGTAACTCATGAATAGTAATCCCGACACAAAAAGGTAGAAATTCCACAATAAAATCCATACCAATATTTTGGTATAATGATATTGAAAGAATAACATTTCTTAAGCTTATAAACAATTTATTTAAATTGTTTGCACTTACTAAATAATGCATTTAATCATTCAAAAATACCAAACTCATAAGATTTCATTACCAATAACCAAAACCCTCATCAAAAATCTGCATATACCTCATATAGGATTCTCAAGCTATAAAATCCTATTTTCCAATTTTCTTACTTCACATAACATATTTAATTCATTTACTCATAACTAGTACATTTTCATGAAAAATACCAAATCAGTTCCAAAAATATTTCTTTTCTGAAATTTAGCATAATATAGTCCCATAGTGAACATATATTTTTCTCAGAATTTTTAAAAGTCATTTACTATTTTTCATATGGCCAAAATAGCCGAATATTTAGACATTTATCAAAAATTATACTTTTGTCTAAAAATTCTGAAATTTACAGAGTATACTTCTATCATATACATGTACTCCCAATAAAAATTTCATCAATTTTGGAGTTAACCACAAGGAATTATAAGCAGTTACTTTTAAAATAGTCTTTTCTCATAAAATTCATAACTCTCAATCTATACATCCAAAAATCACCATTTTTGGATACAATCAATAAAACTCATCAAAATATCATTTCAAATTTTTCCAGAATTTTTGAAGGTCAGAAAAATTACGAACTGAAAAACATAACAACCCTTAAAATCCCTTAAAATCCCTAACTATCCCTTACCTCAAAAGAGCAGTACTTCTGATCGGTATAAGGCTGAAGGAAACTTGCACTGATGAATAGAAACTCACAGAGTATCTAAATACTCACAAAATACACTCAATAATCTAGAGAGAGAAAGAGGGAAAACTTATGTTTCTGGTGTGATTTTCAATTCTAACTTAGCCCTCTATTTATAGGAAAATTTTGGTAGGTTTGACCTGCAACCTGATGGCTTTACCTGCTACTATTCCCACCCACTACATTTGAAATATAATTCAGCACATTTCTTCACCAACCACAAGTGGAGCCCACCAATTCTAGAATTTTCCACCAAAATGATAAACTCCGAAAATTCAACAATTTCTGAACTAGTCATCTCGTAAAATTCATAATAAATCATACGTTCATTTTTAACGGTTCAAAATTTATGGGCATATACTCAACTTATATATGTATAACATATCCAAAAATTACCATGATCCAACGGTCGGATTAAAAATTATAACCCCCGCAAAATATCTCAAAAATCTTGATTTTTAATACCTCCATTCCGACAAAAATACGGATAAAAACCTCAACATTAACTCCTTCATTTTTAACCACAAAAATATATCTCTCATTTATATCCACATAAAATAAATATCAATAATTAATTATTCACAAATAATATTACAGAATCACATTTATGACAACCAGGCCGTTCCCCAGGAAAGAGGGGGCTTTCCAATAAGAATTTCTCCTTACTGGCGCGCAATTAGATGACCAAACCTCTCCTTAGACAGAACTTTCTAGACATTGCCAATAATGCTATCTAATAATACTATTCAAATAATATGAATTATTGATCTGATAAAGGAAAATACTGTGCAGCAACAATTATTGAAACAACAATAATATAAAATATCAACGCAACAATTATTGAATCAATAAAATAAAATATTGAACAGTAACTACTGTAACAATTATTGAGTAGTGCCTTCTTACGTAAGAATCAATAATTTCAAAAATACTGTGCAATACCGTGTACTACTGTGCAATAACGCGTATTACTGTATTTTAACCACCGGGTATTCCAACAGTGTTAACGGTAACAACTACGCCGTTATTTGTAAAAACTCAAATTTGTCGTTTTCTTCACCCGACAGTTATTCGTTATGGGGCCCACAAATAGCTGCGCCGTCGTACGAATATTCTCCGACAGAAAGAATATTCCACGACCAAACGAATATTCCCCGACAACAATGATTATTTTATAACCACTTGCTTATTTTGAAAAAAAAATTCATATTTCACCCATAACTTTAAAATTTTATCAATTTAACCATTTACTGAATAGAAAAATTGAATACTTTTATTTCATAAAATTCGGGTCTTACAAAAATTATTTAAAGGTGGGGGCCACATGTGGGGCCCGTATGTGTTGGAAAATGATTTTTGAAATGGAAGAGTATACGTATGGAAGTATATGTATGTATTGAGTATATGGTGGGAGAAAGTGATATGTGAAAGTGATAGGTTTGTGATGTGTGTGTGAGTGGAAAATGGTGAAAAAGTGGTAGTGTGATAGTGATGTGTAAGAGTGTAGTGAAATTAATTTTTGGGTGGGTGGGGATTGATGTTGGGTATGGAGGAGAAAAATTAAGTGGTAGATATTATATATATATATATATATATATATATATATATATATAATATATATATATATATATTTAGCATGTGTTTATATATATATGTCTTATATTTTAATTTTGCTTGCATCTTATTAGTTGGAGGATTGAATTTTTGCATTAATGTGATATCAAAACATTGATACGTATATCTGAAGAATTATTTCATCCATGAACAGCGCCCTTCCATTCTCCTATAAATAGAAGCTCATTCCTTCATTATTTCTTACGAATTCACTGAAACTCCAGATAGAAAAATTATAGAGAAACTATAGAAAAGTATTCTGCTACTTCCCTACTCTTATATTCAGTTTTTTTTATGGTAAGGGGTGTTATTCTTTCTTATTCATGAAGAGAACTGTTATTATTTTATTACTTATTATTCTGTTGGAATAACCTGTATACGCGGTCTACCCTATACTTTGTGACATTCTTCTATTATTCTGTTGGAACATCCTGTCTGTGTGTTTTACACCGGACCTGGTTTCGTCTTTATTATTCTGTTGGAATATCATGTCTGTGCATTTTACGCCGAACCTAATTCCGTCTTTATTATTAAGTTGAAATATTCTGTCTGTGCGTTTTACGCCGGACCTGATTCCGTCTTTATTATTCTGTTGGAATATTCTGTCTGTGCGTTTCACGCCGGACCTAGTTCCGTTAATTATTATTCTGCTGGAATAATTTGCCTGTGCGGTCTATCGCATGCCTGGTGATTTTTTTGTTATTCTATTCCTTATTATACTCAGTTGGTTAAAGTTTTGACTTCTATACTCCATGAAATTAGTGAATATTCTTGATATTTGCGCTTCATCCAGTATCTTTTCATGAAAATATTCTTCTAAGCATTCTTGAATTTTACTCTACAAAGCAGTATCATGTTGACAATTTGGACGTTATTAGTTCCTGGATAAATTAATTCTTGAACTTGTTTTATTGAATTCTTATATCATTGTCATCATCCTCATGTTTATATTTTGTTGAAAGTCATCTGTGACCTGTATTGCATAGATGGACTTGGTGTAACAACCCCAAAATAGGTTCATTCCACCCAACCCATTCTGAGTCGTCAAATACATGGTACAGAAAATAACTACAACTTTATTACAATAATTGTCGTGCAAAATACAACAACACATATGCTGTGAGTTTGGATACAAATATATACCAAATGTGACTCATGTTCCAACCGTGGACATCACCTCACAATAACACCTTACATAAAGGTATAGTCAAAAAATGTTTTAGAAATTAGAATATTTGGGAAGTGCTCAAGGAAACCTTCGTACATGGGAGCCCATGCTTCTAGGCTATGATAGATATCATATGGCCACAGAATTATCCTTGGTTGACCCAATAGACCCCCCCAAAGAAAAATGAGAAGATTACTATCATATTCTTCCCAATGGTGAGTCTTCTCTTGACATATCATTATCTCTACTGTCTCTAATTAAGAATTATACTTTAAACAAACACCAAGATTATATAGGTAGTGCTCGTATATATACTCAGCAAGTGGATGAGCACATCCCTGTCTTATGATGACACGAGGTTGTATGTCGTTAGACATCTTGTATGATAGTGGCAAACCACCCTTCCAACGTTGGGTACACCTTACCCTATTGGATTCACCAAATATAACTACTAAATGAACTTTTCTATACTGCTTCGGGAGAACATCCACAGCTAGAGACCACCGTTCTATTTTTCCGTTACCCTCGCTCGACCCAGCTACACTCTTATTACCTGAAAGGAATTGTGAAGCAAAAGGGTGAGCACAACTAGCTCAGTAAAGAATATCATGACTAAAGATAATTCAATTATCAATAGCCTTCATCAACAATAAATCAGAGATTTAGAACATATGGTAAATGATCAAAATTTCAACCATAGTTGCAGCGGAACGAGCAATCCATTAGAAGAGTCAAATAGACTATAAAGTCTATTATCTTCTCCATGTTAAAAATCTATCAACAATGTTTTATCCCTGTAACATCAATCAACAATTCTGGTCCACAATCATATGAATAACTCATAATCATAACTGTAGTTCTAAATTCCTCTTCTCATTCAGGACGATGATAATTTTCATCACCTATCTTTACCTGAAACATCAAAGATCATGGTTACACCAAATCACATTTCCTGTTCATAATCATACTAATAAAACCATCTTTGCACTACGGCCAAAGATATTCATTTGTATCACCAGTTGGTCATGTTTATCTCAACATCTGTTCATCTTTGCACTACTGGCCAAAGATATTCAACAACATGTCATCTTTGCACTACGGGCCAAAGATATTCATCAACAATTCATCTTTGCACTACAGGCCAAAGATATTCATCAATATTTCATCTTTCCACTACAGGCCAAAGATATTAATATCTCAAAGAAATATATAATCATTTCAAAATTTATATAAACAATAATTATAACCGTGTTGATCAATTCACCTTTGCACTTAAGCTAAAGATATTCACTTATAAATTCAATGGTCATGATCATACCAGTCAACAATTCAACTTTGCACTACTGGCCAAAGAGAACCCATAGTCATGATCATACCAATAATTTACCCATCTTTACACTCAAGCGAAAGAGAATTTCAACATCAAGGTTATAAAAATGTTATATATGATAATAAAAACAATATGATCAACATATATATTTAATCTCAAGAGTAATATTCATAAATCAACTATAATTTGGTTAGAAAAGAAACCAATTTTGTCGTGAATAGTAACTCGTGAATAGTAACTCATGAATAGTAATCCCGACACAAAAAGGTAGAAATTCCACAATAAAATCCATACCAATATTTCGGTATAATGATATTGAAAGAATAACATTTCTTAAGCTTATAAATAATTTATTTAAATTGTTTGCACTTACTAAATAATGCATTTAATCATTCAAAAATACCAAACTCATAAGATTTCATTACCAATAACCAAAACCCTCATCAAAAATCTGCATATACCTCATATAGGATTCTCAAGCTATAAAATCCTATTTTCCAATTTTCTTACTTCACATAACATATTTAATTCATTTACTCATAACTAGTACATTTTCATGAAAAATACCAAATCAGTTCCAAAAATATTTCTTTTCTGAAATTTAGCATAATATAGTCCCATAGTGAACATATATTTTTCTCAGAATTTTTAAAAGTCATTTACTATTTTTCATATGGCCAAAATAGCCGAATATTTAGACATTTATCAAAAATTATACTTTTGTCTAAAAATTCTGAAATTTACAGAGTATACTTCTATCATATACATGTACTCCCAATAAAAATTTCATCAATTTTGGAGTTAACCACAAGGAATTATAAGCAGTTACTTTTAAAATAGTCTTTTCTCATAAAATTCATAACTCTCAATCTATACATCCAAAAATCACCATTTTTGGATACAATCAATAAAACTCATCAAAATATCATTTCAAATTTTTCCAGAATTTTTGAAGGTCAGAAAAATTACGAAACTGAAAAACATAACAACCCTTAAAATCCCTTAAAATCCCTAACTATCCCTTACCTCAAAAGAGCAGTACTTCTGATCGGTATAAGGCTGAAAGAAACTTGCACTGATGAATAGAAACTCACAGAGTATCTAAATACTCACAAAATACACTCAATAATCTAGAGAGAGAAAGAGGGAAAACTTATGTTTCTGGTGTGATTTTCAATTCTAACTTAGCCCTCTATTTATAGGAAAATTTTGGTAGGTTTGACCTGCAACCTGATGGCTTTACCTGCTACTATTCCCACCCACTACATTTGAAATATAATTCAGCACATTTCTTCACCAACCACAAGTGGAGCCCACCAATTCTAGAATTTTCCACCAAAATGATAAACTCCGAAAATTCAACAATTTCTGAACTAGTCATCTCGTAAAATTCATAATAAATCATACGTTCATTTTTAACGGTTCAAAATTTGTGGGCATATACTCAACTTATATATGTATAACATATCCAAAAATTACCATGATCCAACGGTCGGATTAAAAATTATAACCCCCGCAAAATATCTCAAAAATCTTGATTTTTAATACCTCCATTTCGACAAAAATACGGATAAAAACCTCAACATTAACTCCTTCATTTTTAACCACAAAAATATATCTCTCATTTATATCCACATAAAATAAATATTTCCTTCTCATATGAATCAATAATTAATTATTCACAAATAATATTACAGAATCACATTTATGACAACCAGGCCATTCCCAGGAAAGAGGGGGCTTTCCAATAAGAATTTCTCCTTACTGGCGCGCAATTAGATGACCAAACCTCTCCTTAGACAGAACTTTCTAGACATTGCCAATAATGCTATCTAATAATACTATTCAAATAATATGAATTATTGATCTGATAAAGGAAAATACTGTGCAGCAACAATTATTGAAACAACAATAATATAAAATATCAACGCAACAATTATTGAATCAATAAAATAAAAATATTGAACAGTAACTACTGTAACAATTATTGAGTAGTTCCTTCTTACGTAAGAATCAATAATTTTAAAAATACTATGCAATACCGTGTGCTACTGTGCAATAACGCGTATTACTGTATTTTAACCACCGGGTATTTCAACAGTGTTAACGATAACAACTACGCTGTTATTTATAAAAACTCAAATTTGTCATTTTTCTTCACCCGACAGTTATTCGTTATGGGGCCCACAAATAGCTGTGCCGTCGTACGAATATTCTCCGACAGAAAGAATATTCCACGACCAAACGAATATTCCCCGACAACAATGATTATTTTATAACCACTTGCTTATTTTGAAAAAAAATTTTATATTTCACCCATAACTTTAAAATTTTATCAATTTAACCATTTACTGAATAGAAAAATTGAATACTTTTATTTCATAAAATTCGGGGTCTTACACTTGGTATGATTATGACCAGGGATTATTCGGTGTAATCATGACCGTAATGATACAAATGATGTAAAAAAAGTTCTCATTGTCCCGTAGTGCATTGATGGACAGTTTTTGGTATGATTATGGCTATGGATTCTCTTTGGCCGTAGTGCAAAGATGAATTATTTTATGGCATGATCAGGACCGTTGATGAAAACATGATTATCTTTAGCCGTAGTGCATGGATAAGTCGTGGTTGTGATACTAAAGAATATCCTTGGCCACAGTGCAGGGGTGATTCGATGATGTGGATTATTTATTAAGCTGAGTCCCAGCGATAAAAGTCATAAAAAACCTTTTAAATCATAAAAGATAGTAGATTTTATTTTCTACTTGACTCTTTTAATGGATTGCTTGTTCCGCTGCAGTTAAACTTGATGTCTATTGTATTTTATCAGTTTAACATTGTTAAAGACTTATGATAATTTATTCTGCATTATCTTAGTCATAATATTTCTTACTGAGCTAGTTGAACTCACCCTTTCTTTCACTGTTCTCTTCAGGAAATGAGAACGTAGCTGGGACTAGTCAGGGAACAGAGTGATGGTCCTAGATGGTGCATTAGTAGTCCTCACAATTCTGTAAAATAGTGTGATAATAATTGTAATGAGAACTCCTTTTAAGTTTGTATACTCTCTAGTAGACAATATTTGTATTCAAACTCACAGTTTATGTTTTGTCGTATTGTACACGACAGTTGTATTATTAAGTTGTATTTGTATTCTGTACCATGTATCTGGCGACTCAAAATGGGTGATGTATACCTAATTTTGGGGGCGTCACATCCTAGTAGAAGTAGTTCGCCTGTAGCATTGACAATTTTTTCGATCTTGAGAAAATACAGAATCCATTATTATGAATTCTCACAATTTCATAAGCAGTTTAACTAACTGAAAAAGAACAGAATTGGAAGAGGAGCTAGAAAGGAGAAGAGAGAAATATTGGAAAAATATTTTTCATTCATAATCTGGATAATCCCAAATTTACACATAGTACCATTTGGTTGGGATGTAATTATTTGTTAATATATTAAAAAAATATTTAATTATTATTATTTATTAATAATTATAAATATTACCATGCATGCGGTATAACCGAAAATCGAACCGAAAAATCCGATACCGATTTTGTACCGAACCGGTACCAAAACCTGTAATTCGGTACCGGTACCGGTTTCGGTTCTTATTTTTTTGATAATTTCAAATCTGTATCGATTCGATTTTTTCGGTACCGGTTCGATTGTTTACCGATGAGCATCCCTAATGACCATTAGTTAACAATTGAATGTCTTTGGTCGTAGTGCACTGACAGACAATTGATTGATATGATCATGACCATTGGTTTTATAATTGAATATATTTGGCCCGTAATGCAAAGATAGACAACTGATTGGTATGATCATTGTTGTTACATTTGAATATTTTTAGCCTTTGGGGTAAGAATATTGAGTAAACATTCTATTAAGCCTTTGTGGCAAGGAGAAACTGTTGATTTACATGATTATAAATATGAATTGTGAACTTAACTATAATCTTTAGTAGTTCAGATGAAGACAGGTGATGAAAGTTCTCTTTGTCTTAGGTACAACCAAGAACTGTTGATGAGTATTACAGGAATGAAATATTAACGATGGACCTTTAATTTTGAGAAGATAGTAAACATTATGTTCTACTTGACTCTTCTAATGGATTGTTGATTTCGCTGTAATTATGGTTGAAAACTTTTATTATCTACCATATGTTCTAAATCTCTGATTTATTATTGATGAAGGCTATTGATAATGTAATTATCTTTAGTCATAATATTCTTTACTGGGCTATTTGTGCTCACCCTTTTGCTTCACAATTTCTTTCAGGTATTAAGAGCGTAGGTGGGTCGAGCGGGAATAATAGGGGAATAATGTGATGGTCCGAGACTGTAAAAGTTTTTCAATACATTATAAAACTGCATGACATGCAATATATAATTGTATTGAGGACCTAAGATGGGTGTGTCGTATATGATACGTCACTTAATAATTGATTTTGGTGAACAACAATAGGGTGATGAGAACCCGACTTTGAAACGTCAAAAGTGCACCTCATTAGAATGAACATGATAGTAATCTTCTCGTTCTTCTTTGGGGTCTTAAAATATTTGCTGCTATTTTTTATAAGGCATTGTAATAATTTGAGTTTGGATACTGTCTACGAGACAATATTTATATTAAAACTCACAGCATATGTGTTGTCGTATTTTGCACGACAATTGTAATAATGAAGTTTGTAATTATTTTCTGTACCATGTATTTGACGACTCAGAATGAATAATACATACCTATTTTGGGGGCGTCACACTTAGTATCTCTAACATTACTTTAATATAAATGATCGATTCAAAAATGATATATTTCAAGACTATATGTATTAATTCGTGTATTATAAATAATTAAAGGGAGACAACAATTCTAAAGATCTATAAGCAATCAACTCTGTCACATAAATGAATTTCCCATAAATTTTTATTTGGATATCATTAATAAAATATAAGGGTGTAAATGAATCTAGTCAAATCGAATATTAAATTGTTTAGATTTGGTTCACAAAATTTATCGAATATAAAATAAAGTTTGATTGAGACTCGTTTAGCTACTGAGTCTAGCACGATCTCGAATCGAGCCCGAATAGTTTGAACTTTCGAACGAATATGATCGAGTATCAATAGAAAATTACTGTAAGACCCCGAATTTTATGAAATAAAAGTATTCAATTTTTCTATTCAGTAAATGGTTAAATTGATAAAATTTTAAAGTTATGGGTGAAATATGAAATTTTTTTTCAAAATAAGCAAGTGGTTATAAAATAATCATTGTTGTCGGGGAATATTCGTTTGGTCGTAGAATATTCTTTCTGTCGGAGAATATTCGTACGACGGCGCAGCTATTTGTGGGCCCCATAACGAATAATTGTCGGGTGAAGAAAACGACAAATTTGAGTTTTTACAAATAACGGCGTAGTTGTTACTGTTAACACTGTTGGAATACCCGGTGGTTAAAATACAATAATACGCGTTATTGCACAGTACCACACGGTATTGCACAGTATTTTTGAAATTATTGATTCTTACGTAAGAAGGCACTACTCAATAATTGTTACAGTAGTTACTGTTCAATATTTTATTTTATTGATTCAATAATTGTTGCGTTGATATTTTATATTATTGTTGTTTCAATAATTGTTGCTGCACAGTATTTTCCTTTATCAGATCAATAATTCATATTATTTGAATAGTATTATTAGATAGCATTATTGGCAATGTCTAGAAAGTTCTGTCTAAGGAGAGGTTTGGTCATCTAATTGCGCGCCAGTAAGGAGAAATTATTATTGGAAAGCCCCCTCTTTCCTGGGAACGGCCTGGTTGCCATAAATGTGATTCTGTAATATTATTTGTGAATAATTAATTATTGATATTTATTTTATGTGGATATAAATGAGAGATATATTTTTGTGGTTAAAAATGAAGGAGTTAATGTTGAGGTTTTTATCCGTATTTTTGTCGGAATGGAGGTATTAAAAATCAAGATTTTTGAGATATTTTGCGGGGGTTATAATTTTTAATCCGACCGTTGGATCATGGTAATTTTTGGATATGTTATACATATATAAGTTGAGTATATGCCCACAAATTTTGAACCGTTAAAAATGAACGTATGATTTATTATGAATTTTACGAGATGACTGGTTCAGAAATTGTTGAATTTTCGGAGTTTATCATTTTGGTGGAAAATTCTAGAATTTGTGGGCCCCACTTGTGGTTGGTGAAGAAATGTGCTGAATTATATTTCAAATGTGGTGGGTGGGAATAGTAGCAGGTAAAGCCATCAGGTTGCAGGTTAAACCTACCAAAATTTTCCTATAAATAGAGGGCTAAGTTAGAATTGAAAATCACACCAGAAACATAAGTTTTCTCTCTTTCTCTCTCTAGATTATTGAGTGTATTTTGTGAGTATTTAGATACTCTGTGAGTTTCTATTCATCAGTGCAAGTTTCCTTCAGCCTTATACCGATCAGAAGTACTGCTCTTTTGAGGTAAGGGATAGTAAGGGATTTTAAGGGATTTTAAGGGTTGTTATGTTTTTTAGTTTCGTAATTTTTCTGACCTTCAAAAATTCTGGAAAAATTTGAAATGATATTTTGATGAGTTTTATTGATTGTATCCAAAAATGGTGATTTTTGGATGTATAGATTGAGAGTTATGAATTTTATGAGAAAAGACTATTTTAAAAGTAACTGCTTATAATTCCTTGTGGTTAATTCCAAAATTGATGAAATTTTTATTGGGAGTACATGTATATGATAGAAGTATACTCTGTAAATTTCAGAATTTTTAGACAAAAGTATAATTTTTGATAAATATCTAAATATTCGGCTATTTTGGCCATATGAAAAATAGTAAATGACTTTTAAAAATTCTGAGAAAAATATATGTTCACTATGGGACTATATTATGCTAAATTTCAGAAAAGAAATATTTTTGAACTGATTTGGTATTTTTCATGAAAATGTACTAGTTATGAGTAAATGAATTAAATATGTTATGTGAAGTAAGAAAATTGGAAAATAGGATTTTATAGCTTGAGAATCCTATATGAGGTATATGCAGATTTTTGATGAGGGTTTTGGTTATTGGTAATGAAATCTTATGAGTTTGATATTTTTGAATGATTAAATGCATTATTTAGTAAGTGCAAACAATTTAAATAAATTGTTTATAAGCTTAAGAAATGTTATTCTTTCAATATCATTATACCGAAATATTGGTATGGATTTTATTGTGGAATTTCTACCTTTTTGTGTCGGGATTACTATTCATGAGTTACTATTCACGAGTTACTATTCACGACAAAATTGGTTTCTTTTCTAACCAAATTATAGTTGATTTATGAATATTACTCTTGAGATTAAATATATATGTTGATCATATTGTTTTTATTATCATATATAACATTTTTATAACCTTGATGTTGAAATTCTCTTTCGCTTGAGTGTAAAGATGGGTAAATTATTGGTATGATCATGACTATGGGTTCTCTTTGGCCAGTAGTGCAAAGTTGAATTGTTGACTGGTATGATCATGACCATTGAATTTATAAGTGAATATCTTTAGCTTAAGTGCAAAGGTGAATTGATCAACACGGTTATAATTATTGTTTATATAAATTTTGAAATGATTATATATTTCTTTGAGATATTAATATCTTTGGCCTGTAGTGGAAAGATGAAATATTGATGAATATCTTTGGCCTGTAGTGCAAAGATGAATTGTTGATGAATATCTTTGGCCCGTAGTGCAAAGATGACATGTTGTTGAATATCTTTGGCCAGTAGTGCAAAGATGAACAGATGTTGAGATAAACATGACCAACTGGTGATACAAATGAATATCTTTGGCCGTAGTGCAAAGATGGTTTTATTAGTATGATTATGAACAGGAAATGTGATTTGGTGTAACCATGATCTTTGATGTTTCAGGTAAAGATAGGTGATGAAAATTATCATCGTCCTGAATGAGAAGAGGAATTTAGAACTACAGTTATGATTATGAGTTATTCATATGATTGTGGACCAGAATTGTTGATTGATGTTACAGGGATAAAACATTGTTGATAGATTTTTAACATGGAGAAGATAATAGACTTTATAGTCTATTTGACTCTTCTAATGGATTGCTCGTTCCGCTGCAACTATGGTTGAAATTTTGATCATTTACCATATGTTCTAAATCTCTGATTTATTGTTGATGAAGGCTATTGATAATTGAATTATCTTTAGTCATGATATTCTTTACTGAGCTAGTTGTGCTCACCCTTTTGCTTCACAATTCCTTTCAGGTAATAAGAGTGTAGCTGGGTCGAGCGAGGGTAACGGAAAAATAGAACGGTGGTCTCTAGCTGTGGATGTTCTCCCGAAGCAGTATAGAAAAGTTCATTTAGTAGTTATATTTGGTGAATCCAATAGGGTAAGGTGTACCCAACGTTGGAAGGGTGGTTTGCCACTATCATACAAGATGTCTAACGACATACAACCTCGTGTCATCATAAGACAGGGATGTGCTCATCCACTTGCTGAGTATATATACGAGCACTACCTATATAATCTTGGTGTTTGTTTAAAGTATAATTCTCAATTAGAGACAGTAGAGATAATGATATGTCAAGAGAAGACTCACCATTGGGAAGAATATGATAGTAATCTTCTCATTTTTCTTTGGGGTCTATTGGGTCAACCAAGGATAATTCTGTGGCCATATGATATCTATCATAACCTAGAAGCATGGGCTCCCATGTACGAAGGTTTCCTTGAGCACTTCCCAAATATTCTAATTTCTAAAACATTTTTTGACTATACCTTTATGTAAGGTGTTATTGTGAGGTGATGTCCACGGTTAGAACATGAGTCACATTTGGTATATATTTGTATCCAAACTCACAGCATATGTGTTGTTGTATTTTGCACGACAATTATTGTAATAAAGTTGTAGTTGTTTTCTGTACCATGTATTTGACGACTCAGAATGGGTTGGGTGGAATGAACCTATTTTGGGGTCGTTACATTTGGTATCAGAGCTTAGGGATATGATCTCTGGCGGAGATCGGGGAATATAACTAGGAGGGGAGAGATGAGTAAATCCTTCGCTAGTGTGTCCTACCTAAGCTTATTTGTTGGTCAGTCATAATATCGGGATATTATGTGATATGTTAATTTGTTAAATTAACCCTTGTTTTGAAGCTGTATTCTAGAATGATATTTAAAATACAGGAGATGAGCAATGGAGAAATTATGATGGCAGGGAAGATGGAATCTAAAATGAGAGGAAGGTATTCTCAATTCTTTGAAATACCAGGTACGTAAATTTCGGGGACGAAATTTCATAAGGAGGGGAGATTGTAAGACCCCGAATTTTATGAAATAAAAGTATTCAATTTTTCTATTCAGTAAATGGTTAAATTGATAAAATTTTAAAGTTATGGGTGAAATATGAATTTTTTTTTCAAAATAAGCAAGTGGTTATAAAATAATCATTGTTGTCGGAGAATATTCGTTTGGTCGTGGAATATTCTTTCTGTCGGAGAATATTCGTACGACGGCGCAGCTATTTGTGGGCCCCATAACGAATAACTGTCGGGTGAAGAAAACGACAAATTTGAGTTTTTACAAATAACGACGTAGTTGTTACCGTTAACACTGTTGGAATACCCGGTGGTTAAAATACAGTAATACGCGTTATTGCACAGTAGCACACGGTATTGCACAGTATTTTTGAAATTATTGATTCTTACGTAAGAAGGCACTACTCAATAATTGTTACAGTAGTTACTGTTCAATATTTTATTTTATTGATTCAATAATTGTTGCGTTGATATTTTATATTATTGTTGTTTCAATAATTGTTGCTGCACAGTATTTTCCTTTATCAGATCAATAATTCATATTATTTGAATAGTATTATTAGATAGCATTATTGGCAATGTCTAGAAAGTTCTGTCTAAGGAGAGGTTTGGTCATCTAATTGCGCGCCAGTAAGGAGAAATTATTATTGGAAAGCCCCCTCTTTCCTGGGAACGGCCTGGTTGCCATAAATGTGATTCTGTAATATTATTTGTGAATAATTAATTATTGATATTTATTTTATGTGGATATAAATGAGAGATATATTTTTGTGGTTAAAAATGAAGGAGTTAATGTTGAGGTTTTTATCCGTATTTTTGTCGGAATGGAGGTATTAAAAATCAAGATTTTTGAGATATTTTGCGGGGGTTATAATTTTTAATCCGACCGTTGGATCATGGTAATTTTTGGATATGTTATACATATATAAGTTGAGTATATGCCCACAAATTTTGAACCGTTAAAAATGAACGTATGATTTATTATGAATTTTACGAGATGACTGGTTCAGAAATTGTTGAATTTTCGGAGTTTATCATTTTGGTGGAAAATTCTAGAATTTGTGGGCCCCACTTGTGGTTGGTGAAGAAATGTGCTGAATTATATTTCAAATGTGGTGGGTGGGAATAGTAGCAGGTAAAGCCATCAGGTTGCAGGTTAAACCTACCAAAATTTTCCTATAAATAGAGGGCTAAGTTAGAATTGAAAATCACACCAGAAACATAAGTTTTCCCTCTTTCTCTCTCTAGATTATTGAGTGTATTTTATGAGTATTTAGATACTCTGTGAGTTTCTATTCATCAGTGCAAGTTTCCTTCAGCCTTATACCGATCAGAAGTACTGCTCTTTTGAGGTAAGGGATAGTAAGGGATTTTAAGGGATTTTAAGGGTTGTTATGTTTTTTAGTTTCGTAATTTTTCTGACCTTCAAAAATTCTGGAAAAATTTGAAATGATATTTTGATGAGTTTTATTGATTGTATCCAAAAATGGTGATTTTTGGATGTATAGATTGAGAGTTATGAATTTTATGAGAAAAGACTATTTTAAAAGTAACTGCTTATAATTCCTTGTGGTTAATTCCAAAATTGATGAAATTTTTATTGGGAGTACATGTATATGATAGAAGTATACTCTGTAAATTTCAGAATTTTTAGACAAAAGTATAATTTTTGATAAATATCTAAATATTCGGCTATTTTGGCCATATGAAAAATAGTAAATGACTTTTAAAAATTCTGAGAAAAATATATGTTCACTATGGGACTATATTATGCTAAATTTCAGAAAAGAAATATTTTTGAACTGATTTGGTATTTTTCATGAAAATGTACTAGTTATGAGTAAATGAATTAAATATGTTATGTGAAGTAAGAAAATTGGAAAATAGGATTTTATAGCTTGAGAATCCTATATGAGGTATATGCAGATTTTTGATGAGGGTTTTGGTTATTGGTAATGAAATCTTATGAGTTTGGTATTTTTGAATGATTAAATGCATTATTTAGTAAGTGCAAACAATTTAAATAAATTGTTTATAAGCTTAAGAAATGTTATTCTTTCAATATCATTATACCGAAATATTGGTATGGATTTTATTGTGGAATTTCTACCTTTTTGTGTCGGAATTACTATTCATGAGTTACTATTCACGAGTTACTATTCACGACAAAATTGGTTTCTTTTCTAACCAAATTATAGTTGATTTATGAATATTACTCTTGAGATTAAATATATATGTTGATCATATTGTTTTTATTATCATATATAACATTTTTATAACCTTGATGTTGAAATTCTCTTTCGCTTGAGTGTAAAGATGGGTAAATTATTGGTATGTTCATGACTATGGGTTCTCTTTGGCCAGTAGTGCAAAGTTGAATTGTTGACTGGTATGATCATGACCATTGAATTTATAAGTGAATATCTTTAGCTTAAGTGCAAAGGTGAATTGATCAACACGGTTATAATTATTGTTTATATAAATTCTGAAATGATTATATATTTCTTTGAGATATTAATATCTTTGGCCTGTAGTGGAAAGATGAAATATTGATGAATATCTTTAGCCTGTAGTGCAAAGATGAATTGTTGATGAATATCTTTGGCCCGTAGTGCAAAGATGACATGTTGTTGAATATCTTTGGCCAGTAGTGCAAAGATGAACAGATGTTGAGATAAACATGACCAACTGGTGATACAAATGAATATCTTTGGCCGTAGTGCAAAGATGGTTTTATTAGTATGATTATGAACAGGAAATGTGATTTGGTGTAACCATGATCTTTGATGTTTCAGGTAAAGATAGGTGATGAAAATTATCATCGTCCTGAATGAGAAGAGGAATTTAGAACTACAGTTATGATTATGAGTTATTCATATGATTGTGGACCAGAATTGTTGATTGATGTTACAGGGATAAAACATTGTTGATAGATTTTTAACATGGAGAAGATAATAGACTTTATAGTCCATTTGACTCTTCTAATGGATTGCTCGTTCCGCTGCAACTATGGTTGAAATTTTGATCATTTACCATATGTTCTAAATCTCTGATTTATTGTTGATGAAGGCTATTGATAATTGAATTATCTTTAGTCATGATATTCTTTACTGAGCTAGTTGTGCTCACCCTTTTGCTTCACAATTCCTTTCAGGTAATAAGAGTGTAGCTGGGTCGAGCGAGGGTAACGGAAAAATAGAACGGTGGTCTCTAGCTGTGGATGTTCTCCCGAAGCAGTATAGAAAAGTTCATTTAGTAGTTATATTTGGTGAATCCAATAGGGTAAGGTGTACCCAACGTTGGAAGGGTGGTTTGCCACTATCATACAAGATGTCTAACGACATACAACCTCGTGTCATCATAAGACAGGGATGTGCTCATCCACTTGCTGAGTATATATACGAGCTCTACCTATATAATCTTGGTGTTTGTTTAAAGTATAATTCTCAATTAGAGACAGTAGAGATAATGATATGTCAAGAGAAGACTCACCATTGGGAAGAATATGATAGTAATCTTCTCATTTTTCTTTGGGGTCTATTGGGTCAACCAAGGATAATTCTGTGGCCATATGATATCTATCATAACCTAGAAGCATGGGCTCCCATGTACGAAGGTTTCCTTGAGCACTTCCCAAATATTCTAATTTCTAAAATATTTTTTGACTATACCTTTATGTAAGGTGTTATTGTGAGGTGATGTCCACGGTTGGAACATGAGTCACATTTGGTATATATTTGTATCCAAACTCACAACATATGTGTTGTTGTATTTTGCACGACAATTATTGTAATAAAGTTGTAGTTGTTTTCTGTACCATGTATTTGACGACTCAGAATGGGTTGGGTGGAATGAACCTATTTTGGGGTCGTTACAATTACAATTTGAATAGATTCGAATAATTTATTGAACTTTAAAATTTGCTTAGATTTGAATCATTTATATTTCGAGTCTAATTCGAATTGAACTTTTAGTCAAGCGAATACATATTGACCCCAAACTATTTGTTCATTTTATTGCCTTAATAAAATGTACAATTCTAAAAACAAATGGGAGATCATATTTTTCTCTCCTTCCACAAATAAAAGTAGAGATTATAAATGTGTTGTCATTTGGCTCATAATTTTTGTACAGTGGTAGAACCCTAATCATAATGATATAAATTTATTTTTATGACTTTCGGCTCTAGCATATAGACTTAACAAAATTGGTCCAAGCCCGAGGGCCAGGTCGGCCCGCATGTCAAAAAGCGGGCTTTGGGCCTCATTTTTTCAACCCACAAAAATTGGGCCGTTTTGGCCCGGGACGTCAAAAGCCCAACTCGGCAATGGCTCAGCCCGTTTGGGGTAGGCCCAAAAATATGTCAAAATTTAGTCATAAATTAATTTAGTCCCGCGGGCCGGGCCGACCGTCCCGCCAAAAATCGGGCTTTGGGATTAACTTTTTTAGCCCGCTAAAACCCGGGCCGTTTGCCAGGTCTACTAGTATATTACATTTGCACGCAAGTTCTCATATTCAGACTGATCATTAAATTGAAAAAGGTATCTGATGGATGGATAATTGATATAATGAGTGGTAAAACTGTTATTGACCCAATAACGTCATTAATATATAAAAATATTTATTATTAATAATTAAAATTTTTTTAAAAAAATTTATTTTTTATAAACTAAAACATAATAAAGTTAAGTTACAATATTACTAAAAGTGGTTAATTTTAATATTAAAACTTTTTTGGTACAAAAAAATAAAAATCGATTCACTGGGTTAATTAACCGATTTTACTGTTGAACCACCAGTTGGATCGGTGGTCAACCGATTTTTAATTAAATCAAAAAAATCGGGATGAACCTGATTTGAGAGCAGTCCGATTCTGATTTTTATTGATTGGACCGACGGGCTGTTCCAAGTTTAATAACACTATTTGCAAGTAAAATTCTTGAATTTCTTATTACTGACATAAACAACCATATTTTTGACACGATTATAATAAGATATATAAAGCCTCTTAGACTATAGTAGTTGTAAAAATTGAAAATCGAACATTTTAATTAAGAAAATTGATATTTTTATAACATTTTTTGATATTTTTACATAAAAAGTATCTCTATAAATGTATAGCGACCGAAAAAAACGTCGCTATAGAATCTATAACAATATTTTTGACGTAGAAATATCATTTTTTGTTGTGAAAATATCAATTTCCTTTAATTTACTCGCATGACTATGGTGAGATATAGCCACTAAAATTATTGTTATAAAAATTGAAAAATTATTTATATACCATATATTTTGTGCTGAATGAATTTAAATTATTGTTATTATCATTATTATAATTAATATTTTGCATGCATTTTATATGTTTAATGTTTCTATGGGGAGCATTGATTTCTACTCGAGATGCTTTCTTCGACAAAGTGTTTCACATGATAGATACATAATTTATTGTTCCTAATATTCCTTGAAATATTATTTTAAGATATATATGATCCCATGTGTATATAAATTAAAATATTTGTTCACTCTACAAGCCAAATAAATAATGACAGCCCAATTGCAGCTGGTGATTCCAACTCAGAAAAATAAATTACAGCTAGAGATTTGGTCATTCATAAAGACAAAGGCAGTGATTAAACTTTTAAAAGAAAAATTAGTAAAAGAATATAATAAAATTAGTAAAACTTTCGATACTAATATTTTCTCTATTTTAAAAATTAAAGATACGGTTTGATTTTGATATCATTTGCAAAATTATTCGTTGATCAAATTAAATATTCAATAATTAAATATACTAGTACCTATTTTAAAATTATAAATTAATTTAAAAAATCAACAAGGATCTTTAATTTTTGAAATTTTTTTTGCAATATTAGTTGATGAATGCATAACAACTTGATGAAGAGTATAACTAAAGGTATGAGTTGGTCATGTCATTGTCATGACACCAATTATTCGTCGATCAAGTCAAATATTCAATAATTATACAACTTAAATTCCTACCAAATTAAGCCTTATTCATGTATATCTACCAAGCGTAATGTTATTATCATATAAAATCGCTCATATATATATTAGTATAGCCCGCATGATTTGCTCTACACGTAAGCTATAACAATAATATTTTATATGTGATTGTATGTGAACAGGATGTGAGCGATTTTTCATGGTATTACTAGATTTATTGATTATTCAAATGGAAATGGATAAGAGGTATATTTATCAAATCTATCATTTCATGATCAGTGTGCTTTTAAATGGTTCAAATAAATATAAAAGAAATGGTAAAAACAAAGTAAAGAATAAATACTCTTTGAAACTAATTATAATAAGAAAGATATTGAGAAAATATGTTGTTCTAATTGACCAAAAATTGACAATATAACCTTTTGGGCAAGATGCGGCCAACATAAACTTAGATTAAAATATTTTTAAATTGAAAGCAGACATAATTTCTTTTAATTTTAATTAATATAATGATGAATATTATAAACTATATAAAAAATATTATTTATTGTAAGTTTCATTGTTTCATAATGTTTAATGAGTCGTCTGAATTTTGAATTTAAAAAATATGACTTTGAAAACTCAATAATGATCATATAATTTGGAACAGAGTGAGTATTATATATTAAATGGAATCCGGTGGAACACGCGTTGTGTGTAAATTATGAGGGTGAAAATAAAAAATTTAGAAGACTAAATAAAAAATAATAATATTAAAATTGAAAAAATAGTAATATAATAAAAGTTAAAGGGTCAAAAGAGAAAAATAAAATGTTGTCTGCGAAGGAGGCTTTATAATATAAATATAAATATATAGATATAGAAGATATTGTATTTTAAAATTTTATATTCATCTCATTTCTGTAATTTCTATTTTGTGTTCTCTTGTTTTATGCGTCTGTCAATATTAATTGCCTGGCCTGCCCCAATAATTCCGCCCGAGCGGATCTTGGTTTTGACCCATAATGGGAATTTTTTTCCCTTTTGTTAAACTACTCCATTGTTATTATTATCTCAACAAACTAGTTCTTACCCAATGCGCTTCTGACATCTGTCAACTGTGGCTCGGAAGATCTACAGGCTCGGGTCCGAAGCTATCCAGATTGTCAAACCTGCCCACTGATAATGGGTGTGGGGACAAGATAAGGGCTAGCACCTGGTGGACAATAAGCACACTATCCAATGTTATTGTGTAGCCCAGCCCTGACGTGACTCAGTCTACGTTATACTTCTGCGTCAATTTTCTCTCTCTTTACATTTATTTTCATTTACTTAATACTACTTATTTATGTAATTGTCAACAAAAAAATTGGTAAATAAATTTATAATATATATCATTTCTTTTTTTAAAAAATTCTTAATACTTATTAAAATAATAAGACTTTTTAAAAGTTAATTTAAGATATTATTTAAATTTAAATTTAAAATAGTTTATTTAAATTTTAAAATATTAAATATATAACTAATAGTACTTTTTAAATAATTTATGTTATTCATAATTGTAGTGATAAAAACTAAATGAATTCAACTTAATTTTAAATTTAAAAATATAAAATTAATTTTATAATTTGAAACGATGATAGTAATAGAGATGACATAATAATATTTAATTAATTCAATAACATATCTAATTTTAAAAATAGACAAAATAATAAATTGAGATAATAATAAAAAAATATCATACACACAAAGAGTATCATACACACAATGAGTTAGTTATAGAACTCATTATTCTTATTTTCGTAATTATTTGGGTACAATTTCTTGTGTTAATTTGTGTCTATAATATTACTTTTTGGTTGTTGTGATTGACAATGACTTGTAATATTTTACTCTTTGGATTGTTTTCATTCTCGTTACAACAACAATTGAGGAAATGCCTGGCTACCAATTTGGGTGGCCCAAATTTTTGTGATCCAGACTACGAGGCTGAATAGGCCCAATTCAACCTTGAAAAATCTCGGACACAAATTTCTAGTATTTCGTTCGGGCATAAACAATTCACTCTCTACAAGGAGAAAATGGTTTAGCATAAAATTAATTTTGGTCAATTAATTAATACAGTATAAAGACATAAAAAAAAAAGTTTTTTTTAAATAACAACAACCTTCTCATATATCCCACTTTAGATACAATTAAAATACAATATATAATTTTTACTTGAACCATATATTGCTATCTCTTACTCTCCTTATAGTAGACTAACAAATGCACTTTTAATTTAATTTAAATTCAATCGATTAATGGGTCTAAATCAATTCCAAAATTGATCAAAACTCCTACAATTAACATTTTTATTTTATTATTATTTTTTGTGAACTTGTACATTTTTAGTTGCATTTTCCTATGGAATGGGATCCATTCTTCAGCCTATCACAGCTAGTTGGGGTAATGGTTTGCTTGAGTTATATCTCTAGTTTTGTTGTGTTTTTCCCTAAAAGAAAAATCTTTTTTTTTTTTTGGTTTTCTTATGGTACAACTACAAGAGAAAGGGAAAATGCATTTAGGCTTTTCCAAGTCTTTTAGGAAATGTACACCTCCAACAAAAAAATTGTAACAGATTGTCCAGGGCAAGGGCTAGGTTCTTCTACAGAATTGTGTTCTCTATAAGCATTTTGTTTATGATTTTATATAAAAAATATTTTTTAATATTTTCACATGAAAAATATTATTATAAATATATAATAATAATAATAAAAACAGCCGTTACTATAGGATCTATAACAACGATTTTTATACGTAAAAATATCAATTTCTTTTGTTTATGATTTTATAAAGTCTCTCTCATCGATTATATTGTTCCTCCCTCCTCGTGCTTAAAATTTCAAAAGTTCCACAAATTTCAAGATATATCCAAATAAAGAAATCTCATAATGCTTTGGCCGACCCGGCCCAATATATTTATCCATCACCATCAACTCTCCACCAACCCTATCACCATTTTTTAACTATGCAGTGTGTGAGACTGAGCGCACGTACGCACTTGTTATCACCACCATCGCCATTCTCTCTCAAACTCAAACCTCATCGCTTCTGCAAACCCTACCGCTCCTCATCGCTGGCGTCCATTTCTCCGATCAAAATGTCCACTTCCAGCTCTCAAATCATCGAACACATAGTGCTATTCAAAGTCAAACCCGACACCGACCCGTCAAAGGTCTCCGATATGGTCAACAGACTCAACGCCCTCATCTCACTCGACCAAGTGGCACACATCACCGCCGGTCCGGTACTCCGCAACCGATCATCTTCTCTCACCTTCACTCACTTGCTTCACAGCCGCTATCACTCCATAGACGACCTCAACGCTTACGCTGCTCACCCGGCGCACGTTAGTGTCGTGACTGAATCAGTCCGCCCGATCGTCGAGGACATCATGGCCGTCGATTGGGTCGTGAATGACCTCGCCGGTCCTGTGGCGCCGCCGGACGGTTCGGCCATGAGAGTCACGTTTTTGAAAATGAAGGAAGGTTTGGGGGAAAAGGAGAAAGGTCAAGTATTGGAAGTGGTTGGAGGAATTGGAAGCAAGTTTCCGTCGATTAAGCAGTTAACTTTTGGGGAGAACTTTTGTGATAGAGCGAAGGGATATTCGATTGCTTCATTAGCTGTATTTCCTGGATTGAGTGAATTGGATGGATTGGACTCAAATTCTGAGCTGGTGAATTCCCAGAAGGATAAAGCTAGGGACTTTCTGGAGAGTGTGTTGGTGCTTGATTATGTGATTCCGACTCCACAATCTGCTAATCTTTGATGGTTGAGGTTTAATTTAATCTCTTCTGCTTTGTTTTTGTTGTTGTTATGAATTGAGTAGCACTATGAATTGCAATGAAACTTTGTTTTTTTGCTAAATAACGGGAATGATATTTTTAGTTATGAAATGCAGTTCTCTATGTTACTTATTTTGCTTGAAATATAGTACTTATATAGTCAAAAAAACTAATCTTATGGTTAATTATTGCATTCTATTGCCTAGTAGGAGTTCAAGCTTTTTAAAATATTAATGAGCTTTATGACATAAGGGATTCACAGAAATTTTGAATTTACGGAGTTTTAAGAAAAACAAACCTTTCTTGGTTCAAATTTCACTATTTCAGAGATTTTGAACCTTTGTTGGATTGTGTGAGATTGCATTCCTAAGGCTTTATATTTTGTGCTTGAATAATTATACAAATGAATTATCGAGTTTCTTTGTTAATTAAGCTTTTGTTAGTGCATTACGTGTTTGTGGTTCAACACATACATATATAAGGGGGATTTAAGCATCAACCACTTTTATGCAGTCTGTGTTATTTAGGTTAGTTAAAGTCATCTGCCTTTTGATTAAGTTCTGAATCTATTGCAGGTTAGGGACTAGGTTTCATGACGCAAGGTGTATATAACTATATTGGTATGTGTTACTTGTGTTTATAAATTAATTAAACAGTCCGAGTCTTCAAAATTATCTCCCTCTGGTAAAGTTTTCTCGTCTATCTTTTACTTGAAGTCATACTTTACTTGTGTGTAATTTCTTGAGTAAATCATTCATTTGGTCTTTCAAATTTTTGGTGTGCCATGAATGTGGCACATTCTATTATCTTCCTTTGGTCAAGCATGATTTTATACGTGTTATATCTTGGGATTTCGCATCACCGGGATTGGGCTAGTTGGATATCAAATTAATCAATTTTGGTATAAACGTTTGTTTGCAAAAATAATGGATGGATAGAAATATTTGTACAAATTTAACACAATTAGGACTACTTTATCTAATGATGATTCGTCTGTTATTTCTTTATTAGACTATTTGTTATCATCTGTTATGTCATTTGATACCTTGAGCTTGAAAGGGTGATTATATATCTCAACCTTTCTACTTGAGATTATAATCCATCATCAAAAACATATTTGATGGGATGTTATATAATTTCTCACATTTTGGGTTGTTGCAATCACTTAAAGGGCGATACTAGCATACTGAATGAACAGGCTGAGCTGTGTGTTAGGAAGTATATTGGTCTGGGTCCTCTGGGACCTGGTAATGATCTTTTTGATCTCGCTCTGCCCCGATTTGATGCAACTTCATGAAGAGATAAGTTTATACTAAATGTTGTCACCATGTCATCAATCTCTCCAATATCACTACCATGGAAGTCTATTTTACGTGTAAAGTCTGTGTTATGTGTGTGTAAACTAGCATCAAAGTTAGAAAAGAACATGGTATTGAAGTGTTTCTTTCTAAAGATGAAAGGTTAACAGTTTTAAAGGATGCAAACCAACTGTGGATTACAAAACAAAACCATGGAAACTAGTATAAGTACCAGAAATCAATCTAAGCATTTATACTTCAACCCATGAAATCATCAACTAAAATCTAAGTTACGCTAAAGTTGTTATTGAGATCGATGTAGTTATTGTTATCTGCACATGCAATTCCTATTCCTGTAAAAACAAAACAGCTCCAATGAGCAATCATGTTGAAGCTTTATAATATCATATTTTTCATGAACTAAGAATTCTTTATGTTGGCAAACTAGTTTGGATATGTAAATATCAAATCAAATTAGGAAAATCAGGTTCATACGATATGCAAATATCAAATCAGGTTCATACGATATGTCAATATCAAATAAATTTAGGAAAATGTTAACATTTTTAAAATAATAAATTTTATAACTAATAATATTTTTATGTAATCCTTTATAATATTGATAATTGCGTTCACTAAAGATCAACCAAATTTTATATCACTTCTAAAGTTTAATATTTTTCGATGAATTGATCGGATTAACCAATTAAAATTAACTTCACTCATTATGCATATAACAATAGTAAAAAGTCATAGCAAACTCTCGTAGCCATTTGTATTAAAAAAAAGAGTTAGTGTAATACCTTTTAGACAATAAAATATGTTACTACCTCCGTTCTTAAAAAATTATCGTTTAAGGTTTTTGCACATAGATTAAGAAAGTCATTTAATATTACCATTTAGTAACAATTAAAATTTATTTGAAATTCCATCACTATTCCTTTATGGGAAGTTAAAAATTATTAATACAAGGGAAAAAATTTTTTGGGACAATAAGAGAATGTAGGAGAAATATAGGAAAGCTAATAATTTATTCTCCTAGAAAGTTATAAACGACCAACATTTTATAACAAATTTTTTCTTCTAAAAACGGACAAGACGAGACTTTCATCTCATAAAGCTAATGTAACACACTCAAATACTATTTTGAAATTTGAATATATATTTAATAAAAAGTTTGAAACTTATTTTCTTAATATCTAATTCAATTACAAAGAAAATAAGAAAAAATTTAAAAAAATTATTTGTAAAGATAATATAAAATATCAAGTTGATTCTTGATACTTATGGCATCATGAATCGATTTTAAAAAAATTAAAATTAGTTATATATTTTTTAACGGATAATTTAATATGATTACTGACGTCAACTTCATCCCTCGACGGGCCGACCACCCGTGCTAATATGGAGTACGAGTCCTTCTACAGGAATATTATTATTGAACCGAATTATTGGCTATTTTTAATTTTTTTTTGCCAATCTCAAAAAATATATTGTATTTATTTTATTTAGAAGTTTTTATAGAATAAAATATTTTAAATATAATTTGGATACATATACAAGAATATAGTTGTACATGCGTAAAATAATAAAATACTATATTCTGTAAAAATTTGAATTGATATATTTTTCAAGAGTAACAAGATATATATATATACTTTTTAAAAATATCTAATCAGGTCCAATAATAATGTCCGCCTAGACTTATTAATGGAGTATATATATATATATATATATATATATATATATATATATATATATATATATATATATATATATAAATATAATTAATTTTAAATTTTACGCTTACTTTAATAAATTATCTAAACTGTCCAAAATTTAAAATAACTTACACTGTCCATATAATGTCAAAAACACGAGATACAGTTAATCATTCTAATAAAATATAACTTATTTTAAATTTGTGCTCACCTAACTAATAAAGTAGCACGGCAAACTGCTGGTATATATATCAAGTAAGGGATCCCTTACTTTCTTAAAATAAGGAATTTTTTTTTTTTGCTTTTTTTTTGCTTTTTTTTTTAAAACAACTAAAAAAAAAGTTTAATATTTTATGGAACTGAAATTTTTCCATAATACAATGTTTTGGGCGTGTTTTAAATACCTATACCAAAAAGTGGTGGTACAGTCTGCCCAGACTGTACATACATGTTTTGTTATGCGTACCCAAATCACACTCAAAACACTGTATTATGAAAAAATTTCAATTCCATAAAATATTAAACTTTTTTTAGTTGTTTTAAAAAAAAAAAACAAAAAAAAAAGTCCCTTATTTTAATAAAATAAGGGATCCCTTACCTGATCCTGACCCGGTATATATATATATATATATATATATATATATATATATATATATATAAAGAGAGAGAGAGAGTGAGGTTCCAGCGAGAAGCCAAAATCCACGTGAGGTCTATATATATAAAGAGAGAGAGAGAGTGAGTGAGGTTCCAGCGAGAAGCCAAAATCCACGTGCGACCTCTTCCTTCATCCACCGAATTCTTATACCGGCTTGCAACTAAATGCAACGCGCTGTCTTCCCTCCCTCTCTCTTCATCGCAATCTAAACTCCACATAACCCAATTACACATAGGGTTTAATTCCGTTGTAAGTTCGATCGGCAAATTGGAAAAGGCATTACTTGCCGGAAATCGAATGGCGTGTGTTTATATTCCGGTACAGAACTCCGAGGAGGAGGTCAGAGTTGCTCTCGATCAGCTTCCCAGAGATGCTACTGATATTCTGGACATCCTCAAGGCCGAACAAGCTCCGCTCAATCTCTGGCTCATTATTGCGGTTCCCCCGTCTCCCTATCACGAACAATTACTTCACTGCATGTTCTTAGTTCTAGAGTTTTAGTTATAAATTTGTTTGCTTTTTAAGTTTTTTATTAGTGATAAATTAGTTGGAAATCTTTGATTTTTCTTCATGCAGTTTGAATTTTGGGCTGGTGCTTTTGTGACTGTTGGAATTTTTGATATTTGATAAATTATAAGTTCATTCGAAGATTTTTGATAAATTATAAGTTCAGTCGAAGTGGTACCAAGGGGTGCCATCCAATACTCCAAGTAAAAATAAAGAAGCAACAAACTAGAGGACCCTAGTCTAGAATCAAAATTTTTAATGCAAGACTAAACTTGGACAAGGACTCAATAAAGGCAATATTTGATCCTGAATAAACCTCATCCTGCTACTGCTAGAAAACTAAATGCCCAAGAATAAATATTTAATGTACACACGCGGTGGCGAGCTGATTTTCTAGCTCAGACAATAGAATCTGCCAAAGACGTTGTCCCATTTTGGACGGCTAAATCATGGTACTTTGATATTGGGAATGTTAATCTTACTGTATTAATGTTATTTAAGTAAGAATAGGCTCGTGGATGGCTATTTTAGATGCTCTGTTGAGTGTTCTGACTGTTGTTGCAAGTTATTATAATTTTATTTGTCGAACTGTTAATCTAGTTTGTCTTTTTATCTTTGATTAATTGATTAATGAGAATTGTGGTTTCGTCCCAGAGTTGGTACGCATGAATGTAGTTTAATCCTCTAATTGAATTACAACTGCTTTGTGAATTTCATATTGTGTTTTCTGATTTCTATAGCTTCAATTGAAATTGATGCAGAGAGAGTACTTTAAACAAGGAAAATTTGAGCAATTCCGCCAAATTTTGGAGGAAGGGTCTAGTCCTGGTATTTCTTTTTTGTCAACATTTGGATTTTTTGTGTGGATCATATTCAATAGAATTGCTGTTTATAGTATTTTGCGATATAAGGAGATGATGTAATTGTTGTTTTTCCTTTTGAAGTTATATAATCTGATAATGGCGTTTATGGTTGCAGAGATTGACGAATACTATGCTGATGTGAGATATGAGAGGATTGCCATCCTAAATGCTCTAGGAGCCTACTATAGCCACCTTGGGAAAATCGAGACAAAAAGAGAAAAGGATGATTATTTCATTAAAGCAACACAATACTACAACAAAGCATCTAGAATAGATATGCACGAGCCTTCTACTTGGGTTGGCAAAGGTGACCATAGCTTCACTTCTTTATCTTATTGGATAATTGATATCGACAAGGTATCTCCACTAGTGGCATTTGGACATTTATGTATATGTATATGCTTGCCTATCCTTATTCTAATGATGCCTTCATTATGATGGAAATATATGCATTCATTATAAGGGAAATTTGTTCACAAGTGCAGTTGTGCAACGGTGGGTTATAGTGTGAAAGTAGACTTAGAAAGCTTTGGTCTTGGAATCTAAACGTGAATTGACTATGGAAGTAATTTGTTGAGCTACAGTAGTATTCAACTTTTAAAAGCTTGCAAGTCGTTAGTTGTTCAGATTTAAGTTTTTTCTATATATTGAAAAATATAATACGGACTCTGGGATGTACTGTGGTTTGATTTAGTTTAAGTGGTGGGCTTATTGGGTCAAGGTTGTGAAATTTAACGCCATCCTTAATGAAAAGGAGACTTGGGATTCGTATCAGTGTAAATCAGGTATACCAAACTTCAATTTTCCATTGGTTCTAGAAAATGTTGTAATTTAGTTTTAAGTTTGAACTATGAGAGTCAAATGCCAGAGATTTCATTTCTGAATCTGGAAGTCAAAATTATATCAGGTCAGTTCCTGACGACTTTAATTAATTTATTAGATGGTGTTTGAGAACATGTACACAGTTGACTAAGAAGCAAGGATTCGGACTGTTACACCAGATGGGACTTGATGTTGGCGGGGATTCAACATATATATTTAAATATTAAATAAATTATTTATATAATTTTATACTCATATAAAGGATATATATGTTCACACACACACACACTAAAATTTCAATATCACTAAATAATAATTCTTGATAAATGTGAAAGCATTCAAGAAAAAAACTCTTGTACACTAATACTATCTAGAATTCAGGTAGCATGTACTAATAAATTCTTATACTAATATCCTAGGTAGTATTAGTATATACAACAGTATATAATTAGTGTAGTATATATTTTTACTAACATATTCTATTCTTATCATTAAAAATAAGAAAACTACAGAAGAATCCCCAAGAACAATCCAGCCGAACACAAGAATCCCCGAATGGATTCTTAGATAGTTAATTTCCCCAAAGAAACTTCAAAATAGAAGTATGCATGCCATTTTATGTTAATTGATGGAGTACTTAATGCTTTTGTAAACAAAGTCAGGGGCAAACATTTTCCCATAGATCACATCTAGGCAAATGCACACAACTGTCACATTTATGCCATTGACAACTTTAACAGAAAAAATATATTTTGTGGGGGATTTGGATTGAGAGGAATGTTAGAATTTTTTTGTGATCGGAGTACTAATATTGAGTTACTTTGGGATAAAATATTTTTTTTGCTTCTCTTTGGGCTCTTGCAATGGGAACTTTTGGAGGAATTTCTTTATCCGGTTTTCAAATATATTGGCGGGCGGTGCTTCATTAATATTAAGTTTTTCTCATGTTTGTTTTCTTTATTTTCTGTTGGGAGGACTTCTTGTTTTCGTCATGCGTTGTAATTTTCTCTTCTAATCAATAAAGTATTCTTCTTTTATAAAAAAAACTGGAAAAAAGAGTGTTCTTGCATAAAGGGCTGTAAAAGAGTAGATTGCAAACACTGTTGATGGGTTGATAATCTTTCATTAGTTTTGCATAAGAGTGCTCTGCCTTTTGCTTCTTATTTTGAGATCCCAGTATAGACGACGAATGCACTTACAATCTTATCATTAGTGGGAACATTAATACTTTGTTTTTAGTCATATTATTTTCTATGTACTTCTCATGGAAAATTGTGTGAAGCAGACTGGAGGTCTGGGGTAATTAAAGAGTAAGATTTCTCTTCCGATTACAAGACCGCTATGTTAATACCATAGAACTGCTCCTCTTTTTTCCTTCCCCCCTTTTACTGTGTTTTCACCCACCACCACAGAATTTTGTAGTTGTTGGTGAGAGAAATCAAACCACTTATATTGTTATCAGCAGGTTTAATGTGTATCCTGAAGGACTTTTGCCCCGTTTCAATTATTTAAGCATTTCTAATGATCGGTTTTTATTATATTGTTGGAACCTAATTATTATTTTTTTCGAAGGGGGGGGGTGATGGTGAATTCTTTTTAATGGGATTCTTTGGAAGGGTGATAGAATTCTAACACAGCATGGGTTCGTTGTTTCAAATTTTAACTTCACCATCTGATTGAACTATTTACTGGAATAACATGTGTTTCAATATACTCTGTATTTTATCTCATTACTTTCAATAACGTTCGTTTGCAGGTCAGCTTTTACTGGCTAAGGGTGATTTAGAACAGGCATCTTCTGCATTCAAGATTGTATTGGATGGAGATCGTGAAAATGTTCCTGCTCTTCTTGGTCAGGTACTTTCCACTATTGGGTTCCTTTTAACAGTATAATTATTATTGGGTGTTGTAGATCATGCATTTGACATTATCTTATTGTTTGGTATTTTCTCTTTGCCAAATTGGTAATTTCATATGCTCAGAAAGTTTGTCACCAAGAAATTCTTGCTGAAGTAGCAGAGATGATATATAAATGTATATGTATTCTCTCTCTCTCTCCCCCTTCATCTCTTCCCTTCCCACGTAAATAAAGGTTTTAAAATTGTAGTGTAAGGGTGTGAGTAAAAACATGCAACCTGTTGCATGGGCACTATATCAAAACCATTGAGCCAAGAACCCTATTGCTTATAAGTCCAATGACTTTTAAATCTTGCGACTTTACTACTCTTCTGAGTGCAGTTTTTAATTGTAAATAATTCTTTTTGTAATTGCTATGACTAGTTTTGAATTTCTGCAGGCATGTGTTCAGTATAGCCGTGGAAGATATTCTGATTCATTGGAATTGTACAAGGTTTGTCATTCTCGTTTTATTGTGTTTCAAGTGCAATGTAAAAATTGTTAGCTTGTGGTTTGATAACTGAATTTAAGTTGGTGCTGGTGGGGGTGAGAGGCTTAGTTTGTTGGGGGTGGGAGGAAAGGATTCTTTGAATACAACTTAGTTATGAATCATTTTTATGCCTGTATTAACTTTTAAGTTGTGTTTTATGGAAAGAGGGCCTTGCAAGTAAATCCTCTGTGCCCTGCAGCTGTAAGACTTGGGATAGGCATGTGCCGCTACAAATTGGGTCAACATGAAAAGGCTAAGCAAGCATTTCAGCGTGTTTTGCAGGCGAGGAAAAAGTTGTTATTTAGCTCATAATATTCTGCATTTACTGCACAAACTGCGTATGGACTGATGCTAATGTTTTATTGTGGGGTATAGTTGGATCCAGAAAATGTTGAGGCTCTTGTGGCACTTGGAATTTTGGACTTGCAAATTAATGAAGGTGAATCCTGTTAAATACTTATCACATGGCAAAATACACTACAGGTTTAATCCTACAATTACATGCATCAGTGTAAATTCATACACTCCTATGGTCAAAACTGTCTTATGGTTTAATTTACTCGTATCCCCACTTCTGATTTAATTTAGTAAGAAAAGAGATTGCTACAATACTGAATTATAATTTTGGCACCAACTTTATCTGTTCAGCTGCTGGTATTAGGAGAGGAATGGAAAAAATGCAAAGAGCTTTTGAATTATATCCCTATTGTTCAACATCGCTTAATTATCTAGCGAATCATTTCTTCTTCACTGGTCAGCATTTCTTAGTTGAGCAACTTACTGAAACTGCTCTTGCTGTAACTAATCACGGGCCAACAAAGTCACACTCTTACTATAATCTGGCACGGTCATACCATAGCAAGGTGTGTGATATCAAACTTATTTCTTCACAACATTCTTCTTGTGTTGTTTCTGTACTGTGATTTGTGCACATTGTACAAAAAATATGTTTATGTACACACACATACACATGTTTGGTGAAACATGTGCCACATATTTCTGATAATATAATTAAGGACTACCCATGGAAAGTCAATTGTTCGGAGCATTGGGAGGCCATTATGGAGGCACTAATACACATATTGCTCCCAACTCGACTCAAATCTTAAGTTGATAGGTCTTGGGCCTAGTACACGTTACCCTAACAAATCTTTTCCATCTCATGTGAGTCCCAACGCTGAACTTGCTCCCCTTTGAGTGTGAACATATACTATGAATACTCAACACGCTAAGGTTTGTCATCACTTGTCAATTACTTGAGTCTTTCTAGAACTGTGATCCATAACTCTAATACCAATTTGTTCTAAAGTTTAGGAGTTCATGATGAAGGTCTTAAAGCACTTGTTAAACCAACCTGATCCAATAACTTAAGATAACTGGTTTGGGCCCAACATTATGTATTAAGTTTTCAACTTCAGACTCTCTTATCAATGTGGGACTTGAGCCACTCACATGTTACCTTAACAGTAATTTTTTCGTTATAGACGCTGTCAGAATAATGATCACATCTTGTGGTTGCCTATAATTCTTTCTAATATGTCAATGGTGATTTATATTGATGCAAATCATCAGAAGATGGTACTTTCTTGTTGTTCTTCTTTTTCTTGTTTTTACTACTCAAGCTTTTCTTGTTGTTGACAATTCTTAAGTCAACATCATGATGATATCAATTTCCTTTTTCTATGCTGATGTTTGGATAATGTTTTACCCCCTTTTATTGTAGGGGGACTATGAAAAGGCTGGAATGTACTACATGGCATCTGTAAAGGAAATCAATAAGCCTCGAGAATTTGTTTTACCTTATTATGGTCCGTTAATTCTCCGAATCATCTATCATTATGTCTCACATTCATCATTTCCTTCTTTATGTGGTGCTATTCTCTCTGTTTTGAGCTTTCTATATGTTGACTATGGCATAATATTAGTAGCTGTTTATTATTAACAACCGTGAGGTGGAGGTGGAAAAATTAATCGGCAGTGTTAGTGGCAGATCTTATTTGGTCCTATCTTTACTCAGGTCTCCAACCTGTTGGAGGCTTAAGAGTTTTTTACTGGAAAAGAAGTGGTTGTTGGGCAGTCTACTTATTTTCTGGAATTTACTCATTCCTGAAGTCCCCCCGCAGCCCAAAGAGGGTGCATTTCCAAGGTTGTTTGTTAAGAGAGGGTCTCAATCTGAAATCAGCGTCTTTAGAGCATTGAGGCTTCTGGTTCATTTATGCGGGGAAGGAGGTGTTCAAGGAAATGAGGGACAATTGTAGTGTATTTGTTTGATGAAGATGCATCCCCAATATTCCATTTTCATTTTTCAGTGGGCAAGAATGATGGTTCCTTTTGCCAAGGACAATCTGTTACTTTTCTTCACGGGTTTCGGTTTTCTAATTAAGATACAATTTTAATGCCTACGCTATCGCACTGTTTTAAGTTATATGAACTGAATGGAGTATATTTGGCTTATATTCTTCCATTGTATCATTTTGTCTCTGTAATTACATGTGGGATTCATGGTAACATTTTTCTGATTTTTTTTTCTTTCTCAGGCTACCAAATATATTTGCTTATTTTGTAACAGGTCTTGGACAAGTACAACTAAAGTTGGGAGATTTTAAAAGTTCTCTTTCAAACTTTGAAAAAGTTTTGGAGGTTTACCCTGAAAACTGTGAGACACTAAAAGTGAGTTTGTTAGAAAGCTATGTTGACTATTCGTTATGATATTTTAGTTGTACAAAACTCCAATTTTCACTTACGAAATGAAATCTTCTTATAAATATTCTTCTCCATTACTTACCATAGTGACTGAATTATAAGTTTTTGTGAGGCAGGCTCTTAGCCACATACATTTTCAGCTTGGACAGACTGAGAAGGCCCTGGAATACCTGAAGAAAGCTGCTAAGTTCAACCCACGTGATCCTGAGGTCTAGTAGCTCATTTTGTACCTCATATTTATGGTGAAATTTTACATAAAAGGTTGTTTTGGGGTCAAACACACATCGGTGAGGGTGATTCATCAACTATTTTGTTTGAAACACATCCTATTGCTTTGGGAGTCCTTACTTTTTTCTGCTTTAATGTTTCAATCTTTAATTTTTTGTTTTTCAAATTTTAAAAATTTGGAATCTCCTTGTTTTCTGCCAAACATCCGTGTAACATCACTAACCGGGCAAACTGGATTTTATTTTTTGTTTATAATTAATTGACATTTCCCTCCTTTTATTGAACCTTGATACAGGCATTTCTAGATCTGGGAGAGTTGTTGATATCAACTGATGCTGGAGCTGCTTTAGATGCGTTTAAAACCGTAAGGCTTTCTACCTTTTCAATATTGCTAATTTTTAATTATGTAAATTTTTCATTGCGGAAGAAATTCATAACAGGATAAACTATCTCTGCACACACGAAATTGAAAATCTATCTTTGCAGTAAATTATTTTCTTAATTATCTATATTTAAGGTCTTGTAATTTATTGAAGGCTAAATCATGTCCCGGTGTTGACAAATATCCAACAATTTTAAAAACTAATAATGAAAGCATAGACCCGGAAAATGAATTGAGGCGACCCGAGAACCGATGAATTGGGTTGGATTGAGTTGGCGTTGGTGGTGTTTTGTTTGTGTTTTTTATTAAATACAGAAAACAAAAAAAGGATTTGGTTTAATTCTAGTTTTTAGAATCCCAAATCCACTTTACTTGGTTCTGGGTTAGCTGTTGAGCTGACCTAACCAGTGTTTTAAAATCTGCACCACAACAGTCGCATGGACAAGTAACTCAATCAGGTTGGTTCAGCAATTTGATCAACCAATTTAATTAGGAATGCTTGCCCAGCTGCTTTTAATGAATGGGCTTGGAAACTCAGCTTATTTGTCTACAAAAGAATGTAGACAAAGATAATTGAACCCAAACCTCCACATAAGGTTGGAGCAGTCCAACCGCTACACATTTACGTTTATGCTCAAGTGCATAAAAAATTCAAATTTTGATATACTCACTCCGTCTCACAAAAGATGACTAAAAATACCAAAAAATTATCTCATAATAGATGTCTAAAATACATAATTCAAACTCAAAGAATTCTATAAAGTCTATTTTACCCTCAAAAAGTACTCGAGTAGGATCTACTTTTAGGTAGAAGATAGAATCTTTAGTGTACTTATGTGGGGTCCATTGTGGATAAAATGGGAACTTATTTATACTCTCTCTTATACTTTGTTTTTCTTAATTTGTGTGATAAGTGTACTTAAGACATCCATTATCGTGGGACGGAGGGAGTATGACATAATAAATACATGTTTAGAGATATTATAACTCTATTAATTCATTATCTTATTACCCTGTGTTTTTTTACTTATTTTTGTGATGTTATGAACTATATTTATAAGATTATAAATCCACAGTACATTTTGAAGTGATGACCCAAAATTAAGTTATAATGACTAAAATCTAACTTCAATGGTTTATTCGTTTACTTTATATATGTGATTTGTGATTTGTGATTTGTGATTTGTGATTTGTGATTTGTGATGTGTTTATTAGCTTATGGTAATATTTAGTTGTATTTATTTGTCTATAATTTAATTGGAATGTTCTTTATTAAAAAATATTTTTATTATGTCTAGTTTGACTTGTTGACCCGACGGTTGAATCATGACCTGTCCAGGTTTAAAAACACCGAATGTAACATTAACTAAAGTGAGAGTGTAGATATTTCTGTGGATGCTATAAAGCTTCTGAAATTTAATACTCAGATAATCTTGTACTTTCTCATCTGTAATCTTCTTTCAATAATCTTGTATGTTGTAATTGCTGTATAAGTATCCCAACTACACAGTATAGTTGCTACTTGTAGTGTGCCTTTGAGCACTGATTCGAAAGACTATATGCTTATCAATAAATTACTGTACATAGTTGCATTATTTTCCCTATGTTCTGATCTACAGATATGTTTTTTTACCTTACAGTTGAGTTTCATTTCATACTTTCTTTATATTTTTGTAATTTTCCCTTCTTTTTCCATGTTCACTTAAATAACTTGCAAATTGAATTTTGTTACAGGCACGTGGTCTATTGAAAAAGGGGCTTGAAGAAATACCAATAGAACTGCTCAACAATATTGGAGTTCTTCATTTTGAAAGGGAAGAGTATGAGGTTGGCCATTTCTTTATTCTTTGACTTCTATAGAAGAATCAGTCTGTATTTCAAATTACTTGTTACATTTTTTATATTTGAAACAGATTTTTGAAAAGATAATCTTCAATCATGTCTTAATTTCAGCTTGCTGAACAAGCTTTCAAGGAGGCTTTAGGTGATGGCATATGGCTCAAGTTCATTGATACTGAAAATAAAAATAATCCTGTTGCAGAATCACAATCTGATCCTATTAAAGAAGCAGTGTACAAACCATTGGATGCTAGCGCATCTGTTGAAGAGTACAAAAACACAAAATTGTTCCATCAGCTTGAGGAAGATGGTGTTGCTGTGGAACTGCCTTGGTCCAAGGTCTCAACACTTTTTAACTTTGGTAGACTGCTCGAGCAATTAAATAAAACTGAAATTGCTAGCATTCTATACCGTCTAATTTTGTTTGAGGTATGCCATCGATCTTGATTTTTGTTTTGCAATCATAGATTGATAATATGAAATTTTGATGTTATATGAACAAATTTTACTGTGGAAATATGCTTCAGTGTGTAAAGTATTCTTCATCAGAACCGTGAATGAGACAAAAACACATCTTTTGGATGGGTGACTCAGATTATAAATACCCACTTGGTCAAAAAGCTTTTAACGACAGGCAGCTGGCTCATGCGGACAGAAGAAGAAAATTAAGAATTTAACTATTAATTATGTTGTATTGCTGTTTAGAGATAAATACTTAATTATTTATGTATTTACATTTACATTAGAATAACTAAAATATTTTAGAATATTAATAATAATTAATGAGGTAGATCATCATTAGGAGCTATTTCCTTATTATGAATTAGGGTTTTACTTGGTTGTCCTAGATTCTCTATATAAAGCATTGTAATCCTGATTTATTTTCAATGTTGAATATAATATTGATTTGAAAAAAGCTTTGTGCTTTCATGGTCTGTTGTAGGTACTCTAATTCCTTCTTTCTACCTTGTCATACATCACTGGCTTGAAAATAAATTTTAAGAACACGGTTTTGCTTGCAAATTTTTCAGACTGAAAATTGCACAAGGGAATCGACAATGTTAAGTGCAATCTCAGTCTTAGTTTTTCTGTTTATAATTCTTTGAGATGTATTAATGAAATAATAGGAGTATGTTTTACCTGGTATGTTCTCTCATTTGCACTAGCAGATTATGCAAGTTATGATGTGATTTCAATATTTACCCAATAATTAGATAGATATTAACTCGCTAAGATACCTTTTGGGAATGCATTCCCATGGCAAAGATTTACCTTAGTGAGATAAAATTATAAAGGAATTTAGGAGTTTCAACCTTTCTTTTCCACAATATTTCATATATGTAAGTAGTATTATTTTTCATAGATGTTTCAATTAGAAATATTAAACTTTACATCTATCCTTTTGTACGAGCAGAAAGAAAGTAGTTTATAACGTTTCGGGTTCAATTTTTACTCGGTATTTAGGCAAACATTTTTAATGCCCAAGAAACTAAACAGGTTTTTGTGCAGGGTGGATCTGTGACGCCTTTTTCTTTGGTGAGAAAAAGAAAAAGATTCTTTAATTATTTATAGAAAATACTTATAATAAACAGTTTCCAGTGCACATAAAGTATGTATATATATGTATGTGCACTCTTTCTCTGTGCCTAACATTGTCCTCAATTCATTTTTGGGATGGCTTTGAAATAGTGTCCTTTTTGAAAAGTTAAACATTTATTAATGGTCTTTCAAATATATACCCCTTAGTTAATGCAATAAATTAATACTATTTTTCCAAAACCCATCAATAATGAGGGGAAAATTGGATAAAAAGGAAAATAAAATATTTTAGTGCACCAAATTAGTGTCTTGTGAAACTGTGCAAAGTGAAAAAGGACAATTTTAGGGGTCAAGAAAAAATTGATCAGGTGAAAAGATATATATCGGCAATGAGCTTAACTAGAATTTCCGAAACAAGGGCAACCATGCATCATTGAAATTGTTTCCTAGATTGTGTTTTACTTTTTCTGTAAAGCCATGAGCATAAGAAAATATTTTTAAACCTGAGTCGGTCATTATTGAAGTCCTTTATTTCTCTAGAATCATGTATACTTGTTCCCTATTTATTATTGTTCTATATCTTAATTCTTACTTTTTTATTGATGGAAATTTGTCTGCCCATCTATGTTTTTATAGTATCCAGAGTACGTAGATGCTTATCTACGGCTTGCTGCCATCGCAAAAGCTCGATACAATATTCAGCTAAGCATTCAACTGGTTGTTAATGCCATCGTAACTAGTCCTTTATATTGTTGGATATTTTTACTTTTGGGCTTTATCGTTCTAATGGAATTTTTTATATCTTAGATTCGTGATGCGCTTAATGTGGATGAGAAGTGCCCAAACGCATTACTAATGCTTGGTGACTTGGAGCTTAAAAATGATGATTGGGTTAAGGCAAAAGATACATTCAAAGCTGCTAAGGATGCAACTGACGGAAAAGATTCTTATGCTACTCTTTGCCTCGTACGTAAATGGTAAAGTATGATGTATATTAAAGTACAATACACATTGTTGGCCCATTCTCTAACGACTCAAGTGTTTTGCGCCTTCTGTGACTTATCAGTAAATTATCAGAATATGTCATTTAATTATGGAATCATAATTCACTACTTTATTATGTGGTGACTACAAATATCCTCAATTCTTGAGGAGCGTGATTTTCACACTTGCGTCTTATGGTGACCCTGAAGGAATTAGCATCAGTTATTGCATTTTTATGGTGTCGGTAGTGTTGTATGTTGTCATCATTTATGTTGACTAATTCTATAACTATCTTTTCATTCTTTTGTTTTGACTTTGACTAGGGCAACTGGAACTACTTTGCCGCAGTTCGCTCTGAGAAAAGAAATGCAAAGTTGGAAGCAACGCATTTGGAAAAAGCTAAGGAGCTTTACACAAAAGTATGATCCATATATATATATATATACACACCCACACTGACCCACACATTAAAACCAATCTTGCAATCACTACCATAATTTTTTTAATTTTACTCATAAAGAGTCTATTTATAAAGTAGTTAGACAAGTACTGTCTTCTTGACGTCATTTTTTCTAATTTGGGGTTTGATTCTATAGTTCTACAGTTGAGATAACTAAGCGTCCCAAATTTTGTAAAGTTCTTGTATAAACTACCTGTTATAACTTATAAGAGGATTTCCAAGAGTGATGGAGGTTGACACAATTAATTTTTATACTTGTATTAGTCGGGACTAAAATTGTCATAAAAAAACCATAATAAATAAAAGGATATTTATCGATTGAAACGGAATATTGTGATTCTTTAAATTTTGATCAAACTGCTAATAAATAGTTTCCTGTTCTCCAGATATGCGAGTCTGGACCCTTGATTCTGCACGGGGGTTTCCTTTCAAATCTTATTCTGATTTTTGTACTTGTTGTCACCCTCTAGTGCCTTTGGAATGCCAAAGTTCATTCAAAGATTAAGGCTTTTGTTTGGTCTTAGACTCTTAATCGGCTTAATACTAATGATCTTTCCCAGAGGCATACATCCTACATGTCCTCATCTTCAGACATCTATGCTGTGCGCATGCAAAACAACAAGATTATTATCATCCCCTTTAACTCTGTCCTGTTGCTTTGAGTTTGTGGTCTTATATTTTCAGCATTTTTTTGGGGGGGGGGGGATTTAGAAAGAGGAGGGATGCTCTGGAGATGCGCTATCTTTGCAGTTCTTTGGGTGCATGGTCGAATACCGGGAATCCGGGATGTATACATAGCACTAATCTGCTTTTGCCTTTGTTGTGGGGGAAGATCGTTTTGCCTCATGGTAGTAAAAGTACGGCTGTTAAATAGTTGGCTTTGGCACATGAATTTTGATTCTAGAAAATATTACATTGGGACTTGCTACAAAAAAAATGGAACTTAATGCTCTTTAATTGAATTTTGATTCAAAGGAAATTAAGCGTGGAGCTGAAATAACTCACTCAGAATTCTTTTTAAAGGATTACGTGGATTTGATCCACCCCTTCGATTGATTGTATAGTATCTCAAAACACACAATGCCTACAAACTTCCTCTCACCTTTCTTTCTATCCTTCTTTATATTGAAAAGTCAAATGATCAGTATAACACATGTTAAAGATAACTAAAGCTCATGCTTTTGCCATTCTTGTCTTGAAGATCTTTGTTGCTTATGCTTTTTAATTATTTTTGTTAACTACACATGTCCCGGTAAAATATGCTACAAATCTGCACATGAATTTCTTAATATTCCATTTTATCAGGTTCTGCTTCAGCATTCTGCTAATCTATATGCTGCCAATGGTGCTGGTGTGGTGTTGGCAGAAAAAGGTCACTTTGATGTTTCAAAGGAAATCTTTGCACAGGTCAACTAAACGTTATATAGGCTATATATATAGGGAAAGAGTAATCTAAGGCTACTTAGTAAAACGACATAGTTTTTACCCCTAGGGTTAAGTTTTCCAATTTTTGGTTTTATATAAAAAAATCTTTAATTACAATTTTTATACAAAACTACATCAAACGATAAGTTGCCTTAGCCAAGCTTGGCTAAGACTGTAAGACATGCCTTAGATTACCTTTCCCCTATATATATGTTACTTTTAATTCTAATTTAAGTATCGTAGGCCTTACTGAAGGGGAGAACTACACAATTTGTTTTGCATAACTTTTTGCTTTTAAATTTTGTAGGTTCAAGAAGCTGCAAGCGGAAGCATTTTTGTCCAGATGCCAGATGTGTGGATAAATCTGGCACATATTCATTTTGCTCAAGGAAATTTTGCACTGGCTATTAAAATGGTCGGTAACAACGGCGCATCCTCTTCCATGACTTCTCTTTGCTTCATTTTCATAGTTGCATGTTTTGATGACACTTCTTTGTTTTGTAGTATCAAAATTGCCTACGAAGGTTCTATTATAATACAGATAGTCATGTTCTTCTCTATCTAGCGCGTACGCATTATGAAGCTGAACAGTGGCAAGACTGCAAGAAGACTTTACTAAGAGCCATTCACTTGGCACCTTCAAATTACACCTTGAGATTTGATGCTGGGGTGACATTGCAGAAGTTCTCAGCATTGACTTTACAGAAGACAAAAAGAACTGTGGAAGAGGTGAACAGTGCAACCTACCCTTTTAATTTACCTGTCAAATTCCACCTAGGATTAATGTTCTTACAAACATAATTATCCGAGTCCATTTCTGTATTATTATTATTTTTTCTTTTCTGGAAGGGGGTGGGGGATGTTAAAAAGCTTATGGTGGTGGAAGCTCATTAATTTAAGATTTGTGTGGGGGTTGCCACTCATTTCCATATATTTAAGACATACAAAAAGCCTGATAAATGGAATGAAAATGGGAAATAAGTAAGAATAATATCTGCAAAGATGCCTGTAAGCAATTCAGACAGTCATATATTGCTTTACTTTTGTGCTATAGAAGAAGTGTCAACTTAGTAATTTTCAGCTAGAAGTGATGAATTGAATGCTATAGTTCAAGGTGAGGATGCTTGAAGGACGAGACTACAGGAGGGAAGTTGAAAAATACATGGCTTTGTCATTTTTGGTTTGGCATTAATATATAGACAGTAGACACAGCTTTGTGCTGAAAAGGAATCTTGTAGCTGACTACTACAAATTGTTTTTAATGATGCTATAAAGTTAACTAGAGAGCGTAATAGACTTGGAATTTTTTTTCAAAAAAATAGAGAGCATACTAGTGAACATAAATTTCACTATCAAACAGAGATATTTAGACTTGCATTTCGTTGTACCGGCTAAGTCCCAATTTAGTTGTCTCCATTTGGTTTCCCTGCATTTTAAGAAAGTAATTAAATTGGTGTAGAAAGTGGTGGAGAGTTTCAAATTTACCCATTATTGAACTTAACTTCCAAGTTTATCTTTTAAAACAAGGAATAAATCGTAGTATTAGAATAAGTTGAAAACTAAGGCAAATAGGCAACAAGGTTTGGAACACGCTGAACATCCCGAACATGAAAGGGGGGGAAACTAAACTGTTGGTATCTTTGTTCCCATTACGAACGACACGCTTCACCCGGGAAGGAGGGAATATAATGCTTATAGTTCTATTGTCTTTAAAATAAGATTCTTTGAGATACTTTACTCAATTTATCCATATTTCAACCAGTTGACAATTTCCATAATAGCATTGTTGATGACACGGATCTTAGAATTGCATGTGCTCCTTCTGGAACAATACATCCTTGAACGTATCTGAAGGAGTAATGGAAATAATGGTGACTAGCAGTTTTTTATTTTATAGCAGTGCACCGTCTTTAGTAGTTTCTGACTTCTTCAATGCTCTATTGTTGATTTAAGGTTGCTAGCTTTATTGAAAAAATAAGGACTATATGTTGGATAGCTTTAATTACTGACCTGGTGCACAATTTACTGGTTGCTACATAACAGGGAGTTACTTAATTTGTGATTTTATACTCATCATTCCAAGTTGCAGGATATTGAATTCCAACTTCATCCTCTCTCTACCTCTGAACATTTTCTGATATGATAGGTACGTGCAACAGTTGATGAGCTTAAGAACGCAGTTCGTCTATTTAGTCAGTTGTCTGCAGCTTCAAACCTTCATATTCATGGATTTGATGAGAAGAAAATTGAAACACATGTGGGATATTGTAAGCACTTGCTTGAGGTTGCAAAAGTTCACTGTGAGGCAGCTGAGCATGAAGACCAGATAAATAAGCAGAGACAAGAACTTGCTCGACAGGTTACTGTGGCTGAGGAAAACCGTCGGAAAGCTGAAGAACAGAGGAAACTTCAGGTCATCTCATAATAATCTATTATCTTTAGAACAATCTTTATGGCTTATTTGCAATTTCATTCATGCTTATGTCAGGAAACAGTTGGAGAGAAGAAAACAGGAGGATGAGCTTAAACAAATGATGCAACAGGAGCAACATTTAGAGCGCATAAAGGTATTAACTTTAGCTGTCATCTGCATCATAGTTTCCATCCTTCAAAGTAGCGATTATGTTTGTAGCATGTTGTATAATATTTGGTATTCAAACGTCATATTTTCTTTATTCTTTCAATTTGATATTCCTTATAATATATGGAATACCTGTAAATCATGTCACCATCTGATGTCACACCCAAATTAACATTACACATCAATTAATTTAACTCATTTGTTTCCAAATCTCAATTCACATTCTTATTCAGAATTCTAAAAGATCCTGTCCTGGGTAATTTGTTTGTACAGCAGCCTTAATTTCCTTGCTTTAATACCTTCACACATCATTGCTTAAGTTGCAGGTTGACTTCCTGCTAACTTGCCTACACAACTACAATCATATTAAAGGCTTAGGCATTAATTTCTATCTGTTTAAAATGCTATGGGGTCTGTATGTCATGTTTGGTCTTGCTAAATGATAATAATATTTATTATATGTAAATGGAAGCTAATGTGTCTTGCACACATCAAATTTTACTTGGTTACTTAAATGGGTCATGAACTAGGGTACGGCTGATGGCTTTTACTTAATAGTGTATCTTGATTAAGGTAATTTATATTTGTTGATCATGCAAGTTGATGCAAAAGATTCAAAACACACAGCATAGCTTTTGTAATTATTATGACCCCCAAAGGATAGGTGGATGGCTAAAACATGAAGAATTTAAAATTTTATTTTACGTTATATAATGTTCTAAATACTACTATTACATTAAGCATGTCAAAATGTTAATATATTGGATTATGCAATTGAGGTGAGGTTTTAAATTTTAGTTCATTTTGGCTGGCCATATGTGCGAGTGTCCGAACAGGCCAAAGGCCGGTGTGTATAAGAGATGGGTCTTGATATTGCATGATATGATGTTTTTAACGGGTGGCACAATTCCATTTGAGACATGTAACAGGCATCCGGATCTCGGTAATGCTATTGGTTTGTTTCAAAAGTTGATTTGAACATGACTTTGTGGAACTCCAGGAACAATGGAAGAGTAGCACTCATGCCTCTAAGCGCAAGGATAGGCCGCAGGCTGAAGATGAGGATGGTGGGCATGGTGATAAGAGGAGGAGAAAGGGGGGAAAGAGGAGAAAGAGAGAGAAGAAATCGCGTTATGAGACAGAGGAAGCAGGTGACATGGATGATCAGGAAGGAATGGAAGATGTAGACGCCAATATGAACTACAGGCAGACCGATAATGAAATGAATGATCACGACAATGAAATTGTAGAGAACCCACAAGACCTTCTTGCAGCAGCTGGGCTTGAAGATTCTGATGCTGAGGCCAACACAGTAATCTCTCTCTCTCTCTATATATATATATGTTTATATATATCTAATTGTTTGTGGTGGTGATGGAACTGGCATTTGAATCTACTTTTACAACTCATGTTAGGATATGCCATTTATGGGCTTTAGTAACTGCATGTCATTAGTCAGTAATGTGGGTTGGCTTCTCTTGGTTCTCTGCTATGAACATTTTCTGTCACAGTGCTTTTAGGAAGATTAGCGTATCTGCACTGCTTTCGTTTGTTTTGATTCTAAGGATCTCATTGTTGTAATTGTATAGGTTATGGCAGGGTCCGTTTCTATAGTAGGTGTTTTTTGTTATTTTTGTACATCCTTCTATATAAGACTGGTTCTTCCGAGAACACTCCTGTTTGGGGGTTCTGCCCCCTAGCGGGTTTCTTTTAATAAATTAGTACAAAATTGGAAAGAATCTTGGGGTTTCAACTGTATGGACATGGCTTTCTCGTCACAGATAGGGACTTTTTTTGTTTCCAAAGTATAATATCTAGTGAGTTCATCATCATCGTGAAATGGTATTTGTCTACTGAACTGGGTATTCACTCGCATTTGCTATCTCAGAACTTCATATATAGTTTTTTGGCTAACATTTTTGTTAGATTCTATCGGTCTTTTTTTTTATTGCTTTCCCTTTTTGTTTCTCTTGATGTAGGCGGAAAATCCTCCAGTTACAACTAGACGAAGGCGGGCATGGTCAGAATCTGATGATGACGAGCCATTGCAGAGACAGCCAGAGTCGAGTCCTGCTGGAGAAAATTCCGCGGACATGCAAGAAAGAAAGTGATTAAGATGAGAGGTAATGTAAAATAAGCCGAACAGATGCCTAGAAGTATCATTTATAAAGATCTAACGATTCAACAAAAGGTGCCACAAGGCCTGGGTGTGAACTATGAGCAGGTTGGCATTTTCGAGATGATCCATGGGTTCTTTTTAGGTTTATTGTATAGTTGGAGCCCGGTTACTACTGTATATCAAAATTGATATCGTACAAGAGTGTTTCTTGGTAAGTTCGTATAGCTATTGAGGGAACAATTTATTTTCATCTTCTACCCATTTCTGCTTCCTATTAATTACTTTAAATTATATCAAGCTTTTGCCAAAAATATGTATATATTGACTGACATGTCAGGCTCGTGAGTGGGTTGATATTAGTGTGGGGATGTCTCCACACTAGCGATAGACAGGAGTATCATAATAAAGGAAAAATGATGCTCCCTATCTTCCGAAATCTTAAGATCATTTTTAGCTCTTCTAAAAGTCTATTTTTTTTTTTGGCTAAAAGTATAGAATAATAAATCTTATATTGTGTTGAAAATAGAATTTTTAGCTGAGGGAATATTGTCATTTTTAAAAATAATACTCCAATCAAATGAGTTGGCATAAATTTAGTTTCATGTATGTATGTAATCTAAAGTTGTGTGACCTGCAGGTTGTACAATTACTACCCACCCCTGAAACAGAAAAAAAATCATTAGTTTAGACCGACTTAAGTAAAGTCGAAAGAGTGGGGCGGTGATACTGGGGAGTCAGAAGTTCCCCGCCAGTTATCAGTGACTACTGACAAGTCTGACCCCATGACACATTCACTGGGTGAGACAGAGAGAGAGATGGTAGAGCTGCTGCTGGTGGTGGTGGTGGTAATTTAGTAGTAGTAGTTGTAGTAAGCTGGCTGATAGCTTCAACAACACAAACACTATTCCTCTTCCTCTTCCTCTTCCTCTCAAAAGAAAGAAAGATTAGTTTACGTTTGGATCGAAGGAAGAAACGAAATGAACTTAAGATATAAAAGAATTGAGTTGTTTGCACTCTAAAGTGCATTTCATGGAATGAAAATTAAGGAAATTGAATGTAATTAGTCGAAAGACCTATTTTTTTCCCCATTTCTTATTCTATTTAGGTCGTCCTCATTCTTTCAATCCAAAATCATCATTAATACAATACAGCTATCTCTCCCCTCCCCTCTGGATGCCTCACTCTAATTTAATGCAGTAATGTTACTGCTTAGGACCAATATGTTGACTATTGCCCAAATTATCTCCTTCCTCGGTTCCTCTAGTTGCTTATATTGACCAAATTAACGATCATAACATCCCTCGTTACATCCATGCCTTAATTCACTTGTAACAAATCATTTTTTCATACTCATTCCATGTCGAAGTAAGAGTCTCATTTTTCTTTAACAAAGGAATCATTTGCTTGGTGGCAGCATGTGGAGTGAAAAGTGTGGAAGACTATAGAACAGAGATTGGGGGAGGGTAGATGCTGCTCAACTTTGGTAGCATAAATTTTCTTGGGGCAATAATAGTACATGGATAACGAAAGCTTACACATTAGCTATAGCCAAAAAAGGCCAAATTAGTCAGTGGGTCCCCCCACCCTCTCCCCAGAGCTGCTGGCTTACAGTGAGCAGTAGTAGAGCAACAGAAGCTTTAACTTGGTGTTGAAAACAACATAGAAAAAGCCAAAATATGTTCAAGATGTCATCAGTCTGTTTACTTGTAAAACAGCCAAGCAAGCATGTGCCAAAATCTCAGAGTTCTTGCCTCCCTTTGAACAAAATTATAGTAGGAAATCAAAAGAGAATATAATCAAGAAAGACACATGCTTTCTCACTCGATAACACCACACATAATTAAACTGAACCGTCAACCATGCCCAGACAAACCCTTTGCACTACAGGAGAAAGAGTTGCTGCTGCAAGTTCAGACTTCAGACTTCATACATAATATAATCTATGTATATACTGAAAAGCTTAAAACTTAAAAGCACAGACCCACCACCATATAACTACTTTTTTGGCCTTCGATTCAGAAACCCACAATTGAAAAACTCACTTCTCTGCAAAACAAAGTGAAGTATGTATTAGTCCTAGAACAGAAACTTAGTGGAGAGCTGTTATGATGAAAAAGACTGAATCTTGATGGTGGGTTTAATCTAAATTACCATTATGAGTCATGAAGAAGTCATGGTGTGAAGATCTGGGCATGGATATTGAGAGTTGAGTAGCTGAAACTTGCCCATGATTTGACAATTTATCCTCTGTTTCAAGCCACGAGTCTTTGTTTTTTGGCCATTCATCAAAGAAATGGTGCATTACTTTCTGGGGTTCATCATCTCTCTCCATTTTCAATGGCACATCATCATCCATTACATAGTAATGCTGATCTTCTTTCTCTTTTGAGTTTAGCTGCAAGTAAGAGTGTCCACTTTGTAAACCAGAGCAAGTCCTCTGTTTCAATGGAGAACCACCCATTTTTAGTGGCTCCAAGTGCCAAGAAGAATCACCCACTGAAGAACCAGACATACTTCTCATAGTCCCAGAACTTGGTGAGAAAAAAGTATGCTCACCAATTTCTTCTTTCATCCCGTGGCCATAGTTGCTGTTTCTACCAATTAATTACCATCAATACAGAGAATCAGTAACTATTGAAAAAAATATATATATATAAAAAAAGTTGCTACTAATTCTTGTAATGCGACCAACTTGACAAAGTAAGGCAAATAAACCTGTAGCCTTTGTCTGTCTGGGAATAAGGACTAGATTCCAAACCAATTCCTGAAGGTCTGGAGGATGATGAGTGGGAATAAAGGAAAGGATTTTGAAGTGGGGTATAGTTATAAGAGGTTATTGATGAGAGAGATTGATGAGATGTTGAGTTGGTTTGGATACTATTATAAGGACTGGAGGAGGGATTTGGGTTGTTTCTTGTGATTGATGAGATGGGTATTGCTGTTGGCAAAGATATTTCTCTGCTTGAAGTGTTGTTTGTTGATGTAGTTTCCACAGGCTTTCTTGAACGGTTTCTGCCTCTGTGCATGTGTCTCTCACAGTACTTGGAATCTGGGTATGCTTCTTTTGAGCACCTCCATTTTTTCCCATCAGTTCTTCTGCACCTTCCTGGTTCTGGGTCTATTTTTCTCCCAAAACCCATCTGGAAACAGTTCCATCCAACTGCACCAAAAATAACAAAATTACCCAAAGATACCCAAAACCACTTTTACTTTTTTAACACAAACGAAAAAAAATAAGGTAAAATTCTAGAACTGAACTTTTAGAAATTTGTATCTTGAATGTAGCTATAAAATAGTAAAGGGCTATATACATAGGTAGCTTACTGTGTTGAGGTTGATGAAGGATGAGCTTTGAGGAGTCCAAGCTTCTTTTGATGGTGAAGAGGAGATCAGGAGGGATGGGCATACCAGAAACCAAGTATTTGAAGATTAGAGCTTGGTGTTCAAGTTCTTGCCATTGAGATGCAGTGAAGGGAAACCTATTACTCCTTGCATTAGTAGTACTCATCATTATATCGAGCTGAGAAAAAGGAGGATCTTTACAATTTCTTCAGAGGATGAAATTAATACCGGGAAGAAGAAGACAGGGAAGAGGGGGAAGTCTAAGAGAGTTGTTGGATTAGTCGAATAGAATAGTAGTAGTAGGTATATTTATTTCAGGGACCATTGGGGGTTGCAGAATCTTCTGTACATGGATAAAACTAATGGTTCTGCTCATGCTGCTGCTCCTGCTCCTGCTCCTGTCATTTTTCTTTCATAGAAAAGCAGTCACTAAGTCACAGACACACACACACACTCTCTCTCTCTCTCTCTCTCTCTCTCTCTCTCAATATGCATATATATACTCCTATTTCTTTTTTCTTGTTTGTGAGGAGTTTTTCTGAAATGTGTACTGTGGCTGCTGCAACTTGCTGCCTTTATGGCAGCTATTGTTTCTGACATGTATACGGAAATCCATAAACAATAGGGGCCTAAAGAAAGAAATGGTCAGGGCAGGGCTGGGCTACTGTAATCTCGAATAAGTAATATGATTATTATTATGCCTGAAGGGGCAGCAAAGCAGGGCCTGCCTGGGTGATGAGAAGATTGTACGGTTTTTTCAACTTTTACTTTTCACTACTCTTCTTTTCTTTTACCACGACCCAGTAGTAGCCATGCCATGCCATGCCATGCCAGTCCAGGCCAGTCCAGTCCAGTCCACTTATAATTTGATCTTTTCAACCCACTCTCTCACGATCCTTTATTCCTCTCTAACTCTCTCTTTCACATTAAACTGCAGTTTAAACTTTTTGTTTTATGTTTTCTTAACCAATACTAATTGTCTACGTTAGATGTTAAAAAAGATCCAAGCCTAAAAGTTAAGAGAAATAAACGAATCGAATCGATTTAAATTTTGACTTTTCAAGTTTGAACTCATTAAAAATTAAACAAAACAAATTAAGTCAAGTATGATATTTATTAAATGAATTCGACGTGTTTAGTAAAAGAATCGAGCTCAAATCTAGCTTAAGTGAGTCTAGTCAAACTTAATTCTAACTCGTTCAACTTTATAATTATAAAATAATGCTAATAATAACTAATTAAACGTTTCAAATTGATTTCCCAGAGTCAATAAAGACGAGGGGAGTACTTATTATTTTCTTTTAATAAAGTTGGTTCTTGAAAGTCCAAATTAAATGGTTGAGGGGATATTAAAATACAAATAAATATCTAATTTTTATGTCCATATAGAATTTTTGATCTTCCTATAGCCTTTTGATTGTAGTACTACTAAACACACCAAACTTTCCCTCTTCTGCAAATTTTCAATAAATACGCAATTTCCCAAACTATTAGTAATTGCCAGAGCACAGACACCCCATTATTATAAGCCAACACATTCGAGGCAAACTCTGACAACCTTCATCATCTAACTCACTGAGTTACTAATTAAAATGTTTACTTGCTTATATATACAATTTAATCCCCTATGTTTACCAGAATTATACCTACACAAATATGTATAAAACTTCTATCCCATCGCAAAAAATTGAGATTTCAATGCAATGGTATATCCACGAGTTACTGAAATTAATTACATGGCCAAAAAAACGGTTTAGTACAGTTTTGCACGAGGAAAAATAAAATAAAATTTGTATTAAATACTATAAGCTGAGAAACAATTACTAAGTTACAAAACTTTCTTCCAAGAGTCCATAATTTATAAAATTATTATACATTGTCAGGCCAACCTTGAATGGCAAACCCTATTCCTTCTGGAAGAAAGAAAGCACAAGATCTGTATGCACAGAGAAGAGCTGTGTATCCAAGAAAAGCTGTTTCAATGTCCAAGGAGGAACATATTAGCATGTTTCTCAGCTTCTATACCACATCGCATAAGTAAGTAATAAACTAGGTGATACATGCTCAGAAACAATTAAGCATACAGTTGCATAAGAATAAACATTATTCTTTCTTTAATAAGTTTGGTCACGAATTCATTAGCTTAACCTAATTCAAGACATTTTAAATGTTGTCTAATGATTTTATTTCCATTTTTTCTGATTTCATAAATTGGTTAAAATATGTCAAATAGTGAGGGTTCTAGTCCTCCCCCTTCTTTTTGCAAGGTTCAACTAGACTCGGTTTTCTCAGGTTCAACCAACAAGAGAATAATGGAAAAAGGAAACGCTCTCCTCTCTTTCATAATTTCAGGAAAAATTCATTTCTACTCGAGGCAATATTTACCTGTCGAAAGCTTGAAATAAATTTAAACTATAAAAAACTAATTTCTAGCGATTTTAAGTTCCAAAGGATTTGATTTGACAGTTTCAAACATATAGCTCTATCCGATGGACATTAAGAAATTTCATTGCAATAAAAGAATCTTATGAGTAAATCTTACTTTAAACTAAATTTTAGTGCTGTGGACCTGTCTAAGCAAAAACCATATATCAAACCCCATACTTCTGAAATGCAGCTAGAAACCCAAGGAAATGGGTAAGTTTTTTTTTTTTTTAATATAATTTACTTTGGAGGGAAGCATAAAATAATAGGGTAAGCACACCAGCTTAGTTACTCGAGGATCTCTCTCTTCGCTTTATACATGGCACTTAAAAGATTCTGATCTTTCGCTATTTATTTTAATATTTTTTTCTTTTCTTAGGCATTCTCATTCTCTTCCCCCACCCTCCTTTCCCCCCCTAGGATCAGAGGAACCCCTATAATACCCTACCCTCTTTTTTTCCCTAGGATCAGAAGGAACGGCTATAATAACCACTAAAATATAGCAAAAATAAAATAAAATATAATAACCACTAAATGCTCAACCGTCAGAAAACAGCCATGGGGAACCTTAAGGTTACTCTATAAGCAGAAAATCTTAGAAGATCTGGTCTGCAAACCCAGAGGACATTCCTCCGATAACAACAATTAGACAAAATAACAGTCACTCAGAAGTCAGAATAGTTCCAAAAACAGGGGGGGGGGGATTATAAAAAGTGCTCGTCTGTAGCCCGTGGAGCCTGTGGTTTGGCTGCAATACTGAATTACCTTGTCTCCTCCCCATCCTACCCCCCAAAAACAAAAAGAGCCCAAAACAAAACAAAACAAAAAGAGACAGAAAAAAAAAAAATATGCCATATAGGAAGCTCAAGATACACACCCTCATAAAAGCCCGATCGCGATTAGAGAAGGACTCGATGAAACTCTCCTTCAAAAGCAATGATACCTGAGATCAAAGACCAAGTTAGACTTCAGTTGCTAGGAATAATATGATGCTAGCAATATTCAATCTGGGAAAGAACGCCGACCTTATCATCATTGGATTGAACATTTGTAATGGTGTGAGATCGCAGGTTAGAGCACAGAGACTCCAAGTAGGACCTTAACACTGCAAGGAAACCCTTTGCAGCATCAACCTACAAATAACAGAAATAGAGAAATAGCATCAAACCACAATTCATAATCATGACTAACACACCAAAATCAAATCAATATCAAATATTATGATTTTCATACATATATGGAAACATAAAGCATGTCTACAAGAACAAGCTAAGACCGGTAACTGCAGGTACCCAAAATGGGCCAGCCCACGTGGACCTATAATGAAGGTCCAAATGGATTTGTTGACCAAACGACCAGTCATTTGGAAAGGCAGCCCTGATCGCAGAAGAATAGAAGGAAACGGGAAATCAATAAAATGACCAAGTGTTGGGGCATTTCCCAAAACTAGAAAAATAACAAAGCTTCAGGAACCCAGACGATCATTAGACCTGGCAAAAAGAAGTCTTGGTTTGGTTATTGGGTTATAAAATATGGTTATGGTTTCATTAAGAACTAAACCATATATAGGTCGAACCATATTTCAGATTCCAAGCTTACTATTATTATGATTCAATGAATCAAATTTATTTGTGATTTGTTTATTTTCTATATTCGTTAAACTTTCTCTAAAATCTGTATACACTCTCTCTCTCTCTCTCTCTCTCAAACTTGTATACACTTTCTCACTCTCAAATTTGTATACACTTTCTCTACAATTTGTATACATTTCTTCTTTCTACATTTTGTATACAGTTTCTTTATAAACTCTATAATTTTTGTGAAAGATTCTGAATTTGAGAAGTCAGTAACTCCACAATTCTTAGTAATCATGTTAAAGCTATAATTTGGCAGTAACGTTATTTTAACTAAATTGATGTGAAATTACCAAAGGAATTAAAAGAATGAACGTACAGAAATATATATAGGATCCAGATTTCTATAAAGAAACAATCCAAGGAACACAAAAAACCTACTTTATCGGGACTGAGGAGAGAGAAACCCAGAATGGGTCTCTTTCAATTTGAAAAATTAGAATGAACATGAAAATGGGTTAAAATATGATTAACTAGTTTTGACCTGTTATTCATTTCAAAAATATAGTTCCAAGCCTTAACCATCCCAAGTCCTATAAAACAGTTAACCAACCCAATAGTTGTAGTTAAATTTGGATTGATCCAATAGTTTATAGCTTGTATCATGCATATGATACTTTATTTAATAAGCGTATCTATATTAAGTCCCCCAGGGGAAAAGGATCTTTTACCCTTTAGAGGCATCTAAAGTGCCCTTGAAAACCCATTAGATGGGTAAACCCCTTGGGAAATCAACAATAATGCCGAGACTCCATTCTGAAGACACGGTCATGCAAGTGATGGAATAGTTGAGGGTCACTTCCCAAGTAATTCGATCATGAGCCTCCCCCATGAATGGAAAAATAAAATGGATGGAATAGTACTCCACGACACCATTCTGTCGGGCAAACCCATGGATGATGGAATGGAACTTAGGCTAGGAGGCCTAAGTTGGTTATAAAAAAATATCCTAGAGAAATTACCCAATGACAGGGACACAAGGATCCCATCCTGTCCTAGAGAAGGGATACAACCCGAAGGGATTCGCAAAGGTAATACAAGAGAGCGTAAGGCTGGAGTCCACACACAGAAGTTTCACTGGTCTAAGGGTGGAACTGAGGGCATGGGAGTCACCACCATAGGTATGCTTGGCCATGTCTTAGAAGGCAAGCCACCATACCAGTTTGGATTAAGGACGATTGCACAGGGCTGGCTTGGTGGTTAGGGAAAGAGATTCCTTTGGACCCCGGGACACACACTATGGGAAGAGTGACCAAATTCTAGAGGATATGTGAGGCTAGCAACTATGTTCGGCCAATCCACTGGACAAAAGGGAAGAGGCGAGCTCTTACTGAACAAAGCCCACGGTATTGACATTAGGCACAAGAATAGCGGGAAAAGGTGTGATATTAACTACCAATGTGACTACAGGAAGTTTTCATCTCCTTGCTCCCAAGAAAACTATCATCATCATAGAGTTATTTTCCTTCTAACTTCTAAGCATTAAATTCTCCTAGCAACCACCACATCACAAGGCAAACCTCCTTCAGTTTAAAAACATAATCGAATATCTACAATAGAGAGGTTAAAAACCAGTTAGTCTAGAGAGCTCTATTCCCAATTCATTCATCTTCTCCATCATCCTTTTCCATAAACCTAGTTAATAATAAAGTATACTTTTTAGTCCAGTAAACAGAAGAAACATGCAACGATTATTGTTAGACTTGAAGGTACAGAAGAAATCTCTAATTATTCATTAGAAGTCGATCAACAAATTAATTTCCTCATCTTAGTAAAGCAAAGCAAATAGGAAGGACTGCCTAGAGCAATCATAGAAGTACCAATAGCACCACCCATACCCAAATTGCATGCCCCTACTGAATGTGAGGCATATTTGTTTCGAGTCATATCAACTTAAAATGAGCTATTCAAAGTCTGCCAAGTTGACTGGGTCAAGTCCTATACAAATAATGCATCAATCCGATAATGTAAAAGAACGCTGTTTGTGTTTTCACTGGATTAATGCATGTTTGGATTTGCTTCCAGATAGAAAAAACTGTACCAACATTAGCATCGACATATACTTCAGTGGAACTAGGACCTAAAGAAAATGATAACTGTAATCATTTAGCTCATTAAAACTAGAAGAAATGGGGATATGAAGGATACAGACACAAAAACATACCTGTACATCAGTACATTCATAAATTGGTCGCTTTCTCCCCAGATAACTTTCTCCTACAAGCTTTTCATGGTAAGGACTTAAGGATGAAAATAATTCCCTGTGCCGGGGTAGTTGTGGTATTGTTGATGACCTCACCTATTGCCTCAAGGCAACCAAAATATAGTTAAACAATTGTTCTAGAAAGAGTAAACCAAACAGTCCTATATCAACATTGGTATGCAGGAAACAACACATGCACGGACAGAGAAACAATGTAGAACAACATAAAATGCAGCTTTAGGGGAAAAAAACTACATCAATTGCATAGTTATGAGCTAATTGCACATTATCTCATCTTTAAAGTCAGATCTGCAATATATGGTCATAAAAAACAGTAATGCAGACCGCCATATTTATACTCCAAATAAATAATAATCATAAAAAAATTATATTTTTAAGCCAAATCGGGGATAGAATATTATGTAACTTTATTATTCAAGATCTGTTTTAAGGGAAAGTCATTTTACAACTAAAAAGAAACGATCAATGAGATTTTTTTATTTTTTTTATATGTTAATATAGGTCCCAAGTATGGGCCAGCAACCTTGAAGTTATTTCTCAAGTACTCAACCATTTCCCCACCCCTTGGGTTCAAGAAGAGGTGAATCTGATTTTAAAAGGCAACAGAGGGAATGAAGCCAATGCTCCCTTCGACAAATGGGGCTTCTTAGGCTAGGATTGTCCCATTTGAAGGCTTTTCTGTTTGACCATAGGATAAAAAGACAAACGCAGCTCCATAGAGAAACTAAATGTCCTATAAAACTACCAAAACAAGTCTAAATTCACCTGTTTTTGCAAAGAACGAAAAAAAAAACTAAAACTAGTAAACCATAACTTCTTGGACATTAAATCACAAATCTATGTGCTAACACATGCATGTGCACCTAAACACATACTACTACTAGCCCTATGCCAAACATTATCTAGAAGAATTTCCAGCTATAAGCTAAATAGCTTGTCGGAGATGCTACTCTAGGTCTTTTCAGTTTTCTAATTTTTTACCATTTTGGAGATATCTAGTCACGCTTTACTGGGAAAGAATTCAAATTTTGAATGCAACCCACAGAAGTAGGGTGATTAATATTCTTTTTGCACCGATAAAGGTCATTTAGTTACTTTATTATGGACTGCCGAGTACGATATCATACACCTACTATCTTGACAGACACCTAATGATCTAGAGAAAGCTTGACCAAAATAAGTTACTGTTTGTTAATTTATTTAAACAGCACAAAAGGAAATCCAGTTGTAAGACACACCTGGTTCCTGTTTGCATCAACGAGAACGACATTTGTCAACTTTGACTGCACTTCAGCAGTTTTGTTTTTCACACCAACCTTCACAGAGAACCGGGTGTTATGAAAATAAAAAATCAATCCATATTCAATATGTATATACTAATGCTGAAGCCTGAAAACAACAACTTTTAGCTCAAAGAAATCAGATACTACATGATAATTTGATAGAAAGAACCATCAGAAACTAGTCATATACATTGCTCATGTTCTCGTATAAGAAACATAGAAAAATGTCTCGAGTCTCCTTCATATGTATTTTCATTCTTTATTTGCTTTCAGCTGGTGTAGCTAAGAGTCTTGGTAGGATCTTGTGTTGGTTATTTGGGCTTTCATTCTTCACTTGTTAACTTGGAGGTCCATGTATCTTCCCTGTTGAGAGGAGTTTAGTTGTTTCGAAATCATTTCCTTCAGATAATAGTTGTGGCATTCTCAATGGAGAAACCCCAGTTTCTATGACACAGTAAACAATAGTAAGTAGACTCGAATAGAAATTATAGAATCGGTCAATGCCTACCCTTCTTTTGACACTAAATCTAGTCCCTAAAAGTTTATCTTTTAGTGTTTTACGTGATTTCTCTCTCGTTGCTTACAGATATAGGTATGTCACCATACTTTATTTTTGGAGTTCTATTGGCAGGAGATTTCTGTTCTCTCTAAGATTAGGCATTTTGTTTGGTCGTTAACGCTTCAACTTTCGTAGACTTAACACCAGTTATAGGCTTCGGAAATTCAGGCCCTCAAATCCTTATTTCTAAATGTATTTTTAATGTGTGCAAGCTAGGGAAACTCAATCTCACCTTTTTTATTAACTGCTCCATAGCATACGGGCTTTGGTGTTTCTCGTGAGGGGTCTTGGTTTAAAATTGGTTTCCTCTCTGTTAATGAAGAACTTGCTCTTTATAATGTTTAGTGATTGGGAGAAGAATGGGAAGATCCTCTCACATTTGGGGTTCCGCAAATCTCTCTTTTTCAAGTATGGTCATATAGCAAACAAATCTCATATAGAAAAAGGGGAAAAAAATGCGTGTCTAATATCCAATCAATAGCCAAAATCAATCCTGCATGTTCATAACCTTGATGCTCCACCAACAACTCATGTTTTCAAAGCTCTATTTTAAAGTAAATTACATAAAACTAAAAATATCGGATGACTCACTATGTATGGAACAGGTGCATCCAAAAAGTCCAGCATGTCATTTGGTAAAACCTGCATGAATACAGTTACTTAAAATAATTCCCGAAGGAATTGTTGGAAAAGAAATTATTATTACACAAATACCCAGAACGAATAACTTTTCACGATGCACTGAATGAAAATTTTACCGGCATTAACAAGCTCTGCCACTGATAGGGACGTATAAGCGGGATAATTGACAAAACTGAAGCACACAATATTCCCTGTTTATTTAAGAATAAATAAATAAACAGAAAACATATATTTCCAGAGGTTTAGTATCAAGGCAAAAGAAAGTAAATGACACAAAAGTCAAATGTATAAACAAAATGTTTTCTCTTTTTAGTTTTCCTTTCTACTTTTACTAGGATTCATTTCTACCCTAACTTGTTTGGGATAAAAGGCTTTGTTTTTTTGAGTGGAGTTGAGTTGAACAAAATGTCATATGGATTGGCAACAAAATGCTTTTAAGTGAAACATTACTTCAATTCAAATAAGCCTTATTTCCTAAAACTTCTGTGGCGCGAAAATCCATAATTATGCTTAATGCAGCTTACAACCTATCCTAAAATGGTTTATATCAACGAACACAAGAAGTTCAAGGGGAATAAAGAGATTAAAATGCAACCTATCACTTGTGCTTTACCCAATCCCACTCGACCACCTGTGGTCCTACAAGCTACTAGAAAACCACTTGCGGTTTTGAACAAAGTGGCACAGAGTAAATTGAGCTTATCTCCATGAGTCATATTATGATTGGCTGTGGCACTTAGCTCAAAACTACTCATGGTTTTTGTAGTTTTTAAGACCACATATGATCAGTGGGATTTTCAGTAAATCACAAATGATAATTTGCATTTTACTCGGCAAAAAAAAAGGTTCTGCGAAATGGGCAAAGAGGGGACCAGGACATAGGGCATAAGAACCACTGGTTCTCTGCTAATTCTTAGGCCAGAAAGGGTGGTAGCTCCTGCAGAAGAGACCATTCATCTGTAAAATACCATGATCCATTTTTTTTAGTAATGGGTACGTACCAAATTAGAACAAACAATCACAATTTGCTTCTCCAGCAGAGCCCCTGCGAACAAAGTCAACACCTGAAAAAAGCAAGGACAATCAATACCTCAAGGTTTCATCCAGGGACCGATTGATGATCAATTATAACTTCTAAGTCAATATCTCCTAAAGAAAACATTGTATATTTAAAAAACCACTAACTTACATGCTCAAGTCGCAAGGATCCACATAAGCATGCGACTGCCCATACCGATAAAGCAGTTGCCTCCTCCTCTGCCATGAGTGCAATGTGTGCCTATAAGAACCAAAATAGAAATTATATATTGAGAATAATCAATTACTCCAAAAGCTTAGGTTGCTAGAAAATGTTTACAAGAATGTAAATCAAAATTTGAACACCTTGCTTGCAATTAACCAGGGCTTGTCTTATGATGAGAAATGGCCAACCTTACATTTGAGAAGCTCTCTATAGGGAATATAGATGTAATTTTTTAAATTTGTCACGTGCTAATTAGATTTTTAAAAAAAAGAATAGGATGAAAATGCAGTTCTAAACTAATTTTTTTGAACTTAATTTAAAATTCTTTTTAGTTGTTTCTAATTAAATGAAATTTTCTGCCTCTGCCACAGCATATGATCCTCCTTTCACACTTGGAGAGACAAACATACAAGCAGAAATGCACTGAAAAAAAAAATGTTATAACAACCAACTGAATTGGAAACAAACATATTAGGAGCAAAACTGAACAAGACCTCGTGTAACTAGAGCTCGAAAACTATGAAGCTCAAGTGGTAAGACACTTGGTGCAACAATGTAGATCAAGCTCTCAACAGATGTGAAAGACTCGCTACGTCTAAAGTTGCATAAATATATAGAAGATGAAAGAATTTAGCCAACACAAAATGTTTCGAATTGAAGAAATTATTTGCTGATTAAGATATCACCTTACATAACATACCTCTGCCATTTCTAAACTTGTACTGCATGATTTCAAATCAATTGTTGAGCCAGCAATATGTAGAACTGTTTCATCTGGTCTGTGAAACTCAAGAGGATGCAGGTGCTCTAAAGGATGGAACTTAATTGTTGAACCCCTTGCAGGACAAGGCAACTGGTAATACTCCGATATTATTTGTAAGGATCCATGATTATTGGCCTGTACATGTTTATGTGAAAATGTGAAATAGCAGAGAAGGTTTCAAGAACACAAGATTGTCATTATAATATTTGACAAAATATTCAAACCTTGGCCCATTCCAGAATATCACCGTGGTCACTGGATTGGCCAGAGAATGACGCCTCTTCAAGCTCTGCTTCATCAGCATCACTCCTAAAGTTTCTATCTTCACTAGGAGAACACTGTATACTGCATGTAGCAATTTATACCACCTATTAACAATTACTGAAGAACAAGAAAGAGATACTAATTGCAGTCAAGACATCCATACTATTTTAGTTTTAGACAGCCTCTGGCTAGTGTCCTAGACAGTATTGAGACAAAAATAGCAAACTTCTACCTATGCCTACATACAAATCAAAATCGCATAATTTATTGAAAAACACATAAGAATTAAGAAAAGGGGCATCTTAAAATCACGGGCAGTGCTTCTAGCATAGCATCTCCAAGACCCCAACACTTATCGGGTGAGAATATCGATTGAAGTTTTTCAAAGAATTAGGCAAAAATGAAAGGAAGCACACTAACTTGAACTGCTTTTGGCTCTCTATATGCATAAATTGTGAAGCTTGAGGTGCAAGCACGTGTTTCAGTGTCATTAACTGAAAATTCAATTTTTACATTTTCTATGCTTCAGAGGGGACAATAAGACCCCAAAAAAAATTGAAAAAGAAAGAGATATTTTAGGTCTCAAATCTAAAAAAAGATTATCATAGCTATTCTACCTGATATCCACCAAGAATTAAGCGGTTAGGTTAAAAATAGAAGAGAAGAGATTCTTCTTTCTAGTATTATGAGTAATATGGATGATTAAGTAATAACATATCATCAAATGCTTTAAACTTCTAAGGGGTTGTTTGTTTACTTCTGAATAAGTCATTCATTCCATTTGTTTTATAATTTTGAACTCTAAATACGTCAGAATATGTCTAAACGGTTCATCAAAAAATTGTGGTTGAATGAGTAAGGGGATGTTTGTTTAGAGTTGAATGGAACTGAATCTGAATGGCTGAATCGGTCAGTGCATTTGTTTTGGTTTGAATGGTTGAATCGGTAAGATGGACGAGTTGAATGGCTAAGTCAGATTTTTTTAGCTGAATGAGCAGCTGAATGAAGTAAAAAAAAATTAAAAAATTAAAAAAAATATATTAACTATTATATTAAGTAATATTAAATAAATTTACAACAATTTTGAATTTTTTTAAAGGGGTAAAATAATAAAATTTTGGCATTCAGATGTTTCAGACATGTCAATTATCAAACAACTTTTTTCATTCAGATTCAGATTCAACTCATTCAGATTCAGATTCATTCAGTTTTTATCAAATACCCCCTAAGTTCATAGACAATTAAAAATTACATTCAATATCCTTCTTATTTTACTATTGTAAACAAATTTTGTTATATACAAATTGTTTTTTATTTTTCTTTAACAAATTGGTCAATAACTAATTTAATAAATGTTGTAGTTTTTTGTTTTGATTTTATGAATTATAGAATATTATTAATATTTTTAGTGTTATATTTCTAAAATTATATTACTAATAATATACCCTATCAAAGACTGTTCAAAAGTTTATATTTAATTTTTCTTAATTAACAGTGTTTATTTATAATTACATAATAAATTTATTCATAACAGTCCAAAAGGTTAAAATAGAAAATACACGTATTTAGACAAACAATTATCAAATACATCATTTCATTCCGTATTCAGAACTTCTACTCTATTCAGCTCATTCAAATTCTCTTATAAATTCAGAACTTTTCATTCACTTTTATCAAACAATACCCAAGTCCCAAGAATAATGGCTTGCATAAAAGTCATTCACAAATTAGACTCTAGAAGTAGCAAAACACAATGATGTACCTGGAGGAAGATTCAGAGCTTTCATAATGTTGATGTCGTAACAAAGGCAAAATAGAATTTGGTACACGCCTATGTGATGATTGTTTGTTGGTTGCTATATCATCAACAAAAATATCACAACCTTCAGGAATCTGTGCTGCAACTAAAGATTCTTTTTCACTTTGAAATTTCTCTATTTGGGCATGAATTGGAACTGCTACATTATCATCAACACCTTTCGTAGACAAGAAAAGGTCCCCCTCAAGATTCTGATGCTCCAGATGACACTCATCATCCATGACTTTTGCGGGGATGGAATCGCTTGTACTTGATTGAGAAGTTTCTACAGTTCCATTAAGCATGCCTTCTTCTCTATGCTCAGGTGAAATACTCCAAGATGTTTCTTCTGAATTTTCTTCCTTGCCATACCTAACTGATGATTGCAAATCTAATTCACCAATGCATTTGGTTAACCGTTCCAGCCTTTCTTCAGTGAATATGCTACATGGGAAATGTAATAATATTGAAAGTAAATGAATGGCAAAAAGGAAGTAAGGAGAGGGAAAATGAAAAGGAAAAGTACTAGATTTTAGGATCAGAATTAAATAGAGCTCCAGTAAAGCAATTTGTTGCATCAAAGACAAAATGTATGCGGAATTTATTTAAGTATTTTATGTAAACTTCGCCAAAAGATTATGTGCCTAAAAAGTGAATAAAAATGTTTATGCTTTTTCGTTACCAAAAACTCAAATATTGCTTGTAGATAACAGTTTCTGTTTACTAAATGAGCGTAAAAACTGAAATTCATATATCTACTATTTATTGCCAAAAAGTATATTTCATTGCCTGCAAAAGTAATGTATACTGTAGACATGCATATGCAGTTATATATATCACATCTCATAACTTTTATCAAGTAGATCAGGTAACAGTTACATGCGAACATGTTTTACTTAGTCTCACATACATAATTTAGTAATAGAATGAAATATTATTAGTAACTTTCAGGTTTTCCTAACACCCCAAATTTCAATAAGGCCTGTGTAGAACTCGGAAAAGGAAAAGAAACTAACAGGTTAAAAAGTAAAAACGCTCTCAATGTGCACAAGTTAAATTATACTTCCTTTGTTCCAAAATATACGATCAAAATTGAGTTTTTGAACTCATATATTTTCAAATACAAAATTGGTATGAATTCAATTAAATTTAGACAATAAAATTATGAAAATTGTGAACAATCTAAAGATTACTACTATTTTTTTCAAAAGTGAAATGAATCACAATTCGCAACAATTTTGAATTGAATTCATCTCAAAATGACTTTACAAAGTCAAAATTTATCTAATATTACGGAGCACAGGAAATAATTCTTTCAAAACAATCCAGTGCAAAATATCATGCTAAAATTATATGTAAACCATGAAAAGATCTAATCCTTTCTATTTATCTTTATTTTCCTTTTCCTGTATCCTACCTATTTCCAATTTCCGAACAAAGTGTACACGTTACTTTCTTCATAGTCACCTCTCTGCACACCCTGTTAGTTGGCTACTACCCCATTGTTCATATGGGCATACCTATAACCTTTTCATGGAGAAGCGTAGTTGGAGAATAACAAAAAGTTATGGTCCACTTGTAAAAATAATAACCCCCATATAGGGAATAACAATAAATGTAAAGGATTTATTTGTACAAGTATTAGAAAAGGCGTGGTCATTAAGTATATTTTCTCCTTGAGCCAATGGCATATCAATATGTAGACCATTCAGTTAAGTTCAAATTGATAGCTTCAGAGATATACACGTTTAAGATCCAACAGCCACAAACATGGTTCTACCAAGTCAAACCCAAACAAAACTAGTTAAACCACAGCCAGGGTCAAGAAAGTATGACAAAAAGATTACTCTCTAATCAATAGTGTCATGTGTGAATCCATTCAATTGAAAAGTTAACAAACCTATTCAATACGCCAAAATGCAGTTCAAAACAAGGAAGTCGTGAAAGAATGCAATAACATCGACGCGTGGTTAATATATGACGGCTCAATGGCAACTGGGAAGGTTGCCCATCTGAAATCATAGAAATCAATCCAGAGGGTTTTTGTATTATTTCGTCGACTAATACACAGCACCCATACAGGGTTGAATCATCAGCAACCTAGATAACATAAACAGTGTTAAAATATATTCCAAAAGACTAAAAACTACTTTAGGATAAAAAGTTGAAGCACTCGTATCAGCATTCCTTGTGACATGTGGGTAATAATTAGCATATTCAGAAAATAATAATAATAATAATAATATAGTCAGATGAGCATGCCAGCTCAAATCCGCATATGGAAGAAGCAGCAGCAGTAATTTGGTAACCTAAAGGAGAACCTGATGAGAGTTCCAGCCTGTATTGGTTTCTCTAGAGAATAGCATGCCAAAAGTCTTGCCTGGGTGAACGAATGACCAGTTAAGTGCATTGTTGTTCAGTGGGAAGATATAATTATAATTAACTTTAGCAAAGCATTCTATATGCTGTTTAAACATCACTTTCAGGTGGTGTTAAATAGTTTCAAGCTGTACCAAGAACGGAATAAGAAATTAGGGCTATGACCAAACAATATCATACACGAAAAATCTGACACAATTATAGTCCCATAATAAAATTTCAATTATACAAATTTTATATAGTAATATAAAGGGTTTATCTAAAATAAATTTTCATTTTATTGTTTGGACAATTTATCTATAAGATATTTTTCATGAAGATTCTCACCAAAACAATCCTATGATTTTGAGAATAAACTTAATCTCACTGAATTAACTATAAGTATCATTGGTTTATCATCAGACTAGCATATATATAATTTAGTTGCTGCCCTAACAGTAACTTCCACCGAGTCTGGTAACTAAAGGGGTGTTTGATAAAAACTGAATGAATCTGAATGAGTTGAATATGAATAAAAGCTGTTTGATAATTGACATGTCTGAAACATCTGAATAACATATTTTTATTATTTTACCCCTTTGAAAAAATTCAAAATTGTTGTAAATTTATTTAATATTACTTAATATAATAGTTAATATTGTAAAAAAAAAAAAAAAATCCTCCCGCCGTCATTCAGCCAAAAAAAAATGGGACTTACCCATTCAGCCCAAATTGTTTGAATGGCTGACTGATTCAACCATTCAGACGATTTTTTCCCAAAACAAACGCACTGAATGGCTGAATCGGTCAGTCATTCAGTGCTACTCAAACAACCCCTACGTCGATGATTTAGGAGTATGTAGTAGGACATTAAACTACTGAACAATGATAAAAACATTTGTGAAACAGAGGAAGTAGCAACAATTTGAGATAAAAAGATCAAAAAGAATGGTCATGTATATTGAAAATCAGTCAGTATAGTAGTTAAAAGAGTAACATAAACCCTTCAACTATAAGTAAATTTTCATTTTATATGCTAAGCCATAAAATGATTTTGATACACTAATACAGATGAATCAATGGATGGGCTCAATATGCGAAAGAAAAATAACCACAGCTTGGTTTTGATACCCGATCAATCTGACTTATTAAACAACGAAATATAGGTCAGTGGTTTAACTGGATGTTTCGATTTGAACAGAACGCATTGTACAATGGGAGGCATATATGTTTTGACAAGTGCAACATGCATCATTTATTGGATCAGAATCAACTCAAACAAATTTTGTTGAGCTGCATTCACTACCAATAAATTGGAACCATCAAGTTAGTCCTTCAGGAAACAATTAGAAAACAAGAAAAAAGAAAAGAAAAGAAACATAAATTGAAATTAGAACTAGTGTTTCCATGAACATAATGAACATAGTTTAAGGGAAGAAAGGAATTCTCCTACCACAAATAAAGTAAGCTGGAAGAACTGAAACTAGAAAAAATTAAGGCAAGCTAAAGTTAACTTGAAGAAGGAATCAGCTCATACCCAATGGAAGAGAAGAAAAAGAAAGTATTATGGCACTTCATAATTTACCTGTAGTCGGAATACAAAAGACAGGTCACTCTGTTTAAGGTGTTCCTGCAGACCCAGCAGTATGTTAATTTATTTCATCTGATATAAAATAAGGGGAAGAAAGGGAGAAACTCTGCCTATTATGCTAATTAAATCACCAAGAACTTGGGGTTGGGCCTTGCTTCTCCTTATATTGAGGAGTTCTTTAATTTTTTCATGTCATATCAGTACAGAAACATTCAACTTCCTCAATCATGAAATTTTCAGTATTTGGTGAGAGTACTTTCACAAAATGCTATGAAGGTGAAAATCAGAATATATAAATACCTGGCCAAGTAGTATTTCATTCACCTCACTCATTGACGGATTTTTCTCAACAGCATGAACCTTCAATCACAAGTACACTTGTCCATAAAAAATCACATACAAAAGAATATAAATATAAAGGTGAGAAAATCTTTCAAAGAAGTTACATAATTCAGATAGTTGACAATAAAGTCAATATAAGAAAAACATCAAGTAAAATAGGTAATAAGCCAATAACAAATAAAAGATTTGGGACTTACAAACAGAACACCAATAAAAAATGAACAAACACATAATGAAAAAACAAATTCTTACAATTTTATTTCATAGAATACAAAAGGGTAAATATTATAATTTTTTGCAAATTAACCAAAAAAAATAAAGAAGTGCTGAGTGGTTAATTAACCTACAAGACAGCATGTCTAAATTCCTTATTCTTTAAGAACCACATGCCCAAGACCGACAGGGTACATGGCCCAACCTCTTCGCTTGGAAAAGCGCCGCCACAGGTCCAGCCTTCTGGGCCAACCCATGTTCAGTCACCTTTCATGCTCCAAGTTGGGATTACAAGCTCATACACCGAGCTCAGCTAGGTTCTCATTTCTTACTTCAAGAGTAGCACAAAGTCAGGATTGTTTCAAAGAGCAATGGAAACTTCCTGCTCTTGGTCATAATCCCTTATATAAGTTGACATAAGTGAGCAACATTAGAACCTTGATATACATTAATATTTCAGTGAAGTTCTTCAAGATATTCGAAATCAATTTTTTTGGATGAAACCAAGATAATAATCTTAGATATTAAACAAATAAATTTGACATTATCTGCAACCAACAAAACAACCACATGACCAAATTGAATATCAACACAATAGTTTCAGAGAAACAGAGAGCCACACATGTCAATTTATCAACATTATACAAAAGACCATCATAAGAACAACCCACCTCTACACCTGCAGGAAAGCAGAATGAAAGAAGATCCTTATATTTTAGAGGCAGATGTTTTTCAGGAGGATAAACAAATAAGACCTGAAAGACAAAGCAGACAATCACATTTCATATTTAATAAGTCCTCCTAAATTTAACTGCAAGCACATTGATCAGTTTGAATGTAAAATCAGTACCTGGGGTTCAAGGTTTGGTTCTACACGCGATTGATGCTGACCACCAAGCACACTTCGAAATCTACCTGAACCCTCGGACTTTCTGCCAAAGTACAGCTGCTGAAGTGCCCCGATATCACAGTTAGGATGAAGTCCAACAACCACCATGCTCTCGAAAAGCCTTGATGGATCTTTCAAAATCCTTTGATCCTGCACAGTGAAACAGTAATAATTATCAGAAAGCAAAGAAAAGAACGACTACTTTTTCAGTGTATCTTCAACAGAAAGGAGTAGATAAAGTTATGTGACCAGAAACCATTATTTAGTCACTATCCAGTGGAATTATCCAAGTCATGACAAGACTCGTATACAGATAACGAAAAGTATTTTTCCACAACTATAAAGAAATAAAAAATCAAAAAACAATAAATATGTAGTGATTATTCTATATACAATTGCACTTTGAGATATAAAGGTTGAAAAGAGTATGAGATATTCAAGACAGAAAAGATTATAAAGCAAGATTTATAAATGCTAGTTAAAGAGATGAGCAATCTGGCACGAAGGGGAACACAAGAAAGAAGAGAGTATACCAGATACTGCAACTGACAGCTTGCCCATTGACGCTTTTGGCTAGTTAGAATTTCTGGGTTGTAAACTACACTTTTCGCATCAGAGGGATGTGACAAGCCTTTCAGTACTCTAGAAACTTGACGCTGAAGCTTTTGAAGTTGGTTACCACTGTCCTCTTTAGAAGAAAACACCACTGATGGTCTTGGTGAACGAGGAGCAGTGGCAGCGGCAGCTACGGCAACAACAGCTTTGGCAACATCTTCAGTTGTTTGCATGAAAAATGAAGCACCCCAACTAGGGCTATCAGCATCATCGTTGTTCTCCATATATCAGATTCTGTCCTGCCAAGAACCATAAACAAAACATCCATGTTGGAGATGCACGAAATTACTTTGATAGTAACTGTTGTGTGATTAAAAGGGGTGTAAGAGAATAGAGAATTGCCTTGTAAAGATTACACTTGAGCTGAAAGCTGATACTCAAAATTCTTAAAATTGAACGGGTAATTGCAAAAAAAAAAAAAATCATTTTTTTGGCTATCAAACCAAAAAACTTCAATGCTCAGATACTCCTGCTTTTGATGGGCAATGCATACGGTACAGACAGCCTGACTCTTTAACCTGATTATATGTTTAGTATTGTCCCTCGCACATTATTAACATAAAATGTGATAGCACCCTTGCAAAGGAAAAAAGAACACGACAGACCCCTTGCGTATTATACTCCCTTCCCCTCATCTCCCTCACAAGCAGTACATTCCTTTATTCTGTTCAATAAGTAAAGCCAAAGCAGTACATTAATATTATTTCGCTAAGTAACACTTTATCTCCTCTTGGGCAAACATATCTTCCCTAAGCGGCTAAGCCTAACACCTAATGTTTAGTATTGTACTCATTGGAATTTTACGAGCTTCTATACCATATATTGCAATGACAATATAGGAAAGTTAATTATGTCAAATGATGCAAGATAAAATAATTTAACAATTTCCTCTTTTTCACCCATTTGAGAGAGGAAGGAGTTTTGTAGAATCAGAGGGAGAGCGTTCCTTCACTTTCCCCTTCCTCCCCTTTTTATCTTCAGATGGAAACTTACTTCCACCTCTCTTAGGAGACATCTTCACACCAAAAGAATTGCTTCATACTAACTTCCTTATTCCTCTTCATTTTGCTCAACAGTAGTTTTATTAACGTACTTAGGGTTGATATGCTCCACTTCAATCAAACTTTTCTTTGTAGTTTCTTTTTCTTCCCCCCTATTTTTTCCAAGTTTTCTATGTAGTTTTTGAACTAAAAAAATTACTCTCAGCCTAATTATACGTTCCACTTTGAGTTAATAAACAAGTCATCATCAAACTCTCAAACTCTAATTTGTTAGAAATTACATGATGAACCAGCACATCCAGCTCCACCAGAACAACAAAGATTCACTTTTTCTGAGTTAATTTCAGTTAGGCAGACTTTAAAATGAGGAAAATATCAAAAAAATCAATCTTTAACAAATAATTAAAAGATGTTTGAGCAAAATAAACAACTTGCTAAAACCCAACCTACAAATCATGATTATTATACAGCATAAAAATCTCAACTTTCAAGTGATCAACAGAAAATTCAATTTTTCCTTTCACAAATCAACATAAAACGAGAAACAAATTAGGAACAGATTCTTCAAGCAAATTTCACTTACGCATAAAAATCGAGCGGAAATGAAACCCGAACTCACCTCAAATTAATCGATAAATTATGCGATTTGGAGATATAGATATAGAGAGAGAAAATTTTAGAGAGAGAAAGAGATTTCGGATTGGGGAAGTTGTGGGCCTTCAGGCGGCCATAACAAAGAAAGTTCTTGTTGTTTCTTGTTGTTCATCTTCTTCTGGAAATGAAGAAACCCCCAAACTCCCAAAACAGGTGAAGAGGAACTCTGTAATTATTATAAATTACTCCCTCCGTCTCGCGTCTCAAATTATCTGTTCAATTTTGACTTTTTAAAATTAAATTGACCATTTTTAAAATTAATATTTTTACTAAAATATAGGTGAAGTGATTATAATCAAAAAAAAATATATACAATTTATTACTAATTCCAATTTTTATAATTTTAGAAATATATTTATATATTCTTAATTATTAATTCTAAAAATAGTTAATTTAACTTAAAAAAATCAAAACTGAACAATTAATTTGAGACGGAGGGAGTATAAATTAATCTTACACTTACTTAAATATACTATTTTACAATTTTACATGAGGGTGACAATTGTCTTAAAATTTGTTTATACATATATTTATAATAGAATTTTGATTATGTTATGTTCGTGACGAAAATTAATAAGCATTTAAAATGATATTTATGACAAAAATTCATGAAAATTATTAAATTTATAATATTTTTTATTATTTTTGTAATAAAAATATTATTTTAAATATATAACAACAATAAAAATCGTTATTATAAGATCTTAATGACGCTTTTATTATTTAACAATTTCTAAATTTATTCATAATATGCATTTATGACTTCAATTTTTTTATAAATTGTGTCCGTGTCGTGTGTCACTCTTAATTTTATAGATATAAACTTAATGAAGAAAAAGTAAGGCCTCGTGTGGGTCGAATGATATATACCTGAATCGTGACACTATCGACGGTCTTTTAATTTTTTATTATTTTATTTGTATATCTTCCATTATAAAAATATTTTATTATTATTAATACTATTTTTAGATATTTTAAAATATTTAATATTGTATTGAGTACAATAAAATAAAATTATATCAATTTTAAGTTTGAGTTTGAAAATATTTTATATTAAATTTTAAAATTTAATAATAATCTTACATTTTGAAATAAAAGTATTTCATTAACATAATAATTCTTAGCATTAATATAAGAGTCAAATTTATTATTTGAAATTTGAAATTAATTTGAGGAATTAAATTATGTCAATTAGGATTATGATGTTTGTTTATATCTGATTGTCTCTTAATGGACTGTCTCTTATTCGTTAAGAGGCATGATGTTGTTTGATTTTTTTTTTTTATTTCTGAATGCTTCTTAATCGGTAAGACAGAAAGTGAAATCTTAATAATTAAGAGGTACCTCTTAATGAAATTTTTTTGATAATTTTTTTTATATAAATATATTCAACAATATTATGCACTCATTTTTATTAAATTGAATATTTAAAATTATTAAATAAAAATTTACCCTTTAAAATGGTAAAATAGTGTTATTAAGAGACAACTTAGTTTTTAGTTATCAAATAATTTTTTATATTCAGATCTCATAACTATTCAAATGATCTAATTTATTAAGACATCATAATCATTCAGATCTTAATTTCCAAGTTTATCAAACACAACATACTGATGGTGAGGTCTTGTTCACGTATTGAATTTTTATCAATAATATGAATTTATATTCTTTATAATGAGAAATTACTTTTTTATTTGTTTATATATATACTGATAATTCTTTTAACATAGAAGCTTAATAAAATGTTTAATATCTATATTTGATATATTAGTACATATACTGTTGATAATTTTTAAAATTAAAATTTATTACTCCAGTCCACGACAGGGTCGACAGCCCAGCTAACATTTTTGTGAAAAGAATCTACGTTGTTTTAATGATGGGTTTGACCAGCAACTGGATGGCTTATATCCGGTTATCATGGTAGGTTAATCAATTAATTAATATAGTGTTAACACATATAAAAAAATCACTTTTTAATTTGTGTCAATTAATTAATACAGTATCGACACATAAATTAAGAGGTGATTTTTCTATGAGTAGTGTTACATATACAAATTATTTTACAAACTGCTGATGTGGCATACTCCACCTCAACGTATTGATCAACAAATTGTTTCAATATAATCTTCGGTCTCACACAATATGCTGAGGTGGAGTATGTCACATCAACAGTTTGTAAAATGTTTATAAAATAGTTTGTGTCTAATATTATTCTAGACGAAAATTAATTTTATACTAACAACTCACGTCATAAAATGTAGTAAGACATCTACAAGATTTTTAGAACAATTATATGCTAACGCACGAGTCATGTATGTTGGGTATTTCAAAAGTCAAATTATAATTATGACGAATGTGAATACGTAAAATTAAATATATCGTTAAAATATTATTAATAATAATTATTTACTTAACTGGTAATGAAAAAATTAACATATAAAATTATAAAATATATATATTTTTTAATAAGTTTGGGGTTAATCATAATAATAAAGTTGTGGTATTTTTGGGGGGAGAAAGTGGTTGTTTCTCACTTTCTTTGTCTGGTACACATGGTGTGGACTGCGCGTTGTCCCTATGCTACGTGTTTACAAATTACAAATGGCATGCATAAGTACATAAATATAATTTTATTTTGTATTAACCTTTAAATCAATTGACTTTTTAATTTATTAGTGATAACGTGATAATATATATTTAAAGATAAAAACAAAATCCTTGTTCAATATGGAGTAGAATGAAGAAAAGAAATAAATCCAAATCTTAAAGGGGTAAGTAAAAATCAAGAGTTCAAAAAAATTTAATTGGCCATGCAATTTGCTAAAAGAAGAAATTCTCTTTAAATATGTTTAATTTCTTTTTCACCCTCTCCCTTTACTTTTTTTTTCCTTCCTTATTTACTCATTTTAATTATTATGAATAACATAATTTAAAAGTAATTATTTTCAAATCAAAGTTCTAAGGTTATATAACTATGGGAATTATTTTTTTAATAGTTTTATAATCATACAAATTTGGACATGGAAACACTTTGAAATAAATAAATAAATATTTACCAAGAAGGAAATTAAAGTCAAACAAAATCATATAATTCTCACATATACATATTGCACGATCATATAATTCTCACATATATATATTGTGGATTTTTACCTGACATGTGAAGCATGTAATATATATATATGACTTTTTTTATGTGTTAATAATATTATTTTTTTTATTTTAATTTGGCATGCGTGTTAAAGCTACCAACACTGCCTTGATGATTATCCGATAAGGATATGCATAGATATACTACCTCAATCTATATAAAATCTTGAACCACATGGGCTCCAACTCCGGCCACTAATTCAATCATCTAGTTAGCCTGATGACAATATATATATATATATATATATCTGATTTATAAATTAAAAATTAAATTTGACTCTTAGATTTGAACACTCTTAATAACTAAGATTAAATCTGATTTTTAATTTATAATTAAATAAAAATAAAAACAAAGATTATAGTAACATATTAGAGATATGTGAGAGTTGGATGATACATCATGGACTTCTTCCATCTGACAGTTTGACAGCTCTAGATTGAAGTTTTAGACATGATTAAAAATCAGTTTTAAACTTAGCCATTAAGAGTATTCAAATCTAAGAGTCCAAAAATTGTGTAAAAAATTTAGTGACATTAATCTGCTCATATATATATATACATATATATATATATATATATGTGTGTGTGTGTGTGTGTGTGTGTGTGTGTGTCAAATATATTTGATATATATCAAAAATGAACAAATAATATCTACATCCTTCAATATAAAAATAAACGGTCGACACTAGAATTGAAAAATTCACGTTCGCTACTTAGCGAACGACAAGTTACATCAGCTACTAATAGTAGGGAACAACGGTACTATTTTCAACGGCATTTGTTACTATTAGTAGCGGACAACACCCGTTGTTAACGCCAATATTTTCTCTCGCGTCTCTATCACGTAAGACGTTCTGATCATGCACAGTTCAACATGTCAACACCAAAAGCTTGACGGCCTGACCGTCGGGGGATAGCTCCGGCGTGAGAGTCAGTACAGGCGATCACAAGGTTAACAATGGAGGAAAATAATGTCTAGTGCTTGAGCGAGAAAAAAGATAATATGATTGTGTGTGGTGTCATGTTTTGTTACCTCTCTCCTTTTTCCTTGTGTGATCCTTGCCCCATACGTAATCAAGACCCGATTTACCGTGCCACCCACTATCTCCTGACACCTCTCCCCACTCCCGGTCATCTCAGTCAAAAGTATGTAGCTTCAGTCAAAAGTATGTAGCTTACTTCCCTACCTGCTACCACTGTTTCCCATCGCCGGTAATCGGAGTCTCATCCTCATTAATGCCATGCAGAAAGGTGGCACACATAACAGTCAACTATTACCTTTTGTGATGATTACCGGTCAAAAATATGATAAGAGACAATCTGCATAATGGACTAATCCAACGACTAAGCCCAATAACATAGTCAAATAGCTGGGCCCAAATCATTTGACCCAATATGACAAAAGTAACATAGTTCAAAGAACGAGCCCATTCGGCCTGGCCCAATATAAAAAGTATTATGGCCCAACATTGCCCCCCAGTCTTTTATTAAACAGGATGTTTAGTGGAAGACTGTAAATAATATAAGCCCATAGCGAAAGGGATTTGTAATAAACCAAAGGGGGCTAAAAGGAATCTCACTGAGGTCCAACTGTCAAGCAACATTCATTAATTCAAATATATCCGGAAGTCCAAATGGCACATGCCCATCAGTCTTAAGGACGAAAAATGAAGATTCAATGGACGCCCGCCCACTCTGGATAACCCATTAAAACCAAAATCGGACGTTATGTGACGCCCCCAAAATTAGGTATACATCACCTATCTTGGGTCGTCAGATACATAGTACATAATACAAATACAACTTACTAATACAACTGTCATGTACAATACGACAAAACATAAACTGCGAGTTTGAATACAAATATTATCTTCTAGAGAGTATTCATACTCAAAAGGAGTCCTCATTACATTTATTAACACACTATTACATAGAATAGTGAGGACTACTAACTAATACTATCATTCGGACCATCACTCCGTTCCCCGATTTGTCCCAGCTACGTTCTCAATTCCTGAAGAGAACAGTGAAAGAAATGGTGAGCTCAACTAGCCCAGTAAGAAATATTATGACTAAGATAATTCAGAATAAATTATCATTAGCCTTCAACAATGTTAAACTGATAAATTATAATAGACATCAAGTTTAACTGCAGCGGAACAAGCAATCTATTAAAAGAGTTAAGTAGAAAATAAACTCTACTATCTTTTATGATTTAAAAGGTTTTTCAACACTGTGATCGCTGGGACTCAGCTTAATAAAATAATCCACATCATCGAATCACCCCTGCACTACGGCCAAGGATATTCGTGTAGTCATTAATGGTCATGATCATGACAACAACTGTCCATCAACGCATTACGGGCCAATGAGGACTTTTACCACATCATTTGTAACATTACGGTCATGATTATACCGAATAATCCCTGGTCATAATCATACCAAATCCATCTATGCACTACAGGCCACAAATGACTTTCAACATTTTATAAACATGAGGATGATGACAATAATATAAGAATTCAATAAAACAAGTTCAAGAATTAATTTATCCAAGAATTAACAACGTCCAAATTGTCAACATGATACTGCTTTGTGGAGTAAAATTCAAGAATGCTTAGAAGAATATTTTCATAAAAAGATACTGGATGAAACGCAATTATCAAGGATATTCCACAAATTTTATGGAGTATAGAAGTCAAACTTAACCAACTGAGTATAATAAATTTTGGAATAACAAAAGAAATCACCATGCATGCGATAGACCGTACAGACAGGTTATTCCAACAGAATAATAAATAATGGAACCAGTTCCGGCGTAAAACGCACAGACAGGATATTCCAACAGAATAATAATAAAGACGGAACCAGGTCCGGTGTAAAACACACAGACAGGATGTTCCAACAGAATAATAATAAAGACGGAACCAGGTCCGGTGTAAAACAAACAGACAGGATGTTCCAACAGAATAATAATAAAGACGGAACCAGGTCCGGTGTAAAACACACATACAGGATGTTCCAACAGAATAATAATAAAGACGGAACTAGGTCTGGTGTAAAACACACAGACAGAGTGTTCCAACAGAATAATAGAAGAATGTCACCAAGTATAGGGTAGACCGCGTATACAGGTTATTCCCACAGAATAATAAGAAATTGAATAACAAATGTTCTCTTCATGAATAAGAAAGAATAACACCCCTTACTGTTTTAAAGAAGAACAGAAATAAGGAAGTAGTTAAGTAGCAGAATACTCTTCTTCTCTCTCTATATAGTTTCTCTCTCTAGAGTTCAGTGAATCTGTAAGAAATAATGAAGGAATGAGCTGCTATTTATAGAAAAATAGAATGCATAGTAACTAATCCATGAACGGTCCAGATTGATTACTTTAATCTGACGGTCCATATTTAAAGAAAAATCTTTTAAATAAAATATAATATATTCTATTTATAGAATAACTTTAATAAAGTATTCTGTTTTATATAAAAAGGTGTTTCTGTTTTATTACGTTAATAATACGAATAAAACAAAACGTCATTATCGCTAAATAATTTATATTATTAACTGACAATAATTGAATCAAACTGAGTGATTTCTCACATAAGTATTAATAATCAATACCGTGTGCTACTATGCAACTACACGTATTACTGTACTTTTACTACCGAGTAGTTCAACAGTATCAATGGTAAAACTTTCGCCGTTATTTTTAATAAAATATTTTTGTCATTTTCTCAATCCGACAATAATTCCGTTGTGGGGTCCACCAATGATTGTGCCGTTGTACGAATATTCCCTGTTAAAACGAATATTCCCCGACCAATCGAATATTATATAACAACTTGCGTACTTTGCAAAATTTATAAATATTACCCACAACTATAACATTATATCAAATTAACTCCATAATATTCAAAAATGATATTTATAGAAAATTCATCTTTATTTATAAAAGTTGGGGTCTTACAACCTCCCCTTCTTATGAAATTTTGCCCTCGAAATTAGGGTACGTACCTGGTATGTCGAAGAGGTAAGGATACCTTGATTTCATTTCAGATTCTAACTCTCAAGTCATTTCCTCAACATCGTGGTTTCTCCACAAAACTTTGACTTGAGGTATAACCTTGGAGCGTAGAATATGTTCCTTCTTACCCAAGATTTGAACAGGAACTTCTTCATACGTCAAATCCTCCGCTATTTCGTCTGGTTCTAACTCAATAATGTGGTTCGGGTCTTCCACATATTTGCGTAACATGGATATGTGAAAAACGTTATGAACACGAGACATACTTGGCGGTAATATAAGCCACAGTTCCTACTCGATTGAGGATTAAAAATGGACCGATGAATCGAGGATTGAGCTTTCCTCTCTTTCCAAATCTCGTAACTCCTTTCCATGGAGCAACACGTAAGAACACATAATCTCCTATATCAAATTCCACGTCCTTTCGATGAAGATCAGCATAACTCTTTTGTCGATCTTGTGAGGTTTTTATACGTTGTCGGATCGTTTGAATCTTTTCTGTAGTCATACGTACCAACTCCGGTCCCAACAACGTTGTTTCACCCACCTCATCCCAGCATACTGGAGAACGACATTTTCTTCCATACAATGCTTCGAATGGAGCCATGCCAATACTTGCTTGATAACTGTTGTTGTAGGAAAACTCCACCAATGGTAAGAACTTGTCCCAACTTCCCTTGAAGTCAAGGACACAGAGTCTTAATAAATCTTCTAGAGTTTGAATAGTCCTCTCTGATTGTCCGTCCGTCTGAGGATGATATGCCGAACTAAATCGTAAACCTGTGCCCATAGCTTTTTGTAAACTAACCCAAAATCGTGAAGTGAATCTTGGGTCTTGATCAGAAACTATGGATACTGGCATACCATGCAGTCTTACAATCTCGTTTATGTACATACGAGCAAGACGTTCAAGTGTATAAGTTTCTCGTATCAGTAAGAAATGAGCAGACTTGGTCAATCTATCAACAATGACCCAAATCGCATCAATACCTTGAGAAACCCTAGGAAGACCGGTAACGAAATCCATGGTAATGTGCTCCCACTTCCATTTTGAAATTTCAAGTGGTTGCAATGGACCATTTGGTACTTGATGCTCCGCTTTGACTCGTTGACAAGTTAAACACCTTGAGATAAACAGCGCTATCTCTCTCTTCATATTGCTCCACCAAAATGTATGACGAAGATTATGATACATTTTGGTACTTCCAGGATGGATTGCAAACGGTGTGTTGTGCGCCTCCATCATGATTTCATACTTTAAATCAAGGTTGTTAGGAACACAAAGTCTGGAGTTGACTCGAAGTATTCCTTCATCATCGATTCTTGCTTCCGGCATAGCATCAGCTCCAGGTCTGTAGCTTGAGCAGCTTTAACTTTATCGATTAAAGTTGGTTCTACTCGTATATTCGTCATCATCACATGGGTCCCTGGAGTCTTTAACTCTATCTCCATCCTTTGCAAGTCACACAAAATGGGCCTTTGTGTTGACAATATTGCACTCGTACTTGCATATGATCTTCTACTCAATGCGTCAGCTACCACGTTCGCTTTTCCAGGATGGTATTGAATGGTATGATCATAATCTTTCAACAGTTCAAGCCAACGTCGTTGTCGCATGTTGAGTTCCTTTTGAGTGAAGAAATATTTGAGGCTTTTATGATCCGTAAAGATCTCCACCTTCTCCCCATACAAGTAATGCCTCCAAATTTTAAGTGCAAAGACAACAGCTGCCAACTCTAGATCATGAGTAGGATAATTCCTCTCATATTCCTTGAGTTGTCTTGATGCGTAGGCTATGACTTTTTCATGTTGCATGAGAACGCATCCCAACCCTTTGCTCGAAGCATCACTGTAGATGACAAATCCCTCCGAGCCAGATGGTATTGTTAGAACAGGTGCTGAAATGAGTCTCCTCTTGAGTTCTTGAAAACTCTTCTCACATTCTTCGCTCCAACTGAACTTTGTATCTTTTCGAGTCAGCTGAGTTAATGGAGTAGCGATTCGAGAAAATCCTTCCACGAATCTCCGATAATAACGAGCTAAACCAAGAAAGCTACGTACTTCGGTCACTGATTTAGGTTGTTCCCAGCTTTGAATAGCTTCAATCTTTGCCGGGTCAACCGATATTCCACGACTTGATACTACGTGCCCAAGGAATGCTACCTCATCCAACCAGAACTTGCATTTCTTCAACTTGGCATAAAACTTGTATTCACGAAGCTTTTGGAGTACCAACCTCAAGTGTTGCTCATGATCTTCACGACTTTTGGAATAAATAAGGATGTCATCAATAAAGACGACCACAAAGTGATCCAAATATTCCTTGAATACCCGGTTCATCATATCCATGAAGGCAGCAGGAGCATTAGTCAATCCAAAGGACATGACTAGGAATTCATAATGCCCTTACCGAGTTCTGAAAGCCGTCTTTGGAATATCCTCAGTTCTAACCTTCAGCTGATGATAACCAGAACGAAGATCGACCTTTGAAAAGAATTGTGTTCCTTGCAACTGGTCAAACAGGTCATCAATACGTGGTAATGGGTACCTGTTTTTGATGGTGACATGATTCAACTCCCGATAATCAATACAAAGTCGCATACTTCCATCTTTCTTCTTCACGAATAGCACAAGAGCACCCCAAGGAGAAGTACTAGGACAAATAAAGCCAATGTCTAACAATTCCTGCAGTTGGATCTTTAACTCCTGAAGTTCAATAGGAGTCATTCGATATGGGGCTTTGGAAATGGGTTTTGTACCGGGTTCAAGGTCGATACAAAATTCAATTTCATGCTCTGGGGGTAGGCCAGGAAGTTCTTCAGGGAATACGTCAGGGAATTTATTAACAATAGAAATATCATTCAAAACTGACGTATTTTTGTTTAGATCCGTGACATGAGCTAAGAAAGCTTGACATCCGTTTTTTAATAAACGAATAGCTTTATGATTTGAGATGACAGCGATTGATTTTAATGGTTTGGTTACTTTAATTTGCATAATAGGTCGATTAGGAATATGAAAGCTAACAACCTTACGAAAACAATCAATTTTTGTATGATGAGTAGTTAACCAATCAATCCCTAGAATCACGTCAAATACAAGTATTTTTAATGAAATCAAATCGACAGGTAATGTGTGGGTACCAACTTGAACCAAACAAGACTTATAAACCGTGGATGTAATGAAGGTTTTTCCCAATAGAGTTTCAACAGATAAATCAAAGTCTAATTTCTCCGGAGTCAAATTTAATCGATGAGCGCAAGTAGGAGAAATAAAAGAATGGGTAGAACCGGTATCAAATAAAGTATAGACTTCGTTAGAGTTTATGATAAGCTTACCCGTGATGACCTCATTCGGGTTCCTTGCTTTCTGGGAGGTCATAACAAACGCTCTCCCTTGCACTACTGGTTTTGACTTTTCTGGGACGGCCTTTAGTGTCTCCATCTTGGCTGAGCTTGTTTTTGGTAAACGATAAAATCGAGCTAAATGACCTTCTCTTCCACAATTATAACATGCTTTAGACGGCATCGCGCAGTTTAGACTGATGTGCCCCTCCCCTCCTCATTTGAAACATATGATAGGTGGTCGTTCTCCTTCCTTAACAACGGGTGCTGGTGCTGACGTCTTTCCATTATTGTTGAATCTCCTCTTCTTGAAATGACCATTCTTATTGTTTTGGCCCTGATTACCACCGAAGTGGTTACCATTTCTGGCCTGTTGATTCCCTCCACGCTTGTTGTCACCGCTTCGATGACTGCTCTCACTGGTATTATCATTTTGCCGACTGCTCTCTTTTGGTTGCGTTGACTCGTTCTCGCGCTCCACTAACTGAGCCCTATTCACAACATCTGAATACTAACACAGTTTATGAGAAATAAGATGTTGACGTATCTCAGGTTTCAAACCTCGCAAAAATATTCGCGTCATTCGCTCTTCATTATCCACCAAGTGGGATGCAAAGGACAACTTAGCAAATTTAGTCTCATACTGCGACACGGTCATATTATTCTGCTCCAATTTGATGAACTCCACCTCTTTCATGTGACGAACACTTTCGAGAAAGTATTTGTCATTGAACAGCTCTTGGAACTTCTCCCAAGACATCTTCAGTGCGGCAGGTTGAGTACGCTTAATCGATTCCCACCAGTAATCTGCCTCTCCTCGCAACATAAAGGCGGCAAAGGGAACCTTTTGCTCCTCAGAGCATCCCAAGACGTCAAATATCTTGGTAACCTGCTTTATCCATGTTTCCGCTATAAGTGGTTTAGGCTCACCCTTAAACTCTGGTGGTCCCAGCTCCTTGAACTGTTTAGCGATGACCGTCCGAGAGTTTTCAGTGTTTCCACCTATATTTTGGACAGGAGCCACTCTCGCCTGCTGTTGCGTGAACTGCATAAAGTTTCTGAAACTTCCATCATTCATCATCTGGTCAGTGTTGTTGTTTGCATGAGGATTGTCACCTTTTTTATGCACATTATCCTGATTATTGATATGTGGTGAATCAACAGTCGCCTTTGCTCCATTGCTATTCTCAACATTCTCAGATGCCATTTTCAGATACTGCCACAAAATAAAAGTTAATTGATATGTCATATATTATCCTTATATTATGACCGACCAATTAAATACCATGCAAATAAACTTAGGTAGGTCATACTAGCGAAGGAATTCCCCGTCTCTCCCCTCCTAGTTCTATTCTCACATCTTAGCCAGAGATCATATCCCTAAGCTCTGATACCAACTGTGACGCCCCCAAAATTAGGTATACATCACCCATCTTGGGTCGTCAGATACATAGTACAGAATACAAATACAACTGTCATGTACAATACGACAAAACATAAACTGCGAGTTTGAATACAAATATTATCTTCTAGAGAGTATTCATACTCAAAAGGAGTCCTCATTACATTTATTAACACACTATTACATAGAATAGTGAGGACTACTAACTAATACTATCATTCGGACCATCACTCCGTTCCCCGATTTGCCCCAGCTACGTTCTCAATTCCTGAAGAGAACAGTGAAAGAAAGGGTGAGCTCAACTAGCCCAGTAAGAAATATTATGACTAAGATAATGCAGAATAAATTATCATTAGCCTTCAACAATGTTAAACTGATAAAATATAATAGACATCAAGTTTAACTGCAGCGGAACAAGCAATCCATTAAAAGAGTCAAGTAGAAAATAAACTCTACTATCTTTTATGATTTAAAAGGTTTTTCAACACTGTAATCGCTGGGACTCAGCTTAATAAAATAATCCACATCATCGAATCACCCCTGCACTACGGCCAAGGATATTCGTGTAGTCCTTAATGGTCATGATCATGCCAACAACTGTCCATCAACGCACTACGGGCCAATGAGGAATTTTACCACATCATTTGTAACATTACGGTCATGATTATACCGAATAATCCCTGGTCATAATCATACCAAGTCCATCTATGCACTACAGGCCACATATGACTTTCAACATTTTATAAACATGATGATGACAATAATATAAGAATTCAATAAAAACAAGTTCAAGAATTAATTTATCCAAGAATTAACAACGTCCAAATTGTCAACATGATACTGCTTTGTGGAGTAAAATTCAAGAATGCTTAGAAGAATATTTTCATGAAAAGATACTGGATGAAACGCAATTATCAATGATATTCCACAAATTTCATGGAGTATAGAAGTCAAAACTTAACCAACTGAGTATAATAAAGAATGGAATAACAAAAGAAATCACCATGCATGCGATAGACCGCACAGACAGGTTATTCCAACAGAATAATAAATAATGGAACCAGGTCCGGCGTAAAACGCACAGACAGGATATTCCAACAGAATAATAATAAAGACGAAACCAGGTCCGGTGTAAAACACACAGACAGGATGTTCCAACATAATAATAATAAAGACGGAGCTAGGTCCGGTGTAAAACACGAAGACATGATGTTCCAACAGAATAATAATAAAGACGGAACCAGGTCCGGTGTAAAACACACATACAAGATGTTCCAACAGAATAATAATAAAGACGGAACCAGGTCTGGTATAAAACACACAGACAGGGTGTTCCAACAGAATAATAGAAGAATGTCACCAAGTATAGGGTAGACCGCGTATACAGGTTATTCCCATAGAATAATAAGAAATTGAATAACAAAAGTTCTCTTCATGAATAAGAAAGAATAACACCCCTTACCGTTTTAAAGAAGAGCTGAAATAAGGAAGTAGTTAAGTAGCAGAATTCTCTTCTTCTCTCTCTCTATAGTTTCTCTTTCTAGAGTTCAGTGAATTCGTAAAAAATAATGAAGGAATGAGCTGCTATTTATAGAAAAATAGAATGCATAGTAACTAATCCATGAACGGTCCAGATTGACTACTTTAATCTGACGGTCCATATTTAAAGAAAAATCTTTTAAATAAAATATAATATATTCTATTTATAGAATAACTTTAATAAAGTATTCTGTTTTATATAAAAAGATGTTTCTGTTTTATTACGTTAATAATACGAATAAAACAAAACGTCATTATCGCTAAATAATTTATATTATTAACTGACAATAATTGAATCAAACTGAGTGACTTCTCACATAAGTATTAATAATCAATACCGTGTGCTACTATGCAACCACACGTATTACTGTACTTTTACTACCGAGTAGATCAACAGTATCAATGGTAAAACTTCCGCCGTTATTTTTAATAAAATATTTTTGTCGTTTTCTTAATCCGACAATAATTCCGTTGTGGGGTCCACCAATGATTGTGTCGTTGTACGAATATTCCCTGTTAAAACGAATATTCTCCGACCAATCGAATATTATATAACAACTTGCGTACTTTACAAAATTTATAAATATTACCCACAACTATAACATTATATCAAATTAACTCCATAATATTCAAAAATGATATTTATAGAAAATTCATCTTTATTTATAAAAGTTGGGGTCTTACACGTTACCTCTTCCTCTCTCACATCATTACCTGCAATTAATGCGCCGCCCTTGATTTTCGTGCAAAATTTGAAAAGACCACTCACTATAAAAGCCAATTTTCCCCAATTCTGACGGCTTTACCAGCTTAATTTGAATTTGATACACATATTGTTCTCTCCTTCTCTCCGATTTCTCTTTTACCTTCAAGATCTTAGCAATGGCGACTCAAGATTCTGACAACACCACCCCCATTCCTGCAGTTCCGATTTCCACCATTCCTCCCAGTCACAACCCTACCGAGACGGTTTCAAACCCAAACCCCAAATCACTGCTAGTCCTGCCAGGAACCCCTCAAATCTACTACCCAACCCTTTCAGAGTTTTTTGAGAATGAAGAACAATATCCTCACGCCAATACCCCTTCCATCATCACCGAGATTGAGCTGCGTGCCATTAAGAGTCGTTATCAGATTCCGGACACCCATCCGGTGAGAGCTCCAGCATCACATGAACGAATGTACCAGCGACCTGATGGGTGGACTGCCGTACCGGTAACTGTTTTAGAGAAGGGAGTTAAATTTCCTCTTCACTCTTTCGTTATTACTCTTCTGGGATTTATCGGAGTGGGGTTTGCCCAACTGGTGCCGAATTCGTACATCCACATCCTGTGTAAGACCCCAACTTATTAATGAATAAAATCAAATTTTCTCTAAATATTATTGTGAATAATAAGGGGTTAATTTGATATAATACTTTGGTTATGGGTGAAATGTGCAAATTTTGCAAAATAAGCAAGTGGTTATAAAATATTTATTTTTGGTCGGTGAATATTCGGTTGGTCGTGAAATATTTTTGCTGTCGGGGAATATTCGTACGACGACGCAGCCTTGTGTGGGCCCCATAACGGAAAGCGATTGGACGAAGAAAACGACAAGTATAAGTTGTTTATAAATAACGGCGTAGTTGTTACCGTTAATACTGTTGGAATACCCGGTGGTTAAAATACAGTAGCACAAGGTATTGCACCAATTATTGATTCTTACGTAAGAAGGCACTACTCAATAATTGTTACAGTAGTTATTATTCAATATTTTATTTTATTGATTCAATAATTGCTGCGTTGATATTTTATATTATTGTTGTTTCAATAATTGTTGCTGCACAGTATTTTCATTTATCAGATCAATAATTCATATTATTTGAATAATATTATTAGATAACATTATTGGCAATGTCTAGAAAGTTCTGTCTAAGGAGAGGTTTGGTCATCTAATTGCGCGCCAGTAAGGAGAAATCCTTATTGGAAAGCCCCCTCTTTCCTGGGAACGGCCTGGTTGTCATAAATGTGATTCTGTAATATTATTTGTGAATAATTAATTATTGATAAGGAAATATTTATTTTATGTGGATATAAATGAGGGATATATTTTTGTGGTTAAAAATGAAGGAGTTAATGTTGAGGTTTTTGTCAGTATTTTTGTCGGAATGGAGGTATTAAAAATTAGGGTTTTTGAGATAGTTTGCGGGGGTTATAATTTTTAATCCGACCGTTGGATCGTGGTAATTTTTGGATATGTTATACATATATAAGTTGAGTATATGTCCACAAATTTTGAACCGTTAAAAATGAACGTATGATTTATTACGAATTTTACAAGATGACTGGTTCAGAAATTGTTGAATTTTCGGAGTTTATCATTTTGGTGGAAAATTCTAGAATTGGTGGGCCCCACTTGTGGTTGGTGAAGAAATGTGCTGAATTATATTTCAAATGTGGTGGGTGGGAATAGTAGCAGGTAAAGCCATCAGGTTGCAGGTCAAACCTACCAAAATTTTCCTATAAATAGAGGGCTAAGTTAGAATTAAAAATCACACCAGAAACAAGTTTTCTCTCTTTCTCTCTCTAGATTATTGAGTGTATTTTGTGAGTATTTAGATACTTTGAGAGTTTCTATTCATCAGAGCAAGTTTCTTTCAGCCTTATACCGGTATTCCGACCAGAAGTACTGATATTTTGAGGTAAGGGATATTATTTTCTTCTTAATGATATTATTTTCTTCAATATCATTATGCTGAAATATTGATATGAGTTTTTATCAAATTTGGAACTTTTTGTGTCGGGGGTTACTATTCACGTATACGGCACTATTCACGTATACGACACTATTCACGAATACGGCACTATTCACCGAAAAATAAAATTTTTCCTTTTTGTCCAAGATGTCTATTATGGTTACTATCTTTGATTGTATCCATGTTTTGATCTTTATTTTTGAATTCTGCTTCACAATTGATTATTATGAAGTATTATTGATCTTGGATAAACTGTTATACGAATCCCTACTATTTGTCCTTCTGTCTCATTGGATTCGTTCTCTTTAAGATATTTTTCATCATCCTCAGTCCTAAATGATGATATTACTGAATATCTTTGGCCTGTAGTGCAAAGATGTATAATTACTTGATGAATATCTTTGGCCTGTAGTGCAAAGATGAACAGGTGTTGAGATGAACATGACCGACTGATGATACAAATGAATATCTTTGGCCTGTAGTGCAAAGATGAATATTTGGTTAAAGATGATTATTAATTGATGTTACAGGGATAAAATATTGATGATGGACTTTTAAATCTTAGAAGATAGTAGAATTCTTTCTCTACTTGACTCTTCTAATGGTTTGCTGTTTCCGCTGCAGTTGTTGATCTAAAACTTGTTGTCGATTATATTTTATCAGATTTTTCCTGTTGAAGACTAACGATAATTTGTTGTATATTATCTTAGTCATAATATTCTTTACTGGGCTAGTTGAGCTCACCCTTTTCCTTTTTGTTCCATTTTTCTTCTCAGGAGGTGAGAACATAGCAGGATCTAGTCGGGGTATGGAGTGATGGTTCTAGAAAGATGTATTAGCAGTCCTCACTATTTCTGTAAAATAGTGTTTGAATAATTGTAATGAGGATTTATTTGAGTGTGGATATTGTCTAGAAGACAATATTTGTATTTAAACTCACAGTATGTGTTGTCGTATTTTGCACGACAATTGTATTATTGAAGTTGTAATTTGCTTTCTGTACCATGTATTTGGCGACTCAGAATGGGTGTTGTATACCTATTCTGGGGGCGTCACAGTTGGTATCAGAGCTTAGGGATATGATCCCTGGCTGAGATGTGAGACAAGAACTAGGAGGGGAGAGACGGGGAATTCCTTCGCTAGTATGACCTGACTAAGTTTTGGTGTTTATTTGGTCGGTCAGAGTATAGGGATAATATATGACATGACTATTAACCCTTATTTTATGGCAGTATTTAAGAATGGCAGCTGAGAACGTTAATAATGGAGTAAATCAGACCGTGGAGACACCTTTGATCACTACCCAGGGGAACGTGCAACAGGAAGGCAATATTCCTCCTGTAAACAACGTTACCGAGCAAACGATGAATGATGGAATGTTTAGGAGCTTTTTGCAGTTCATGCAAAATCAGACGAGGGAGATTCGTGTGCAGAATACGGGTGGAAATGATAACAACGCGCGGTTTGTCACAGCTAAGCAGTTCAAAGAATTGGGACCACCAGAATTTAAGGGAAAGCCGGATCCGATCATGGCGGAAACGTGGGTCAAGCAAATTACCAAGATATTTGATGTCTTGGGATGCACGGAGGAACAGAAGGTTCCATTCGCCACATTTATGTTCCGCGGTGAGGCAGACTACTGGTGGGAGTCTGTGAAGCGTACCCAGCCTGACGCACTCAACATGTCCTGGGAAACATTTCAAAAACTGTTCAATGACAAGTACTTTCCTGAAAGTATTCGTCATATGAAGGAGGTTGAGTTTATTAGACTGGAACAAAACAACATGACGGTGTCCCAGTACGAGGCGAAGTTTGCAGAGTTATCCAGGTTTGCACCTCATTTGGTCGAAAATGAGGAACGAATGACAAGGATGTTTTTGAGAGGTCTAAAACCCGAGATTCGGCAATATCTTATCTCTCATAAATTTTCTTTATATTCAGATGTTGTAAACAGGGCTCAATTATTAGAGCGAGATAATGAGTATGTGCAACCGAGGGACCACAACCAGGGTCATACCGGTGGCGGCAGTCATCGAAGCAATGAAAACCAGCAGGGAGGAAAACATTCGGACAAAAGCGGTAACCACTCTGGTGGTAATCGTGGTCGTGATAATAGAAGGAGCGAGTCGGGAGGAGATTTCAAGAAGAGAAGGTACAACAATGATAACGTGAAGACGTCAGCACAAACATCAACTGTTTCTAGGGGAGGAGAACGACCACCGGTCGTATGTTACAAATGTGGGAAAGAGGGACATATCAGCCCAAACTGCCCACAACAATCCAAGGTATGTTATAACTGTGGAAAGGAAGGTCATATAGCTCGAGAGTGTTCTGTAGCAAAACCAAGTTCAGCGGGGATGGTGACTCCAAAAGTTATCCCGGATAAGTCGAAATCAGCGGTTCCTGGAAGGGCGTTTGTCGTTACTGGCCAAAACGCGAGAAACCCGAACGAGGTGATCACGGGTAAGCTAATCTTGAATTCTTGCGAAGTTTATACTTTACTAGATACCGGTTCTACCCATTCTTTTATCTCTCCTGCTTGTGCTCAACGTTTAAACTTGACTCCGGAGAAATTGGACTTTAACTTATCTGTTGAAACTCCGTTGGGTGAAACCTTCGTTACATCTACAGTTTATAAATCTTGCATGATCCAAGTTGGCACTATCACATTACCTGTTGATCTTATCTCTTTAAAGATACTTGCTTTTGATGTGATTTTAGGAATTGATTGGTTAACCACTCATCATGCTAAAATTGATTGTTTTCGTAAGGTTGTTAGTTTTCATATTCCTAACCAACCTGTCATACGAATTCAAACTACTAAACCACTAAAATCAGTCACTGTCATATCAAGCCACAAAGCTATTCGTTTATTGAAAAACGGATGTCAAGCTTTCTTAGCCCATGTTATGGATTTGAACAAAGACAAGTCAGATTTGAATAATATTTCTATTGTTAGAGAATTTCCCGATGTATTTCCTGAAGAACTTCCCGGTCTACCCCCGGAACGAGAAATTGAATTCTTTATTGACCTTGAACCCGGTACAAAGCCCATTTCTAAAACTCCATATCGAATGGCTCCTATTGAACTTCAGGAGTTAAAAGTCCAACTACAGGAGTTGTTGGACATCGGTTTTATTCGTCCTAGTACGTCTCCTTGGGGTGCTCCTGTTTTATTCGTAAAGAAGAAAGACGGGAGTATGCGACTTTGTATTGACTATCGAGAATTGAACCATGTCACCATCAAGAATAGGTATCCGCTACCTCGCATTGATGACCTGTTTGACCAGTTGCAAGGAGCACAATTCTTTTCAAAGATCGATCTTCGTTCTGGATATCATCAGCTGAAGATTAAAACTGAGGATATTCCAAAGACTGCCTTCAGAACTCGGTACGGGCATTATGAATTCTTAGTAATGTCTTTTGGATTGACTAATGCTCCTGCTGCCTTCATGGATATGATGAACCGTGTATTCAAAGAATATTTGGATCAGTTCGTTGTTGTCTTTATTGATGACATCCTCATCTATTCCAAAAGCCGTGAAGATCATGAGCGCCATTTGAAGCTGGTACTGCAAAGGCTTCGTGAAAACAAGCTATATGCCAAACTGAAGAAATGCGAGTTCTGGCTTGAGGAAGTAGCATTCCTTGGGCACGTGGTGTCAAAACATGGAGTATCTGTCGACCCGGCGAAGATTGAAGCCATACAAAGTTGGGAGCAACCGAAGTCGGTAACCGAAGTACGTAGCTTTCTGGGCTTAGCTGGTTATTATCGGAGATTTGTGGAAGGATTTTCTCGAATCGCTACTCCGTTAACTCAGCTGACTCGGAAAGATACAAAATTCGTATGGAGTGAGGAATGCGAGAAGAGTTTCCAAGAACTCAAGAGGAGACTCATTTCGGCACCTGTTTTGACAATACCATCTGGTTCGGATGGATTTGTTATCTACAGCGATGCTTCAGGCAAAGGGTTAGGATGTGTTCTCATGCAACATGGGAAAGTCATAGCCTATGCCTCACGACAACTCAAAGAATATGAGAGGAATTATCCTACTCATGATTTGGAGTTGGCAGCAGTCGTTTTTGCGTTGAAGATCTGGAGACACTACCTGTATGGGGAGAAAGTGGAGATCTATACAGATCATAAAAGCCTCAAATATTTCTTCACCCAAAAGGAACTCAACATGCGGCAACGACGTTGGCTTGAGCTGTTGAAAGATTACGATCATACCATCCAATACCATCCTGGAAAAGCAAACGTAGTAGCTGACGCATTGAGTAGAAGATCATATGCGGGTACGAGTGCAATGTTTTTAACACAAAGGCCCATTTTGTATGACTTGCAAAGGATGGAGATAGAGATGAAGGCTCCAAGTACCCACATGATGATATCAAATATACGAGTAGAACCGACTTTAATCGATAAAGTTAAAGCTGCTCAAGCTACGGATATAGAGCTGATGCGTATGAAGAAGAAAGTGCAAGAAGGTGCTATTCCAGAAGCAAGAATCGATGAAGAAGGAATACTTCGAGTCAACTCCAGACTTTGTGTTCCTAACGATTTTGACTTGAAGCATAGAATAATGATGGAGGCACACAACACACCGTTTGCAATCCATCCTGGGAGTACCAAAATGTATCACGATCTTCGACATACATTTTGGTGGAGCAATATGAAAAGAGAGATCGCGGAGTTTATCTCGAGATGTTTAACTTGTCAACGTGTAAAAGCGGAGCATCAAGTACCAAAGGGTCCATTGCAACCACTTGAGATTCCGAAATGGAAGTGGGAACACATTACTATGGATTTTGTTACGGGTCTTCCCAAGGTTTCTCAAGGCATAGATGCGATTTGGGTTATTGTTGATAGATTAACCAAGTCCGCTCATTTCTTGCCGATACGTGAGACTTATTCCCTTGAACGTCTTGCTAGTATGTACGTGAACGAGATTGTGAGATTGCATGGCATGCCAGTATCCATAGTTTCGGATCGTGACCCAAGATTCACTTCACGATTTTGGGTTAGCTTGCAGAAAGCTATGGGCACGGATTTACGATTCAGTTCAGCATACCATCCTCAAACGGACGGACAATCAGAGAGGACTATTCAAACTCTTGAAGATCTATTAAGACTTTGTGTCTTAGATCTCAAAGGGAGTTGGGATAAGTACCTACCATTGGTGGAATTCTCCTACAACAACAGTTATCAGGCGAGCATAGGTATGGCTCCATTTGAGGCGTTGTATGGAAGAAAATGTCGTTCTCCAGTATGCTGGGACGAGGTGGGTGAAGCAACATTGTTGGGACCAGAATTGGTACGCATTACTACAGAGAAGATCCAAACGATTCGACAACGTATACAAACGGCACAGGATCGACAAAAGAGTTATGCGGATCTTCATCGGAAGGACGTGGAATTTAATATTGGGGATCATGTATTGTTACGTGTTGCACCATGGAAGGGAGTTACAAGATTTGGGAAGAGAGGAAAGCTCAATCCAAGATTTGTTGGTCCATTTGAGATTCTTGAGCGAATAGGAAATGTGGCATATAGACTCGCATTACCTCCAAGCATGTCTCGTGTTCATAATATTTTTCACATATCTATGCTTCGTAAATATGTTAAAGACCCGAACCACATTATTGAGTTAGAACCAGACGAGATAGCTGAAGATTTAACGTACGAGGAGGTACCTGTTAAGATCTTGGATAGGAAAGAGCATGTCCTACGCACGAAGGTTATACCACAAGTTAAGGTTTTGTGGAGAAACCATGCTATTGAAGAAATGACCTGGGAGTTGGAATCAGAAATGAAAGCGAGGTATCCTCACCTTTTTGAAACATCAGGTACGTACGTCAATTTCGAGGACGAAATTTCATAAGGAGGGGAGGTTGTAAGACCCCAACTTATTAATGAATAAAATCAAATTTTCTCTAAATATTATTGTGAATAATAAGGGGTTAATTTGATATAATACTTTGGTTATGGGTGAAATGTGCAAATTTTGCAAAATAAGCAAGTGGTTATAAAATATTTATTTTTGGTCGGTGAATATTCGGTTGGTCGTGGAATATTCTTGCTGTCGGGGAATATTCGTACGACGACGCAGCCTTGTGTGGGCCCCATAACGGAAAGCGATTGGATGAAGAAAACGACAAGTATAAGTTGTTTATAAATAACGGCGTAGTTGTTACCGTTAATACTGTTGGAATACCCGGTGGTTAAAATACAGTAGCACACGGTATTGCACCAATTATTGATTCTTACGTAAGAAGGCACTACTCAATAATTGTTACAGTAGTTATTATTCAATATTTTATTTTATTGATTCAATAATTGCTGCGTTGATATTTTATATTATTGTTGTTTCAATAATTGTTGCTGCACAGTATTTTCATTTATCAGATCAATAATTCATATTATTTGAATAATATTATTAGATAACATTATTGGCAATGTCTAGAAAGTTCTGTCTAAGGAGAGGTTTGGTCATCTAATTGCGCGCCAGTAAGGAGAAATCCTTATTGGAAAGCCCCCTCTTTCCTGGGAACGGCCTAGTTGTCATAAATGTGATTCTGTAATATTATTTGTGAATAATTAATTATTGATAAGGAAATATTTATTTTATGTGGATATAAATGAGGGATATATTTTTGTGGTTAAAAATGAAGGAGTTAATGTTGAGGTTTTTGTCAGTATTTTTGTCGGAATGGAGGTATTAAAAATCAGGGTTTTTGAGATAGTTTGCGGGGGTTATAATTTTTAATCCGACCGTTGGATCGTGGTAATTTTTGGATATGTTATACATATATAAGTTGAGTATATGTCCACAAATTTTGAACCGTTAAAAATGAACGTATGATTTATTACGAATTTTACAAGATGACTGGTTCAGAAATTGTTGAATTTTCGGAGTTTATCATTTTGGTGGAAAATTCTAGAATTGGTGGGCCCCACTTGTGGTTGGTGAAGAAATGTGCTGAATTATATTTCAAATGTGGTGGGTGGGAATAGTAGCAGGTAAAGCCATCAGGTTGCAGGTCAAACCTACCAAAATTTTCCTATAAATAGAGGGCTAAGTTAGAATTGAAAATCACACCAGAAACAAGTTTTCTCTCTTTCTCTCTCTAGATTATTGAGTGTATTTTGTGAGTATTTAGATACTTTGAGAGTTTCTATTCATCAGAGCAAGTTTCTTTCAGCCTTATACCGGTATTCCGACCAGAAGTACTGATATTTTGAGGTAAGGGATATTATTTTCTTCTTAATGATATTATTTTCTTCAATATCATTATGCTGAAATATTGATATGAGTTTTTATCAAATTTGGAACTTTTTGTGTCGGGGGTTACTATTCACGTATACGGCACTATTCACGTATACGACACTATTCACGAATACGGCACTATTCACCGAAAAATAAAATTTTTCCTTTTTGTCCAAGATGTCTATTATGGTTACTATCTTTGATTGTATCCATGTTTTGATCTTTATTTTTGAATTCTGCTTCACAATTGATTATTATGAAGTATTATTGATCTTGGATAAACTGTTATACGAATCCCTACTATTTGTCCTTCTGTCTCATTGGATTCGTTCTCTTTAAGATATTTTTCATCATCCTCAGTCCTAAATGATGATATTACTGAATATCTTTGGCCTGTAGTGCAAAGATGTATAATTACTTGATGAATATCTTTGGCCTGTAGTGCAAAGATGAACAGGTGTTGAGATGAACATGACCGACTGATGATACAAATGAATATCTTTGGCCTGTAGTGCAAAGATGAATATTTGGTTAAAGATGATTATTAATTGATGTTACAGGGATAAAATATTGATGATGGACTTTTAAATCTTAGAAGATAGTAGAATTCTTTCTCTACTTGACTCTTCTAATGGTTTGCTGTTTCCGCTGCAGTTGTTGATCTAAAACTTGTTGTCGATTATATTTTATCAGATTTTTCCCTGTTGAAGACTAACGATAATTTGTTGTATATTATCTTAGTCATAATATTCTTTACTGGGCTAGTTGAGCTCACCCTTTTCCTTTTTGTTCCATTTTTCTTCTCAGGAGGTGAGAACATAGCAGGATCTAGTCGGGGTATGGAGTGATGGTTCTAGAAAGATGTATTAGCAGTCCTCACTATTTCTGTAAAATAGTGTTTGAATAATTGTAATGAGGATTTATTTGAGTGTGGATATTGTCTAGAAGACAATATTTGTATTTAAACTCACAGTATGTGTTGTCGTATTTTGCACGACAATTGTATTATTGAAGTTGTAATTTGCTTTCTGCACCATGTATTTGGCGACTCAAAATGGGTGTTGTATACCTATTCTGGGGGCGTCACATCCTGACTTTCATAGCATTCTGTTATGAGCTGGGGATACCCTCTACATTCTATTCCTTTTTCACTCTCTTCTCTGCTGGGAAATCTCGGGAACGAGGCTTCAAAGTGCTGAGCAAACAGCCCCCCATGCCCAACGCCAAGTTTGAGAAACGATCTTTGATGGATACTCCTTCGAGCAACAAGGGGTGGCATAGAGAATGGTTCTTCGTGAAGGGACTCGAAATCCCTTCTATTCCGGAATGGACCATCTCCGAGCGGATTTCTGCAGACTTCGGGGATATTTCAGAGGAACGTGTAAAAGAAATGGCGAGTATTCTTGAGAAGATTCTCCTGAAGGAATGGAGCTTCGGACTCCTGAGTAAGCAAGCATGGTTGTATGACCATAAATGTGAGTTCTAAACTCTTATTGATATATAATTTGCTGAGATTTCTTTTAGTAAACTGGTTTAAAGGATTACGTGATTTGTTAATTTGCAGTGTCTTTGATAAAACCCACATCGGTCGACCGAAGGGATTTGGAGAAATTCCTTTCGGGTAAATTGTCATCACCCCCCACCGAAATCCCACAAGAAGAAATTTCGTCTTCGGAAGCCCATGACGCTGAGGTCTTCCCTGAATCAGAAACTGCAGAGGAATCCAACCGACCTCGACAAAAGAAGAGGGCTGTTCGAAAACCAAGATCAATTCCTCAAGAATCTCAACAAACCTCTACCACTAGTCTGATTGATATGCCGGCTAAGGAGCGGATGCAAGCTCTCCGTACCAAAAAGAGGAAGACCAAGGTGACTCCTTTATCTGCGGACGAGCTTCGGATTCCCCCTGTTGAAGTTGATCCTTCGATCATCATTCCTGTGGAGATCCATGTTTCTGAAGACGAGTTCGAAAAACAAACCGAGTCTCCACCTCTGTCCCGTAAAAGGAAACAACCTTCCGACAATCAACCATCACCGCCTCCCGATCCATCTATCCCCACTTCAACACGATCTTCCCCCTCAGCCTTCAGGCAAGAAGCCGCATCTTCTCCCACTGTATGGCCGGAGTTTAACGCAAACTTTCCCTTTCAACTGTTCAATTCCTTCGTTCGGGAGACCGATGACCATCGGTTCGGAAATAACTCAATTAGGGATTTAATCGAGGAATGCATGAGTTACCAGGCTAAGGTGAGTTAGTTGTTCAATTTGAATATTTGGAAATTATGTGCCCCTTCTAATAATTTACCGACTGTCTTTGAATGTCTGTAAGCAAATGCTGTTTTTGGGAGGATTCTTCCCAGATATAAAGAAACCGAAGCCGAGGAAGACGCAGCCAGACGAGAGAATGCTATTCTGACGTCGGCTCTGAGCAAAGAGAGAAGGGACCATGGTACCGCTCTCTTCAATAACGAATGCCTCCAAAAGGATTTGAATAAGTTAAAAGAAAAACTGGAGATAGCCGAAGCCACACACCGAATCACCGTTAGTACGAACGTAGACCTGGTTCGTAGAAATGAAGTCCTTGTGGGGGAAAACGAAACATTGGTGAAAACCAACAAGAGCCTAGCGCTGCAAGTGAACGAATTCGAAGCTAGGGACTTGAGACATCTGAAGGAACGGGCAAAGCTCGAAGAGGAGCTTCGAGAACTTCGTGCTTTGAGAGATTTGGGTCCCCCTCTGACCGAAGATCTTCGGAGAGAAGTTCAACAAGAATACCGGAAATCAGCTGAGTTGAACGAGGAGATTGTCCAAATGTTCTCGGATGGATATGACGAATGCCAAAGCAAAGACAAGACAAGACTTGTCACAGCCATGGTTGATCCGACCATTCTCGACTTTTCGGAAGACGAAGCTGAATCCTGAAGATAATTTTCTTTTCCCTTAGCTGTAGGATTTCTGTAAAAAGCTCCTATCGTTTCATAAATAATATTATGTAAATGAAATATCGATTTTCTTCCTTATGACTTTGGTGCGCTTTTTATCAATACTTCAACATCGATTCATCTTGAAAAATGTACAAGCTCTTTCACGGACTTAACTTAAACTGTTAATTAACAACTAGGCAAGTTATATAACAGATAAGATGAAGTTAAAGAATGAGGCATTCCGAACTTAACACTTAAGAAAATTTAGGTAATAAAGTAAAGGATTACTTATTCGTTACCAAAGTGTGATGTAGATCTGCTTCACTGGGGAGTCGCCTACCGTGAAGGGCCTGACGAAGTCTAAAGGATGACACTTGCCTACCACGAAGGGCCTGACAAGGTCTAAAGGTCGATAATTGCCTACCACGCAGGGCTTGACAACGTCTTAAGGGTGACACTTGCCCACCACGAAGGGCCTGACAAGGTCTAAAGGTCGACAATTGCCTACCACGCAGGGCCTGACAACGTCTTAAGGATGATCCTTGCCTACCACGAAGGGCCTGACAAGGTCTAAAGATCGACAATTGCCTACCACGCAGGGCCTGACAACGTCTTAAGGATGACCCTTGCCTACCACGAAGGGCCTGACAAGGTCTAAAGACCACCTGTCGATGAGGCTATCATCGAATGTTAACGTCAAGATCTTCTCCTGCGTCCCAATCACACATTGTGGTCGTTCTACGTCGGTATTTATGGGGAAGAGTAGAACACCCACACCTGAGGGGCAGCCGATGGCTGCCAGTGAATCAATACCGCGAGTGTCTGTCAAGGATCGTTTGGGACCTGCATTAAGTGTTCATGCCAGCACAGCGTCCAAACATTCGCATGGAGATTCTCGTCCGAGGGCTGTGAGCAAAGCCAAGAGAAAGCTAGTTTACACAGCAGAGAAAGGGTCTGGTCATGGTCGGAAACGAGTAGAAGACACCTCGCCTAGAACTCGATACCGGGATGACCGAGACGAAAAGGCCTCCTGGTTGGCTAAGATGGCAGACGAAGCAGATAGGGCCATGGAGGCACTTGTGAAGCAACGACAGGATATAGCTGAGCAGATGTCCCGAATGTTAACGCCAAGATCTTCTTCCGCGTCCCAATCACACATTGTGGTCGTTCAGGTGTGGGTGTTCAGCTCATATCGAAAATTGTTTTGGCTTATAATGATTGGTTCGGGCTATCATTCACTTTGGAGTAGATTCTGAGTCATATTCGGTTTACTAGAATGGATTGGATGACATCCTGTATCATCGATCTATGTTTGGTTTTGATTGCCTACAAAATATGTAATGAACGGAATCGAAGACTCCATGCAGAACATCCTACTGCTGCCTTTGTTATTGCTTAAGATTATATTAAAATTATTAAATGCAAGTTATACAATGTCAAGAAACTTGGTAAATATTTAGACAAATACTCATGCCTTAGGGTCTGACCGTTATAGCCTTTTGGTTATAATTTAAACATCATTGGCCCTGTCTTTGATGTGCCTGCTATAGCAGCTTAGCGAGGTATGACTCTTTTTTTTTGTAATCCTTTCTCTTTTTTTTTATAATACTCTTAATTTAACAAAAAAAAACTATAAATTATTTTTTTTACCTATATATTTTGAGGTCCTGTTTGTTTGGATATTTAATTGAAGTTGGATTTTTCCCATCCCATCAAAGATAATATTTCTTATCTTGATCTCTCAAACAGAAGGTAAAGCCGTAAATGTTGAGTATGTCGAGCGGAAATCTTACATTGGCATCGACTTTAAAATGGTAGATTATTATAGTTTTGTGCTAGTGTCGCACTTATATCAAAAATAGTAAATGAGTACCTTTTTTTATTATTATATTTATTTGATAAAATGTTAATTTTATTTTATAACGATAAAATTTGATGTAAAGTGTAATATAATGAAAATTGTTAAATTTATAATATTTTTTATTATTTTCACAATAAAATATAACTGTAGACAGGGGCAGATTCACAATGAGGACGGGGGTACTTGCCCCACTGAATTTTGAGAGGGGCATATTAAAAAAAAATAGGAGGATGATAAAATGAAATTTCATACTTAAAAAAACTATTATAATTCCTAATGGACCAATCCCACATTTCCTCACAGATCTCACCCACATCTTCATTTCTGTAATTTCCTAAAAGGTTGTTCTCTAAATACATTTTTCCTCTCACACCCAGGTGCTTACTTTCTCTTTCTTGATTTTTGGTATGAAATCTGAAATAAGTTATGCTTAACTGCCTTAGTGTTCTAACTTTAATTCATATGATTCTGCGAATCAGCTTTAGCAACACAGAGCAACATAGCAACAAGCCAATAACGGCAGCAACTCGCTAACTCCAAGTCTCCAAATCTGCAAATCGTAATAGAGCAACTAGGCGATCACGATCTGTAAATTTCAAGTGGACCAAGTCTTCCAAATTCCAATCTGGTAAATTAAAATAGGCGTTCATGATTTGCAATTGAAACAATTTCAAAAATTATATTTTAATTCACAAATTTAACAATTGCTTCTTAAAGCAACACTGCAATAATGAAGAACTCTATCAAATAAAAGTTCTTTAAGTACATGTTCTATTCTATTTTTACTTTCTTTAAATTTTATAATTTATTTTGTAATGTTACTTGTTACTTATTAGTGGTTTAATTGAGATTATTCATTGTTGATGCTAATTACATTTGACTATTCATATTATATATTGATATTGTTTCGATGTTGAATTAGTTTTTAAATATTTATTGATTGTCAGGCATGAACATATGTAATTGGGTTACAACAACTAAACGTACAAAATTTGAATCTATTCATTGAGCGTGATATTTTTGTAACTATTAAAAATGAGACTATCATGCAACAATTTAAGCAATGAAACCTCGAAATTTTGTATTGTAAATAATATTTGAGGATTATTTAGATTTGTGATTTATTTTATTAAATTTTTATTCTTAAGAAAAAAAAATTCTCGAATTTATCCTCACTGAACTTCTAAGCTGAATTCGTTCTTGACTGTAGATATATAACGAGGATGAATAATTACAAATGAGATTGTTGTTGTGAATAAAAGCAATGTGATCTCATTTTGAAAACAATAAACTATTCTCCTTAATTATATATATTTGAAATAAATTATTCATGTTTTCATAACCGTAACTTTAGTCTAATTTATTTTTTTGAAACAAAAGGAAACCATTTATATTAAATTGGAAACAAGAACATCTGAAATAAAAGGAGGGACAAGACTCCACTCCTCCGGACCAGACTGTAAACCAACAGCTTTGGCTAACAAATGCGCTTCATGATTAGCTGATCGTCTAGCTAAACAAATACTACTATCATTCAAAGTTAACAAAGCATGAGAACAATCTCGAGTAATTAAACCAAATAAAGAATAATAGGAGTAGGATGGACTAAAGCTTGTTGAAGAATCTGACAATCAGTTTCTAATACTACTCGGGAAAAAGTTCACGCCTTAAGCCAACTGAGAGCTTCTCGGCAGGAAAGAGCTTCAGCAAGAGCAGATTCCTGAATACAATTAATCAAACCATTTTTTGCAGCAACAAAAGAAATCATCAACCATTACATATGTAGCCACATTATTTTGACTGTGCTAGTCAAAAGAGGTAGTTAGGCAATTATTTATTATGTTGTCACTATATATATATATAAAGCAAGGATCAAGTGCATATCCCTTATCTTACTCATCTGTGCTCACCCCTCTTTAGGCGACAGTTTCGGTCATACAACCGTCGTCTATATTTTTAACGACGCTATATGTTGTTCGTCGCTAAAAGTATAGACAACGGTTGTATGACCGAAACCGTCGTCTAAAAGGGGGTGAGCACGAGTGAGTGAGATAAGGGGTATACACTTGATCCGAACCGTATATTATATATATATATATATATATATATATATATATATATATATACTTTTCATCCTAGTGACTTTTCTGCTATATTCCAGTTCTATGTACCAATTAGAAATCGAAGGCATTGTTTTCATCAACTGTATTACCCTATCAGCTAGTGGCAGAAGTTATGTATCGTCACCATAGCCCTTCGCTATAGATACAAACCAACCGCACATGAAGCTCTAGATTATTGATATTGATTGATAACAAATAATATTATTATAATAAATATGTATTTAACGAGATTTATATAACTGCTCTAACGACACTTAACACTTTGAGCAATACTATTACTATGAGTATATGACAAATCAACTGTATGTACACTTATATAATTGACTATAGATGCAGTTATTTATTAATGACATCTTCATTTCATCATTTTTATTAATAATATTAAATATATTTTCACTATTTTATTAGTAGATACTACGTTAGGATCTCAAGCTCACCCGTTATCTAGCTCACCTTACTCACCCTTCTTTAGCGACGGACCGGGCGACTATTCGGTCCGTCGCTATATATAGAATCGTCGTCTTAGCTTTTAACGACGGACAACATATAACGACGTACAACATATAACGACAGTTTTATATATAGTGTCGGACTAAATCGTCACCCGGTTCGTCGCTAAAGGGGGGGTTAGCAAGGTGAGCTAGATAAGGGGTGAGCTTAAGATCCGGACCGTATATATATATATATATATATATATATATATATATATATATATATATATATATATATATATATAGGGATCCTTTTCATAGCAGCCGGTTGCTATGAGAACTGTGCAACACCCCCTTTTTGGACCGTTGATAAATTGAATTGATGGCTGAGATTAGATTTTGTATTTGATAAGCCGGCACAGGTTGTTGTGCCTAATTATTTACCTGTACCGGCTTCTATTTTAATAAATGAGGTCCACATAAAATTATATTGTCAGTATAGTTATAAAAAATGAATATTTATTATTAAAATAATCCGGCCGGAAGTGCTTGTATCGGCTTCACCTTTTTTTTATTTTTTATTTTTTATTTTTTTCCATTATATGTCATGACTCAGTACATTAAAATGGAATAAAAAAATAAAATAAATTCCAGTCGGTACAGGCTAATACGACTGGCATTAAAATAATATTAAAATGCCGGCCGGTATAACATGTCACGGCTTGCAATAAAAAATTGAAAAAAATAGCCGGCCGGTATAGCTTGTCACGGCTGACAATAAAAAATTGAAAAAAAGAATTTATTCAACCAATTCGTTGCTAAACAGATTCGAACTCGCAATCTCCAACTCCATACACTCGTCATATGACCACCCGAGCACCACAGGCCTAGTTGTTAATTCCAACCAAGGATATATCTTTATATTAAAACTTCACCATCCCCCCAAAATCTATATTATTGCACTATTATTATATTACGATTTATTATTATTAATAAATCTATATTATACATATTGGGTTTTCTATTTAAATCTATATTCTAGATTATTATTATGTTTATATTATTATTATTATATTAAGTTTCAATGCTAGGAAATGAATGCATTATCTATTTATTATTATATTCATATATTACTATTATTAAAAATAATATTAATAATGATTTTTAATATTAATATGAATAATGTGATTATTAATATTAGTCTGAATAAAAATATCCATACAATTCAACTAAATAGATAATTTTTTTTCGTATTAATAATATGAAGTGGTTTTATGTGATTCAATAATATTCATATTACTAAGTTATGAATTTGAAAATCCCATAAAGTTCAACCAAATAGACATTCTTATTAATTAATATGTACATTAGATAACGTTGGACAAGTTCTATATCTCAGAGGCCGGAAGTAATCTTGCAGATTTCTTGTAAAGCTCCCATGCGACACGGTAACGAAAGACTGTGACATCTTCCAAGGACCACTTTTCTCCAGAAATATTACCATTGGCCCTAACGAAACAGTCAACATACTTGCATACATAAATGCCACAGTCTGAGTTGTTGTGTTGTTTCGGTCGAATATGTAAGGTCTGCACAGTAGGATTACCGCTGGGCCACTCACGCATCAGATTACCATTTCGCAAACAAAATGGTATCAAATGTACCTGCATGTACAAAGTAGTTGGTTAATAATTTTTTAATATTAAAGGACATTATAAAATTAAATTATTTTAAAACTAAACATACCATAACTTTAACGAAATCTGAGTACATTTCATGTAACTTAATATACTTAGTGTCATTGTAGTGCGGGTCAATTATGGTAACCATCCAATCTTCAACTAAGAATACGAACAAGACAAAATGGTGTTGATTGGTACTACACACCGGCATGAATATGTATTCGCATTCGTGTAAAGGTGGACCAACATCTTGGTTAACATACGGATTGCAAAAACTCCGTGTAGTATTCACGTTAGTGCAGGGCACATAGCCCTGCCCAAGATGCATGAAGAATGAATTCATGAAACCAAATTGGGACCACCTTTGTATTCCCCGCGACCTGTAGTATTCCTCTCTGTCTCGTAGCAACAACATATAAGCGTCGATGACATGCTCGAATATCCAACTCCCAGGCCCTAAGGATTGCACTGCATTGTGGCCTAATTCATATAACTGGCGCGGATGTGACAAAGGATATAAGTCCTCTTCGGTGCCACCACGTTTCCAAACATATGTTTATTTACAAATGTCTCCTTCCAATCTTTAAGTCTTTTGGATAAGGACCCTTTTGGTCCATAAGAGATGTGGTCTACCGCATCTTGTACTTGATTGAGACCCAAATGTACATTATTATTATATAGCAATAATAATTAAAACCATCACTATTAATATAACTATATATACCTTTTGTGAACTAGATCCCTTGGCGTCAGAAAGTCCCGCAAAGTCAGAGTTGGTTGGAATGTAACACTCCTCATAGGTTTGGAAGGTTGGAATGTAACACTCCACGTAGGCTTGGGTGGCGGGAATGGAGCTCTCCTCGATTACTTGTGGGGTGGGTATGTAGCTCTCTTGTACAACATAATCAGTTTGTTTCCCAAGCCCTTCATTTAATTAGGAGAATTGGGACTGTGGTCCAAAATTTGTGGGACCCCCCTGTCGAGGTATTTGTTTCCCTCTTGCTTCGAAGTCGTATAGGGCATATTGGAAATCCCAATTATTTTTTTGCAGAACCAACTCGGGAGGTAGCTGAGTAAATGCTAAAAATTTATCAAGTATCGACTTTGCACTCTCAACCTGTCATGTAAGAAATTTCACAAACAAATATTATTAACACTAAATATGAATAAATGTAATATTAAGTATTTACTCCAATACATGATAAATTAAAGAAGAATATAATTTTATACCATTTGAATAAGGTGTTGTTGGTTGTAAATGGCCCGAGGCTCATAACAACTGTCGAGATTAGAAGCCTGTCGAGGTCGGTGGATTTTCCAACGTGTAATTTTCCTATACCAGACCATGTAATCATCTATTGGGACATAATCAGAAATTTCAGTTTGTTGTCCTTCGAGATGATCCATGTATGCCTCCCACCTCGAAATATATTCCCCTCTCAAGGCCATGCAATCCTCGACATCAATAAATTTAAAACTTTTCTCCTTCCTAAGGTCACCGTGGTTTTTCGTTGTTGATGGTATGCCTTGCATAAACTCGAACTGTCTCATCACACGGTCCGGCATCTGAAATTCCACAATATCAAAGTGGATCAAGGGGACCCCACCAGATCCCAACAACCTGCCTTTAAAATTAAATCCACTGATATCATCATCCCACATTATGTAAGGCCGCCAAACCACATCCTACATAGATTTAATATCTAACTCCCCTCTGTAAAATGACAAATGGTGATGGGGATTCTCACGTCTACCATGGTAACTATGGGCTCCAAAATAGGACCATGCTAAAGCCCTAGGTAACCATACAGATGATTGTGGCCAAGGGTTTGGGGCTCCAATATTTACACGCTCATAAGCCCAAATTTGAAACAATGTTACACAACCATTAATGTATTTAACTCCTTTCCTAGTAGCAGTATATAAAGATCTGTACAAATATGCTAACAGTGCCGCGCCCCAAGAGTAAGTTACACAATCTTCAGCGTTGGCAATAAAAGACATATATCGTGGGTGCACACTATTCCTATTCCTATTAGGGAATAATATTGCCCCACACAACTACAACATGTATGCCTTTGTGTGTTGCCCTACAACATCTTTACTTGTATTCTCAGGACATTTATTAAAATGTTCGTGCAACCACACTATTGAAATTGCACTACGCTTTTTTGAACTAAAATATTCATTAGCTAATTTATCTCCAAAACAATCCTTAAAATAATTCAAATTGGTGACAGCAAGGGGACCCGTTAAGGGCTTTCCCACCACCGGTAACCCAAAAATAAAGTGAACATCCTCTAGTGTGATTGTTATTTCTCCACAGTTTAAATGAAAAGTATTAGTCTCTGGGCGCCATCTCTCGACTAGGGCAGATATTAGACCAAGGTCAGTTTGGTGTACAACACCTCGAAAACTAAATACTCCAAATCCACATTTATCTAGAAGGATTTTTCTTTTGTCAAATTCCACTGATTATACTTTTGATCAGTATATTGACTGGAGCCTAATTTTCCCTTATCTTTCCCATGATATATGTGATCTAATACATGATCTTGTTGATCATGAAGAACACTTGGATCAATTGGCCCATATTCCCAACTGTCCATCTTTTACCTAAAAAAATACGTCAATTCCATATTAGTATTAAGATGCATGACAAAATGAAGTTGAAAGTAATATGTTGCAAAATGACAGTAATAACAATACACAATAACACGCATTAATGACAACAAAAACAATAACATGCATTTAATTCAGTAATAACATGCAGTAATAAAAATAATGGAACAATTGAGTACACTGTAATAAGTTTTTTTTATTTATATAATGTAATAATATTATTTTACTATAATACGAAAATAATAACAACAACAAAAACTATTAAAAACTAAACAAATAACAATAAATAAAAACTTACTTGTTGAAGTTCGGTGTCTTAAGAATCTAATAAATGGAATCCAGCCGCTTCAACTTATTGAAGTTTTTTGCTCCTCTTTGCCGAAATACTCCCTCTCTACACTCTATGTTACTTTTATTTTATCTAGCTATATACTGAACTTTGGTTTGAACAACGTGTGTTCTCAATAGATGGTTAAATAAGCTCACCGGTACATAGAATTAATTTAGGACCAAATTCAAACACTAATACTGTTGTGCAAAGCCAGCTTTTTAGTTTACCGAGCTTGCAGGTGTTCTTTCCCGAGGCGATGTGGCAGAAAAAGTAATCAAAACAAATATTTGGTGCCTTTCCCGAGGCGATATAGCAGAAAAAGCTTTGTCCCTTTGCTCGGCCGGTACAGGCTTCACCGGCTTACAATAAAAAATTAAAATATATTATTATTAAACAGGCTCGGCCGGTAGAGGTTATACCGGCTTGTAAAAATTAAAAATTTTCGCTGCGAAACAGAATCGAACCCGCGACCTCAAGCTCCAAACATTCGTCAAATGACCACCCGAGCACCACGGGCCTAGATGTCATATTTTACCTTGGATTTGGATATATCTTAAAACATTCCATTTCACCCTAAATTATATTTTCTCATTATTTTATTATAATTATTCGATTATTATTATTATTATATTATTATTACGAATTGAGTATAAAGCCGTTACATATAGTAGCGGCTTATGTACTTTTATTATTATTATTATTATTATTATTATTATTATTGTTATTATTATTATTATTATTATTATTATTATTATTATTAATATTATTATTATAAAGATTGTCTGGTGAATAAGTAGTCAAACATAATAATAAAGCACTATGGGAATATAAAAAAGCTGACATTGATTATATGGAAAAAGTACATTAAACTTCTTGAGCATTGACCGCTACAAGCTGTACCGGCTGGTCTTTTTACCCTTTAAATGTAAGACTCCGAATTTTATGAAATAAAAGTATTCAATTTTTCTTATAATTACAATTCAGTAAATGGTTAAATTGATAAAAGTTTAAAGTTATGAGTGCAATATGATTTTTTTTTTCAAAATAAGCAAGTGGTTATAAAATAATCATTGTTGTCGGGGAATATTCGTTTGGTCGTGGAATATTCTTTCTATCGGGGAATATTCGTACGACGGCGCAGCTATTTGTGGGCCCCATAACGAATAACTGTCGGGTGAAGGAAAACGACAAATTTGAGTTTTTACAAATAACGGCGTAGTTGTTACCGTTAACACTGTTGGAATACCCGGTGGTTAAAATACAGTAATACGCGTTATTGCACAGTAGCACACGGTATTGCATAGTATTTTTGAAATTATTGATTCTTACGTAAGAAGGCACTACTCAATAATTGTTACAGTAATTACTGTTCAATATTTTATTTTATTGATTCAATAATTGCTACGTTGAAATTTTGTATTATTGTTGTTCAATAATTGTTGCTGCACAGTATTTCCCATTATCAGATCAATAATTCATATTATTTGAATAATATTATTAGATAACATTATTGGTAATGTCTAGAAAGTTCTGTCTAAGGAGAGGTTTGGTCATCTAATTGCGCGCCAGTAAGGAGAAATCCTTATTGGAAAGTCCCCTCTTTTCCTGGGAACGGCCTGGTTGTCATAAATGTGATTCTGTAATATTATTTGTGAATAATTAATTATTGATTCATGTGATAAGAAAATATTTATTTTATGGGGATATAAATGAGGGATATATTTTTGTGGTTAAAAATGAAGGAGTTAATGTTGAGATTTTTATCAGTATTTTTATCGGAATGGAGGTATTAAAAATCAGGGTTTTTGAGATATTTTGCGGGGGTTATAATTTTTAATCCGACCGTTGGATCGTGGTAATTTTTGGATATGTTATACATATATAAGTTGAGTATATGTCCATAAATTTTGAACCGTTAAAAATGAACGTATGATTTATTATGACTTTTACGAGATGACTGGTTCAGAAATTGTTGAATTTTCGGAGTTTATCATTTTGGTGGAAAATTCTAGAATTGGTGGGCCCCACTTGTGGTTGGTGAAGAAATGTGCTGAATTATATTTCAAATGTGGTGGGTGGGAATAGTAACAGGTAAAGCCATCAGGTTGCAGGTCAAACCTACCAAAATTTTCCTATAAATAGAGGGCTAAGTTAGAATTGAAAATCACACCAAAAACATAAGCTTTCTCTCTTTCTCTCTCTATATTATGAAGCATATTTTGTGAGTATTTAGATACTTTGAGAGTTGCTATTCAGTGCAAGTTTCCTTCGGCTTTGCATTCCAGTCAGAAATACTGCACTTTTGAGGTAAGGGATTGTAAGGGATAGTAAGGGATATTAAGGGATTTTAAGGGTTGTTATGATTTTCAGTTTCGTAATTTTTTTACCTTCAAAAATTCTAGAAAAATTTGAAATGATATTTTGATGAGTTTTCTTGATTGTGTCCAAAAATGGTGATTTTTGGATGTATAGATTGAGAGTTATGAATTTTATGAGAAAAAACTATTTTAAAAGTAACAGCTTATAATTCCTTGTGGTTAACTCCAAAATTGATGAAATTTTTATTGGGAGTACATGCATATGATAGAAGTATACTCTGTAAATTTCAGAATTTTTAGACAAAAGTACAATTTTTGATAAATGTCTAAATATTCGGCTATTTTGGCCATATGAAAAATAGTAAATGACTTTTAAAAATTCTGAGAAAAATATATGTTCACTATGAGACTATATTATGCTAAATCCCAGAAAAGAAATATTTTTGGAACTGATTTGGTATTTTTCATAAAAATGGTCTAGTTATGAGTAAATGAATTAAATATGTTTTGTGAAGAAAGAAAATTGGAAAATAGGATTTTATGGCTTGAGAATCCTATATGAGGTATATGCAGATTTTTGATGAGGGTTTTGGTTATTGATGATGAAATTGTAAGAGTTGGCATTTTATGATGATTAAATGCATTAATTAGTAAAGTGTAAACAATTAAAATAAATTGTTTATAAATTTAAGTAATGTTATTCTTTCAATATCATTATACCGAAATATTGGTATGGATTTTATTGTGGAATTTCTATCTTTTGTGTCGGAGTTACTATTTATGAGTTACTATTCACGATTTACTATTCATGAATTACGAATATTACTCTTGAGATTAAAACTATATGTTGATCATATTATTTTTATCATCATATATAACATTTTTATAACCCTGATGTTGAAATTCTCTTTCACTAGAGTGTAAAGATGGGTAGATTGTTGGTATGATCATGACTAGGGTTCTCTTTGGCCTGTAGTGCAAAGTTGAATTGTGACTGGTATGATCATGACCATTGAATTTATAAGTGAATATCTTTAGCTTAAGTGCAAAGGTGAATTGATCAACATGGTTATAATTATTGTTTATATAAATTCTGAAATGATTATATATTTCTTTGAGATATTAATATCTTTGGCCTGTAGTGCAAAGATGAAATATTGATGAATATCTTTGGCCTGTAGTGCAAAGATGAATTGTTGATGAATATCTTTGGCCCGTAGTGCAAAGATGACATGTTGTTGAATATCTTTGGCCAGGAGTGCAAAGATGAACAGATGTTGAGATAAACATGACCAACTGGTGATACAAATGAATATCTTTGGACGTAGTGCAAAGATGAAGTTATTAGTATGATTATGAACAGGAAATGTGATTTGGTGTAACCATGATCTTTGATGTTTCAGGTAAAGATAGGTGATAAAAATTATCATCGTCCTGGATGAGAAGAGGAATTTAGAACTACAGTTATGATTATGAGTTATTCATATGATTGTGGACCAGAATTATTGATTGATGTTACAGGGATAAAACATTGTTGTTGGATTTTTAACATGGAGAAGATAATAGACTTTATAGTCTATTTGACTCTTCTAATGAATTGCTCGTTCCGCTGCAACTATGGTTGAAATTTTTATCATTTACCATATGTTCTAAATCTCTGATTTATTGTTGATGAAGGCTATTGATAATTGAATTATCTTTAGTCATGATATTCTTTACTGAGCTAGTTGTGCTCACCCTTTTGCTTCACAATTCCTTTCAGGTAATAAGAGTGTAGCTGGGTCGAGCGGGGGTAACAAGGGAATAGAACGGTGGTCATCATTTAGTAGTTATATTTGGTGAAGAAAATAGGGTGAGGCGAACCCAACGTTGGAAGGGTGTTTTGTCACTATCATACAAGATGTTTAATGACATACAACCTCGTGTCATCATAGGACAGGGTTGTGCTCATCCATTTGCTGAGTATATCTATGGGCACTACCTATATAATCTTGGTGTTTGTTTGAAGTATAATTCTCAATTAGAGACAGTGGAGATAATGATAAGTCAAGAGAAGACTCACCATTGGGAAGAATATGATAGTAATCTTCTCGTTTTTCTTTGGGGTCTATTGGGTCAACCAAGGATAATTCTGTGGCCATATGATATCTATCATAACCTAGACGCGTGACCTCCCATGTACGAAGGTTTCCTTGAGCACTTCCCAAATATTCTAATTTCTAAAACAGTTTTTGACTATACCTTTATGTAAGGTGTTATTGTGAGGTGATGTCCACGGTTGGAACATGAGTCACATTTGGTATATATTTGTATCCAAACTCACAGCATATGTGTTGTTGTATTTTGCACGACAATTGTTGTAATAAAGTTGTAGTTGTTTTCTGTACCATGTATTTGACGACTCAGAATGCGTTGGGTGGAATGGACCTATTTTGGGGTCGTTACATTAAATATTGTCTAGGAAGTTGCTATTTTCTCAAGTTATCTTCTTATCCTTCCATAGAACTTGTTCTCGGATATTTTCATCTGGTTGCCCACTTTCATTTCAGAAAATCAAGTTGAAGTTCTGATCGAGCAAAATTCATCACTATTACTCACAAGTAAGTTTTTCAAAATGTCATATAATACATCTGAATTTGTCAGTGAAGTTGAAAGTAATAAATCTGATATTGTTCCGTACGTTGGTCTATTTTGTACGTTAAAAGAGTTTGAATATTTTTATAGATCATATGCACGTAAAAATAGATTTGAGATTAGAATTGCAATTAGTCATAAACATGCTAATACGAATGATATCAGATCTAGGCATTATGTATGTAAGAAAGCCGGTACACCAATTGTTGGCAAGAGTTTACCTAATGATGAAGATAGTAGTAATAAAATAACTAGACAGAGAGACTCTATAGGACGAACAATGTGCAAAGCTAGAATATATGTTATCCACAATAAGAAAGAAGACAATTGACGTATTTCTACTGTTGAATTAGAGCACAATCATCATTTAGTGACCCCCACCAAAGTAGATTTGATAGAGACTCACAGAAATATTACTCCTGTTGCAAGAAATTTAATTGACACTTTAAGTAAGTCCGGTATTGGTCCTAGTAAGATGATGAATGTTTTGAGCACAATGGGAGGTGGGTTGCAAAATGTTCCTTTCTCTACTGCTAATGTTGAGAATGTGGTGCGAGATTTAAGGCGTGATTCTGCAGATGAGAATGATGCACAAGCTGCTGTCAATCATTTGAACAAACTTGCATCCAGAAGTGCCAGCAAATTTTTTTTTCGAGTGAAACCCGGTGAAAACAACCGCATAGCTTGTATTTTGTGGGTTGACGCCCGATCAAGGTTTATGTACCAACGGTTCGGAGGCGTTGTGACATTTGATAGTACACACCGGACAAATAAGTATGGCATGCCGTTTGTTCCATTTGCCGGGGTCAACCACCATTATCAGTCTATATTGTTTGGATTTGCATTATTACGAGACGAGACAGAGGACACTTTCGTTTGGGTATTACAGACATGGCTTGAAGCCATGGACTACAAGGCACCTACAACCATCATCACTGATCAAGACAGAGCCATGAGTAATGCTATTGCTACGATACTTCCTTCTAGTTATCATTTATTATGTTCTTGGCATATTAGCAATAAATTTCCTGAAAAATTGCATCATGTTTATTCTGAGCACCCATCATTCAAAAACGATTTTAACAACTGTGTGTATAACTCATTGTCCATCGAGGAATTTGAAGAGCGTTGGCATATTCTGATAAGTTCCTATGAATTGTATACTAATGAATGGCTTGGAAGTTTATATGATGTACGACAGAAATGGATTCCAGCATATACAAAGAGATATTTTGCCGCGGGAATGACTACCACTGGAAGAAGTGAGAGCATGAATGCCTTTTTTGATGAGTATGTTAATGCATCAACAGGTATGCTATGTTTTGTACTGCAGAGTCAAAAGGCTGTAGAAAGACAGTTTATCAGGGAGAGGAAGGCCGACTACATAATAAAACATCGTAAAAGGATTATGGTACTCGGTTCATCTTTAGAAGTTCATGCTGCACAAATGTACACAAAAGAGATGTTTAGACGTTTTCAACGTCAATTCGTCAACTGATACAAAGGTTTATGCAGTGTATAATGCAGATGCAACTGAAAATGGTGGAAGATATAAAGAAGTTGTCAATAATCGTCAACTGGGATCGGTAACGTGTAACTGCCAAATGTTTTCTCACTCTGGTGAATTATGCAGGCACATCTTGAGATATTTCATAGCAAAGAGTATTTCACAAATACCGAGCGACATGATCCTTCATCGGTGGACAAGAGACGCGAACAAAAGCAATGGTGAAGACTTACTCTTTAACTCCACATCTGCTGACTTCGAACAAAATCAAGCAATGCGCTATAATCATTTGATGAGTGATTACCAGGAGTTAGCGAGCAAAGCGGCTTGCTCAGTCCGAGGTTACAAAACTGTTCTTAAACTGAATGCTCGAGGAAAAGAGTTGGTTGACCAGTATGATCCGGATGAGAATATTACTGAACTGGCAGATGACGACATTGATTGCACAGTTGGAGATCTAAATCATGATATGGGATACGATAATGACGATGAAGATACAGAGGTGGAAGCAGAAGAAGAGTTTTTGCCGCCTATTATTTCTCAAACAAAGGGCTGCAAAAAACAATCTAGATTCAAGAGTGCACTCGAGAAAATCATTCCTTCTAAGACTCATCGAAAATGTGCAATTTGTGGCTTTGAAACTGACCACGATAAGCGAAATCACTATCGAGTGCTAGGGATTCCTGAGCCAAAAAAATAGGCTAAGGTTGTATTAATCATGCTATGTTCTCATTATTTTATGAAAATGAACATGTAATATGTACTATTCCTTTTAATGTTATGCAGTACTAGTATTGGTATAATCTGTACTTCTAATATTGATAATCACATTATTATTATTATAATAATACTTCACTACTTTTATAAATTCGTGCTGAAAATTAATTTCCTGAAATGACTTGAAAAATTATCATCATTACTTATTAGACTAATTGAACTAATTTTATTAATAATAAAATCATGGGTTAATAATAAAATCATTGCTTAATATATAAAATCATTACTAATAATCATTGCTTAATAATAAAATTATTAATACTAATAATGCAAGATTTATAATGATCACTTTATATTTTATTAAAGAATGATATTTATTTTTAATATATTAATAATCCTTTTATTGATATTATTACAAAAATAAGAAAAAATATTAAAGGGGATAATAATAAATATAGATATTAACTTATTTCTATTTTAACAAACCCAATATGTATAATATAGATTTATTAATAATAATAAATCGTAATATAATAATAATGCAATAATATAGATTTTGGGGGGATGGTGAAGTTTTAATATAAAGATATATCCTTGGTTGAAATTAACAGCTAGGCCCGTGGTGTTCGGGTGGTCATATGATGAGTGTATGGAGTTGGAGGTTGCGAGTTCGAATCTGTTTAGCAGCGAATTGGTTGAATAAATTCTTTTTTTCAATTTTTTATTGTCAGCCGTGACAAGCTATACCGGCCGGCTATTTTTTTTAATTTTTTATTGTAAGCCGTGACAAGCTATACCGGCCGGCATTTTAATATTATTTTAATGCCAGCCGTATCAGCCTGTACCGGCTGGAATTTATTTTATTTTTTATTCCATTTTAATGTGTTGAATCATGACATATAATGGAAAAAAATAAAAAATAAAAAAAAGTTGAAGTCGGTACAAGCACTTCCGGCCGGATTATTTTAATAATAAATATTCATTTTTTATAACTACACTGACAATATAATTTTACGTGGGCCTCACTTATTAAAATAGAAGTCGGTACAGGTAAATAATTAGGCACAACAACCTGTGCCGGCTTATCAAATACAAAATCTAATCTCAGCCATCAATTCAATTTATCAACGGTCCAAAAAGGGGGGTGTTGCACAGTTCTCATAGCAACCGGCTGCTATGAAAGGGATCCCATATATATATATATATATATATATATATATATATATATATATAAAGTATACCTTTATTAAAATTTTGTCGTTTTGAAGATTCTTTTAAAAAATAAAATAATTTTAAAAGAGAATGGTCCAACTTGCTTTCCTTTTATTTACGAAAACGCCACCCGTGACCCCACTTATTTTTAAAAGAATCTCTAAAACGACGTAGTTTTAATAAATGTATATTATTTAAGAGAGTATGTTATTTAAGAGGTATGTTTTAAATCCGTCCTATATATATATATATATATATATATATATATATATATATATATATATATATATATACTAGCGATAACCCGTGCTTGAAGACACTGTATAATTAAAAAAAAATTCATGAACACAAAAAAATAAAGCACTAAATATGGACACACACTAAACTAAAAACCTAAATTAATGCTTAACACACCCGCACTTTTCATACATACTCCACAAAAGTATTTAAATGAAAATTCTCATGAAGACAAATTTTAATTAATAAATAAAGAATATCCAACTCTAATAGTCAAATTCTCATAAATTTAAACTAAGTTTAACTACATTTCAAGATTTTTTTTTATTATTTAGAAACCTTTTTGATTGATTGTAACTTTTTAAATAATAACTTGACAATTAAAAATTATTGTTTGCTTGTTATAACAACTTTTTTTTTATCGCACGTAGATAAGTATACAGTTTCGCAGAGCCGTAACTTGATACAAAAACTGATTGCAGGTCGTTATATAAATTTATGATTAGTTCAGTAACGAAGTTTAAAAATGAAGAACCAAGACAAATAAGAGAGAGGGAGAGGTCAATAAATAAGGTGACGAATGACTGATTAATGATTAAGTTATATGGTTAATTTTATAACTTGTTAATGTAACATATTGCAGGATCAAGTCTTTATAATTTTCATCCATAGATATATGGATGACCCGTGTAGCTTCCTTTATTATATTAATCAAATAATGGTAAACAACTATAAAAGGACATGCAGAAACAAAACTTTAAAAAAAAAACACATCCATCCTAAAGGAAGGCACAAGAGCACACAGATGAAGTCACCCACAATTTTTTTTTCCAAATAAGGAAAATAAGAAATAGGATGAGGAAACGTAAACCTGTATTCTTACTTTGACCATTTAAGTAAAATGACAAGTGCTCTAACAGGGACATGTCAATAAAAGCATATAATCTCAAGTCAAATTTTTTTAAAAACAATTGTTCTCCTCCAACCCAAATCAAAAAATACAAAAGATGGAAAAGAACAAGAATTTACAATTTCAAATCACATGTATTCAAACAAATTCAAAAAAATGGGTAAATTCCAGCTGGTCTAATTATAAATTGTTTTTTTTTTAATTTTTTTAATATTCTATTTAATCCTTTAATTTTATAAAATTTTTATTTTATTTCATATAATTTATACATACAATACTATGCCATATGGTGCTAGTTCAAATAAAATATTCATAAATTTGTGAATATTGTACATAAAAAAAGGAGAAATAAACCTTTAAAGTTTAAATTGGGTAAAGACAAGTTCAATTATCAAATGCTGTTTTTAAATTAAAAGAAAACGAAAATGTGTTGTGACAGCACGTTGGGTCATAAAAAACTGGTGTCTGTATGTGTATTTAGTTGGGGAAATAGTATTATAATAATGAATATCACCCGGGAAATTGCTGCTACAAACTTGGAATATCCGCCATGGCTGCATTGTTGCCAGGAGAGAGGGAGAGAGAGAAGAAGTCATTAGGGAATGAGCAGGGATAATAACAATATCTGGGATAAATTTTTGGCCGTCGGATGTTGAAGCCCCAAATGATTTTAGATCGTTGGATGTTGAAGGCTAAATTGATTTGAGGCCGTTGGATGTTGAAGCTTTGGGATTTGAACCATTCTGTTATATATATATATATATATATATATATATATATATATATATATATATATATATATATATATATAGTTTGGATCTTAAGCTCACCCCTTATCCAACTCACCCGAGCTTACCCTCTTTAGCGACGAATTCGGCGACGGTTCGGTCATACAACCGTCGCCTATACTTTTAGCGACGGACAACATATAGCGTCGTTAAAAGTATAGGCGACAGTTGTATGACCGAACCGTCGCCGGGTCCGTCGCTAAATGGGGAGTGAGCTCGGGTGAGTTAAATAAGGGGTGAGCTTAAGATCCGGACTGTGTGTATATATATATATATATATATATATATATATATATATATATAAAACTTGAAATTAGGTGGTGTTCGATTGCATCTTAATGTATTTTAACAGTCCACTTCTTAATGCCTCTTAAGAGTCCACATATTTGTATTAAGAGGTCATAATAGTTAAGATATAAATATGAGTCTAAGTTTTTAGAGAACCTTTTAATATAAAAATGTAGGCTGTTAAAATTGGATTGTTAACATATATTAAAATGCAATCAAACACCCAATTAAGTAGGACATTTCAATGATAAGTAACCAGCACAATATTAATACCTCGAATATTAAGAATTTGGATTATAGGCCCTATATATAAACCCATGACTCAAGGTCTTTCCAACTCTAGCCTCTTTCCCTTATACGTCCTCTTTCAAAAGGAACCCATTAATGAAAGGAACAATTACATTTTCTATTACATTTTTAAAAATAATTACAACAAAAGTGCAGACATAAAATATTTACAAACTAGTGCATATGCAATTTTTTATTTACAAAATTAGTGCATTTTTATCCCTTTAATTTAGTTGAGTGTTTTAATAGGATGCAATTCAGCACTTTCTCTCTCCTCCCTTCTATCCCATCCGCCGAACTACTTTCCATAACCATCCATAACTGGCATCCATAACCGACCACGGCCATTGTTAAAGAAGAAGAAGAAGAAGAGAAAATAAAAAATAAAAAATAAAAGCGCCCAACTCTCCATCTCTCTCTACTTCTGATTCTCTCCCTTCCCTCCCTCCCTCCGTCCGACTCTGCTTTCAACTTTCAAATTTGGCTGAACAAGAATCTTGGCCTTAATCATAGGGAAACGAGTCATGAAAGTCCTGCTTGGTCTTACGTCGAGGTTTCTGGTGATGCCGGTAATGTTTGTGGGCCTTCAGAAACGATGAAACTGGTGCTGTACTCAATTGGTGCTTGGCTTATTTCATTAGTTGGGGCAACAGTGAAGTTCATGAGGGGGCATGGTATGAGGGTGAACCTCCGGATGTTGGCTTCAAAGAAGATTGTGACAATCCTACTTATGATTGTTGTATAACAAACCAACAACCCAACCATTTTGTGATTAGTGTTTGGATTTTTGGTTGGATCCATGACTTAATTAATGCAAGCTTCCCCCATTTGGTGGATCTATCTTCTGTTCATTAATTACTCACCGCAGCCTCCTACTCCTCCTCCTCTACCGGCGGCAGCTTTCTATTTTTTCTTAGTACAGTTGGTTACCAAATCTTTAGATCAAGATAAGCAAATCTTCGTACCAAGGTAACAAAACCTTCATACCAAAGTAACTAATTCACATCCACACCTGCAGTTTTTTCATAGTGCAGTTGGTAGCCAAACCTTCATACCAAAGTAACCAATTTAATTTTATTAAGTTACCAATTTCGTTTGAATGTGATACAGTTGGTAGCCAATTATTCATACAAAGGTAACCATTTTATTATTTATGAGTAACAAAATAGTTATAAATTTTTTTTCAGAACATTAAAAGTTACATCTATTTATTTTTAAATTCTTGTAGGGCGAATTTTCTTCTTATTCTCATTGGCGTTTAGGACAATGCAGATTCGCGGCGGTGTAGCGACGGAGTATGTGAGGTGTAGCGGCGGACTATTATTTCAAAATGTATGTGAGGGAGATGAAGATTTGAATTTAAATATTTAAATTTGAATTATTATTTTGAATTTGAATTTATTTTTGTTGTTAGATCCAAATATTTGAATTTAAATTATTAATTATGACAGTTATTTGTCCTTGATTTTAGGTTTCCTTATTAATGTGAATTGTACTCTTTTTTGTAATATAGCTCCTAATTACACTCTTTTTATAATTATTTGGTTGATGCACTTTTCTTGTAATTACTTTTTATTTGTTGTATACTTATGTAAAGGACCATTAATGAAAAGACCACCCACTCTTTTAGTTGATATATTTTGTAATGGGCCAATTTATATTCCTTGTCCACTTGTTGCGCTTAGTGCTCATAATACTCGGACAGTCAACGTATCGATAATGATCAAAGCCCAAGAAGGTCCATTATTCATATGTTAAGATTTGGGTTATAATTCTGAATAAGTAGGCTAAATGGCCCATATAAACTATGTCATAGGTGACCAGGCCCGAAGCAACTTCTAAACAATAAGCAATCATCCAAAAGCACCAAATGGTTCCCGATCATATTCTTTAATAATTATCCATTCTGAATATATGATTAATTTATTTTTAAGTTAATTTGAGATATTTCTAAATTTAAAATTGATACTAAATTATTTAATTTAAAAAATTATAATTATAAAAATTATAAATTATCTAAAGACTACTGCTAAATATAAAAATCTAACTTTTTTCAAAATTTTAATCAATCACATCAATTTTAAATAAAAAAATATTTTAATTCCAGGGTATTTAAAAAGTCCTCAAATTGACCAGTACTGTGTCCTGGCTTAGTTATTTGATTTTGGACTTTTCAGGAGAGTCCCTGAATGGCATTATTATCTTTTGTTTACACGATACTTTGCTATTTACATGGCAAAAATGGAGGGATAACCCTATAACAAATGATCAAACGTAATCACTGTATACCTTTAAAAATAAAAATGAATGAAAAATGATATTTTTCTTAGCACAATTTTATCCATGTTTTTTTGTTTTCTAATTAACCATGTATGTATCTTCTCTATATTTGAGATTTTTTTCATATATATATATATATATATATATATATATATAAAGATAAATCAAGATACTTAATAAAAGATAAAGGTAAATGTTAGAGTTGAAGGTAATAAAATTATTAATAGAGGAAACTTTTAGCATTCGGCCGATCTAAAAATGCCCTAGAAGATAGGGAATTCCTTAGATCCACATATTATTCCATGGCCATATATATATATATATATATATATATATATATATATATATATATCTTCTAAAATGACAAGAGGTGGACTTGCAGAGACAGTTTTAAGTTGTCACAATAATGTCTTCTTTTGCTGATCAGTGCCTTGGCTAGCTTTTCCCATGTGGTTTAGAAGATATGATCTACGTACTTAATTGGTTTTATTAATATGTTCGACCTGCATAACATAAAGAGTTCTTAGCATTTGATTTGTACGTAGACCGACTGACTATATATATATATATATATATATATATATATATATATGATAAATATGAAAAGCTGGGAGGAAACCAGAAGTGACTTGGTAGACTCAATAGTAACTAAAAATTACATTGATATGACACCTGTTTCCAGTACTATAATGGACTTGAATCCCATATTTCAAGCAAGCTGAAGCCCAGCCCAGCCCAGCCCAGCCCATAATTCTGTTCTCAAAGATATAATTACATAGTATCTTTTACAAAATTCGAAGTGTATATATATATATATATATATATATATATATATATATATATGCTTTAGGTGGTCCTATTTACAATTTCAAACAAAAAGAGCCTTCTTGTTTTTTATCATGCACTCACATGCATCTACACCCCACAAATCTGTCGTTTCCTCGTATATTAACCATGCACGTGAAACTCTGCATGCCATGGCCATATCTTCCAACAACCAATAGCATGGCTCGAAAAAATATCCACCCCATTCCATCCCTCTATATAAATGACAAACCCTAGAAAGCTAGTCATGCACCTAAACCCTAAAACACCAAAGTTAATTATCAAAAATGTTCCTCCCACTCCTCTTCCTTTTCACAGTCCTATTTTCCACCTCAAATGCATCCGTGCAAGACTTCTGCGTTGCCGACCTGTCGCAGTCCGACGGACCGGCCGGATACCCTTGCAAGAAAGCCGCCAGCCTTTCCGAAAAAGATTTCGTTTATTCCGGCCTCGGAGTTGCCGGAAATACCACCAATCTCATCAGTGCTGCAGTGACTCCGGCATTTGTAGCCCAATTTCCCGCTGTGAACGGTCTAGGCATATCCCTGGCCCGGTTAGACCTAGCCGTGGGCGGTGTTATTCCAATGCACACGCACCCGGGTGCATCCGAGGTCCTAATTGTTGTACAAGGGACAATTCTTGCTGGATTTATTTCGTCCTCGGCAAATACGGTTTACTATAAATCCCTAAACAAAGGGGATATTATGGTATTCCCACAAGGGTCATTGCATTTCCAAATTAATTCTGGAAAAGGACCGGCTCTTGCATTTGTTAGTTTTAGTAGTGCTAATCCGGGTCTCCAAATTCTTGATTTTGCCTTGTTTGGGAATGAATTGCCGACGGAATTGGTGACCAAAACTACTTTCCTTGATGCTGCTGTAGTGAAGAAGCTCAAGAGTGTTCTTGGTGGGACTGGTTAATTAAGTTCATCCTCTAATAAATATTTTGAGTCACCTTACTTGAATTAATTTCTTCTGAATTTTGTTAAAATCTTGGGGACTCCACCTTTTTTATTTTTTATGTTTCTTCTTGTGATTGATTCATCAAGATCATCTGTAAGAATAAGGTTCTTCTATTTTGTACTGGTAGTTGTACTAGTTTAATTTGTACGTTTATTATTAGTATATCATGACCTGGAGTCTTTAGTGAAGTTCTTCTTCTTCTTTATTATTTTTGGCTTATTTTTGTTTTCGATTTCAAAAATGAAAGTTCAATGAGTTCAATAAGCAATTATATTTTTAAGAACATAGATATTGTCATGTTATTTGAACAAGTTCTCGAACACATAAGCTCAATATATAGTTATACATACACTTGCACATTATATATAACACCTGTTATATTTAGAATTCAAATAGTCTAGCTCATTTTACTTTTTAATATGCATATTAAGAAATGAAAACCTAACTAGACATAAATTAATACATAATGCTTTTTATGATTATTTTTCAATTTGAGATTTTGTCCTAATGTTTCATTTGGATTGTAAAAATTAATTAATGAAAATGAGAATAGAATAACTCGATTATATGGAATGAAAAAAAATTGTGTTTGGTTGTTCCAATATTGGAATGGAATAAACTATTTTCATTCATGACAAATTTGTGAATGGAGGGTATGGAATGACTCATTCCGCTTTCCATTCTATTCGCTTCTCTATTTCATTCTTTCATCAATTCTATTAATTGAATCCATACTTAACATAAATATTAAATGAAATGAATTATATTCAAGTGTGTCATTATAAGGAATTAAATTTTTGAAGAGGAATCATACGTAAACAAGTGCATATTTATAGAGTTTATGTCTATAAATAAGTTTCATATATATAATGTGAGTATGAATATTTAACTCAATAGACACATGAGTACCAAATTAAATAGAAATCATTCTAATAGATTTCTACCATCAAAATGAAAAAAGTTTTGAGATAGGAATAATATGTATATATATATATATAAGGTATATAGACTGTCACAACGAGATACCACCTTTTATGTAAATATGTGGTCCAAGCTTCTCAGAAATTACTGTTTAGTAGCTATCCAGTTTATACAAGTAGTCTTTACAAAAGAAATATAAGAAATTGCCAGCAATTATGTATGTTGATAAAAAAAATGAGAAAGTTATATCCTTAATATATATATATATATATATATATATATATATATATATATATATACACACACACACACACACACACGATAAATTAAATTGTGCACAACAATTTACAATATTTACAGCTGATCAATTGATATAGCATGGAAATTAAGATAACAGTAAGGTTCTACATCAGCTCATCTCCCACGGCCACCAGAAAGACCATAGAGGAACTACCAGAAAATGTGTTTTCCATAAAAGATGGACAAGGCATGCCAAAATTATAATCAAATCCTTGGTGATGTGCATATGTTAGGCCAGGGACAGATATGCCAAGGGATGATATTTCCGGCAAACGCTCATAGCCTTCCAACTACTGCACAACTCGCTGCCTAGTCAGTACTGGCACTGAACTAGAGCAAATCAAACCAAGCTCTAATTAAATCCTCTGGGGACGCTTGTACCTCTGTCTGCCTTTTTTCCACAACCAACCTCAAGCAAAAAAGCCCCAAAAGAATACACATCACTGCTAGTTGTGGCCTTTCCCAGTTCTAGTATGTTCAGGGGCTAAATACTCAATAATTCCAATAACATGAGTAGTAATTTGAGGGCTGTTCCATGATCATATAATCTTGTAAGCCCAAAATCGCCTAATCTTCCATTTAATTCACAATCTAACAAAACATTTAATTACTAGCGTTGACATCTCTATTATTAATCACCACTTGCTCCCACTCTTGATGTAGATAATTAAGCCCAACTGCTAAGCCTTTGATGACTGTGGCTCCAATTGAGGAGGGTGAGCTTTGGTTGATCATATAGCAACTTGTCCAAACTTCCATTGGGCATATAATCATAAACCAAAAGCAATTCACCTTTTCGCCGACAATAACCCAAGAGTGCTTCTATAGGTTGGTTATGCTCCAAAATTTATAGTTTTGACCTAGTCCCATTTCGTCTATTTTGAAAATATTATTTGTGTATATTAGCACATGTTAGCTTAGATTTAGAAATTTGGTTGGGAAAAAAGGGATGAGTTTGCGCACATGAGAACGGTTAAGGAATTGTGTTAGGCCAAGCTTGGTTGCAAAATTATTTTTTGTTAGAAATGTGTTTGATAAAATATATATTTATGTGTTCAAATCCATTAAGAATGAGTTTGATAAAATATATATTTATGTTTGAACGAGAAAATTGGTCGGTCGGGTCGGGTCGTGGCCGTGGTGGGCGGGTCATGTGATATATAATTTTTTTGGACAAAATTTAATTAATTATCAAATTTAAGTTATATATCAATACACTGACACCAACGGTAATAAACCGCTGACTTTTTCTATAAATTGGTTTTGGGCGTGTATTATCAAAAAAAGGTAGTTCTGAAAGAAAAAAAAATATTTTCCTCCCTTTAAAGATTATTTTTCTCCCATTCCCGTTGCAATCCCGTTGCAGTATATTTTATTTCCCTGTTGCAACATATTTCCCTTCCTGACTTCCTGTTGCAATTTCTCTTCTCTGCAAGTTGTATAGTAAGATTTATTTTAATCCTTTTCAACTTTATTGCATGCATGCATCATTAGTCAGTTCAATACATAACATGAATATTGGTTCGAAATGTTCTTAATTTTGTACTGCTACTAATTAAGAATTGAAATCCGTTTTATCTTGGGAAGCAATTATTCATTAATCCTTAGCACCTGTGAGGGAATAAATTTGCTTTAAGGAGACTTTGTGAATTCAAAGGACTCGGATTTATTTATTAATATTTTCTGTGTTATATTTATATAAAATCATGTTCTGTTTTTATCATATATATATATATATATATATATATATATATATATATATTAAATAATACTATATATTACAGATAACAATCTTAAAGCAAATTTAAATTTTCTATAATTATAGTATTTTTTTTATGTTAACAGAAAATTGTTTTATGTGAATAAGAAATTGTTTTTTTTAAAACAAGTTTTTATTTTGTAAAAAACTGCATTTCTAAAATAAAAAATAAAAAAAAAACTGCATTTCGGGAATGTTTCTGTTTTATTATTACTGTGCATTACTGTGATTCAATTTTTGGTGCAACGTTATTTTTTTTTCCTTTCATGCCATGCATGATAATTGTTTTAAGTGTAAGGATATATATATATATGTTGTATATTACTTGTTGCATGCATATTACTAGAATTTTTTAAGAATGTCTTAAGACAATTTCTACATGTAAGTCAATGTTGATATCTTCCTGTTAATAATTTATGCACTGCTATATTCCTTATTAAAGCAAGTGTCCAACATTACTGAAAAGTTCTGTACTCCTAAAAGCAAGTGTTCTTGGTCGCTTCCTTGTACATACTGCTCCTTATGCAAAATGCATGGTTTCATATGTTAGTATGAGTACATCAGGTTTAAAATGCATGGTGCATGAAAAATTAAATGTTAACTGACTTTATAATTTCAAGTCTCCTTAGTATATTACATACACATGCATTCCAAGACAACCTGATTTTATAATTTCGGTAGTTCTTATATCCTTTAAGGCTTATAGAATATCTTGTCCAACTATAAAGAAGTTATAAACAGAGTTTTTTTTTATTTTATTTTTTGCATATAATTTGTAAACAAATTTTCTACAACTTCTGTTGTTCGATTTTTGTGTATATAGTATTCTATAATATTAACAGTATATATTACATGTTAATTAATTCTGTTATTATATTACATGTTAATAAATTGCATGTTTATATGTATTCGGTAATTGAAATAGTGTTTTATGTAAACAGAAAATTGTTTGCATATTAATATCATTATTCTGTTATTAGTTTTAAATTCATATAACAGTTTATTTTTATTACTAATATATATTATTGTGTTAATATATAATTATTCATCAAATTTGTTACATCTTGTACAAACAGAAATTTGTTTCTGTCTATTGACAATAGTCTTTATTTGTATAACAGAAATGGCTTCTACAAGCACTATTCCTTCCGTGAGTATGTCTCATGGAGAAAAGCCTGAAAGGTTCAATGGAACTGATTTCAAGCGTTGGTAACAAAAAATGCTATTCTATCTCACAACATTGAATTTGGCTCGATTTTTACAAGAGGACTGTCCTACTCTTGTTGAAGGAGAAACTGACAAGGAGAAAGTGGCTGCTGTTGATGCATGGAAACATGCAGATTTTCTTTGCAGGAACTATGTGATGAATGGATTAGATAATACTTTGTATAATGTGTATTGTACAATCCAAACTGCAAAAGAATTGTGAGAATCTTTAGACAAGAAATATAAAACTGAAGATGCTGGCATGAAAAAATTCGTAGTCGGTAGATTTCTAGATTATAAAATGATAGATTATAAAGCAGTAATCACTCAGGTTCAAGAATTACAAGTAATTCTGCATGACATTCATTCTGAAGGAATGTCATTAAGTGATTCATTCCAAGTTGCAGCAATGATTGAGAAGCTTCCACCATCGTGAAAAAACTTCAAGAATTATCTGAAGCATAAACGCAAAGAGATGAATCTTGAAGAACTGATCGTGCGACTAAGGATTGAAGAGGACAATCGAGGATCTGAGAAGAAAAGTGGGAAGAATTTCATTGAAGCCAAGGCAAATGTTGTAGAACAAAGGCCAAACAACAACAAAAAGAAACATGATGGCAAAGAGACTTTCAAGGCCAAGAAGAAATTCAAAGGCAAATGCTTCAACTGTGGCATTCCAGGACATAAATCTAATGAATGTCGAAAGCCAAAGAAGTTGAAGAAAGAACAAAAGCCTCAAGAAAATGTGACAGAACTAAAAAAGCTTTCTGAAGATGTTTCAGACATGAATCTTTGTGCAGTTATATCTGAATGTAACTTGGTAGGAAACCCTAAAGAGTGGTACGTGGACACTGGGGTTACTCGCCACATTTGTTCCAACAAATGGATGTTTTCTACTTACAAACCAGTAGAAAATGATGATCAACTCTTCATGGGAAACTCCTCAAGTTCAAAGGTTGAAGGACGTGGAAAGATTATACTGAAAATGACATCTGGCAAAGAACTGACTTTGAATGAAGTGCTTCATGTGCCAGATATTCGCAAGAATCTAGTTTCTGGGTCACTACTTAGCAAGAATGACATTAAGTTAGTGTTTGTGTCTGAGAAGTTTGTACTTACAAAGAATGATATGTTTGTAGGAAAGGGCTACATGAATGATGGGCTCTTTAAGATGAATGTTATGACTGTTGTACCGAAGTCTATTGATAATAATAAAATTAATTCTTCCGCTTACTTGTTAGAGTCTTCAAACATATGTCATGCTAGATTAGGACATGTTAATTATAATACTTTGCGTAGATTAATTAATTTAGAATTCTTGCCTAAATTTGATAGTAATCAAAAACATAAATGTGAAATTTGTGTGGAATCAAAAATGACAAGATTACCCTTTCATTCTGTTGAAAGGAAAACTGAACCTCTAGATTTAATTCACACTGACATATGTGATGTAAGACCCCGAATTTTATGAAATAAAAGTATTTAATTTTTCTTATAATTTTCAGTAAATGGTTAAATTGATAAAAAGTTAAAGTTATGGGTGAAATGTGAAAATTTTTCAAAATAAACAAGTGGTTATAAAATAATCATGGTTGTCGGGGAATATTCGTTGGTCGTGGAATATTCTTTCTGTCGGGAAATATTCGTACGACGGCACAGCTATTTGTGGGCCCCATAATGGAAAACGGTCGGATGAAGATAACGACAAAAATTGAGTTTTTATAATTGACGGCGTAGTTGTTACCGTTAACACTGTTGGAATACCCGGTGGTTAAAATACAGTAATACGCGTTATTGCACAATATTTTTAAAATTATTGATTCTTACGTAAGAAGGCACTACTGAATAATTGTCACAGTAATTACTGTTCAATATTTTATTTTATTGATTCAATAATTGCTGCGTTGATATTTTATATTATTGTTATTTCAATAATTGTTGCTGCACAGTATTTTTCATTATCAGATCAATAATTCATATTATTTGAATAATATTATTAGATAACATTATTGGAAATGTCTAGAAAGTTCTGTCTAAGGAGAGGTTTGGTCATCTAATTGTGCGTCAGTAAGGAGAAATTCTTATTGGAAAGCCCCCTCTTTACTGGGAACGGCCTGATTGTCATAATTGTGACTCTGTAATATTATTTGTGAATAATTAATTATTGATTCATATGATAAGGAAATATTTATTTTATGTGGATATAAATGAGGGATATATTTTTGTGGTTAAAAATGAAGAAGTTAATGTTGAGGTTTTTATCAGTATTTTTGTCGAAATTGAAGTATTAAAAATTAGGGTTTTTGAGATATTTTGCGGGGGTTATAATTTTTAATCCGACCGTTGGATCGTAGTAATTTTTGGATATGTTATACATATATAAGTTGAGTATATGTCCACAAATTTTGAACCGTTAAAAATGAACGTATGATTTATTATGAATTTTACGAGATGACTTGTTCAGAAATTGTTGAAGTTTCGAAATTTATCATTTTGGTAGAAAATTCTAGAATTGGTGGGCCCCACTTTTGGTTGGTGAAGAAATATGCTGAGATTTTTATTCAAATGTGGTGGGTGGGAATAGTAGCAGGTAAAGCCATCAGGTTGCAGGTTAAGTCTGCTTCGGCGTGCTAACATTTTCCTATAAATAGAGGGCTAAGTTAGAATTGAAAATCACACCAGAAACAAGTTTTCTCTCTTTCTCTCCCTAGATTATTGAGTGTATTTTGTGAGTATTTAGATACTTGGTGAGTTGCTATTCATCAGTGCAAGTTTCTTTCAGCGTCATATCCGATATCCAGTCAGAAGTGCTGCTTTTTTGAGGTAAGGGATAGTAAGGGATTTTAAGGGTTGTTATGTTTTTCAGTTTCGTAATTTTTCTGACCTTCAAAAAAGTTTGAAAAAATTTGAAATGATATTTTGATGAGTTTTATTAATTGTGTCCAAAAATGGTGATTTTTGGATGTATAGATTAAGAGTTATGAATTTTACGGGAAAAGACTATTTTAAAAGTAATCGCTTATAACTCCTTGTGGTTAACTCCAAAATTGATGAAATTTTTATTGGGAGTACATGTATATGATAGGAGTATACTTTGTGAATTTCAGAATTTTTAGATAAAAGTACAATTTTTGATAAATGTCTAAATATTCGGCTGTTTTGGCCATATGAAAAATAGTAAATGACTTTTAAAAATTTTGAGAAAAATATATGTTCACTATGGGACTATATTATGCTAAATCCCAGAAAAGAAATATTTTTAGAACTGATTTGGTATTTTTCATAAAAATGGACTAGTTATGAGAAAATGAATTAAATATGTTATGTGAAGTAAGAAAATTGAAAAATAAGATTTTATGGCTTGAGAATCCTATATGAGGTATATACAGATTTTTGATGAGGGTTTTGGTTATTGATGATGAAATCTTAAGAGTTGACATTTTATGATGATTAAATGCATTAATTAGTAAAGTGTAAACAATTTAAATAAATTGTTTATAAGCTTAAGAAATATTATTCTTTCAATATCATTATACCGAAATATTGGTATGTATATTATTGTGGAATTTTTATCTTTTTCATGTCGGAGTTACTATTCATGAGTTACTATTCACGAGTTACTATTCACGAGTTACTATTCACGATTACTATTTATGACAAAAATTGATTTTTTTTCTAACCAAATTATAGTTGATTTATGAATATTACTCTTGAGAATAAATCTATATATTGATCATATTATTTTTATTATCATATATAGCATTTTTATAACCTTGATGTTAAAATTCTCTTTCACTTGAGTGTAAAGATGGGTAGATTATTGGTATGATCAAGACTATGGGTTCTCTTTGGTCAGTAGTGCAAAGTTGAATTGTGACTGGTATGATCATGACCATTGAATTTATAATTGAATATCTTTAGCTTAAGTGCAAAGGTGAATTGATCAACATGGTTATAATTATTGTTTATATAAATTCTGAAATGATTATATATTTCTTTGAGATATGAATATCTTTGGCCCGTAGTGCAAAGATGACTTATTGATGAATATCTTTGGCCTGTAGTGTAAAGATGAATTATTGATGAATATCTTTGGCCCGTAGTGCAAAAATGACATGTTGTTGAATATCTTTGGCCTGTAGTGCAAAGATGACCTGTTGTTGAATATCTTTGGCATGTAGTGCAAAGATGAGTTGTTGATGAATATCTTTGGCCTGTAGTGCAAAGATGAATTATTGATGAATATCTTTGGGCCGTAGTGCAAAGATGAATTTATTAGTATGATTATGAACATGAACTGTGATTTGGTATAACCATGATCTTTGATGTTTCAGGTGATGAAAATTATCTTTGTCCTGGATGGGAAAAGGAATTTAGAACTACAATTACGATTATGAGTTATACACGTGATTGTGGACAAGAATTGTTGATTGATGTTACAGGGATAAAACATTGTTTGTGGACTTTTAACGTGGAGAAGATAATAGACTTTATAGTCTATTTGACTCTTCTAATGGATTGCTCGTTCCGCTGCAACTATGGTTAAAATTTTTTATCATCTACCATATGTTCTAAATATCTGATTTATTACTGATGAAGACTATTGATAATTTATTTATCTTTAGTCATGATATTCTTTACTGGGCTAGTTGTGCTCATCCACTTGCTGAGTATATCTACGAAGTAATACCTATATAATCTTGGTGTTTGTTTGAAGTATAATTCCCGATTAAAGACAGTGAAGATAATGATAAGTCAAGAGAAGACTCACCATTGGGAAGAATATGATAGTAATCTTCTCGTTTTTCTTTGGGGTATATTGGGTCAACCAAGGATAATTCTGTGGCCATATGATATCTATCACAACCTAGAAGCATGGCCTCCCATATACGGAGGTTTCCTTGAGCACTTCCCAAAGATTCTAATTTTTAAAACAGTTTTTGACTATACCTTTATGTAAGGTGTCATTGTGAGGTGCTGTCCATGGTTGGGACATGAGTCACATTTGGTATATATTTGTATCCAAACTCACAACATATATGTTGTTGTATTTTGCACGACAATTGTTGTAATAAAGTTGTAGTTGTAAGACCCCAATTTTTATAAATAAAGATGAATTTTCTATAAATATCATTTTTGAATATTATGGAGTTAATTTGATATAATGTTATAGTTGTGGGTAATATTTATAAATTTTGCAAAGTAAGCAAGTTGTTATAAAATATTCGTTTGGTCGGAGAATATTCTTTTTATCGGGAAATATTCGTACGACGGCACAATCATTGGTGGACCCCACAACGGAATTATTGTCGGATTGAGAAAACGACAGAATTATCTTTCTATAAAAATAACGGCTGAGGTGTTACCGTTAAAACCGTTAAAACTGTTGAACTACTCGGTAGTAAAAGTACAGTAATACGCGTGGTTGCATAGTAGCACACGGTATTGATTATTGATGCTTACGTGAGAAGTCACTCAGCTATACTCAATTATTGCTACAGTAATTGCTGCATCATATCTCTTAAATTATTGTCATAGTATCATCTGTATAATATGTTATATTATTAAATCAATAATTGAGACGTTGTGGTAAGTTTGGTTATTTTATGGGGGGCCATATGTCATCATCTAAGAGTCTCTTCGTCAATAGTAATTACCGTCGTCAATAGTATTTACCTTGGTCAATAGTAATTACCTTCGTCAATATTATTTACCTTGGTCAATAGTATTTACCTTGGTCAATAGTAATTACCTTCGTCAATAGTATTTACCTTGGTCAATAATAATTACTTTCGTCAATAGTAGTTGTCCCTTCAATATTACCAAGAGTCATTTGACCATTCGTTAAGACCAAGAGTCATTTGACCCTTCGTTAAGACCAAGAGCCACCCTCGGTTTTTCTATAAATAGAGGCCTATGGCTTCATTATTTTTCACGAATTCATTCAAGCTATAGAGAGAGAAAGTATAGAGAGAATAAGAGAGAGAGAGAATAAAAGTATTCTGCTATATCACTTTTCCAATATCCAGTTCTTTTAAGGTAGGGAATATTATTTCTTTTATATTCATGAAGAGAACTTCTGTTATTTCATTCGTTATTATTCTGTTGGAATAACCAGTATACGCGGTTTACCCTATACTTGGTGACATTCTTCTATTATTCTGTTGGAACATCCTGTCTGTGTGTTTTACACCGGACCTGGTTCCATTTTTATTATTATTCTGTTGGAACATCCTGTCTGTGTGTTTTACACCGGACCTGGTTCCGTCTTGTTATTATTCTGTTGAAACATCCTGTCTGTGTGTTTTACACCGGACCTGGTTCCATTATTTATTATCCTGTCGGAATATCCTGTCTGTGCGTTTGCGCCGGACCTGGTTCCATTATTTATTATTCTGTTGGAATAACCTGTCTGTGCGGTCTATCGCATGCATGGTGATTTCTTTTGTTATTCCATTCTTTATTATACTCAGTTGGTTAAGTTTTGACTTCTATACTCCATGAAATTTGTGGAATATCCTTGATAGTTGCGTTTCATCCAGTATCTTTTCAAGAAAATATTCTTCTAAGCATTCTTGAATTTTACTCCACAATGCAGTATCATGTTGACAATTTGGACGTTGTTAATTCCTGGATAAATTAATTCTTGAACTTGTTTTATTGAATTCTTATATCATTGTCATCATCCTCATGTTTATAAAATATTGAAAGTCATCTGTGGCCTGTAGTGCATAGATGGACTTGGTATGATTATGACCAGGGATTATTCGGTATAATCATGACCGTAATGTTACAAATGATGTGGTAAAAGTCCTCATTGGCCCGTAGTGCATTGATGGACAGTTGTTGGCATGATCATGACCATTAATGAATACACGAATATCCTTGGCCGTAGTGCAGGGGTGATTCGATGATGTGAATTATTTTATTAAGCTGAGTCTCAGCGATCGCAGTGTTGAAAAACCTTTTAAATCATAAAAGATAGTAGAGTTTATTTTCTACTTGACTCTTTTAATGGATTGCTTGTTCCGCTGCAGTTAAACTTGATGTCTATTATATTTTATCAGTTTAACATTGTTGAAGGCTAATGATAATTTATTCTGCATTATCTTAGTCATAATATTTCTTACTGGGCTAGTTGAGCTCACCCTTTCTTTCACTGTTCTCTTCAGGAAATGAGAACGTAGCTGGGGCAAGTCGGGGAACGGAGTGATGGTCCGAATGATAGTATTAGTTAGTAGTCCTCACTATTCTATGTAATGGTGTGTTAATAAATGTAATGAGGACTCCTTTTGAGTATGAATACTCTCTAGAAGATAATATTTGTATTCAAACTCACAGTTTATGTTTTGTCGTATTGTACACGACAGTTGTATTAATCAGTTGTATTTGTATTCTGTACTATGTATCTGACGACCCAAGATGGGTGATGTATACCTAATTTTGGGGGCGTCACAGTTGGTATCAGAGCTTAGGGATATGATCCCTGGCTAAGATGTGAGAATAGAACTAGGAGGGGAGAGACGGGGAATTCCTTCGCTAGTATGACATACCTAAGTTTATTTGCATGGTATTTAATTGGTCGGTCATAATATAAGGATAATATATGACATATCAATTAATTTTTATTTTGTGGCAGTATCTGAAAATGGCATCTGAGAACGTTGAGAATAGCAATGGAGCACAGACGACTGTTGATTCACCACATATCAATAATCAGGATAATGTGCATCAGGAAGGTGTCAATCCTCATGCAAACAACAACACTGACCAAATGATGAATGATCAAATGTTCAGAGGCTTTATGCAATTCATGCAACAACAGGTGAAAGCGGCTCCTGTCCACAACATAGGTGGAAATACTGGAAACTCTCTGGCGGTCACCGCTAAACAGTTTAAGGAGCTGGGACCACCGGAGTTTAAGGGAGAACCCAAACCACTTGTAGCTGAAACATGGATAAAGCAGATCACCAAGATATTTGATGTCTTGGGTTGCTCCGAGGAGCAAAAGGTTCCCTTTGCCGCCTTTATGTTGCGAGGAGAGGCAGATTACTGGTGGGAATCGATAAAGCGTACTCAACCTGCCGCACTGAAGATGTCCTGGGAGAAGTTCCAAGAGCTGTTTAACGACAAATACTTTCCCGAGAGTATTCGTCACATGAAGGAGGTGGAGTTCATCAAATTGGAGCAGAATAATATGACCGTGTCGCAGTACGAGGCAAAATTTGCGGAGTTATCCCGGTTTGCGTCCCACCTGGTGGATAATGAAGAAAGAATGACGCGGATGTTTTTAAGAGGTTTGAAGCCGGAGATACGTCAACATCTTGTTTCTCATAAACTGTGTTTGTATTCAGATGTTGTAAATAGGGCTCAGTTGGTGGAGCGCGATAACGAGACAACGCAACCAAAAGAGAGCAGCCGGCAAAATGATAATACCAGTGAGAGCAGTCATCGAAGCGGTGACAACAAGCGTGGAGGGAATCAACAGGCCAGAAATGGTAACCACTTCGGTGGTAATCAGGGCCAAAACAATAAGAATGGACATTTCAAGAAGAGGAGATTCAACAATGATGGAAAGACGTCAGCACCAGCACCTGTCGTTAAGGAAGGAGAACGACCACCTATCATATGTTTCAAATGCGGAGGGGAGGGACACATCAGTCCAAACTGCGCGATGCCGTCCAAAGCATGTTATAATTGTGGAAGAGAAGGTCATTTAGCCCGATTTTGTCGTTTACCAAAGACAAATTCAGCTAGGATGGAGGCACCAAAAGCCGTCCCAGAAAAGTCAAAACCGGTTGTGCAAGGGAGAGCGTTTGTTGTGAACTCCCAGAGAGCAAGGAACCCGAATGAGGTCATCACGGGTAAGCTTATTATAAACTCTAAAGAAGTTTATACTTTATTTGATACCGGTTCAACCCATTCTTTTATTTCTCCTACTTGCGCTCATCGATTAAATTTGATTCCGGAGAAATTAGACTTTGACTTATCTGTGGAAACTCCGTTGGGAGAAACCTTCATTACCTCCACTGTTTATAAGTCTTGTTTGGTTCAAGTTGGTACCCACACATTACCTATCGATCTGATTTCATTAAAAATACTTGCATTTGACGTGATTCTAGGGATTGATTGGTTAACTACTCATTATGCAAAAATTGATTGTTTTCGTAAGGTTGTTAGTTTTCATATTCCTAATCGACCTATTATGCGAATTCAAGCAACCAAACCATTAAAATCAATCGCTGTCATCTCAAGCCATAAAACTATTCGTTTATTGAAAAACGGATGTCAAGCTTTCTTAGCTCATGTCACAGATCTAAACAAAAATACGTCAGTTTTGAATGATATTTCTATTGTTAATAAATTCCCTGACGTATTCCCTGAAGAACTTCCTGGCCTACCCCCAGAGCGTGAAATTGAATTTTGTATCGATCTTGAACCCGGTACAAAACCCATTTCCAAAGCCCCATATCGAATGGCTCCTATTGAACTTCAGGAGTTAAAGATCCAACTGCAGGAATTGTTAGACATTGGCTTTATTCGTCCTAGTACTTCTCCTTGGGGAGCTCCTGTTCTATTCGTGAAGAAGAAAGATGGAAGTATGCGACTTTGTATTGATTATCGGGAGTTGAATCATGTCACCATCAAAAATAGGTACCCATTGCCACGTATTGATGACCTGTTTGACCAGTTGCAAGGAGCACAATTCTTTTCAAAGATCGATCTTCGTTCTGGATATCATCAGCTGAAGGTTAGAACTGAGGATATTCCAAAGACGGCTTTTAGAACTCGGTACGGGCATTATGAATTCCTAGTCATGTCCTTTGGATTGACTAATGCTCCTGCTGCCTTCATGGATATGATGAACCGGGTATTCAAGGAATATTTGGATCACTTTGTGGTCGTCTTTATTGATGACATCCTTATTTATTCCAAAAGCCGTGAAGATCATGAGCAACACTTGAGGCTGGTACTCCAAAAGCTTCGTGAATACAAGCTTTATGCCAAGTTGAAGAAATGCGAGTTCTGGCTGGAGGAGGTAGCATTCCTTGGGCACGTAGTATCAAGTCGTGGAATATCGGTTGACCCGGCAAAGATTGAAGCTATTCAAAGCTGGGAGCAACCTAAATCAGTGACCGAGGTACGTAGCTTTCTTGGTTTAGCTGGTTATTATCGGAGATTCGTGGAAGGATTTTCTCGAATCGCTACTCCATTAACTCAGCTGACTCGGAAAGATACAAAGTTTGGTTGGAGCGAAGAATGTGAGCAGAGTTTTCAAGAACTCAAGAGGAGACTCATTTCAGCACCTGTTCTAACAATACCATCTGGCTCGGAGGGATTTGTCATCTACAGTGATGCTTCGAGCAAAGGGTTGGGATGCGTTCTCATGCAACATGGAAAAGTCATAGCCTATGCATCAAGACAACTCAAGGAATATGAGAGGAATTATCCTACTCATGATCTAGAGTTGGCAGCTGTTGTCTTTGCACTTAAAATTTGGAGGCATTACTTGTATGGGGAGAAAGTGGAGATCTTTACGGATCATAAAAGCCTCAAATATTTCTTCACTCAAAAGGAACTCAACATGCGACAACGACGTTGGCTTGAACTGTTGAAAGATTATGATCATACCATTCAATACCATCCTGGAAAAGCGAACGTGGTAGCTGACGCATTGAGTAGAAGATCATATGCGGGTACAAGTGCAATATTAACAACGCAAAGGCCCATTTTGTGTGACTTGCAAAGGATGGAGATAGAGTTGAAGACTCCAGGGACCCATGTGATGATGGCGAATATACGAGTAGAACCGACTTTAATCGATAAAGTTAAAGCTGCTCAAGCTACAGACCTGGAGCTGATGCGTATGAGGAAGAAAGTGCAAGAAGGTGTTATGCCGGAAGCAAGAATCGATGAGAAGGAATACTTCGAGTCAACTCCAGACTTTGTGTTCCTAACAACCCTGATTTAAAGTATGAAATCATGATGGAGGCGCACAACACACCGTTTGCAATCCATCCTGGAAGTACCAAAATGTATCATGATCTTCGTCATACATTTTGGTGGAGCAATATGAAGAGAGAGATAGCGTTGTTTATCTCAAGGTGTCTAACTTGTCAACGAGTCAAAGCGGAGCATCAAGTACCAAAAGGTCCATTGCAACCACTTGAAATTCCAGAATGGAAGTGGGAGCACATTACCATGGATTTCGTTACCGGTCTTCCTAGGGTTTCTCAAGGTATTGATGCGATTTGGGTCATTGTTGATAGATTGACCAAGTCTGCTCATTTCTTACCGATACGAGAAACTTATACACTTGAACGTCTTGCTCGTATGTACATAAACGAGATTGTAAGACTGCATGGTATGCCAGTATCCATAATTTCTGATCGAGACCCAAGATTCACTTCACGATTTTGGGTTAGTTTACAAAAAGCTATGGGCACGGAGTTACGATTTAGTTCAGCATATCATCCTCAGACGGACGGACAATCAGAGAGGACTATTCAAACTCTTGAAGATCTATTAAGACTCTGTGTCTTTGACTTCAAGGGAAGTTGGGACAAGTTCTTACCATTGGTGGAGTTTTCCTACAACAACAGTTATCAAGCAAGTATTGGCATGGCTCCATTCGAAGCATTGTATGGAAGAAAATGTCGTTCTCCAGTATGCTGGGATGAGGTGGGCGAAGCAACGTTGTTGGGACCGGAGTTGGTACGTATGACTACAGAAAAGATTCAAACGATCCGACAACGTATAAAAACCTCACAAGATCGACAAAAGAGTTATGCTGATCTTCATCGAAAGGACGTGGAATTTGATGTAGGAGATCATGTGTTCTTACGTGTTGCTCCATGGAAAGGAGTTACGAGATTTGGAAAGAGAGGAAAGCTAAATCCTCGATTCATCGGTCCATTTTTAATCCTCGATCGAGTAGGAACTGTGGCTTATAGACTCGCTTTACCGCCAAGTATGTCTCGTGTTCATAACGTTTTCCACATATCCATGTTACGCAAATATGTGGAAGACCCGAACCACATTATTGAGTTAGAACCGGACGAAATAGCGGAGGATTTGACGTATGAAGAAGTTCCTGTTCAAATCTTGGATAAGAAGGAACATATTCTACGCTCCAAGGTTATACCTCAAGTCAAAGTTTTGTGGAGAAACCACGATGTTGAGGAAATGACTTGGGAGTTAGAATCAGAAATGAAATCAAGGTATCCTTACCTCTTCGACATACCAGGTACGTACCCTAATTTCGAGGGCGAAATTTCATAAGAAGGGGAGGTTGTAAGACCCCAATTTTTATAAATAAAGATGAATTTTCTATAAATATCATTTTTGAATATTATGGAGTTAATTTGATATAATGTTATAGTTGTGGGTAATATTTATAAATTTTGCAAAGTAAGCAAGTTGTTATAAAATATTCGTTTGGTCGGAGAATATTCTTTTTGTCGGGGAATATTCGTACGACGGCACAATCATTGGTGGACCCCACAACGGAATTATTGTCGGATTGAGAAAACGACAGAATTATCTTTCTATAAAAATAACGGCTGAGGTGTTACCGTTAAAATCGTTAAAACTGTTGAACTACTCGGTAGTAAAAGTACAGTAATACGCGTGGTTGCATAGTAGCACACGGTATTGATTATTGATGCTTACGTGAGAAGTCACTCAGCTATACTCAATTATTGCTACAGTAATTGCTGCATCATATCTCTTAAATTATTGTCATAGTATCATCTGTATAATATGTTATATTATTAAATCAATAATTGAGACGTTGTGGTAAGTTTGGTTATTTTATGGGGGGCCATATGTCATCATCTAAGAGTCTCTTCGTCAATAGTAATTACCGTCGTCAATAGTAATTACCGTCGTCAATAGTATTTACCTTGGTCAATAGTAATTACCTTCGTCAATATTATTTACCTTGGTCAATAGTATTTACCTTGGTCAATAGTAATTACCTTCGTCAATAGTATTTACCTTGGTCAATAGTAATTACTTTCGTCAATAGTAGTTGTCCCTTCAATATTACCAAGAGTCATTTGACCCTTCGTTAAGACCAAGAGTCATTTGACCCTTCGTTAAGACCAAGAGCCACCCTCGATTTTTCTATAAATAGAGGCCTAGGGCTTCATTATTTTTCACGAATTCATTCAAGCTATAGAGAGAGAAAGTATAGAGAGAATAAGAGAGAGAGAGAATAAAAGTATTCTGCTATATCACTTTTCCAATATCCAGTTCTTTTAAGGTAGGGAATATTATTTCTTTTATATTCATGAAGAGAACTTCTGTTATTCCATTCGTTATTATTCTGTTGGAATAACCAGTATACGCGGTCTACCCTATACTTGGTGACATTCTTCTATTATTCTGTTGGAACATCCCGTCTGTGTGTTTTACACCGGACCTGGTTCCGTTTTTATTATTATTCTGTTGGAACATCATGTCTGTGTGTTTTACACCGGACCTGGTTCCGTCTTGTTATTATTCTGTTGGAACATCCTGTCTGTGTGTTTTACACCGGACCTGGTTCCGTCTTGTTATTATTCTGTTGGAACATCCTGTCTGTGTGTTTTACACCGGACCTGGTTCCATTATTTATTATCCTGTCGGAATATCCTGTCTGTGCGTTTACGCCGGACCTGGTTCTATTATTTATTATTCTGTTGGAATAACCTGTCTGTGCGGTCTATCGCATGCATGGTGATTTCTTTTGTTATTCCATTCTTTATTATACTCAGTTGGTTAAGTTTTGACTTCTATACTCCATGAAATTTGTGGAATATCCTTGATAGTTGCGTTTCATCCAGTATCTTTTCAAGAAAATATTCTTCTAAGCATTCTTGAATTTTACTCCACAATGCAGTATCATGTTGTCAATTTGGACGTTGTTAATTCCTGGATAAATTAATTCTTGAACTTGTTTTATTGAATTCTTATATCATTGTCATCATCCTCATGTTTATAAAATATTGAAAGTCATCTGTGGCCTGTAGTGCATAGATGGACTTGGTATGATTATGACCAGGGATTATTCGGTATAATCATGACCGTAATGTTACAAATGATGTGGTAAAAGTCCTCATTGGCCCGTAGTGCATTGATGGACAGTTGTTGGCATGATCATGACCATTAATGAATACACGAATATCCTTGGCCGTAGTGCAGGGGTGATTCGATGATGTGAATTATTTTATTAAGCTGAGTCTCAGCGATCGCAGTGTTGAAAAACCTTTTAAATCATAAAAGATAGTAGAGTTTATTTTCTACTTGACTCTTTTAATGGATTGCTTGTTCCGCTGCAGTTAAACTTGATGTCTATTATATTTTATCAGTTTAACATTGTTGAAGGCTAATGATAATTTATTCTGCATTATCTTAGTCATAATATTTCTTACTGGGCTAGTTGAGCTCACCCTTTCTTTCACTGTTCTCTTCAGGAAATGAGAACGTAGCTGGGGCAAGTCGGGAAACGGAGTGATGGTCCGAATGATAGTATTAGTTAGTAGTCCTCACTATTCTATGTAATGGTGTGTTAATAAATGTAATGAGGACTCCTTTTGAGTATGAATACTCTCTAGAAGATAATATTTGTATTCAAACTCACAGTTTATGTTTTGTCGTATTGTACACGACAGTTGTATTAATCAGTTGTATTTGTATTCTGTACTATGTATCTGACGACCCAAGATGGGTGATGTATACCTAATTTTGGGGGCGTCACAATAGTTGTTTTCTGTACCATGTATTTGGCGACTCAGAATAGGTTGGATGGAATGGACCTATTTTGGGGTTGTCACATGTGACTTAAAGTTTGTGCAAACTAGAGGTGAAAAAAAATATTTCATAACCTTTATTGATGATTGTACAAGATATTGTTATGTATATTTGCTAAGAAGCAAAGATGAGGCTGTAGAAAAGTTTTAACTTTATAAAAATGAAGTTGAGAATCAACTTAGCAAAAAGATTAAAGCAATAAGAAGCGATAGAGGTGGTGAATATGAATCACCATTTGAAGAGATTTGCTCTATTCATGGTATTATTCACCAAACTACTGCTCCTTATTCACCTCAATCTAACGGTATTGCTGAACGCAAGAACCGAACATTGAAAGAAATGTTGAATGCTATGTTAAACAGTTCTGGAGCACCCCAGAATTTGTGGGGGGAAGCTTTACTTTCTGCTAATTATATTCTTAATAAAGTGCCTCATAAGAAAACTCACAAAACATCTTATGAATTATGGAAAGGTCATAGACCATGCTATAAATACTTAAGAGTGTGGGGGTGTCTAGCAAAGGTAATGGTTCCTAAACCTAAAAAGGTTAAGATAGGACCAAAAATAATTAATTGTGTATTCATTGGTTATGCAAATAACAGTAGTGCTTATCGCTTTATTGTTCATAAATCTGAAATTAATGATATTCATATTAATACATTTATTGAATCAAGAGATGCATCATTCTGTGAGAATATTTTTCCATATAATGGAAATAATGATTCAAATTTAAACAAAAGACCTTTGGATGCTACTAGTGATAATCCTGAAAATATAGACAGAATCTGTATTGGGTGAACCTAGACGTAGCAAAAGGGCAAGGACTTCAACGTCTTTTGGTCCGAATTTTCTAACATTTTTATTAGAAAACGATCCTCAAACGTACAAGGAAGCAGTAACCTCTCCAGATGCTTCTCATTGGAAAGAAGCAATAAATAGCGAAATTGAGTCTATTATGCAAAATCATACATGAGAATTGGTGGACCTTCCACCTAGTTCAAAACCCTTAGGGTATAAATGGATCTTCAAAAAGAAGATGAAAGCTGATGGCTCAATTGATAAATATAAAGCAAGGCTTGTTGTTAAAGACTATAGACAAAAAGAAGGATTGGATTATTTCGACACTTATTCACCTGTTACAAGAATTACATCTATTCGAATGCTAATAGCAATATCATCTTTAAATAGACTTGAAATACATCAAATGGATGTAAAGACTACATTTTTAAATGGTGAATTAGATGAAGAAATATATATGGAACAACCTGAAGGTTTCATAGCTCCTGGACAAGAGAGGAAAGTATGCAAACTTGTTAAATCCTTGTATGGATTAAAACAAGCACCAAAACAATGGTATGATAAATTTGATAATGTTATGTTATCAAATGGATTTAAAATCAATGAGTGTGACAAATGTGTTTATGTCAAAGCTACTCAAAAAGAATATTTCATTGTTTGTCTTTATGTGGATGATATGTTAATCATGGGTAGCAATAATGAAGTTATCAACACAACAAAACGTATGTTGTCAAATAGATTTGATATGAAAGACTTGGGGGTTGCTGATATAATTTTAGGAATAAAGATTTCTAGAACCTCTGATGGAATTATATTATCTCAATCTCATTACATTGAGGAAATACTTGAAAAATTTAACAAGTATAATATAATTTTGAATAAAACCCCAGTTGATATAAATCTTCATCTAGCTAAAAATGAAGGTGATATCATATCTCAATTAGAATATTCTCGTATAATAGGCAGTTTAATGTATGTCATGAACTGTACTAGACCAGATATAGCTTATTCAGTAAGTAAGCTAAGTGGGTATACGAGTAATCCAGGTAAAGATCACTGGAAAGCTATTTTGAGAGTTTTGGGATATTTAAAACATACTTAAAACTATGGACTGCACTATACAAGATATCCAGCAGTATTGGAATGATATACTGATGCTAATTGGATATCTGATACTAAAGATTCAAAATCCACAAGTGGATATGTATTTACACTTGATAGTGCAGCGGTGTCTTGGAAATTCTCAAAATAAACGTGTATTGCAAGGTCTACAATGGAATCAGAATTCATTGCGTTAGACAAAGCTGGAGAAGAAGCTGAGTGGCTTTGTAATTTCTTAGAGGATATTCCAAATTGGTCAAGACCTGTGCCAGCTATATGTATACACTGTGATAGCCAATCAGCGATTAGAAGAGTACAGAGTCATTTATATAACGGAAAGTCAAGCCATATACGACGGAGACATAATACCGTTAGACAATTGCTCTCAAATAGAATTATCTCAATTGACTATGTAAAGTCTAAAGATAATATTGCGGATTCGCTTACGAAAGGTTTAACAAGAGAGCAAGTGGAAAAATCATTGAGGGGAATGGGTTTAAAGCCTACTGTTTAAATAAGAGTCGCCATAGTGGCAACCCAACCTAGCTGACTGGAGATCCCAAGATCTAGGTTCAATGGGCAAACCGAACTATGTAGTACTCAGTAAAGCACTGAGGAGATATTTACTCTTAACCATTCTTATTATGAGACAGTGCACATCTGCCGCGAGAATCAGGATAAGTTACGCTTTTAATGATTTTTATATCTTGAAATATGTTCAAGTGGGGTATTGCTGGATACTCTTGATAAAAGTCACCTACGTGAGTAAGAAGGGGGCCACTTCTGTGAGAATTTTGAAGGCTGAATTCTCTAATATACTTACGGAACTAAGAGGTGTTTCAAGGCCAAAATGAACACAAACGTGAGAACCAATTATGTCTGAAGAGATATTTTGTGAATTCTATTGTCTTGGTTTACACAAAAAGCTGACAGTTCAAAGACATCAAGTCTACTGATTAGCCAAGTAAATCTGATAGATTTTACTAGTGCAAGGTCAAAGCCACTAGGCTACTTAACCTGATGAAATATCTTTTCTTATGTACTCGAACTAGTGTCTGCATATTCATAACATATTTTGTATATTGTAAAGCCAATTTTACATTCATGTGGGGGATTGTTGGAAATGAGTTTGATAAAATATATATTTATGTGTTCAAATCCATTAAGAATGAGTTTGATAAAATATATATTTATGTTTGAATGAGAAAATTGGTCGGTCGGGTCGGGTCGTGGCCGTGGCCGTGGCGGGCGGGTCATGTGATATATAATTTTTTTGGATAAAATTTAATTAATTATAAGATTTAAGTTATATATCAATACACTGACACCAACGGTAATAAACCGCCGACTTTTTCTATAAATTGATCTTGGGCGTGTATTATCAAAAAAAGGTAGTTCTGAAAGAAAAGAAAAATATTTCCCTCCCTTTAAAGATTATTTTTCTCCCATTCCCGTTGCAATCCCGTTGTAGTATATTTTATTTCTCTGTTGCAACATATTTCCCTTACTGACTTCCTGTTGCAATTTCTCTTCTCTGCAAGTTGTATAGTAAGATTTATTTTAATCCTTTTCAACTTTATTGCATGCATGCATCATTAGTCAGTTCAATACATAACATGAATATTGGTTCGAAATGTTCTTAATTTTGTAGTGCTACTAATTAAGAATTGAAATCCGTTTTATTTTGGGAAGCAATTATTCATTAATCCTTAGCACCTGTGAGGGAATAAATTTACTTTAAGGAGACTTTGTGAATTCAAAGGACTCGGATTTATTTATTAATATTTTATTTGTTATATTTATATAAAATCATGTTATGTTTTTATCATAAATATATATATATATATATATATATATATATATATAATACTATATATTGCAGATAACATTTTTTAGGACGTCTCGGTTTTTATGTTCCAATTTTATTTTTCAGTTCATCTTGCTAATTCTGCTTTATATTCCAACACTATATTCCGGTGTCTAACCCGGCCAATGCTGACAATTTCTACGCTTTTCGCTACCATCTCAATTTTAGAGGTGGGTAACACCCCTTTATTAACCCTACCAAAACTCCCCCAGTACTCCCCAATAACTCCTTGTCTTTAAACCTTTTAGTAGCAACATACAAATCCGTGTACTTGAATCTATGAGGCCCATATCAAGCTCCCAATCTTCAAGAACTTCTGCAAATTTCCTCTTCCTCATTACATAATAAACTATGCAAATTATTACCATTAACACCAGAAATACCAAAATTACAGGCAACCCAATGGTCAAAAATTTTGATTCCTCCTTGGTTCCAACTCTAGGAAGTTGGGACAGATCGAGCCTGCGTACATCACCTCAACATATTTATGAACAAATTATTTTAATGTAGTCTTCGGTTTCACATAAAAACTGAGGTGGAGTATGTCACATCAACAAATTATAAAATAATTGTAGAATAAGTTGTGTCTCTAACATTATTCATCTTCAATATCAACGGTCCTTTTAGCCAAGAAACTGACATATTAAGAACTCTTCAATAAAAACATGATAATTGGACAGAAATATTATCTAATTTTCATGTCCTGTTATCATGTCACATAGAGTTTTTGGCACGTTAATTTTCGTCTCTCCAAAAATACATGGACTTGCATTCGCTGTAATTCCTAGTTAACAGCTCACAAATTGTCTAAATGAGAGAAAAGTTTGGGTCCTCATTTAAAGCTGATTAATCAATTCAGTGACTACCTGTGGGGTGTGGGCGGGGTCCGATTCCTGCTCCAGCTTTTGATAGTTTCTGTTCCTAGCCAATTTCAAACCGCCCATAGCCCCGCATCTATTCACTGAACATGATTATGAATATATATATATATATATATATATATATATATATTTGTCTGGCCCCAAACTGCAAATTGGATGGATTTAATTCTATTCCTTTTTGACTTAATTCTCCCTCATCACTTCTTCCAGCTAATTGCATCAACTTCATATGCACATCCTCACAATTCAGTATTCTAATACAATTGTAATTAATTAATAGAGCTTATGAATAGAGAGAGAGAGTGAGAGAGAGTTATTTTAATGTTTAGGGCTCACGAGATATATAGTGGAGAGTATATAACTTGTGTACCTCAGTATATGAATTTTTCTTATTAATATTTTAATAAAATTTAATTGTACAAATGAAAAAACATGTAAAATTATATAATTTTGTATTAATTTTTGAGGATGTAGAATTAATACCCTTAACACAACCGTTAAAATAAATATATTATTTTACAACTTAAATTTTATTTTTATTATTATGAAGTTGTTGACGCATTGAATGATAATGACTTCGATATATGATGTGATGTGAATATATATTGTATAAAAATAATGTTACTATCATATAAAAAAGGGTCACATAATGGTCGCATATACACATGTATATTGCGGGCTCCCACATACATGTCAGGCAGGGGCCTACAGTATGTTACAGTATGCTAGAAAATTTAATTAATGAAAACAGGATACAAGAATGTTAAAAACCATAGCTAAACCATGGGCATGCCTATTAATTGTACTAGTTATTTAATTTATCTTTGATTAGTTTATCTTGTTTTTCATATATCTACAATTAATTATTATTTTTTAAATATCAATTATACTATACGGAGTACTATTTACACCTTTCGTTATATTTGAAAAATAACGAATATATAAATAGAGAAAATAGGTTAAAATAAATTTACATGTTTTGTAGATATATATTTCTGTGTTAAGAATAATTGACATTTTAGTATCAAGCACGTTAAAAATATAATAAATATTTTGTTATATAATTTTGAGTGATCAAATAAGCAACTTTTCTTTAAAATTTACAAGCCACGTACAAAAATTAACACAATTAAAAAGGATGCCAGGGAGTAAAAACATATAAAAATACTGAGGGAGAATCGGCCAGGTGGGCTGGCAATGGCAAAGAGAGAAGAAGAAGGGCTGGCTGGTTGTGGGCAAATGTTAGAGAGAGAAAGTAGAGAGAGAAAGAATGCCAGTCTGTCATATAACCTCCCTTGTCTTTCTCTCTCCACCTCTCTCTCTCTATACATACATACAGCTAGCCAGTGATATATATAGACAAATAAATACACATAAACCCTTCATTTTTTTCTTCAAAATTGGGTCCCCAGCTTCTCATTTTGTTTGGATTCTTAGAGGATTGGCTTCATAATCATGAGTCTCTTCGGTCTCGGAAGCAGGTCTTTTTCCAACATTTCAATTTCTCTCATATATATATATATATATATATAACAGTATTGCATGTATCATGTATATATGATTGTATGTGACCTTGTATTGGATTGTTGTTCCACAACTTTTTGATTTTTTTTCACAGGGAGAATTTGTAATGATCATGAATTTGTTTTTGTATATGTAATTTCGTTAATTATATTTAATTCGAGATGAATAGATGTAATTGTTAAATGGTAAGTGATAAGTTGATGGTGATTATTCAATCTCAATTGTTGGTGATAGTGATTGTTGATGACATTTCAATTAGATTGTCGATATTAGATAAACATTTTAGTATGATTATGTGGTGACAGTATTGATACATTTTGATTTAATTATTTTGTGGGGTCAGCCAAAAGGGCAAAAAGAAATAAGCTAAAAATAAAACCTTTTATGCCTAAGAATACTTTACAATTAATGTCTGATATATAGATGGTAATTTGAACATCTGAGCACTTTGAGGGCTGATACATGTTTTGAGTGGATTAGATCATAGATCAAGCTAGTTTTCGAACGTCTTCAATAGAGATTTAAATATTTTCATGATCATATGTTTAAAAATAGTAATCGTTTTGTTCAACATCCCAAGACTTGAATTTGGCAAAATCAATGGTCATTTTGTACCATCGAGTTTCATTTAAGTTTTTTTGCACGTCCATGATCTTGCATTACGTGCTACATACACCACCTAAATTAAATAGTCCCTCTGTCTCAGGATAAAAGTCCTTATAACTATTTTAAGTAGTCCCAAGTTAAATGTCTATTTATCTTAAATAATCTATTTTTTAAAATAATTTGCTTAATATTAATTGTCATATTTCTATCCTCTATGAATATTTATGGAACGTCACTAGTCATGTGTAAAAAACTATGCAATTAAATGATAATTTAAATATGGATAATTTTGTCATTTTATCCTCTTTCTTAAGGAAGTAGTAGTTAGCATGGAGTTCATTTTTGAGTAAGTTGGTCAATTGGCCAATAGAGCGTTGACACGTAGACGATGCTCTATGTGTGTTAGCATTCTATTAACCAATTGACCAACTTACCAAAAAATAAACTTCATACTAACCGAATCCCTTTCTTAATATGTGCAAAAGTCAACCAAGACTTTTATCATGAACGGAGGGAGTATATGTTAGGACGGCCTTATAAAAAATAATATAGCTTTTCGTTCTAAGCATAACTAAATATTTTGCGTAAGCGCACGTGTTATCAAAGTCGATAAGATGTCAAGCAATCAGACACAAGAAAGATGTCAAGTTTTCCTGCTTTTATGAAAATTTGGCATGATTGAATATCTCTAAGGAATGGTACACCAAACTGTTTTTGAAGGAAAACTAAATTTTGGCACTTGGAGGCTGTTTATCATTTCCTTCAGTGTCTTATGTGGTGCACCCTGGAAACTGAATGTGATTAAAGCACAATGTTTGACGTAGCTATAATTGTGCCGTTTGGTATATTAGTTTCTTCATGTTGATGAAGGAGACTTTTGTTAGATAGTATTGTTATCAAATGACGTTTTCATCAAGTAATGTTATCTTTTTATTGTATGCCTTCAAGAACACAATATAAATGTTCTGTTTATCTGATTGTTCCGAGTTCCGACCTGTATGAGTGCAGAAATCAGAAGACATTTCGACCTAAAAAGAATGCTCCATCAGGGAGTAAGGTAGGTACCTTACCTTAAGCTCCTGAAGTGATAATAGGCAACTCTTTGCCTTTTGATAATGTTATTTCTTGTTTGTTGTACAGGGTGCACAACTTCAAAAACACATTGATGCTACCCTGGGTAGCGGCAACTTGAGGGAAGCTGTTCGCCTACCCCCTGGAGAAGATCTTAATGAGTGGCTGGCAGTAAATGGTAAGATTTCATACTTAAGTTGTTTAACTATTAGTGTTTAATTACGAGGAGCTCATGATACTTTGTTGAAGTTTTAAGTCATAATTTGCATGTGCTAGCCAATGATGTCAAAGTCTCATTTTATATACAACTTTCTGATATGCTTGTAAGATTCAAAATGACATTGTTATTAGAACAAAAATCATTATATGCTTTCCTTATTCACGAGGATTCGCTAGTGATAGAAGCCAATTTGGGAAATAGATCATTTTACTCCAGAGAAAACGCTGTTTTTCTGTTTTATCTCAACGTGCTTGGTGCCCCAGTTATGTGCATATGATTCTTTCTTTCTTGACAAGTGAACATCTGACATCAATATTAGATCTACATTGATTGATGTAAATTGCAATATCTATTCAATTTTTGTTCATGTTTTCATATAGTTTGGTTTTTCCCCTGCAGCGGTTGACTTCTTTAATCAGGTGAATATCCTTTATGGAACTCTTACGGAATTCTGCACAGTATCAACCTGCCCGACGATGACTGCAGGAGCAAAGTAACTTTCTAAATCCCTTTATAAATGCTAAATACTGTTATCATAAGTGTAATGATGTTGTTTGTTATATGCTATAAACCATTCTTTATTATCCTTTATGAGCTTTGTTGGATGGCTTGGCCAGTTCTATTCTGGATACATCACTGAGATCTAGAGAGCTATTTATTTTTCTTGAAGGATATAGATTGTTTTAGGATTTATCAAGATACTGAAAATACAAGACTGGGTCAGTAGTAATGGCTTATCTGTTTTAGCACAAATTGCAGACGGAAAGAAAAAGGAAGAAGAGGAGAAGGCTGAATGCATGCTTGATAATGTTGATGAACATTGGCTTATTAAAAAATTATTAGGCAAAACAAAAACCCTTCAAATACACCATCATTATTTGGGTAGGGACTCAAGTTGGTGAATGTTCATAAATAGTTTTTTATTTATTTATGTCCTTCATTTAATGTAACCCCATCATCAATTTTTTTTGGCTTGTACACGCATATATATGGTAGATTTGGCCTTAGATCATTATATGTGGATGCCAGACTTCTAACTGTTTACTATATTATTTATTACCTTTTCGTGATCAAGTGAAACTAGTTAAGCTTTTGGTGAGAAGTGAGATTCAGTATAATCATTCATCAGTTAACACTACTTGTGTTGTGATGTATTCACATCCAAAGTCCTAAATTAAAACTTATATCTATGCAGATATGAATATCGATGGGCTGATGGAGTTACTATAAAGAAACCCATAGAGGTATCTGCTCCAAAGTATGTGGAGTATTTGATGGATTGGATTGAAGCTCAGCTGGATGATGAATCAACTTTTCCTCAAAGATTGGGTATCCTATATGTTTTTAAAGTAGTTAGGGCGTATGAATTATAACCAAAGAACTTGGTTTTTCAATTCAATTTGCTTGTTTTGCAGGAGTACCATTTCCACCCAATTTTGTGGATGTTGTGAAGACAATATTTAAGCGGTTGTTTCGTGTATATGCTCACATCTATCACTCACATTTCCAGAAGATTGTAAGCCTGAAGGAAGAAGCTCATCTCAACACTTGTTTTAAGCATTTTGTTCTCTTCACATGGGTAAGTCCCTGTTTTGAATGGCCACAGGAGAAAGCATTGTCCTCCTTCGATATTTCTTCATCTTGATTTTAACCTTTTTTTTTATTAAAAAAATAATGCATTCTAGTTCAGTTTAACTTATTTATAAAAAACAAGTTTTTATTGCTTCTTGTCTCAAGTTGGAAGGAGGCGTTTGGCATTGAAGGATGGAGGGCATGATCCTTGGACCCTCATCCTCTGAAATCTCTAGGCAAAAATCTACTAATCCATTACATCTCTCTCATTTGTTTTAGGCCTTTTCTATTTATTTTTCTTTTAAAATTATTATATATATCTATATATATATATATATATATATATATGTATAATAGTGCAGCTTCTTAAAAGAAAGCATTCCACTTCCAAACACCCCCTACTCTATTAGTAGTTTCATCCGATTTTTTCCACTGTTAAAGACCCAACACTCTCTGTCCCCTCTTCTTTTATGTATGTTTTATTGACGATACACAACAATATTTGGTATTTCTAATTGATTATTTTAAACACAGGAATTCCGCTTGATCGACAAAGGGGAACTTGCACCTCTCTATGAACTTGTTGAATCCATTCTGCAGTTGTAGTGCCTCAGTATCAGTGACTTTTTTTTTTCTGGTAAGGAAAGGGAAAAAGATGAAAAATGGAAAAGCCCATCCGTGGGTAAAGACCTTGTATTGAAGATGAACTCTCTAACATTCGACCATCTCTGTTAGTGCCTTGTGAATTTTGTTCTTTCATTCTTTTTGTTATGGGTATGCAATTTTTTCTTTCCCCAATATATGTTTTGCTGCTATGATTGCTCAAGTAATAGTGAGCATAATTATTCGTGTCTCCAGAGAAAACTAAACATACAACTAAAGAAATAAAACTCAGAGCTCATAAACCAAAACCAAGTCAAGATAATTAGCTCATGCCTGGCACTACCAAGGGTGTTCGTAGAACTTTTAACTAAAAGAGCCACAAGGATCTTCCCTCTTGAAAACATAACATGATTACTGAATCACTGCACTGAGGTAGGTCTTTTTTACGCAATTAGGTAGGTCTTTTAATTTCCTTAGTAGAAGGGACGATCACTCTGCTTGCCAAAAATGCCAGGGCCATAAGTTGAATGAATCACATCGACGAGGAGGGGAAATTGTAACAAGACGAAAGAAGTGATTGGTAGAGAGGCTAATGCAACCACCAATGCCAGTTGCCATTCCATCCTTGGCTCAAACATAAGATAAAATGTAGCACTGAAGGACATCATCATGGTAGTTATAGAGAAGAAAAGGGTAACAAGTCCGCAAATTAATCTCCTCGGTAGAACGAGGAGAAAGTCGGATTCTGCGTAGCGCGAAGTGAGGATGGACAAGAACATTAGCAATGAAGTACAGGATGTGAAGAGAGAGACTGCATCTGTAACACCAAAGATTGTAAAGGCCTTTTGGTTGTTTAAATTCGGGAAGCCATCCTTGTCGACGCCACCAGGTACAGTAATGGATGCTGCAAATGTTATGGTCGCAATGAGTGCTGCTGCGATTGTGCACGAATTCGCGGTGTCTTTCATCCATTTCTCTCCTTTTATTACCAAATCTTTGTGTTCCCGCGTAAATACCATTGCAGGTGTTTCTTCATCTGAGTTTAGCTTTTCATTGTAGGTTGGGATCACAAATTTTTGAACTTCCTGCATGAAATATTCCCTAGAATTAGTTTGAATGGATCCAGGGATAATTTAGGACCATAAGGTGAAATAAGTTGTTACCTTAAACCATTGTATCTCGGATTGCATTTGTAGAGCTGCCCCAGGAACAAGATTGAGTTTTTTTGGAGGGGCTAATCTTGCAGCTAAATGCAAGATAGTGTTTCCAGATTTGTCTATAAGCAATGTTGTGTATTGTTTATAATCGGACATCTGATAAATGAGGTTGAAAGTGTTCTCAGAGCGGTTAATAACTGCCGTTTCAAATATGTAATAGCCGTCTTTATCCCTAGAATATGCTGCATCTGGAAATTCGCCCACAATCGTTTCGACAACCTCATGAATACCCAGCTTTGCTGCCACATGAATTGGTTTTGCGTATAGTGATAAACAAGATGTTGCATTATTTAATGATCTGATTTCCTTGCACAAGATTTCAACAAGATGAAGCGCTTGATAGTGCATCAGTTTTGTGTTTTCTATGTGCTTCATTCGTGCTACTGCATGCAACCAAAAGACTTGAGAGTTTCAAACCATGCTTTTGACAAGAATCAAAGATGATAATTTCTTTGGAAATTATATGTAGTAATAATGCTCTTTCTATATTTAATTACTTTAATTTCACTTGTGCTTCTCTGCTTACCTAAAAATTTGATGGCTTCCCAAAGTATCATATGCAACTTTTGCCACACTGCACAAATGGAATAAAGAATATAGCGATGATTTTCATGTGGAAATATCAAAAAGTCACGTGGGAATATCAGTTTCCAAGAATTAATGTTGTACATGATCAGTTTCCTAGCTGCTTCCTCCATGTATACTATACATTATTGGAGTATACATTATTGATTTCTCCTTTGAATTATATGTAATTCAATTATTTTTTAATTTTACTAAAATACAAATTAATCCTCTCCTATACGTTATGACGTATAATCAATAGTACAAAACTAATTAACCCAAATGAGAAAGTCTTGCATTATTATCTGTATGTTGAGGGAGTGTCTTGATTAATACCTAAACTCGTGGACGAAAAAGTCACAAGTGGATAAACTGAAGGGACAATTTTACATTTTAGTCTTCTTATTTTAACAATATTATAAATTCTTGACATGGCAGCCATATGGACCACCATTACAAATGATAATTTATATACTCCCTCCGTCCAGGATAAAAGTTCTGGTGGACTTTTTACGCATATTAAGAAGATGAATAAAATGACAAAATTGTCCATAATAATGTTATTAAATATGGAGAAAGAATTAGAATAAGAAAAATATGAGATATTTAATGCTACGGGTATAATAGAAAAATATGTGTAAAAGTTTGGTTATTAAAGAAAAATGGACATTTAACATGAGACTACCCAAAATAGTAATAAGGACTTTTATCATGGACGGAGGGAGTATATGCTTTCCAATGCTAGTAAATCTAAGTAATAATTGATATGGGTTTATGCTCTGAATTTAGATGGTTGAACTGGAAATTTAAGACGAACCAGAGGTGTAGAAGTTTTGTCGGAACAATGGACTTGTGCCAGACATCTGCGGAAACACTTTAGAGTTGCCAAATGGATCTTCAATGTCACCTTCATCAGGCTTGTTTAAGTAGTCCCCAAACTTGACAGGAAAGATGAAATGTATATGTTGCTTTTATCAAGAATATGTACAATCATATAATTGAGTTGCGATTTTAATGTTTTGAAAACCAAATATTTCACATAAAAGAGAGTGCTACTCCATGCGGAGATATTATAATTAGCACATCAAATATTAAAGACTCTTACGACTCGATCAGGTAATTCAAATAGAAAGCCAACGGGGATATGATTATACCATGGCTTTGTTTGTAGTTTGGTGAAGTTCTAAGGTTAAGATCTTGTTTTTTGAGTCCTTTTTTGATGTTTAGAGTTTGTATTTCCTGATGTCTATAGGATGCAGACAAGAGCTTTATAGGCAAAAAAAGTTTTCATTAAAACCAAACTATAGAGTACATCGTCAAATTATCCATAAGATTTGGACCCAACCAAAATTACATTAAACAATCTAATGAACCATTTCTATACACCTAAAAATAGCCATGGTTCTTGATACCATTTCTATACACCTCCCATCTAAACGATATGCATTTTATTTTCTCCACAGTTACCTTCCAACAAACTACCTCCTTATTGAAAATCCTCATACCACCAACCAAAAATTCAAGACCAAATTCTCTAAGCCCACACACATTGAATCAGAACATGATCTACACTTTCCACATTAGTTCCACACCACAAACACATTCATTATTCTAGAACTGTCATTTAATTAGAACCTTCCTTCTGAACAAAAACTCCTTTGTTGCAAGTGAGTCCTGAACAGCAAGCCATAGGAAAGATTGGATCTTAGTTTGAACTTCCTTCCTCCATACACAATTTCTCCATGAAATAATCCTGTAGCCCTCTTTGACTCTCTATAACTTGAGTGCATGTTTTAACAGCGAAAGATCGACCACCCATCTTTTCCATGCTTCCACAAAAGCCTGTCCTCAATCCCATTCTACAATGTTACATTTTTTTTATCAACTCTTGAAGATGTTTTTCTTCCTCCTTTTCCCACTCAAACAAATCTCTCCTCCATTTAAAACCCCACAAATTATTATTCCCTTTCTTAGACATACTTTGATGTAAAGTTGCTTCCTTTGAATTTGACAATAAAAATAATGTTGGGAACCTATCCTTAAATATCATAGAATCACACCACATATCCATCCAAAATCGCACAGACCTGCCATCCCTGACTTTCCATTCCCAACATGAATTATCCACCAACACTTCATCTCCACTACCAACTCCTATTAACATAACGTCCTTCCACACTACACATTTTGTTTAGGTTAGCACACTGATCATGCAACAAATTAGATTCTCGCCAAGAATTTTTTCAACATTATACCTAGCCTCCATCACCATTTACTTAGAAGGGCCACATTTTTATCTTCAAGAGACCCCATGCCCATACCTCCTTAATTAAGCTTTACTCCAGCATACTTTTCTCCATGCATGCATGCCACTTTGTTTAATTTTCTGCTCTCTGTACTACTTCCCCATAGGAAATTCCTCCTATTTTTTTCCAGTTCCTTAATCACCTTCTTTCGAGCCTTAAAAACCGACATGTAATACAGAGGTAGACCTGATAGAGCTGCTTTAATCAAAATCATCCTAACTCCCACCCAATGAGATATTTTTACTTTTCCTGCCAGATAACTTGATTCTACGCTTCTTTAAAATTGCTCCCAAGTAGCCATTCTATGAGGACTGCTTCTTGTACAATCTAGTATCCAAGTCTTTTGTATACAAATTGGTGGATTAATGAATCTATTTTTTTTTAATGAAAAAAAATTAAAATAAAATAGAAAGCCAATGTTCATAGGCAAGGCTAAACGAAGTCCTCAAATCAAGAATTAAAATCCGTCGTCTCATTTTCTATATATATCTCATCTAACGTCCAACTTTCATGGATGGCGTTCTCGCGTAATTCTAAACCACTACAAATTGTTGGGAAAAGTACGCCAAAAATAATCTATATCCCAGTAATTATTTTTCCGTCTTTGTGCAATTAAATATGAAATCAAGAAAACCAATTATGAGAACAAAAATAACAAATAACTATCCACAAGCAAGACACCAAATTTACGTGGAAAATCCTCTAAAATTAAGAGGTAAAAACCACGGGTCAAACTCCGAATATCCACTATATCACTAATAATGAGCTTACAATAATCTTCTCAAGTTTTATGCCCTAAAACTTGAGGTTACACAATAAATTTAGAGAATACAATTTTACCTTTAATTAAGTTGAGAAACTTAATTAATTAACTTCACCACCCAAAAACACCCCAAACAATAAAGTCTTCAAGTTTTCAATTGAACGGAGATGGCGGCGGATACCCAAGAACAACAAACTGTAATTCTCTCGATTTATTCTTTTGGTATCTTCTTGCTACCAAGTTTATCTCATGTATCAAATAAGACTCCCTCATAGCCTTATTTATAGTACTCTTCCTAATCCATTCCTATTATGGATTAGAAACAATTTATTCTCCTAATCAAATTAGGGATCACATCTCCTTGTCTTGGTCACCAACCAATCTAACAAGTAAATCCTTTTTAATTTCAACTTGGAATCCTTTTATGGAATCTCCAATTCCAACATTGCTTCCATTAACCCAATTTCTAATTGGATTAATATCAAGTAAACCCACTTACTTACTCACAAAGAAAATCAATTCTTTTCTATCTTGGATTCTATCTAATGGGTGAGGACCCACACCCAACAATCTCCCCCTCCGAACCCATAAGAGGAGGGATCACCAACCACAACTCCTTACTCGGAGTTAATTCCAACGAAATCTTGGCTCAACTCAAGCTTCTTGGAATTTTCAACTATCTTCATGTCCGGCTTTGTCTCATCGACATGGTTCTTCTCAACGGGAGGATCTAACTCAAACTTGACAGATTTTTGCTTGTCAAATTCATTCACAACTGCTTTGTACACTGGCTGCGAGCTATCACTTTCCTTCTTCACTTTTGGTACCCATTTAAAGCGAAGAGCTTTTCTCTCGTGGTTCTCATGCAAGGCTTTTCTCTCATCTCGCACGGCTTTGTACCACACCTTTTTCTGCCTAACTCCCCCATCTTCAACACCTCTCACATGCGCTCGCATCGTGTAAATAATGTCTACCTTCTTACCTCTAGTCACCACTAGAGACCCTTTGGTGAGCTTCCACTGACCATCACCAAAGTAACTTTTATAACCATTCTCATCGAGCTTACCAGCAGAGATCAAATTAAAACGAATATCCGGAACATGTCTGACTTCTCTCAGCATCAACTTACAACCACTGTTAGTTTCCAAACAAATATCTCCAATGCCTATAATCTTGGATGCACTTCCGTTTCCCATCCGCACATGGCCAAAATCACCACTACTGTAGGATGTGAAGATTTCACCACGCGAAGTAGCATGAAACGAAGCACCCGAATCAATAATCCAATCATTAACATGGCACTTGGGTTTATCATCACAAACAATAGCTACATCAACGTCGGATAGATACACAATCGAATGTTTATCCTCATCTTTTTCCTTAGACTGCTCCTTCTTAAAAAATCTGCACTCTCGTTTTATGTGACTCGGCTTCTGGCAGTGAAAATAAATTACTTCTTTTCTATCTCTTGACCTTCCCCTGGATTTGTCATCTTCAGGAGAGTTTCTCCCTTTGTTTTTGCCCCTACTCTGTGCGACAAAAACTTGTGACTCAGCACTAATCACTATAGTATCTCCTCGCCTCTGTTCCTCGTTAAATAAACTATCCTTAACTGTATTCATAGTCAGCTTGCCATTAGGAGCGGAGTTACTCAACGATACAACCAGCGTCTCCCAACTATCAGGCAAAGAGCTCAACAACAACAAAGCTTACATCTCATCGTCAATGACCATCTTCATCGTACTCAACTGATTTATTAAACTCTGAAAATCACTCAAGTGTTCTGCAACGGAGTTTCCATCTTTGAATTTAGAATTCACAAGCTTTCTAATCAAAAAAGCTTTATTTTGCGTCTTCTTTCTTTCATACATGGACTCCAATTTCTGCCAGAGAGCATAGGCTTTAGTTTCTGTGGCAACATGATGAAAGACACTTTGATCAATCCATGATCTGATTAGACCAATAGTCTTCCTATTCATCTTGTTCCACTGCGCGTCACTCTTATTTGTGGGCTTAACTCCATCGTTCTCAAGTGGCTCGTACAAATCCTTGCAGTAAAGCAAATCCTCCATTCTTGGCTTCCAAATTGCATAATTTGTAGCCTTGAGATTAATCATGCAACCTGCTGTCCAATCCTCCATTTAATTCGCACAAGAAAACCACAAAAATAACCAAGCTCTGATACCACTGTTGGGAAAAGTACGCCAAAAATAATCTATATCCCAGTAATTATTTTTCCGTCTTTGTGCAATTAAATATGAAATCAACAAAACCAATTATGAGAACAAAACTAACAAATAACCATCCACAAGCAAGACACCAAATTTACGTGAAAAATCTTCTAAAATTAAGAGGTAAAAATCACGGGTCAAACTCCGAATATCCACTATATCACTAATAATGAGCTTACAATAATCCTCTCAAGTTTTATGCCCTAAAACTTGAGGTTACACAATAAATTTAGAGAATACAATTTTACCTTTAATTAGGTTGAGAAACTTAATTAACTTCACCACCCAAAAACACCCCAAACAATAAAGTCTTCAAGCTTTCAATTGAACGGAGATGGCGGCGGATACCCAAGAACAACAAACTGTAATTCTCTCGATTTATTCTTTTGGTAACTTCTTGCTACCAAGTTTATCTCATGTATCAAATAAGACTCCCTCATAACCTTATTTATAGTACTCTTCCTAATCCATTCCTATTATGGATTAGAAACAATTTATTCTCCTAATCAAATTAGGGATCACATCTCCTTGTCTTGGTCACCAACCAATCTAACAAGTAAATCCTTTTTAATTTCAACTTGGATTCCTTTCATGGAATCTCCAATTCCAACATTGCTTCCATTAACCCAATTTCTAATTGGATTAATATCAAGTAAACCCACTTACTTGCTCACAAAGAAAATTAATTATTTTCTATCTTGGATTCTATCTAATGGGTGAGGACCTGTGACACCCCCAAATTCGGTACTTCCATTTCCACAGGATTTGGTGTTCACGATACATATATCATCTATCTATCTACCCAACAAAAGCAAATTATGCAATAGATAGAAATAAAATCTTCCCCTTAAGGGTTACAACATCTGAATAATAATAATACAATCCTAGGTTAACTAACCTTAAAACATCTGTGCGAAATTCTAAACAAATAAGTCTTAAACAACAACAACAGTCTTAACCATAAATACATCATCAATTAAAATAACAAGTCTTCATCACTTGCTAACTTTGCCCTTGCCTTTACTAGTGGAAGGTTCATCACTTCTTTCGTTCTTAACTGCAATGTTATTATTAAGTAAGAGTGAGCACAAATGCCCACAAGTATAATAATGAAATAACATTATAATAACATGCGAATAAATCAAAGACATCTGAATAAAATGTGACGCCCCCAAAACAGGTATACAACACCCATTCTGAGTCGTCAATAACATGGTACAGACACAACTACAACTTTATTAATACAACATAAAAACTGTGAGTGTAAATACAAATATTGTCATCTAGACAATATTCACACTCAAATAAGTCCTCATTACAATTATTGGTACAATACTTTACAAAAAAAAATGGTGAGGACTACTAAAACAACTTCCTAGAACCTTCATTCCATACCCCGACTAGTACTTGCTACATTCTCGCCTCCTGAGAAGAAAATAGAATAACAAGGAAAAGGGTGAGCTCAACTAGCCCAGTAAAGAATATTATGACTAAGATAATATACAACAAATTATCGTTAGTCTTCAACAGGGAAAAATTTAATAGAATACAATAGACAACAAGTTTTAAATCAATATTTGCAGCGGAAAATAATAATTCATAGAGAAGTTACGTAGAGAATGAAATCTACGATTATCTATGAATTTAAAAGTTCATCATCAACATTTTATCCCTGTAACAACAATCAATAAATATCTTGAATCAAATAGTCATCTTTGCACTACAGGCCAAAGATATCCATCAGTTGGTCATGTTCACCTCAACACCTGTTCATCTTTGCACTACAGGCCAAAGATATTCATCAGAAATTATTCATCTTTGCACTACATGCCAAAGATATTCAGTTATATCATCATTTAAGACTGAGGATGATGAAAAATATTTTAAAGAAAACGAATCCAGTGAAGCAAAATAACAAATATTAAGGATTCGTATTTCGATTTATCCATGTCCAAAAATACCTTATCATAGTGAAGTAAAATTCAAGAATGATCAAAACATGGATACAATCAAAGCTAGTATCCAGAATAGATATTTGGACGAAAAGAAGGAAATTTCATTTTTCGGTGAATAGTAACTCGTGAATAGTAACTCGTGAATAGTAACTCATGAATAGTAACCCCGACATGAAAAGTTCCAAATTTGATAAAAATTCAGATCAATACTTCGGCATAATGATATTGAAGAAAATAATATCATTTAAGAAGAAATAACATCCCTTACCTCGGAAAGACGGTACTTCTGACCGGAATACTAGATACAGTGCTGAAGGAAACTTGCACCGTATAGCAACACTCAAAGTATCAAATACTCACAAGAATACGCTCGATATAGAGAGAGAAATAGAGAGAAACTTGTGTTTCTGGTGTGATTTTCAATTCTAACCTAAGCACCCTATTTATAGGAAAATGCTTAGAACACCAAAGCAGAAAATTTAATATAATAATAATATATTTATCAAATTTTCCTTAGTCCACCTCTAGACATCTGATCTCAGCCCATTTATATCACATGTTAGCCCACTTAAATGCCAAAAAACGTTTTTCTTCAAAATAATAAATAAAACTTCCAAAAATCAATTATATCGGAACTTCAGAACTTCAATAATTCATAATAAATAGCCCTTTTATCAGAAAATTCGAATCTCGCAAGTTTTTATAGGAAATTCAATTCTCTACAACTTTGCAGAAGAAAGTTTTTCCAAATTCTAAACAGAAGTTGACCGAAATTCATAAACGAACAATTTTTCAGTCAATAATAAATTTTCGGTCAAGAATTATGTCCACCAACACACAAAACATGTGTTAATCATTTAATGCCACAAAAATACTCTTCCTCCTCATATACTCATATATCCCACATTCATTGTAAAAATACTACCATCAATATATTATTAAAATAATATATTTAAATGAATTATTTTATCAGAAAAAGATAAAATATTAATTTTCAACAATTGTCACATTAAAATTTTTCTCTATCTATATCCACATAAAATTACTATTTTTCTCATCATATAAATCAATAATTAATTATACACAAATAATATTACAGAACCACAGTACTGGCAACCAGGCAGTTTCCAGGAAAGAGGGGGCTTTCCAATAAGGATCTCTCCTTACTGGCGCGCAATTAGATGACCAAACCTCTCCTTAGACAGAACTTTCTAGACATTGCCAATAATGTTATCTAATAATATTATTCAGATAATATGAATTATTGCTCCGATAATAAAAAATACTGCGTAGTGACAATTATTGAAACAACAGTAATATAAAATATCAACGCAGCAATTATTGAATCAATAAAATACAATATTGAACAGTAATTACTGTAACAATTATTGAGTAGTGCTTTCTTACGTAAGAATCAATAATTGGTGCAATACCGTGTGCTACGCGTATTACCGTATTTTAACCACCGGGTATTCCAACAGTATTAACGGTAACAACTACGCCGTTATTTATAAACAACTTATTTTTGTCGTTTTCTTCATCCAATCGTTTTCTGTTATGGGGCCCACACAAGGCTGCGCCGTTGTACGAATATTCCCCGACAACAAGAATATTCCACGACCAAACAAATATTCCCCGACAACAATAAATATTTTATAACCACTAAAATATTTGCGCATTTTACCCATAACTAACCACATTTATCAAATCAACTCTTACTATTTCAGAATAATAAATAGAGAAAATTAAATTTCATTTATTAATAATTTGGGGTCTTACAACCTCCCCTCCTTATGAAATTTCGTCCTCGAAATTGACATACGTACCTGGTGTTTCGAAAAGATGAGGATACCTCGCTTTCATTTCTGTTTCCAACTCCCAGGTCATTTCCTCAATAGCATGGTTTCTCCACAAAACTTTAACTTGTGGTATGACCTTCGTGCGTAGGACATGCTCCTTCTTATCCATGATCTTGACAGGTACCTCCTCGTACGTTAAGTCTTCAGCTATCTCGTCCGGTTCTAACTCAATAACATGGTTCGGGTCTTTCACATATTTACAAAGCACAGATATATGAAAAATATTATGAACACGAGACATACTTGGAGGTAACGCAAGTCTATAGGCCACATTTCCTACTCGGTCAAGAATCTGAAATGGACCAATAAATCGTGGATTGAGCTTTCCTCTCTTTCCAAATCTTGTAACTCCTTTCCATGGAGCTACACGTAATAATACATGATCCCCAATATCAAATTTCACGTCCTTTCGATGAAGATCCACATAACTCTTTTGTCGATCCTGTGCCGTTTGTATACGTTGTCGAATCGTTTGGATCTTCTCTGTAGTCATTCGTACCAACTCTGGTCCCAACAACGTTGCTTCTCCCACCTCATCCCAACATACTGGAGAGCGACACTTTCGTCCATACAATGCTTCAAAGGGAGCCACACCTATACTTGCCTGATAACTGTTGTTGTAGGAGAATTCCACCAATGGTAGGTACTTATCCCAACTTCCTTTGAAATCTAGGACACAAAGTCTTAATAAATCTTCAAGAGTTTGAATAGTTCTCTCTGATTGCCCGTCCGTTTGAGGATGGTATGCCGAACTGAACCGTAAATCCGTGCCCATAGCTTTTTGCAAGCTAACCCAAAATCTTGAAGTGAATCTTGGGTCACGATCCGAAACTATGGATACTGGCATGCCATGCAGCCTTACAATCTTATTCACGTACATACTAGCAAGACGTTCAAGGGAATAAGTCTCCCGTATCGGTAAGAAATGAGCAGACTTGGTTAATCTATCAACTATAACCCAAATAGCATTTATACCTTGAGAAACCGTGGGAAGACCCGTAACAAAATCCATGGTAATGTGTTTCCACTTCCATTTCGGAATCTCAAGTGGTTGCAATGGACCCTTTGGTACTTGATGCTCCGCCTTTACACGTTGACAAGTTAAACACCTCGAGATAAACTTTGCAATCTCTCTCTTCATATTGTTCCACCAAAATGTATGTCGAAGATCACGATACATTTTAGTACTTCCAGGATGGATTGCAAATGGTGTATTGTGTGCCTCCATCATGATCTTGTACTTTAAATCAGAATCGTTAGGAACACAAAGTCTGGAGTGGACTCGAAGTATTCCTTCTTCATCGATTCTTGCTTCTGGAATAGCACCTTCTTGCACTTTCTTCTTCATACGCATCAGCTCCGGGTCTATAGCTTGAGCAACTTTAACTTTATCGATTAAAGTTGGTTCTACGCGTATACTTGACATCATCGCACTCGTTCCTGCATATGATCTTCTACTCAACGCGTCAGCTACCACGTTTGCTTTTCCAGGATGGTATTGAATAGTGTGGTCGTAATCTTTCAACAGCTCGAGCCAACGTCGTTGTCGCATGTTGAATTCTTGGAAGCTCTTCTCGCATTCCTCGGTCCATTCGAAGTTTGTATCTTTTCGAGTCAGCTGAGTTAATGGAGTAGCGATTCGAGAAAATCCTTTTACGAATCTCCGATAATAACTAGAAAGCTACGTATTTCGATTACTGACTTAGGTTGCTCTCAACTGTGACTCATATCCCAATCTTGGATAGCACGTCACAATGACACCTATCAGTTTACTACCACACGAATATGGTATCCCCTACGGAGAGTCTGGCTTCAGTGCATTCCACAAAGGAAGTCACCAGATAGAGGCTTGGGTACAAACTTCTACAGTTAAGTTTTTAACTCCTGAAGTTCAATAGGAGCCATTCGATATAAGATTTTAGAAGTGAGTTTTGTACCAGATTCAAAGATGATACAAAATTCAATATCACGCGAATGCCAAGAAATTCTTCAGGAAATACGTTAGGGATTTACTAACAATAGAAATATCATTCAAATATGACGTATTTTTGTTCAAGTCCATAACATAGCTAAGAAAGCTTGACATCCGTTTTTCAATAAACGAATGACTTTATGACTTGATATGACAGTGATTGATTTTAATGGCTTTGTTGCTTGAATTCGAACAACAGGTTGATTAGGAATATGAAAACTAACCACCTTACGAAAACAATCAATTTTGGCATGATGAGTAGTTAACCAATCAATTCCTAAAATCACGTCAAATGCAAGTATCTTTAAAGAGATAAGGTCAACAGGTAAGGTGATGGTACCAACTTGGATCAAACAAGATTTATAAACAGTGGATGTAATGAAAGTTTCCCCTAACGGAGTCTCCACAGATAAATCAAAGTCTAATTTCTCCGGAGTCAAGTTTAAACGTTGAGCACAAGCAGGAGAAATAAATGAATGGGTAGCACCGGTATCTAGTAAGGTATAAACTTCACATGAATTTATGATTAGCTTACCCGTGATCACCTCGTTTGGGTTCCTCGCATGTTGACCAGTCACGACAAACGCTCTTCCAGGAACCGTTGACTTTGACTTTTCTGGGGCAGCCTTTTGAGTCACCGTCCCCGCTGAACTTGGTTTCGCTATCGTACAATCTCGAGCGATATGTCCTTCCTTTCCACAATTATAGCATACCTTGAACTGTTGTGGACAGTTTGGGCTGATATGTCCCTCTTTTTCACATTTATAGTGTAACGACCCCAAAATAGGTCCATTCCATCCAACCTATTCTGAGTCGCCAAATACATGGTACAGAAAACAACTACAACTTTATTACAACAATTATCGTGCAAAATACAATAACACATATGCTGTGAGTTTGGATACAAATATATACCAAATGTGACTCATGTTCCAACCGTGGACATCACCTCACAATAACACCTTACATAAAAATATAGTCAAAAACTGTTTTAGAAATTAGAATCTTTGGGAAGTGCTCAAGGAAACCTTCGTACATGGGAGGCCACGCATCTAGGTTATGATAGATATCATATGGCCACAGAATTATCCTTGGTTGACCCAATAGACCCCAAAGAAAAACGAGAAGATTACTATCATATTCTTCCCAATGGTGAGTCTTCTCTTGACTTATCATTATCTCCACTGTCTCTAATTGAGAATTATACTTCAAACAAACACCAAGATTATATAGGTAGTGCTCGTAGATATACTCAGCAAGTGGATGAGCACAACCCTGTCTTATGATGACACGAGGTTGTATGTCATTAGACATCTTGTATGATAGTGACAAAACACCCTTCCAACTTTGGGTTCGCCTCACCCTATTTTCTTCACCAAATATAACTACTAAATGATGACCACCGTTCTATTCCCTTGTTACCCCCGCTCGACCCAGCTACACTCTTATTACCTGAAAAGAATTGTGAAGCAAAAGGGTGAGCACAACTAGCTCAGTAAAGAATGTTATAACTAAAGATAATTTAATTATCAATAGCCTTCATCAACAATAAATCAGAGATTTAGAACATATGGTAAATGATAAAAATTTCAACCATAGTTGCAGCGGAACGAGCAATCCATTAGAAGAGTCAAATAGACTATAAAGTCTATTATCTTCTCCATGTTAAAAATCCACCAACAATATTTTATCCCTGTAACATCAATCAACAATTCTGGTTCACAATCATATGAATAACTCATAATCATAACTGTAGTTCTAAATTCCTCTTCTCATCCAGGACGATGATAATTTTCATCACCTATCTTTACCTGAAACATCAAAGATCATGGTTACACCAAATCACATTTCCTGTTCATAATCATACTAATAACTTCATCTTTGCACTACGTCCAAAGATATTCATTTGTATCACCAGTTGGTCATGTTTATCTCAACATCTGTTCATCTTTGCACTACTGGCCAAAGATATTCAACAACATGTCATCTTTGCACTACGGGCCAAAGATATTCATCAACAATTCATCTTTGTACTACATGCCAAAGATATTCATCAATAATTCATCTTTGCACTACAGGCCAAAGATATTCATCAATAATTCATATTTGCACTACAGGCCAAATATATTAATATCTCAAATAAATATATAATCATTTCAGAATTTATATAAACAATGATTATAACCATGTTGATCAATTCACCTTTGCACTTAAGCTAAAGATATTCACTTATAAATTCAATGGTTATGATCATACCAGTCACAATTCAACTTTGCACTACAGGCCAAAGAGAACCCTAGTCATGATCATACCAATAATCTACCCATCTTTACACTCTAGTGAAAGAGAATTTCAACATCAGGGTTATAAAAATGTTATATATGATAATAAAAACAATATGATCAAAACATGGATTTAATTTCAAGAGCAATATTCATAAATCACTATAATTTGGTTAGAAAAAGAAACCAATTTTATCGTGAATAGTAACTCGTGAATAGTAACTCATGAATAGTAACTCGACACAAAAAGGTAGAAATTCTACAATAAAATCCATACCAGTATTTCGGTATAATGATATTGAAAGAATAATATTTCTTAAGCTTATAAACAATTTATTTAAATTGTTTACACTTTACTAAATAATGCATTTAATCATTCTAAAATACCAAACTCATAAGATTTTATCATCAATAATCAAAACCCTCATCAAAAATCTGCATATACCTCATATAGAATTCTCAAGCCATAAAATCCTATTTTCCAATTTTCTTACTTCACATAACATATTTAATTCATTTACTCATAACTAGTCCATTTTCATGAAAAATACCAAATCAGTTCCAAAATTATTTCTTTTCTGGGATTTAGCATAATATAGTCCCATATTGAACATATATTTTTCTCAGAATTTTTAAAAGTCATTTACTATTTTTCATATGGCCAAAATAGCCGAATATTTAGACATTTATCAAAAATTATACTTTTATCCAAAAATTCTGAAATTTACAGAGTATACTTCTATCATATACATGTACTCTCAATAAAAATTTCATCAATTTTGGATTTAACCACAAGGAATTATAAGCGGTTACTTTTAAAATAGTCTTTTCTCATAAAATTCATAACTCTCAATCTATACATCCAAAAATCACCATTTTTGGACACAATCAAGAAAACTCATCAAAATATCATTTTGAATTTTTCCAGAATTTTTGAAGGTCAGAAAAATTACGAAACTGAAAATCATAACAACCCTTAAAATCCATTACTATCCCTTACCTCAAAAGAGCAGTACTTCTGACTGGATATCGGATATGATGCTGAAGGAAACTTGCACTAATGAATAGCAACTCACCAAGTATCTAAAAACTCACAAAATATACTTCATAATATAGAGAGAGAAAGAGAGAAAGCTTATGTTTCTGGTGTGATTTTCAATTCTAACTTAGCCCTCTATTTATAGGAAAATTTTGGTAGGTTTGACCTGCAACCTGATGGCTTTACCTGCTACTATTCCCACCCACCACATTTGAAATATAATTCAGCACATTTTTTTACCAACCATAAGTGGGGCCCACCAATTCTAGAATTTTCCACAAAAATGATAAACTCCGAAAATTCAACAATTTCTGAACCAGTCATCTCGTAAAATTCATAATAAATCATACGTTCATTTTTAACGGTTCAAAATTTGTGGGCATATACTCAACTTATATATGTATAACATATCCAAAAATTACCACGATCCAACGGTCGGATTAAAAATTATAACCCCCGCAAAATATCTCAAAAACCCTGATTTTTAATACCTCCATTCCGACAAAAATACGGATAAAAATCTCAACATTAACTCCTTCATTTTTTAACCACAAAAATATATCCCTCATTTATATCCACATAAAATAAATATTTTCTTATCATATGAATCAATAATTAATTATTCACAAATAATATTACAGAATCACATTTATGACAACCAGGCCGTTCCCAGGAAAGAGGGGGCTTTCCAATAAGGATTTTTCCTTACTGGCGCGCAATTAGATGACCAAACCTCTCCTTAGACAGAACTTTCTAGACATTGTCAATAATGTTATCTAATAATATTATTCAAATAATATGAATTATTGATCTGATAATGGAAAATACTGTGCAGTGATAATTATTGAACAACAATAATATAAAATTTTAACGTAGCAATTATTGAATCAATAAAATAAAATATTGAACAGTAATTACTGTAACAATTATTGAGTAGTGCCTTCTTACGTAAGAATCAATAATTTCAAAAATACTATGCAATACCGTGTGCTACTGTGCAATAACGCGTATTACTGTATTTTAACCACCGGGTATTCTAACAGTGTTAACGGTAACAACTACGCCGTTATTTGTAAAAACTTAATTTTGTCGTTTTCTTCACCCGACAGTTATTCTGTTATGGGGCCCACAAATGTCTGCGTTATCGTACGAATATTCTCTGACAGAAAGAATATTCCACGACCAAACGAATATTCCCCGACAACAATGATTATTTTATAACCACTTGTGTATTTTGAAAAAAATTCATATATCACCCTTAACTTTAATATTTATCAATTTTAACCATTTACTGAATAGTAATTATAAGAAAAATTGAATACTTTTATTTCATAAAATTCGGGGTCTTACATATAGCATATGACCGGTGTTCGTTCTCCTCCCTTGGAACCAGTTGCTGCTGGTGCTGACGTCTTCGTATTGTCATTGTTGAATCTCCTTTTTTTAAAATCTCCTCCCGACTCGCTTCTTCTATTTTCATAGCCACGATTACCACCAGAGTGGTTGTCGTTCTTGTCTGTATTTTTCTTTCTCTGCTGGTTATCATTGTTCTGATGACTGTTGTCACCGATATGATCCTGGTTGTGGTCCCTCGGTTGACCATACTCGTTATCTCGCTCCAACAATTGAGCCCTGTTGACAACATCTGAATAGAGAGAAAATTTATGAGAAATGAGATATTGACGTATGCCGGGTTTTAAACCTCTCAGAAACATCCGCGTCATACGTTCCTCATTCTCCACCAAATGAGGTGCAAACCTGGACAACTCCGCAAACTTCGCCTCGTACTGGGACACCATCATGTTATTCTGCTCCAGTCTAATAAACTCTACCTCCTTCATATGACGAATACTTTCAGGAAAGTACTTATCATTGAATAGCTTCTGAAATATCTCCCAAGACATGCTGAGTGCAGCTGGATGGGTACGCTTCACAGATTCCCACCAGTAGTCTGCCTTGCCACGGAACATAAAGGTGGCAAATGGAACCTTCTGTTCCTCCGTGCATCCCAAGACATCAAATATCTTGGTAATTTGCTTGAACCATGTCTCCGCCTTAATCGGATCCGGCTTTCCCCAGAATTCTGGTGGTCCCAACTCTTTGAACTGCTTGGCTGTGACCAGCTGTGCGTTGCCATTGTTTTTTCCTATATTTTGAACAGGAATCTCCTTCTTCTGGTTTTGCATGAATCGCAAAAAACTTCTAAACATCTCATCGTTCACCGTCTGCTCAGTGGTGTTGTTCACAGGAGGAACATTGCCAGCCTGTTGCACGTTCTCCTCGTTGGTGAGTACAGGTGTCTTCACGGTCTCATTTACTCCACTGTTAACATTCTCAATCGACATTCTCAAATACTGCCATAAACAAGGGTTAATTTAACAAATTAACAAATCACATAATATCCCTATATTATGACCGACCAACAGATAAGCTTAGGTAGGACATACTAGCGAAGGATTTACTCGTCTCTCCCCTCCTAGTTCTATTCCCCGATCTCCTCCAGAGATCATATCCCTAAGCTCTGATACCAACTGTGACGCCCCCAAAACAGGTATACAACACCCATTCTGAGTCGTCAATAACATGGTACAGACACAACTACAACTTTATTAATACAACATAAAAACTGTGAGTGTAAATACAAATATTGTCATCTAGACAATATCCACACTCAAATAAGTCCTCATTACAATTATTGGTACAATACTTTACAAAAAAAAATGGTGAGGACTACTAAAACAACTTCCTAGAACCTTCATTCCATACCCCGACTAGTACTTGCTACATTCTCGCCTCCTGAGAAGAAAATGGAATAACAAGGAAAAGGGTGAGCTCAACTAGCCCAGTAAAGAATATTATGACTAAGATAATATACAACAAATTATCGTTAGTCTTCAACAGGGAAAAATTTAATAGAATACAATAGACAACAAGTTTTAAATCAATATTTGCAGCGGAAAATAATAATTCATAGAGAAGTTACGTAGAGAATGAAATCTACGATTATCTATGAATTTAAAAGTCCATCATCAACATTTTATCCCTGTAACAACAATTAATAAATATCTTGAATCAAATAGTCATCTTTGCACTACAGGCCAAAGATATCCATCAGTTGGTCATGTTCACCTCAACACCTGTTCATCTTTGCACTACAGGCCAAAGATATTCATCAGAAATTATTCATCTTTGCACTACATGCCAAAGATATTCAGTTATATCATCATTTAAGACTGAGGATGATGAAAAATATTTTAAAGAAAACGAATCCAGTGAAGCAAAATAACAAATATTAAGGATTCGTATTTCGATTTATCCATGTCCAAAAATACCTTATCATAGTGAAGTAAAATTCAAGAATGATCAAAACATGGATACAATCAAAGCTAGTATCCAGAATAGATATTTGGACGAAAAGAAGGAAATTTTATTTTTCGGTGAATAGTAACTCGTGAATAGTAACTCATGAATAGTAACCCCGACATGAAAAGTTTCAAATTTGATAAAAATTCAGATCAATACTTCGGCATAATGATATTGAAGAAAATATCATTTAAGAAGAAATAACATCCCTTACCTCGGAAAGACGGTACTTCTGACCGGAATACTAGATACAGTGCTGAAGGAAACTTGCACCGTATAGCAACACTCAAAGTATCAAATACTCACAAGAATACGCTCGATATAGAGAGAGAAATAGAGAGAAACTTGTGTTTCTGGTGTGATTTTCAATTCTAACCTAAGCACCCTATTTATAGGAAAATGCTTGGAACACCAAAGCAGAAAATTTAATATAATAATAATATATTTATCAAATTTTCCTTAGCCCACCTCTAGACATCTGATCTCAGCCCATTTATATCACATGTTAGCCCACTTAAATGCCAAAAAACGTTTTTCTTCAAAATAATAAATAAAACTTCCAAAAATCAATTATATCGGAACTTCAGAACTTCAATAATTCATAATAAATAGCCCTTTTATCAGAAAATTCGAATCTCGCGAGTTTTTATAGGAAATTCAATTCTCTACAACTTTGCAGAAGAAAGTTTTTCCAAATTCTAAACAGAAGTTGACCGAAATTCATAAACGGACAATTTTTCAGTCAATAATAAATTTTCGGTCAAGAATTATGTCCACCAACACACAAAACATGTGTTAATCATTTAATGCCACAAAAATACTCTTCCTCCTCATATACTCATATATCCCACATTCATTGTAAAAATACTACCATCAATATATTATTAAAATAATATATTTAAATGAATTATTTTATCAGAAAAAGATAAAATATTAATTTTCAACAATTGTCACATTAAAATTTTTCTCTATCTATATCCACATAAAATCACTATTTTCCTCATCATATAAATCAATAATTAATTATACACAAATAATATTACAGAACCACAGTACTGGCAACCAGGCAGTTCCCAGGAAAGAGGGGGCTTTCCAATAAGGATCTCTCCTTACTGGCGCGTAATTAGATGACCAAACCTCTCCTTAGACAGAACTTTCTAGACATTGCCAATAATGTTATCTAATAATATTATTCAGATAATATGAATTATTGCTCCGATAATGAAAAATACTGCGTAGTGACAATTATTGAAACAACAGTAATATAAAATATCAACGCAGCAATTATTGAATCAATAAAATACAATATTGAACAGTAATTACTGTAATAATTATTGAGTAGTGCCTTCTTACGTAAGAATCAATAATTGATGCAATACCGTGTGTTACGCGTAGTACCGTGTTTTAACCACCGGGTATTCCAACAGTATTAACGGTAACAACTACGCCGTTATTTATAAACAACTTATTTTTGTCGTTTTCTTCATCCAATCGTTTTCTGTTATGGGGCCCACACAAGGCTGCGCCGTCGTACGAATATTCCCCGACAACAAGAATATTCCACGACCAAACAAATATTCCCCGACAACAATGAATATTTTATAACCACTAAAATATTTGCGCATTTTACCCATAACTAACCACATTAATCAAATCAACTCTTACTATTTCAGAATAATAAATAGAGAAAATTAAATTTCATTTATTAATAATTTGGGGTCTTACATAAAAGCTCAACTTTTGAATCGAGAATGAATAACAAGAATCAAAAGAATTCTGAGGGTCATAAGACCTTGAACTATGTCCTAGGTTAACAAGAAATATACTTGAAACCTTTAACAGTCATAAGACTATGGACCTTCTTCTCGTACTTAGGGGGATCAGCCCTTCGTACCATACTGTGCACAATATCTTAACGCTAAAGCGTAATTAATCCCCTATACAGGGTTGTTCATCACAGTTTGACATTCAAGTCCGCACCAAAGGAAGTTTGGTTTGGATAATTTCATCAAGGGTTCTGAAATTTAGAACGCTCATCAACTATGGACTAGTTGAATCAATAAGGTTCACTAGTCTAATAAGGTTCAATAATAATTGATATTTGATTAGCATAATAATCTCAAAAGTATACAATAGGACAATTATTATATAACTGAATCATGCTTTGGAAAGATAATTAATCTTTAATATCATGCTTGAAGTTGAATAATAACAAGGATAATTTATTCAAGGTAAATAATAAACTTGAACAATAATGACAAGTAGGATTAGGGAAACTTGCTCAACATAAAAGTAACGTTTAAGTTTAAATAAACTTGCTCAATAGAATGGAGTTAGGGATATGATACTTGCCTCGTGCGTAGATTACACTTTAACTAAGCACGTTCTTTGAATTAAATCCTACATACCATTCATATACACAATACCAGTTAATTATAAATTAACTAATCAATATAAACTCATTCTCGTTGTCTACTTTAATTATTGACTAAACTTAGTCAAATTATCACGTTGTCACATAATTTATACTTCATGAATTATCAAACTAATTATGTATTTAACAATTCAATTCACATATAATATTTTATTACATGTTAAACAACTATTTTATCATGTCATAATACCTCTAACATGATTACATGTTCATTACATCAATCCACTAACACTTGTTAGACTTTAACATTTTAAAAATATATTTCTGACATTTTCTGGAGAGTGGCGCTGCGGCGCCACTAATGTGCTAAGGAGTCGAGGTGCGGTGCGGTGGCGCTGTGCTCGAGTCTTGGCGCTGCGAGCGCTGTGGCGCTGCGACGCGAGAAATCAGTTCTAAAGCTGGCGCCGCGGCGCGAGACCCCAGAAACTGAATCTCAGTTCGCGAAGAACACAGAGTTCAGCGAAATCAACACATTTTTAACACTAATTTCACCAAATCACATATACCCACATGTTATAATTCATGCATAATCATAATACAACATCTATAAAGTGATTTTAACCTATTAAAACATATAATCACATATTTAAATCATAAAAATTTAGACTGTTCTTGAAGTTCTTGAGGATTTTGAACAAAAACTTATAATTTAACACTACGGATTCGTTATAAGGCCAAATCCGTTCGTTTAAAGCTTGATCTCTTCGTATTAACATGCTCAATAATAAAAGGGTGTAAAATTTAGGGATAATATATAATCAATACATCAATTATCACATATAAGGCCATATGGCCATATCACGTACTCTGTTTATTTTGAAATAACAAGTCATCAGATTACTACATGTTTTCATGAACTTGATGATATGAAATCATGTAATATATATATAAAACATGTTATGCTATTCTTACTATCACATAAATCCATATAATAGTACAATTCCCAAATCACAGAGATTAACAGAAGTTTTGAAAGCTAATTTATAAAAACTAAAAGACGTAAATGTAGAAATTGGGTTTGGGAGAAATTACCCAGAGTACAAACTAGAAGAGTGATTCCAAATGTCCCTTTTACAAAAGCCTGTTGATTACACACTCACTTTATCTCCCAGACTTCTCAATCCTCTCTGTAATTCTCACTGAACAATTTTAGACTTAGAAAAAAATGAAAGGAATGAGAAGACGTCGATTGAAATAGAACTGACGCGATGTGGTCAGTTGCCCAGTCATGGGTTAACTGCCCATAACCTCCCTTAGTGCCATGTTTGGCTTAGCAAGAAAATAACTCAAAGCTCTTTATTTTAATAAAATCTTTATCATATAGTTTAATAATGTCACCCTCTTTATAAAATAAATCCCATATTTTATTTAATTTACTTTAAATAAAATATAATAATTACTCATAAATTCACATAATCATATATTTAATTATCTCATTAATAAATAATGTCAATTTATTAATTCTCTAATTAATAATTAAATTAATTAAATAACATTATGCTTAATTAAATAATTCATTTAATTCAATAAGCTCACATAATCACATTCTTGAATAATAAAATTTTCTACATTAATTTAATAAATGTAACACATATGATTAAATTAATCTACCACAATTGCATCAATTAATTATTAAATCTAATAATTAAATCATCGAAAATATTTATTTAATTCAATAAATATTAAAATAAATTACAGAATTCTCGTTCGTCACATCTTTTTCCCCTTAAAAGGATTCTGTCCCCAGAATCACGACTCAATAAATTTGACCCGTTACATTCTCCTCCCCTTACAAAGATTCTGTCCCCAGAATCGCTTACAAATAATTAAGTAAATAAATGAGGGTAATTCTTCATCATATTCTCTTCGAGTTCCCACGTAGCTTCTTCAGCGTTGTGGTTCCTCCAAATTACCTTAACAGAAGGTATAACTTTATTTCTCAGAACTTGTTCTTTTCGGTCGATAATTTGGACAGGAATTTCTTCGTAAGATAAGTCTTTCTCAAAATGTAGGGGTTCGTATTTAATTACATGCTTGTAATCAGGCTTGTAGGGTCGCAACACAGAAATATGAAAGACGCTGTGGACATTCTCGAGTGCTGGAGGTAAGGCTACCTCATACGCAACTTCTCCGATTCTTCTCAGAACTTCAAAGGGTCCAATGAATCTTGGGCTCAATTTCCCTTTCTTTCCGAACCTGATCTTCCCTTTCCAGGGAGAGACCTTCAAGAAAACATAACTACCGGATTCAAACTCGATAGTTTTACGATGTGGATCAGCGTATTTCTTCTGTCGATCTTGAGCCGCTACCAGACGGGCTCGGATTACTTTGACTATTTCTGCCGTCTGCTGTACCAGTTCTGGCCCTAGCAATTGTCTTTCACCAACTTCATCCCAGTAAAGCGGAGTTCTGCACTTTCTGCCATATAACGCTTCGTAAGGCGGCATACCAATACTAGCGTGGTAACTGTTGTTGTAGCCGAATTCTACCAACGGTAGGTGATCATCCCAATTTCCTTTGAAGTCCATTACACAGGCTCGTAACATATCTTCCAGTGTTTGAATCGTTTGTTCGCTCTGTCCGTCTGTTTGAGGGTGGTAAGCTGTACTCATTCGCAGTTGTGTACCCATGCATTCCTGAAGACGTTTCCAGAAATTTGATGTGAAGCGCGGATCCCTATCAGAAACAATAGACACCGGCACTCCGTGCCTCGAAACAATCTCTTTCACATATAATCTTGCCAACTGATCTAAGTTAAATCTGATTTTGATAGGAAGGAAGTGCGCGGATTTCGTCAGTCGGTCAACGATAACCCATCGTAGCCTTTCTGAGTCGTCGGAAGGCCAACCACGAAGTCCATTGTAATATGTTCCCATTTCCATTCTGGGATCTCTAACAGTTGTAGCAATCCACTCGGTCTCTGATGTTCTGCTTTCACTTTCTGACAGGTCAGACACTTGGCAACACATTCTGCAACATCACGCTTCAAATTCGGCCACCAGAAATGTTGTCTAAGATCTTGGTACATCTTGGTACTACCAGGGTGAATCGAATATCGTGAACTATGAGCCTCGCTTAAAATATCTTCCTTGATCTCTTGTACTGGCGGAACCCAAATTCTGCTTTCAAATCTCAATATTCCTTCCTTATCCATCTTAAATATTGGTTCGGTTCCTTCAGATATATTCGTTGTTACCTTTTTACATTCTTCATTCTGAAGCTGAGCCTCCTTCACTCTATCTAGTAGAGTTGTACCAGATTGCATCTGAAATAGCTTCTCATCAATCTCCATAGGATACTTTACTTCTAACTCCAGTTTCTCCATTTCTGCAATTAACTCCTCCTGATCAGTCAACATCATCAATTTCTCACGACCCTTTCTACTTAAGGCGTCGGCAACCACATTTGCCTTACCCGGATGGTATAAAATCTCACAGTCGTAATCCTTAATTAATTCTAACCATCTTTTCTGACGCATATTCAAATCTTTCTGTGTAAAAATATATTTCAAACTTTTGTGGTCCGTATATATCTCACACTTCTCTCCGTAAAGATAGTGCCTCCAAATTTTTAAAGAAAAAACAACTGCAGCTAATTCTAGATCATGGGTCGGATACCCCTTCTCGTAATCCTTCAACTGTCGTGATGCATACGCGATGACTTTGCCGTTTTGCATCAGCACACATCCAAGTCCTTTATGCGACGCATCGCTAAAAATAACAAAATTTCCTGTATCATCCGGAAGAGATAACACAGGCGCTGTACTCAACCTCTTCTTTAATTCTTGAAAACTCTCCTCACACTTCTCCGTCCAAACAAATTTCACAGCTTTTCGAGTTAAATTCGTTAACGGAGTTGTGATCTTAGAAAAATCTTGTATGAATCTTCTATAATATCCTGCTAATCCAAGAAAACTTCTTACTTCTGACGGCGTTCTTGGCTGATCCCAGTTAATCACAGCTTCTACTTTGGATGGATCTACCGAAATTCCATCTTTGTCGATTACGTGACCAAGAAATTGTACTCTCTCGATCCAGAATTCGCATTTCAAAAATTTAGCATACAACTTCTCCCTTCTCAATACTTCCAACGTTAACCTCAAGTGTTCTTCATGTTCCTCTTTGGTTTTGGAATATACCAGAATGTCGTCTATAAATACCACCACGAATTTGTCCAAAAACGGCTTGAACACACCATTCATTAGTCCCATAAATGCTGCAGGAGCATTCGTTAGACCAAACGACATTACTAAAAATTCGTAGTGACCGTATCGCGTTCTAAACGCAGTCTTCGGTACATCCTCTGGCCTCACCTTCAGTTGGTGATAACCACTTCTCAAGTCTATCTTGGAAAAATATCTTGCTCCCTTTAATTGATCAAACAGATCGTCAATTCTTGGTAATGGATATCTATTCTTGATCGTGACCTTGTTCAGTTCTCTGTAGTCAATGCAGAGCCGCATCGATCCGTCCTTCTTTTTCACAAACAACACCGGTGCTCCCCAAGGCGATACACTCGGTTGTATATACTTTTTGTCCATCAATTCTTGAAGTTGGACAATTAATTCCTTCATCTCTACTGGTGCCATTCGGTATGGTGCCTTCGATATTGGTGCGGTTCTTGGCGCCAAATCGATCACGAAATCTACCTCTCTATCTGGTGGAAGTCCTGACAAATTGTCTGGAAATACATCGACGAAGTCCCTCACAATCGGTATCTCTTCTACCTTCGGATTCTTTTTTCGATTATTGACTATGTAAGCTAAATATCCTACACAGCCTTGTCTTAATAACTTCCTGGCCTGCAACATCGTCAGACAACTCGCTTGTCTAGGCGACTTGCTACCATAAAACACAACCTTTGACGGAGTCATAAGGTTAATACGCTTCTTTTGGCAGTCAATTATAGCCCCATAATTGGATAGCCAATCCATACCCAATATAACGTCGAATTCCCCCAATCAAATAGGGATAAGATCTACGTTCATGATATTACCCTTAATATCCACTCTACAGTTCTTATGTACGTACTTAACAGGGATTATTTCTCTATTCGCAATTTCTATGTTAATGGGGTAATCCAATTCAATCTTAGGCAAATCTAAATTCTTGGCAAAATCTTCGGATATAAAGGAACAAGTAGCACCCGAATTAAATAAAACATAAGCATTAATTTCATTGATCGGAATGATACCTGACACCACCTCACGAGACTGGATCGCATCCTGCACCGTCATGTTGAAAGTTCTGGCGGTTGGTCGGTTTGTTGTAGGTGGTCTGGTGATGGTTAAGGTATTTCTACTACTATTTCCACAGTTACCTCCTTGCACTGGTCCTCCTAATCCCTTCTTAGGATAGTCTCTTGCTAGATGATCCTTAGAACCACAGTTGAAACAGGCACCCTTCTTTGGATTTGGACAATTTGGTGCTATGTGGCCTTCTTGACCACAATTGTAGCAAACCCTCTTTCCTTTCATACAAACTCCTAGATGAGCTTTCCCACAAGTTAGGCATGCCTCGATTCGTTTCTTCTGATTACCTTGTTGATTTCCCGATGATGAGTTGTCATTCCACCTTTTCTTATGATTGAAATTTCCACCTCCTGTGCCACTTCCATTGGCCTTGTTATTTCCTTCGCCTTCACTCTTCTTCTTCTTCTGCTCTTGATTGTACTTGGTCACCGCATCGCTTCCTCCTTCAGCGAGGATGGCCTTTTCTAGTACTCCGGCAAATGTGTTTATCTGAAACATTGACACCTTATTATAAACCCAAGGCTTTAGTCCTTGTTCAAATCTTCTGGCCTTTCTTTCGTCAGTGTGTACTTGGTATGGGGCAAACCTTGCCAACTCATCAAATTTAGCTGCGTAATCAGGTACGCTCATATTTCCTTGCTTCAGTTCCAGAAATTGTAACTCCATTTGATTCTGCGAACTAGTTAGGAAGTACATTTCGAAAAACATTTCTTTAAATCTCTCCCATGCGATTACACCTTCACCCCCTCACACTTTATTTGCTTGCCACCAGTAGCTAGCCTCAGACTTCATCATGAACGTTGCGAAAGCGGTCTTCTGATCTTCTCTAACCCTAGCAACGTCGAAAACTTTCTCCATTTCCATGACCCACGTTTGAGCCTCGATTGGGTTCCTGGAACCTTTGAACTCTGGCGGTCCCACCGCCTTGAAGTCTTTAAACGTTGTGTTTAGTGGAGCTTGAGGTTGATTGTTCATTGCTCCAGTCAGTAGGTTCACCAACTGCTGAACAGGATTAGTGTTGGCGTTAATGTTATTATTGGTTGACTCTTCCTGAGCCGGTTGACGTTGTTGTCTTCTCCTTGGCGGCATTTTTCTGTTAAATAAACGCTTATTAGAACTTTGTTTACTTCTCTAAATAGTTAAGGCATTACTTAACAATTTAACATACTCATTTAACACCTCATCTCAAACAATTGATATATTTTATTCAATTCAAAAGTTTTAACATCAAACTATAGCATCACTGCTATTTACATCAACTATCCCGAGATAAAGAATCTACATGATTTAAAACATCAAAATATTCCTTTGTTTCTAAACACATCGGAATTTACATCATTAACTACTAAATAGTTTTCACATAATTAATACTAATACTATCACAGTCTGTTAAGGCTCCGAATAACCTTGCTACGTTCCTCTTCCATGATACGAGACATCGTCCTACGATCCAGCATGTACGATGGTAGACCATCAAACTGGATTGGGTACCTCAAAACTCGATCTTGGGTCTCATTCATTGCTTGATTAAGTGTAGAGTATGTCTCTCCGATCTTCGCCCTCTTTGTACGACTATCATCTTCTGCACGATCAGCTCGACGTGATTCTCTTACCCATCCTTCCTCTGCTATTTTCAGTCTTCCGGAAGTTTCCTTCAATTCCTTCTTCAGCTTCTCTATCTCTGCAGTCTTATCTTCGGTTTGACCCTTCTCATGGACCAAATCCCATTCTACATTTCCCAGTCGTGAGTGAAGAGTCGAAATCTCCCTCTCCTTCTCCTCTAGAGTAGACTGCTGAACAGTCGCTCGCTCGGTCAATTCCTGAACCTCATCTTGTAACTCAACATTACGGTCATATAGTGCATCATACATCTCAGCATCAATCGTGTACCGTGGTAATTCCTCTTCTTCCTCTTCCTCATCAAACTCCTCATCAGGATCCTCCTCAGGATCAGTCTCAGGCTCATGCTCCTGACCAACAAAGGCGATCAATGGAGATGGCTCCCTCTGAATCAACTGCTCCCTGACAACATGAATGTCTCGGGGCTCCTCCCCTGTAGATACTCGAGGTTCAACCTCTCCAGTTCGACTAGCTCCTCCAACATTCGACATCCTGACAACCTAAATTTTAAGTTTTAGATACTAATCCGTGCTAGCGAACACATACATTAACACATAAGCACATAAAGTCTTTTATTATCTTCAATGAATTCAGAAATTCATATCTTAGAACTCGATAAGAGTTTCCCTTCACTAAGTTCTTTCTATAAGGCTACTACCTAAGGTTGTTTCCCCACCTAAGGTTCATAACCTACAGCTCTGATACCAACCTGTGACACCCCCAAATTCGGTACTTCCATTTCCACAGGATTTGGTGTTCACGATACATATATCATCTATCTATCTACCCAACAAAAGCAAATTATGCAATAGATAGAAATAAAATCTTCCCCTTAAGGGTTACAACATCTGAATAATAATAATACAATCCCAGGTTAACTAATCTTAAAACATATGTGCGGAATTCTAAACAAATAAGTCTTAAACAACAACAACAGTCTTAACCATAAATACATCATCAATTAAAATAACAAGTCTTCATCACTTGCTAACTTTGCCCTTGTCTTTACTAGTGGAAGGTTCATCACTTCTTTCGTTCTTAACTGCAATGTTATTATTAAGCAAGAGTGAGCACAGATGCCCACAAGTATAATAATGAAATAACATTATAATAACATGCGAATAAATCAAAGACATCTGAATAAAAGCTCAACTTTTGAATCGAGAATGAATAACAAGAATCAAAAGAATTCTGAGGGTCATAAGACCTTGAACTATGTCCTAGGTTAACAAGAAATATACTTGAAACCTTTAACAGTTATAAGACTATGGATCTTCTTCTCGTACTTAGGGAGATCAACCCTTAGTACCATACTGTGCACAATATCTTAACGCTAAAGCGTAATTAATCCCCTATACAGGGTTGTTCATCTCAGTTTGACATTCGAGTCCGCACCAAAGGAAGTTTGGTTTGGATAATTTCATCAAGGGTTCTGAAATTTAGAACGCTCATCAACTATGGACTAGTTGAATCAATAAGGTTCACTAGTCTAATAAGGTTCAACAATAATTGATATTTGATTAGCATAATAATCTCAAAAGTATACAATAGGACAATTATTGTATAACTGAATCATGCTTTGGAAAGATAATTAATCTTTAATATCATGCTTGAAGTTGAATAATAACAAGGATAATTTATTCAAGGTAAATAATAAACTTGAACAATAATGACAAGTAGGATTAGGGAAACTTGCTCAACATAAAAGTAACGTTTAAGTTTAAATAAACTTGCTCAATAGAATGGAGTTAGGGATATGATACTTGCCTCGTGCGTAGATTACACTTTAACTAAGCACGTTCTTTGAATTAAATCCTACATACCATTCATATACACAATACCAGTTAATTATAAATTAACTAATCAATATAAACTCATTCTCGTTGTCTACTTTAATTATTGACTAAACTTAGTCAAATTATCACGTTGTCACATAATTTATACTTCATGAATTATCAAACTAATTATGTATTTAACAATTCAATTCACATATAATATTTTATTACATGTTAAACAACTATTTTATCATCTCATAATACCTCTAACATGATTACATGTTCATTACATCAATCCACTAACACTTGTTAGACTTTAACATTTTAAAAATATATTTCTGACATTTTCTAGAGAGTGGCGCTGCGGCGCCACTAATGTGCTAAGGAGTCGCGGTGCGGCGCGGTGGCGCTGTGGCCGGGCCCTTGGCGCTGCGGCGCTATGGCGCCGTGGCTCGAGTCTTGGCGCTGCGAGCGCTGTGGCGCTGCGAGCGCTGTGGCGCTGCGACGCGAGAAATCAGTTCTAAAGCTGGCACCGCGGCGCGAGACCCCAGAAACTGAATCTCAGTTCGCGAAGAACACAGAGTTCAGCGAAATCAACACATTTTTAACACTAATTTCACCAAATCACATATACCCACATGTTATAATTCATGCATAATCATAATACAACATCTATAAAGTGATTTTAACCTATTAAAACATATAATCACATATTTAAATCATAAAAATTTAGACTGTTCTTGAAGTTCTTGAGGATTTTGAACAAAAACTTATAATTTAACACTACGGATTCGTTATAAGGCCAAATCCGTTCGTTTAAAGCTTGATCTCTTCGTATTAACATGCTCAATAATATAAGGGTATAAAATTTAGGGATAATATATAATCAATACATCAATTATCACATATAAGGCCATATGGCCATATCACGTACTCTGTTTATTTTGAAATAACAAGTCATCAGATTACTACATGTTTTCATGAACTTGATGATATGAAATCATGTAATATATATATAAAACATGTTATGCTATTCTTACTATCACATAAATCCATATAATAGTACAATTCCCAAATCACAGAGATTAACAGAAGTTTTGAAAGCTAATTTATAAAAACTAAAAGACGTAAATGTAAAAATTGGGTTTGGGAGAAATTACCCAGAGTACAAACTAGAAGAGTGATTCCAAATGTCTCTTTTACAAAAGCCTGTTGATTACACACTCACTTTATCTCCCAGACTTCTCAATCCTCTCTGTAATTCTCACTGAACAATTTTAGACTTAGAAAAAAATGAAAGGAATGAGAAGACGTCGATTGAAATAGAACTGATGCGATGTGGTCAGTTGCCTAGTCATGGGTTAACTGCCCATAACCTCCCTTAGTACCATGTTTGGCTTAACAAGAAAATAACTCAAAGCTCTTTATTTTAATAAAACCTTTATCATATAGTTTAATAATGTCACCCTCTTTATAAAATAAATCCCATATTTTATTTAATTTACTTTAAATAAAATATAATAATTACTCATAAATTCACATAATCATATATTTAATTATCTCATTAATAAATAATGTCAATTTATTAATTCTCTAATTAATAATTAAATTAATTAAATAACATTATGCTTAATTAAATAATTCATTTAATTCAATAAGCTCACATAATCACATTCTTGAATAATAAAATTCTCTACATTAATTTAATAAATGTAACACATATGATTAAATTAATCTACCACAATTGCATCAATTAATTATTAAATCTAATAATTAAATTATCGAAAATATTTATTTAATTCAATAAATATTAAAATAAATTACAGAATTCTCGTTCGTCACAGGACCCACACCCAACACAAATTAAGTTAACTGATAAATAAGGATTACGTGACAACAATATGTGGGGTTAAGACTGTTAGAATAATTTATTCCTTATGTGGTCTCTACTATTTATATAATTATTGGGCTTACATATTGTATTAATTTAATAACATTATTTATGGGTTTGGTAATTAATTATGTGGCCTATAAATAATATTCCCAATAGTATTTAGCATAATGGACCCTAGGGTTTCATAATCTTGATGGACGATTTTGACCCTTAGTTATTCTATAAATAAAACAGTTAGGGTTTGGTCCCAATTGTCGTCTCAAGAACTTTATACACACCTATACATCCATCCTAAGATTGAGAGAGACAATTGAAGACCTTCACCCTTAAGCGCAGTGGAAGCGTGATACATACGAGATGACTTCTCTCAATTCACGTAAGTACTTAATATTATGATTAATTGATTCTATTTATTCTATGCAATAACACGTTCCTGTATAATTTTTTTAACATCTGGTATCAGAGCCATGATTACGTTATTGTGTAGAATAAATTATTTATGTTATTATGTTATTAATTTTAATGTCATAGAATAATTAAATCATGTTGTTTTGAATATATATAAGTACGTTAATAACTGATTCCTTAAAATTGGTAAATGGGATTGTATTAAATTTTGCATCAATGTGGAAACATGATCTATGAAACGTACCTACGGAAGGTTATTCATTAATTGTTTCAACTTTCAAACCAAAAAATTCATAAATATAATTGGTGATTGACCGGCTAGTCTGTCTGTGAAAATATATGTGGGAATTCCTAATGTTTTCAACATGGGCGATAACAAGGCTGTAAAGGTGTTTTGCTTATTTATTGACCATACATACATTGACCATAGTGACAATGTACTTTGTTGGTAGTATGATGCTAAAAGTAGACAAATTTATAGTATCATCTGTTAATTTGATATGGCAAATTTACTCAAATTTTAATTATGCAAAAAGCAGCATATTATATAAGTTAATATATATATATATATATATATATATATATATATATATATATATATATATATGCAGTATATTATATAAGTTCAACAGTGCATATATATGCATTGCTTATACACGTTTAACATATATATGTATTATGCATAAAGTGTTATTGTTCATAATGTTATGCGTGAACAGGAATATGAATATTAAAATAATATATGTTAAATTTATTATTTATTATGTGGGGATAATATTATGATATTCTTATGCCTTCATGTATTCATGTTAAAATTAACGTGATTATTTTATAATTAATTCATGTTCATAATTACACATTATATATCATGTGTACATATATATGTACACATGATATATGTGGACCATTTTCTCCAGGAATTGGTGGACACAAATCTTTCATTACGTTCATTGATGACTATTCTCGTTATACTTATGTGTACCTGATTAATGAAAAATCTGAATCACTAAATATTTTTAAAGTTTTCAAGGCTGAAGTTGAAAATCAACTTGAGCGAAAAATTAAAGTAGTGAGATCAGATAGAGGCGGGGAGTATTATGGTAAACACTCCGATACAGGTCATAGTCCTGGCCCATTTGCCTTATTTTGTCAAGAAAATGGAATCGTCACTCAGTATACAATGCCTGGTACACCGCAACAGAATGGTGTAGCTGAGAGGCGAAATCGTACCCAAATGGATATGGTATGTAGTATGTTATGCAATTCTAGCTTACCTGTATTTTTGTGGACTGAGGCATTAAAGACAACTGTTCATATTTTAAACCGGGTTCCTAGCAAATCTGTCCCTAACACTCCTTATGAAATTTGGACAGGTAGGAAACCTAGTTTAAAATACTTAAGGGTGTGGGGTTGTCCAGCCGAGGCTAAGATTTTTAATCCACAAATAAAGAAACTTGACTCTAAAACCATTAGTTGTCATTTCATTGGATATCCTGAGAGATCTAAGGGTTTTCGATTTTACTGTCCCTCTCATACCACTAGAATTGTTGAGACTAGGCATGCAGAGTTTTTAGAGAATGGTGATTTAAGTGGGAGTGGTGAACCTAGAAAAATTGATCTTGAAGAAAACAGGTTTTATGTTTCTAATCCTGTAATTCAAGAAGGTGAGGCACAACCTCCCATTGAGGCGAATGATACCCCTGAGATAGCTGAGCCACCACCTAATGTTGAACCTCACATTATTGAAAATCATATTCCTGAAATTGTGCAGCCTTTACGAAGGTCCGAAAGACCTAGAAAGCCTATTAATTTTGATGATTTTATAACCTATCTTAATGAGATTGACTATGATTCAAGTAAGATAAATGATCCTATCTCCTATAAAGAAGCCATTATGAGTGCTCAATCAACTCAATGGCTTGAAGCCATGAATGATGAGTTGAAATCAATGGAGCTTAATAACGTTTGGGATCTTGAGGAGTTACCAAAAGGTTTTAAACATGTTGGTTGTAAGTGGGTGTAACGACCCCAAAATAGGTCCATTCCACCCAACCCATTCTGAGTCGTCAAATACATGGTACATAAAACAACTACAACTTTATTACAACAATTGTCGTGCAAAATACAACAATACATATGCTGTGAGTTTGGATACAAATATATACCAAATATGATTCATGTTCCAACCGTGGACATCACCTCACAATAACACCTTACATAAAGGTATAGTCAAAAACTGTTTTAGAAATTAGAATCTTTGGGAAGTGCTCAAGGAAACCTTCGTACATGGGAGGCCACGCGTCTAGATTATGATAGATATCATATGGCCACAGAATTATCCTTGGTTGACCCAATAGACCCCAAAGAAAAACGAGAAGATTACTATCATATTCTTCCCAATGATGAGTCTTCTCTTGACTTATCATTATCTCCACTGTCTCTAATTGAGAATTATACTTCAAACAAACACCAAGATTATATAGGTAGTGCCCATAGATATACTCAGCAAGTGGATGAGCACAACCCTGTCTTATGATGACACGAGGTTGTATGTCATTAGACATCTTGTATGATAGTGACAAAACACCCTTCCAACGTTGGGTTCGCCTCACCCTATTTTCTTCACCAAATATAACTACTAAATGATGACCACCGTTCTATTCCCTTGTTACCCCCGCTCGACCCAGCTACACTCTTATTACCTGAAAGAAATTGTGAAGCAAAAGGGTGAGCACAACTAGCTCAGTAAAGAATATCATGACTAAAGATAATTCAATTATCAATAGCCTTCATCAACAATAAATCAGAGATTTAGAACATATGGTAAATGATAAAAATTTCAACCATAGTTGCAGCGGAACGAGCAATCCATTAGAAGAGTCAAATAGACTATAAAGTCTATTATCTTCTCCATGTTAAAAATCCACCAACAATATTTTATCCATGTAACATCACTCAACAGTTCCTTTCCACAATCATATGAATAACTCATAATCATAATTGTGACTATAAATTTTTCTTCGCACCCAGGACGAAGAATATTTTCATCACCTGTCTTTACCTGAAACATCAAAGATCATGGTTATACCAAATCACAGTTCCTGTTTATAATCATACTAACAAATCCATCTTTGCACTACGGGCCAAAGATATTCATCAACAAACCATCTTTGCACTACGGGCCAAAGATATTCAACAACAGTTCATCTTTGCACTACAGGCCAAAGATATTCATCAACAGGCCATCTTTGCACTACATGCCAAAGATATTCATCAACAATTCATATTTGCACTACAGGCCAAATATATTCATATCTCAAAGAAATATATAATCATTTCAGAATTTATATAAACAATAATTATAACCATGTTGATCAATTCACCTTTGCACTTAAGCTTAAGATATTCAATTATAAATTCAATGGTCATGATCATACCAGTCACAATTCAACTTTGCACTACAGGCCAAAGAGAACCCTAGTCATGATCATACCAATAATCTACCCATCTTTACACTTCAGTGAAAGAGAATTTCAACATCAGGGTTATAAAAATGTTATATATGATGATAAAAATAATATGATCAACATATAGTTTTAATCTCAAGAGTAATATTCGTAACTCATGAATAGTAAATCGTGAATAGTAACTCATGAATAGTAACCCCGACACAAAAGATAGAAATTCCACAATAAAATCCATACCAATATTTCGGTATAATGATATTGAAAGAATAACATTACTTAAATTTATAAACAATTTATTTTAATTGTTTACACTTTACTAATTAATGCATTTAATCATCATAAAATGCCAACTCTTACAATTTCATCATCAATAACCAAAACCCTCATCAAAAATCTGCATATACCTCATATAGGATTCTCAAGCCATAAAATCCTATTTTCCAATTTTCTTTCTTCACATAACATATTTAATTCATTTACTCATAACTAGTCCATTTTCATGAAAAATACCAAATCAGTTCCAAAAATATTTCTTTTCTGAGATTTAGCATAATATAGTCCCATATTGTGAACATATATTTTTCTCAGAATTTTTAAAAGTCATTTACTATTTTTCATATGGCCAAAACCACCGAATATTTAGACATTTATCAAAAATTATACTTTTGTCCAAAAATTCTGAAATTTACCTAGTATACTTCTATCATACACATGTACTCCCAATAAAAATTTTATCAATTTTGGAGTTAACCACAAGGAATTATAAGCGGTTACTTTTAAAATAGTCTTTTCCCATAAAATTCATAACTCTTAATCTATACATCCAAAAATCACCATTTTTGGACACAATCAATAAAACTCATCAAAATATCATTTCAAATTTTTCCATAATTTTTGAAGGTCAGAAAAATTACGAAACTGAAAATCATAACAACCCTTAAAATCCCTTAATATCCCTTACTATCCCTTACCTCAAAAGAGCAGTACTTCTGATCGGTATGCAAAGCCGAAGGAAACTTGCACTGAATAGCAACTCTCAAAGTATCTAAATACTCACAAAATATGCTTCATAATATAGAGAGAGAAAGAGAGAAAGCTTATGTTTCTGGTGTGTTTTTCAATTCTAACTTAGCCCTCTATTTATAGGAAAATTTTGGTAGGTTTGACCTGCAACCTGATGGCTTTACCTGCTACTATTCCCACCCACCACATTTGAAATATAATTCAGCACATTTCTTCACCAACCACAAGTGGGGCCCACCAATTCTAGAATTTTCCACCAAAATGATAAACTCCGAAAATTCAACAATTTCTGAACCAGTCATCTCGTAAAATTCATAATAAATCATACGTTCATTTTTAACGGTTCAAAATTTGTGGGCATATACTCAACTTATATATGTATAACATATCCAAAAATTACCACGATCCAACGGTCGGATTAAAAATTATAACCCCCGCAAAATATCTCAAAAACCCTGATTTTTAATACCTCCATTCCGACAAAAATACTGATAAAAACCTCAACATTAACTCCTTCATTTTTAACCACAAAAATATATCCCTCATTTATATCCACATAAAATAAATATTTTCTTATCATATGAATCAATAAATAATTATTCACAAATAATATTACAGAATCACATTTATGACAACCAGGCCGTTCCCAGGAAAGAGGGGGCTTTCCAATAAGGATTTCTCCTTACTAGCGCGCAATTAGATGACCAAACCTCTCCTTAGACAGAACTTTCTAGACATTGCCAATAATGCTATCTAATAATACTATTCAAATAATATGAATTATTGATCTGATAATGGAAAATACTGTGCAGTGACAATTATTGAACAACAATAATATAAAATTTCAACGTAGCAATTATTGAATCAATAAAATAAAATATTGAACAGTAATTACTGTAACAATTATTGAGTAGTGCCTTCTTACGTAAGAATCAATAATTTCAAAAATACTATGCAATACCGTGTGCTACTGTGCAATAATGCGTATTACTGTATTTTAACCACCGGGTATTCCAACAGTGTTAACGGTAACAACTACGCCGTTATTTGTAAAAACTCAAATTTGTTGTTTTCTTCATCCGACAGTTATTCTGTTATGGGGCCCACAAATGGTTGCGCCGTCGTACGAATATTCCCCGACAGAAAGAATATTCCACGACCAAACGAATATTCTCCGACAACAATGATTATTTTATAATCACCCTTAACTTTAACATTTATCAATTTAACCATTTACTGAATAGTAATTATAAGAAAAATTGAATACTTTTATTTCATAAAATTCGGGGTCTTACAATCTCCCCTCCTTATGAAATTTCGTCCTCGAAATTTACGTACCTGGTATTTCAAAGAGTTGAGAATAACTTGCTTTCATTTCAAATTCCATCTTCTCTGTCATCATAATTTCTCCATTGCTCATCTCCTGTATTTCAAATATCATTCTAGAATACAACTTCAAAACAAGGGTTAATTTAACAAATTAACATATCACATAATATCTCGATATTATGACTGACCAACAAATAAACTTACGTAGGACACACTAGCGAAGGATTTACTCATCTCTTCCCTCCTAGTTATATTCCCCGATCTCCGCCAGAGATCATATCCCTAAGCTCTGATACCAAATGTAACTCTGGACACCAACCTATGTCAGCACCTTACATTGATACCTATCAGTTTGCCACCACAGAACGGCGTCCCCTACGGAGAGTCTGGCTTCGGTGCATCCCCCATCAACAGGAAGTCACCAGCGAGAGGCTCGGGGCTCTTTAATTATAGCTCTGATACCAAATGTAACGACCCCAAAATAGGTCCATTCCACCCAACCCATTCTGAGTCGTCAAATACATGGTACATAAAACAACTACAACTTTATTACAACAATTGTCGTGCAAAATACAACAACACATATGCTGTGAGTTTGGATACAAATATATACCAAATGTGACTCATGTTCCAACCGTGAACATCACCTCACAATAACACCTTACATAAAGGTATAGTCAAAAACTGTTTTAGAAATTAGAATCTTTGGGAAGTGCTCAAGGAAACCTTCGTACATGGGAGGCCACGCGTCTAGGTTATGATAGATATCATATGGCCACAGAATTATCCTTGGTTGACCCAATAGACCCCAAAGAAAAACGAGAAGATTACTATCATATTCTTCCCAATGGTGAGTCTTCTCTTGACTTATCATTATCTCCACTGTCTCTAATTGAGAATTATACTTCAAACAAACACCAAGATTATATAGGTAGTGCCCATAGATATACTCAGCAAGTGGATGAGCACAACCCTGTCTTATGATGACACGAGGTTGTATGTCATTAGACATCTTGTATGATAGTGACAAAACACCCTTCCAACGTTGGGTTCGCCTCACCCTATTTTCTTCACCAAATATAACTACTAAATGATGACCACCGTTCTATTTCCTTGTTACCCCCGCTCGACCCAGCTACACTCTTATTACCTGAAAGGAATTGTGAAGCAAAAGGGTGAGCACAACTAGCTCAGTAAAGAATATCATGACTAAAGATAATTCAATTATCAATAGCCTTCATCAACAATAAATCAGAGATTTAGAACATATGGTAAATGATAAAAATTTCAACCATAGTTGCAGCGGAACGAGCAATCCATTAGAAGAGTCAAATAGACTATAAAGTCTATTATCTTCTCCATGTTAAAAATCCACCAACAATATTTTATCCATGTAACATCACTCAACAGTTCCTTTCCACAATCATATGAATAACTCATAATCATAATTGTGACTATAAATTTTTCTTCGCACCCAGGACGAAGAATATTTTCATCACCTGTCTTTACCTGAAACATCAAAGATCATGGTTATACCAAATCACAGTTCCTGTTTATAATCATACTAACAAATCCATCTTTGCACTACGGGCCAAAGATATTCATCAACAAACCATCTTTGCACTACGGGCCAAAGATATTCAACAACAGTTCATCTTTGCACTACAGGCCAAAGATATTCATCAACAGGCCATCTTTGCACTACATGCCAAAGATATTCATCAACAATTCATATTTGCACTACAGGCCAAATATATTCATATCTCAAAGAAATATATAATCATTTCAGAATTTATATAAACAATAATTATAACCATGTTGATCAATTCACCTTTGCACTTAAGCTTAAGATATTCAATTATAAATTCAATGGTCATGATCATACCAGTCACAATTCAACTTTGCACTACAGGCCAAAGAGAACCCTAGTCATGATCATACCAATAATCTACCCATCTTTACACTTCAGTGAAAGAGAATTTCAACATCAGGGTTATAAAAATGTTATATATGATGATAAAAATAATATGATCAACATATAGTTTTAATCTCAAGAGTAATATTCGTAACTCATGAATAGTAAATCGTGAATAGTAACTCATGAATAGTAACCCCGACACAAAAGATAGAAATTCCACAATAAAATCTATACCAATATCTCGGTATAATGATATTGAAAGAATAACATTACTTAAATTTATAAACAATTTATTTTAATTGTTTACACTTTACTAATTAATGCATTTAATCATCATAAAATGCCAACTCTTACAATTTTATCATCAATAACCAAAACCCTCATCAAAAATCTGCATATACCTCATATAGGATTCTCAAGCCATAAAATCCTATTTTCCAATTTTCTTTCTTCACATAACATATTTAATTCATTTACTCATAACTAGTCCATTTTCATGAAAAATACCAAATCAGTTCCAAAAATATTTCTTTTCTGGGATTTAGCATAATATAGTCCCATATTGAACATAAATTTTTCTCAGAATTTTTAAAACTCATTTACTATTTTTCATATGGCCAAAACCACCGAATATTTAGACATTTATCAAAAATTATACTTTTGTCCAAAAATTCTGAAATTTACAGAGTATACTTCTATCATACACATGTACTCCCAATAAAAATTTTATCAATTTTGGAGTTAACCACAAGGAATTATAAGCGGTTACTTTTAAAATAGTCTTTTCCTGTAAAATTCATAACTCTTAATCTATACATCCAAAAATCACCATTTTTGGACACAATCAATAAAACTCATCAAAATATCATTTCAAATTTTTCCATAATTTTTGAAGGTCAGAAAAATTACGAAACTGAAAATCATAACAACCCTTAAAATCCCTTAATATCCCTTACTATCCCTTACCCCAAAAGAGCAGTACTTCTGATCGGTATGCAAAGCCGAAGGAAACTTGCACTGAATAGCAACTCTCAAAGTATCTAAATACTCACAAAATATGCTTCATAATATAGAGAGAGAAAGAGAGAAAGCTTATGTTTCTGGTGTGATTTTCAATTCTAACTTAGCCCTCTATTTATAGGAAAATTTTGGTAGGTTTGACCTGCAACCTGATGGCTTTACCTGCTACTATTCCCACCCACCACATTTGAAATATAATTCAGCACATTTCTTCACCAACCACAAGTGGGGCCCACCAATTCTAGAATTTTCCACCAAAATGATAAACTCCGAAAATTCAACAATTTCTGAACCAGTCATCTCGTAAAATTCATAATAAATCATACGTTCATTTTTAACGGTTCAAAATTTGTGGGCATATACTCAACTTATATATGTATAACATATCCAAAAATTACCACGATCCAACGGTCGGATTAAAAATTATAACCCCCGCAAAATATCTCAAAAACCCTGATTTTTAATACCTCCATTCCGACAAAAATACTGATAAAAACCTCAACATTAACTCCTTCATTTTTAACCACAAAAATATATCCCTCATTTATATCCACATAAAATAAATATTTTCTTATCATATGAATCAATAATTAATTATTCACAAATAATATTACAGAATCACATTTATGACAACCAGGCCGTTCCCAGGAAAGAGGGGGCTTTCTAATAAGGATTTCTCCTTACTAGCGCGCAATTAGATGACCAAACCTCTCCTTAGACAGAACTTTCTAGACATTACCAATAATGCTATCTAATAATACTATTCAAATAATATGAATTATTGATCTGATAATGGAAAATACTGTGCAGTGATAATTATTGAACAACAATAATATAAAATTTTAACGTAGCAATTATTGAATCAATAAAATAAAATATTGAACAGTAATTACTGTAACAATTATTGAGTAGTGCCTTCTTACGTAAGAATCAATAATTTCAAAAATACTATGCAATACCGTGTGCTACTGTGCAATAACGCGTATTACTGTATTTTAACCACCGGGTATTCTAACAGTGTTAACGGTAACAACTACGCCGTTATTTGTAAAAATTCAAATTTGTCGTTTTCTTCATCCGACAGTTATTCTGTTATGGGGTCCACAAATGGTTGCGCCGTCGTACGAATATTCTCCGACAGAAAGAATATTCCACGACCAAACGAATATTCCCCGACAACAATGTTATTTTATAATCACCCTTAACTTTAACATTTATCAATTTAACCATTTACTGAATAGTAATTATAAGAAAAATTGAATACTTTTATTTCATAAAATTCGGGGTCTTACAGTGGGTCTATAAGACCAAATTAGATCCTAAAGGGAACGTTGAAAGGTATAAAGCTCGATTGGTTGCTAAAGGTTTCACTCAAAAGGAAGGTGTGGATTATAATGAAACTTTCTCTCCAGTATCCAGGAAAGATTCATTTAGAATAGTCATGACTTTAGTAGCTCATTATGATTTAGAGTTACATCAGATGGATGTTAAAACTGCATTCCTTAATGATAACTTGCATGAGAATGTCTATATGGCACAACCAGAAGGATTTTTGGTTTAAGGCAAGGAACATATGGTATGTAGACTTAAGAAGTCCATATATGGGTTAAAACAAGCTTCTCGATAATAGTATCTTAAGTTTCATGAGGTGATGAGTAATTTTGATTTTAAAAAAACTATAGTGGATCAATGCATATACTTGAAGGTCAGTGGGAGTAAATTTGTTATTCTTGTTTTGTATGTTGATGATATACTACTTGCAAGTAATAACTTAGACATGTTGCATGAGACCAAACGTTTTCTTTTTGGAAATTTTGATATGAAGGATCTCGGTGAAGCCTCTTATGTTATAGGTATTGAAATTCATCGAGATATGTCTCGTGGGATATTAGGATTGTCCCAAAGAGCTTATATTGACAAAGTTCTTAACAAATACAACATGCAAAATTGCTCCCCTACTGTCGCACCTATTGTTAAGGGTGACAAATTTGGCTTATATTAATGCCCTAAGAATCAACTTGAGCGTGATCAAATGAATCTTATTCCCTATGCTTCTGTGGTTGGGAGTCTTATGTACGCTCAAGTTTGTACACGTCCAGATATAGCGTATATAACTGGCATGCTTGGACGTTATCAGTCCAATCCAGGTTTGGATCACTGGAAAGCAGCCAAAAAGGTTTTACGCTACTTACAAGGTACTAAGGATTTTATGCTTACATTCAGAAAAACAGATAACCTTGAAGTTGTTGGTTATTCTGATTCTGATTTTGCTAAGTGTAAAGATGAAAAGAAATCTACATCAGGGTACATTTTTATACTTTCAGGAGGCCCTATTTCGTGGAGAAGTCATAAGCAGGAGTTAACTACCACTTCCACGATGATGGCTGAATATGTGACTTGTTATCATGCTACTTGTCACGCCGTATTGCTGAGGAATCTTATTTCAAGACTTAAGGTTGTAGATTCCATTTCAAGGCCATTGAAAGTATTTTGTGATAATGATTCTGCTATTAGTTTTTCCAATAGCACTAGTTCGAGTGGTGCTGGACTATACCTCGACACTAAGTACTTATTTGTCAGGGAAAGATGTAAGACCCCAAATTTTATGAAATAAAAGTATTCAATTTTTCTTATAATTACAATTCAGTAAATGGTTAAATTGATAAAAAGTTAAAGTTATGGGTGAAATGTAAAAATTTTTCAACATAAACAAGTGGTTATAAAATAATCGTTGTTGTCGGGGAATATTCGTTTGGTCGTGGAATATTCTTTCTGTCGGGGAATATTCGTACGACAGCGCAGCTATTTGTGGGCCCCATAACGAATAACTGTCGGATGAAGAAAACGACAAATTTGAGTTTTTACAAATAACGGCGTAGTTACCGTTAATACTGTTGAAATACCCGGTTGTTAAAATACAGTAATATGCGTTATTGCACAGTAGCACACGGTATTGCACAATATTTTTGAAATTATTGATTCTTACGTAAGAAGGCACTACTCAATAATTGTTACAGTAATTACTGTTCAATATTTTATTATTGATTCAATAATTGCTGCATTGATATTTTATATTATTGTTGTTTCAATAATTATTGCTGCACAGTATTTTCCATTATCAGATCAATAATTCATATTATTTAAATAATATTATTAGATAGCATTATTGACAATGTCTAGAAAGTTCTGTCTAAGGAGAGGTTTGGTCATTTAATTACGCGCCAGTAAGGAGAAATTCTTATTGGAAAGCCCCCTCTTTCTTGGGAACGGCCTGGTTGTCATAAATGTGATTCTCTAATATTATCTGCGAATAATTAATTATTGATTCATATGATAAGGAAATATTTATTTTATGTGGATATAAATGAGGGATATATTTTTGTGGTTAAAAATGAAGGAGTTAATGTTGAGGTGTTTTATCTGTATTTTTGTCGGAACGGAGGTATTGAAAATCAAATTAGGATTTTTGAGATATTTTGCGAGGGTTATAATTTTTAATTCGACCGTTGGATCGTGGTAATTTTTGGATATGTTATACATATATAAGTTGAGTATATGTCCACAAATTTTGAACCGTTAAAAATGAATGTATGATTTATTATGAATTTTACGAGATGACTGGTTCAGAAATTGTTGAATTTTTGGAGTTTATCATTTTGGTGAAAATTTTTAGAATTGGTGGGCCCCACTTGTGGTTGGTGAAGAAATGTGCTGAATTTTATTTCAAATGTGGTGGGTGGGAATAGTAGCAGGTAAAGCCATCAAGTTGCAGGTCAAGTCTGCTAAAATTTTCCTATAAATAGAGGGCTAAGTTAGAATTGAAAATCACACCAGAAACATAAGCTTTCTCTCTTTCTCTCTCTATTTTATGAAGCATATTTTGTGAGTTTTTAGATACTTGGTGAGTTGCTATTCATCAGTGCAAGTTTCCTTCAGCGTCATATCCGGTATCCAGTCAGAAGTACTGCCCTTTTGAGGTAAGGGATAGTAAGGGATAGTAAAGGATTTTAAGGGTTGTTATGTTTTTCAGTTTCGTAATTTTTCTGACCTTCAAAAATTCTGGAAAAATTTGAAATGATATTTTGATGAGTTTTCTTGATTGTGTCTAAAAATGGTGATTTTTGGATGTATAGATTAAGAGTTATGAATTTTATGAGAAAAAACTATTTTAAAAGTAACCGCTTATAACTTCTTGTGGTTAACTCCAAAATTGGTAAAATTTTTATTGAGGGTACATGTATATGATAGGAGTATATTCTATGAATTTTAGAATTTTTAGATAAAAGTACAATTTTTGATAAATGTCTAAATATTTAGCTGTTTTGGCCATATGAAAAGTAGTAAATGACTTTTAAAAATTCTGAGAAAAATATATGTTCACTATGGGACTATATTATGCTAAATCTCAGAAAAGAAATATTTTTGGAACTGATTTGGTTTTTTTCATGAAAATGTCTACTTATGAGTAAATGAATTAAATATGTTTTGTGAAGTAAGAAAATTAAAAAAATAGGATTTTATGGCATGAGAATCCTATATGAGGTATATGCAGATTTTTTGTGATGCCCCCAGAATAGGTATACAACACCCATTCTGAGTCGCCAAATACATGGTACAGAAAGCAAACTACAACTTCAATAATACAATTATCGTGCAAAATACGACAACACATACTGTGAGTTTAAATACAAATATTATCTTCTAGATAATATCCACACTCAAATAAATCCTCATTACAATTATTCAAACACTATTTTACAGAAATAGTGAGGACTGCTAATACATCTTTCTAGAACCATCACTCCATACCCCGACTAGATCCTGCTATGTTCTCACCTCCTGAGAAGAAAAATGGAACAAAAAGGAAAAGGGTGAGCTCAACTAGCCCAGTAAAGAATATTATGACTAAGATAATATACAACAAATTATCGTTAGTCTTCAACAGGGAAAAATCTGATAAAATATAATCGACAACAAGTTTTAGATCAACAACTGCAGCGGAAACAGCAAACCATTAGAAGAGTCAAGTAGAGAAAGAATTCTACTATCTTCTAAGATTTAAAAGTCCATCATCAATATTTTATCCCTGTAACATCAATTAATAATCATCTTTAACCAAATATTCATCTTTGCACTACAGGCCAAAGATATTCATTTGTATCATCAGTCGGTCATGTTCATCTCAACACCTGTTCATCTTTGCACTACAGGCCAAAGATATTCATCAAGTAATTATACATCTTTGCACTACAGGCCAAAGATATTCAGTAATATCATCATTTAGGACTGAGGATGATGAAAAATATCTTAAAGAGAACGAATCCAATGAGACAGAAGGACAAATAGTAGGGATTCGTATAACAGTTTATCCAAGATCAATAATACTTCATAATAATCAATTGTGAAGCAGAATTCAAAAATAAAGATCAAAACATGGATACAATCAAAGATAGTAACCATAATAGACATCTTGGACAAAAAGGAAAAATTTTATTTTTCGGTGAATAGTGCCGTATTCGTGAATAGTGTCGTATACGTGAATAGTACCGTATACGTGAATAGTAACCCCGACACAAAAAGTTCCAAATTTGATAAAAACTCATATCAATATTTCAGCATAATGATATTGAAGAAAATAATATCATTTAAGAAGAAAATAATATCCCTTACCTCAAAATATCAGTACTTCTGGTCGGAATACCGGTATAAGGCTGAAAGAAACTTGCTCTGATGAATAGAAACTCTCAAAGTATCTAAATACTCACAAAATACACTCAATAATCTAGAGAGAGAAAGAGAGAAAACTTGTTTCTGGTGTGATTTTCAATTCTAACTTAGCCCTCTATTTATAGGAAAATTTTGGTAGGTTTGACCTGCAACCTGATGGCTTTACCTGCTACTATTCCCACCCACCACATTTGAAATATAATTCAGCACATTTCTTCACCAACCACAAGTGGGGCCCACCAATTCTAGATTTTTCACCAAAATGATAAACTCCGAAAATTCAACAATTTCTGAACCAGTCATCTTGTAAAATTCGTAATAAATCATACGTTCATTTTTAACGGTTCAAAATTTGTGGACATATACTCAACTTATATATGTATAACATATCCAAAAATTACCACGATCCAACGGTCGGATTAAAAATTATAACCCCCGCAAACTATCTCAAAAACCCTGATTTTTAATACCTCCATTCCGACAAAAATACTGACAAAAACCTCAACATTAACTCCTTCATTTTTAACCACAAAAATATATCCCTCATTTATATCCACATAAAATAAATATTTTCTTATCATATGAATCAATAATTAATTATTCACAAATAATATTACAGAATCACATTTATGACAACCAGGCCGTTCCCAGGAAAGAGGGGGCTTTCCAATAAGGATTTCTCCTTACTGGCGCGCAATTAGATGACCAAACCTCTCCTTAGACAGAACTTTCTAGACATTGCCAATAATGTTATCTAATAATATTATTCAAATAATATGAATTATTGATCTGATAAATGAAAATACTGTGCAGCAACAATTATTGAAACAACAATAATATAAAATATCAACGCAGCAATTATTGAATCAATAAAATAAAATATTGAATAATAACTACTGTAACAATTATTGAGTAGTGCCTTCTTACGTAAGAATCAATAATTGGTGCAATACCGTGTGCTACTGTATTTTAACCACCGGGTATTCCAACAGTATTAACGGTAACAACTACGCCGTTATTTATAAACAACTTATACTTGTCGTTTTCTTCATCCAATCGCTTTCCGTTATGGGGCCCACACAAGGCTGCGTCGTCGTACGAATATTCCCCGACAGCAAGAATATTCCACGACCAACCGAATATTCACCGACCAAAAATAAATATTTTATAACCACTTGCTTATTTTGCACATTTCACCCATAACCAAAGTATTATATCAAATTAACCCCTTATTATTCACAATAATATTTAGAGAAAATTTGATTTTATTCATTAATAAGTTGGGGTCTTACAACCTCCCCTCCTTATGAAATTTCGTCCTCGAAATTGACGTACGTACCTGATGTTTCAAAAAGGTGAGGATACCTCGCTTTCATTTCTGATTCCAACTCCCAGGTCATTTCTTCAATAGCATGGTTTCTCCACAAAACCTTAACTTGTGGTATAACCTTCGTGCGTAGGACATGCTCTTTCCTATCCAAGATCTTAACAGGTACCTCCTCGTACGTTAAATCTTCAGCTATCTCGTCTGGTTCTAACTCAATAATGTGGTTCGGGTCTTTAACATATTTACGAAGCATAGATATGTGAAAAACATTATGAACACGAGACATGCTTGGAGGTAATGCGAGTCTATATGCCACATTTCCTATTCGCTCAAGAATCTCAAATGGACCAACAAATCTTGGATTGAGCTTTCCTCTCTTCCCAAATCTTGTAACTCCCTTCCATGGTGCAACACGTAACAATACATGATCCCCAATATTAAATTCCACGTCCTTCCGATGAAGATCCGCATAACTCTTTTGTCGATCCTGTGCCGTTTGTATACGTTGTCGAATCGTTTGGATCTTCTCTGTAGTAATGCGTACCAATTCTGGTCCCAACAATGTTGCTTCACCCACCTCGTCCCAGCATACTGGAGAACGACATTTTCTTCCATACAACGCCTCAAATGGAGCCATACCTATGCTCGCCTGATAACTGTTGTTGTAGGAGAATTCCACCAATGGTAGGTACTTATCCCAACTCCCTTTGAGATCTAAGACACAAAGTCTTAATAGATCTTCAAGAGTTTGAATAGTCCTCTCTGATTGTCCGTCCGTTTGAGGATGGTATGCTGAACTGAATCGTAAATCCGTGCCCATAGCTTTCTGCAAGCTAACCCAAAATCGTGAAGTGAATCTTGGGTCACGATCCGAAACTATGGATACTGGCATGCCATGCAATCTCACAATCTCGTTCACGTACATACTAGCAAGACGTTCAAGGGAATAAGTCTCACGTATCGGCAAGAAATGAGCGGACTTGGTTAATCTATCAACAATAACCCAAATCGCATCTATGCCTTGAGAAACCTTGGGAAGACCTGTAACAAAATCCATAGTAATGTGTTCCCACTTCCATTTCGGAATCTCAAGTGGTTGCAATGGACCCTTTGGTACTTGATGCTCCGCTTTTACACGTTGACAAGTTAAACATCTCGAGATAAACTCCGCGATCTCTCTTTTCATATTGCTCCACCAAAATGTATGTCGAAGATCGTGATACATTTTGGTACTCCCAGGATGGATTGCAAACGGTGTGTTGTGTGCCTCCATCATTATTCTATGCTTCAAGTCAAAATCGTTAGGAACACAAAGTCTGGAGTTGACTCGAAGTATTCCTTCTTCATCGATTCTTGCTTCTGGAATAGCACCTTCTTGCACTTTCTTCTTCATACGCATCAGCTCTATATCCGTAGCTTGAGCAGCTTTAACTTTATCGATTAAAGTCGGTTCTACTCGTATATTTGATATCATCATGTGGGTACTTGGAGCCTTCATCTCTATCTCCATCCTTTGCAAGTCATACAAAATGGGCCTTTGTGTTAAAAACATTGCACTCGTACCCGCATATGATCTTCTACTCAATGCGTCAGCTACTACGTTTGCTTTTCCAGGATGATATTGGATGGTATGATCGTAATCTTTCAACAGCTCGAGCCAACGTCGCTGCCGCATGTTGAGTTCCTTTTGGGTGAAGAAATATTTGAGGCTTTTATGATCTGTATAGATCTCCACTTTCTCCCCATAAGGTAGTGTCTCCAGATCTTCAACGCAAAAACGACTGCTGCCAACTCCAAATCATGAGTAGGATAATTCCTCTCATATTCTTTGAGTTGTCGTGAGGCATAGGCTATGACTTTCCCATGTTGCATGAGAACACATCCTAACCCTTTGCCTGAAGCATCGCTGTAGATAACAAATCCATCCGAACCAGATGGTATTGTCAAAACAGGTGCCGAAATGAGTCTCCTCTTGAGTTCTTGGAAACTCTTCTCGCATTCCTCACTCCATACGAATTTTGTATCTTTCCGAGTCAGCTGAGTTAACGGAGTAGCGATTCGAGAAAATCCTTCCACAAATCTCCGATAATAACCAGCTAAGCCCAGAAAGCTACGTACTTCGGTTACCGACTTCGGTTGCTCCCAACTTTGTATGGCTTCAATCTTCGCCGGGTCGACAGATACTCCATGTTTTGACACCACGTGCCCAAGGAATGCTACTTCCTCAAGCCAGAACTCGCATTTCTTCAGTTTGGCATATAGCTTGTTTTCACGAAGCCTTTGCAGTACCAGCTTCAAATGGCGCTCATGATCTTCACGGCTTTTGGAATAGATGAGGATGTCATCAATAAAGACAACAACGAACTGATCCAAATATTCTTTGAATACACGGTTCATCATATCCATGAAGGCAGCAGGAGCATTAGTCAATCCAAAAGACATTACTAAGAATTCATAATGCCCGTACCGAGTTCTGAAGGCAGTCTTTGGAATATCCTCAGTTTTAATCTTCAGCTGATGATATCCAGAACGAAGATCGATCTTTGAAAAGAATTGTGCTCCTTGCAACTGGTCAAACAGGTCATCAATGCGAGGTAGCGGATACCTATTCTTGATGGTGACATGGTTCAATTCTCGATAGTCAATACAAAGTCGCATACTCCCGTCTTTCTTCTTTACGAATAAAACAGGAGCACCCCAAGGAGACGTACTAGGACGAATAAAACCGATGTCCAACAACTCCTGTAGTTGGACTTTTAACTCCTGAAGTTCAATAGGAGCCATTCGATATGGGGTTTTAGAAATGGGCTTTGTACCGGGTTCAAGGTCAATAAAGAATTCAATTTCTCGTTCCGGGGGTAGACCGGGAAGTTCTTCAGGAAATACATCGGAAAATTCTCTAACAATAGAAATATTATTCAAATCTGACTTGTCTTTGTTCAAATCCATAACATGGGCTAAGAAAGCTTGACATCCGTTTTTCAATAAACGAATAGCTTTGTGGCTTGATATGACAGTGACTGATTTTAGTGGTTTAGTAGTTTGAATTCGTATGACAGGTTGGTTAGGAATATGAAAACTAACAACCTTACGAAAACAATCAATTTTAGCATGATGAGTGGTTAACCAATCAATTCCTAAAATCACATCAAAAGCAAGTATCTTTAAAGAGATAAGATCAACAGGTAATGTGATAGTGCCAACTTGGATCATGCAAGATTTATAAACTGTAGATGTAACGAAGGTTTCACCCAACGGAGTTTCAACAGATAAGTTAAAGTCCAATTTCTCCGGAGTCAAGTTTAAACGTTGAGCACAAGCAGGAGAGATAAAAGAATGGGTAGAACCGGTATCTAGTAAAGTATAAACTTCGCAAGAATTCAAGATTAGCTTACCCGTGATCACCTCGTTCGGGTTTCTCGCGTTTTGGCCAGTAACGACAAACGCCCTTCCAGGAACCGCTGATTTCGACTTATCCGGGATAACTTTTGGAGTCACCATCCCCGCTGAACTTGGTTTTGCTACAGAACACTCTCGAGCTATATGACCTTCCTTTCCACAGTTATAACATACCTTGGATTGTTGTGGGCAGTTTGGGCTGATATGTCCCTCTTTCCCACATTTGTAACATACGACCGGTGGTCGTTCTCCTCCCCTAGAAACAGTTGATGTTTGTGCTGACGTCTTCACGTTATCATTGTTGTACCTTCTCTTCTTGAAATCTCCTCCCGACTCGCTCCTTCTATTATCACGACCACGATTACCACCAGAGTGGTTACCGCTTTTGTCCGAATGTTTTCCTCCCTGCTGGTTTTCATTGCTTCGATGACTGCCGCCACCGGTATGACCCTGGTTGTGGTCCCTCGGTTGCACATACTCATTATCTCGCTCTAATAATTGAGCCCTGTTTACAACATCTGAATATAAAGAAAATTTATGAGAGATAAGATATTGCCGAATCTCGGGTTTTAGACCTCTCAGAAACATCCTTGTCATTCGTTCCTCATTTTCGACCAAATGAGGTGCAAACCTGGATAACTCTGCAAACTTCGCCTCGTACTGGGACACCGTCATGTTGTTTTGTTCCAGTCTAATAAACTCAACCTCCTTCATATGACGAATACTTTCAGGAAAGTACTTGTCATTGAACAGTTTTTGAAATGTTTCCCAGGACATGTTGAGTGCGTCAGGCTGGGTACGCTTCACAGACTCCCACCAGTAGTCTGCCTCACCGCGGAACATAAATGTGGCGAATGGAACCTTCTGTTCCTCCGTGCATCCCAAGACATCAAATATCTTGGTAATTTGCTTGACCCACGTTTCCGCCATGATCGGATCCGGCTTTCCCTTAAATTCTGGTGGTCCCAATTCTTTGAACTGCTTAGCTGTGACAAACCGCGCGTTGTTATCATTTCCACCCGTATTCTGCACACGAGTCTCCCTCGTCTGATTTTGCATGAACTGCAAAAAGCTCCTAAACATTCCATCATTCATCGTTTGCTCGGTAACGTTGTTTACAGGAGGAATATTGCCTTCCTGTTGCACGTTCCCCTGGATAGTGATCAAAGGTGTCTCCACGGTCTGATTTACTCCATTATTAACGTTCTCAGCTGCCATTCTTAAATACTGCCATAAAACAAGGGTTAATAGTCATGTCATATATTATCCCTATACTCTGACCGACCAAATAAACACCAAATAAACTTAGTCAGGTCATACTAGCGAAGGAATTTCCCGTCTCTCCCCTCCTAGTTCTTGTCTCACATCTCAGCCAGGGATCATATCCCTAAGCTCTGATACCAACTGTGACGCCCCCAGAATAGGTATACAACACCCATTCTGAGTCGCCAAATACATGGTACAGAAAGCAAACTACAACTTCAATAATACAATTGTCGTGCAAAATACGACAACACATACTGTGAGTTTAAATACAAATATTGTCTTCTAGACAATATCCACACTCAAATAAATCCTCATTACAATTATTCAAACACTATTTTACAGAAATAGTGAGGACTGCTAATACATCTTTCTAGAACCATCACTCCATACCCCGACTAGATCCTGCTATGTTCTCACCTCCTGAGAAGAAAAATGGAACAAAAAGGAAAAGGGTGAGCTCAACTAGCCCAGTAAAGAATATTATGACTAAGATAATATACAACAAATTATCGTTAGTCTTCAACAGGGAAAAATCTGATAAAATATAATCGACAACAAGTTTTAGATCAACAACTGCAGCGGAAACAGCAAACCATTAGAAGAGTCAAGTAGAGAAAGAATTCTACTATCTTCTAAGATTTAAAAGTCCATCATCAATATTTTATCCCTGTAACATCAATTAATAATCATCTTTAACCAAATATTCATCTTTGCACTACAGGCCAAAGATATTCATTTGTATCATCAGTCGGTCATGTTCATCTCAACACCTGTTCATCTTTGCACTACAGGCCAAAGATATTCATCAAGTAATTATACATCTTTGCACTACAGGCCAAAGATATTCAGTAATATCATCATTTAGGACTGAGGATGATGAAAAATATCTTAAAGAGAACGAATCCAATGAGACAGAAGGACAAATAGTAGGGATTCGTATAACAGTTTATCCAAGATCAATAATACTTCATAATAATCAATTGTGAAGCAGAATTCAAAAATAAAGATCAAAACATGGATACAATCAAAGATAGTAACCATAATAGACATCTTGGACAAAAAGGAAAAATTTTATTTTTCGGTGAATAGTGCCGTATTTGTGAATAGTATCGTATACGTGAATAGTACCGTATACGTGAATAGTAACCCCGACACAAAAAGTTCTAAATTTGATAAAAACTCATATCAATATTTCAGCATAATGATATTGAAGAAAATAATATCATTTAAGAAGAAAATAATATCTCTTACCTTAAAATATCAGTACTTCTGGTCGGAATACCGGTATAAGGCTGAAAGAAACTTGCTCTGATGAATAGAAACTCTCAAAGTATCTAAATACTCACAAAATACACTCAATAATCTAGAGAGAGAAAGAGAGAAAACTTGTTTCTGGTGTGATTTTCAATTCTAACTTAACCCTCTATTTATAGGAAAAGTTTGGTAGGTTTGACTTGCAACCTGATGGCTTTACCTGCTACTATTCCCACCCACCAAATTTGAAATATAATTCAGCACATTTCTTCACCAACCACAAGTGGGGCCCACCAATTCTAGAATTTTCCACCAAAATGATAAACTCCGAAAATTCAACAATTTCTGAACCAGTCATCTTGTAAAATTCGTAATAAATCATACTTTCATTTTTAACGGTTCAAAATTTGTGGACATATACTCAACTTATATATGTATAACATATCCAAAAATTACCACGATCCAACGGTCGGATTAAAAATTATAACCCCCGCAAACTATCTCAAAAATCCTGATTTTTAATACCTCCATTCCGACAAAAATACTGACAAAAACCTCAACATTAACTCCTTCATTTTTAACCACAAAAATATATCCCTCATTTATATCCACATAAAATAAATATTTCCTTATCATATGAATCAATAATTAATTATTCACAAATAATATTACAGAATCACATTTATGACAACCAGGCCGTTCCCAGGAAAGAGGGGGCTTTCCAATAAGGATTTCTCCTTACTGGCGCGCAATTAGATGACCAAACCTCTCCTTAGACAGAACTTTCTAGACATTGCCAATAATGTTATCTAATAATATTATTCAAATAATATGAATTATTGATCTAATAAATGAAAATACTGTGCAGCAACAATTATTGAAACAACAATAATATAAAATATCAACGCAACAATTATTGAATCAATAAAATAAAATATTGAATAATAACTACTGTAACAATTATTGAGTAGTGCCTTCTTACGTAAGAATCAATAATTGGTGCAATACCGTGTGCTACTGTATTTTAACCACCGGGTATTCCAACAGTATTAACGGTAACAACTACGCCGTTATTTATAAACAACTTATACTTGTCGTTTTCTTCATCCAATCGCTTTCCGTTATGGGGCCCACACAAGGCTGCGTCGTCGTACGAATATTCCCCGACAGCAAGAATATTCCACGACCAACCGAATATTCACCGACCAAAAATAAATATTTTATAACCACTTGCTTATTTTGCACATTTCACCCATAACCAAAGTATTATATCAAATTAACCCCTTATTATTCACAATAATATTTAGAGAAAATTTGATTTTATTCATTAATAAGTTGGGGTCTTACATTTTTGATGAGGGTTTTTGGTTATTGGTGATGAAATCTTATGAGTTTGGCATTTTAGGATGATTAAATGCATTATTTAGTAAAGTATAAACAATTAAAACAAATTGTTTATAAATTTAAGAAATATTATTCTTTCAATATCATTATACCGAAATATTGGTATGTATTTTATTATAGAATTTATACTCTTTTGTGTCGGGGTTACTATTCATGAGTTACTATTCACGATTTACTATTTATGAGTTACGAATATTACTCTTGAAATTAAAACTATATGTTGATCATATTATTTTTATCATCATATATAATATTTTTATAACCCTGATGTTGAAATTCTCTTTCACTGGAGTGTAAAGATGGGTAGATTATCGGTATGATCATGACTAGGGTTCTCTTTGGCCTGTAGTGCAAAGTTGAATTGTGACTGGTATGATCATGTCCATTGAATTTATAATTGAATATCTTAAGCTTAAGTGCAAAGGTGAATTGATTAACATGGTTATAATTATTGTTTATATAAATTCTAAAATAATTATATATTTCTTTGAGATATGAATATATTTGGCCTGTAGTGCAAATATGAACTATTGAGGAATATCTTTGGCCTGTAGTGCAAAGATGAATTGTTGATGAATATCTTTGGTCCGTAGTGCAAAGATGACCTGTTGTTGAATATCTTTGGCCAGTAGTGCAAAGATGAACTGTTGACGAATATCGTTGGCCTGTAGTGCATATATGAATTTATTAGTATGATTATGAACATGAACTGTGATTTGGTATAACCATGATGTTTGATGTTTCAGGTGATAAAAATTATCTTTGTCCTGGATGAGAAAAGGAATTTAGAACTATAATTACGATTATGAGTTATACACGTGATTGTGGTCATGAATTGTTGATTGATGTTACAGGGATAAAATATTGTTGGTGGACTTTTAACGTGGAGAAGATAATAGACTTTAAAGTCTATTTGACTCTTCTAATGGATTGCTCGTTCCGCTGCAACTATGGTTGAGAAGTTTTATCATCTACCATATGTTCTAAATCTCTGATTTATTACTAATGAAGGCTATTGATAATTTAATTATCTTTAGACATGATATTCTTTACTGGGCTAGTTGTGCTCACCCTTCTGCTTCACAATTCCTTTCAGGTAGTAAGAGTGTAGCTGGGTCGAGCGAGGGTAACGAGGAAATAGAACGGTGGTCTCTAGCTGTGGATGTTCTCCCGAAGCAGTATATAAAAGTTCATTTAGTAGTTTTATTTGGTGAATCCAATAGGGTAAGGTGTACCCAACGTTGGAAGGGTGGTTTGCCACTATCATACAAGATGTCTAACAACATACAACCTCGTGTCATCATAAGACAGGGATGTGCTCATCCACTTGCTGAGTATATCTACGAGCACTACCTATATAATCTTGGTATTTGTTTGAAGTATAATTCACGATTAAAGACAATGAAGATAATGATAAGTCAAGAGAAGACTCACAATTGGGAAGAATATGATAGTAAACTTCTCGTTTTTCTTTGGGGTATATTGGGTCAACCAAGGATAATTCTGTGGCCATATGATATCTATCACAACCTAGAAGCATGGCCTCCCATGTACGAAGGTTTCCTTGAGTACTTTCCAAAGATTCTAATTTCTAAAACACTTTTTGACTATACCTTTATGTAAGGTGTCATTGTGAGGTGTTGTCTACGGTTGGGACATGAGTCACATTTGGTATATATTTGTATCCAAACTTACAGCATATGTGTTGTTGTATTTTGCACGACATTTGTTGTAATAAAGTTGTAGTTGTTTTCTGCATGTATTTGGCGACTCAGAATAGGTTGGATGGAATGGACCTGTTTTGGGGTTGTCACAAAAGAGTTGAAGATCAAAGCGTTGTCATTAAGTATATCAGTACGCATGATATGTTAGCGGATCCACTTACGAAAGGCTTACCACCCAAGCTCTTTTTAGAGCATGTTGCCGGCATGGGTTTAACTGGTAGTCTTAATTAGTGAGTTATTTTATGTAAGACAACAAATTTGAGCTCGTTATTTTGAACTTTACTTTATGTTTATGGTTTGCTATTCTCTTTATTGTGCACACTTGAGATCTTGTGAGCAAACAGTACGGTTATGTTTTGGACCATATGAATGAGTTTAATCTATTACCACTTATGTAAACTCTATTCATACTTATTATGCTTAATGTTAATCTTTGTTTTTAATAAAAGTACTAATTGTGTAATTAATGGGGATCTTGTGTTAATAGTGACACAAAGATTGTATTAATTCGCATTGGTGTTTTTATTTGAACAAGCTGTAGATATTAAATTAATACTTGGCCAAATTAATGATAGTAAGCATTATGTTTTGTATATAAATAGTATTTCGGCCAAGTGGGAGAATGTTAGAATATTTTATTCCTTATGTGGTCTCTACTATTTATATAATTATTAGACTTACATATTGTATTAATTTAATAACTTTATTTATGGATTTGGTAATTAATTATGTGGCCTATAAATAATATTCCTAATAGTATTTAGCATAATGGGCCCTAGGGTTTCATAATCTTGATGGACGATTTAGACCCTTAGTTATTCTATAAATAAAACAGTTAGGGTTTGGTCCTAATTGTCGTCTCAAAAATTTTATACACACCTATACATCCATCCTAAGATTGAGAGAGACAATTGAAGACCTTCACCCTTAAGCGCAGCGGAAGCGTGATACATACGAGATGACTTCTCTCAATTCATGTAAGTACTTAATATTATGATTAATTGATTCTATTTATTCTATGCAATAACACGTTCCTGTATAATTTATTTAACAGAGACAACAGATGGGATGAAGATAAAAAGAAATTTGCATAAATTGCTTTACAAAGCAAGACTAGTAAGATATATAGTATTGTAAAGAACGATAAAAGATAACACAGAGTTGGAGAAAACTAACTAGAATAGATTAAGCATTGCCAGATGTTTAGATTACTTCCGCTTGGGAACGCAGATGCCTTTCTAGCAATTGCTTGTAAAGCATAGTCGCCCTTTGCGGTCTTCAACATAGCCAAACTAGGGTAGTGGTGAACCAAAGCCAATGCCACATCTGTAAAAGTAAAACAACTACTTAATTTTTAATTAGTAATTCTTTCATGTTATTCACTGGAATTGCATCATGTTAAACAAAGTAACCATCAATTATTATAGTAGATATTATAAGCACATTGCTCCAACATAATTATGGACTGAAGTGCAAAACTGTACTCTGTCTGTTTGTGCATATATGCTTGTGTAATATTTTCCATCATTGAGTTTAAAAATTTTGTAAACCTCCCTCTCAAGATACAATTATTAGTACAAAACTGTACCTTTTAACTAATAGTTAGAAGTGAAAAACTGACTCAAAAATACAATTTTGCACTACTATATAACCTTGAGCGAGGGTTTAGGTTAAGTGGATTAAAACCGAGGGGCCAATTTCACATTTCAGTATTTTGTATGAGAATTTTATGCGAGGTTTAATTTCGCTGCATGTAACACATGATTGATTCTTCTGAACTTAAAAGCAAGCATGAATAAATACATATCCAAATAAATGACTCACCAAAGAATCCAGAATCGATAACACTAACCAGAAGTTCAACACCACATCCTCCAGCTAAGGATCTAGGATCAATGTCATCCTTATAATGGCAAGCTAACAAATATACAAGTGTGTCTTTGTGGGCATTTAGAGCAGCCCTATGAACCGGCAAATAACCAAAACTGTGCCTAATATGAAGCAAAGATCGATTCTTTTTCACCAAGACAATCGCGGCCTCAGTGTTACCAACCAGAGCAGCAATGTTAAGGGCTGTGTTGCCGTACTCGTCTTGCATAGCCAGTGCATCAGCTGGCATCAAATTAACCAAATTTTTAACAAAATGAATTGCTTTTCCTCCTGTCCCAACTACTACATGGAGAGCTGTTTTAAAATCCTTGCAAATTCTGGCTCTGATTGCGTCTTTGTGTAGGTCAAAGAAATTTTTGGCACTCTCCCAATCGCCTCTTAGTGCAGCCTTGTAGAGTGGTAGGTACCAGGTTAGGTCTTTCTCTTCTAGTGCTTCCATTGGTTTTTCTGACCATGTAATTAATTTGTACATATATATGGATAAGTTGTAAAGCAAAAACTGATCAGAAGAAAATGAAAATGAAAGGTGAAAGTGTAATGCAAATATGAGAATATATTGATGACGTGACACATTATATATATACTTAAGAATAATGTCCATAATATATATATATATATATATATATATATATATATATATATATATATATATATATATATATATATTTATATGGAGGAAGGTGATCTAAGACGGTTATAACTAAGTTTGATTAGGGCTACTTAATAAAACGACAATAATTTGTATAAATTTAAAATTATAGATTTTTTTAAATAAAATTCCAAAATAAAAAACTTAATCCTAATGAGCAAAAATACGTGTTTTTGTTTAAGACAACATTATTCATAATATATATATATATATATATGACACAGTATAAAATATGAAGAAAGTACTCAAAAGACAAAAAGCTTAGAATATCTTGAAACTCGCATCAAATACATATATCCAAGATCCGTGCTATTGTTTTTCACGTAGAGAGAGAAGAAAAGAAATTTCTTTTGGAGTCTTTGTTGAGCTTTTGTCAAGTAGAAGATAAGAACACTAGAAAAACTTAAAAGCAATATATAGAATGTGTTGTGAAAGAGAGTGGGTGATGGATAAATGAGCCTCAAAGAGAAATCTACGGTAAAAGAAGAGTTCTTTAATTATCGCTTTATATATTAATTCCCCATTTGTTAGCAGTAAGATTGATCAAAGAGGTCACATCCTGCTGTGCTAGCGTCCTTTTTTTGGGTTAGTGAATGTATATAACATTTCTTCTGACAAATTAAATGTGGTACTCAAGGGTTTGATAAGTCCATGAAAAATAAACATTGCCTAAAAATTTATATTTACTGATCATTGGTCATAATATAAATGTCGAGATGACTTCCTTAGATTGCTTAAATGCCTGTGCATAATTTAGATTGTTCTAATGCATCCTGTTGAAACATTCTAACGAGTAATTTATAAAAATTATAAAACGAGTAATTTATGTTATTTCCCACACGGACTCCTCAATCCTCTTACCTTTTTCTTTATTCCAATTTAATGTTGCACCCTATATGATAAATATAATAGAGAAACTTATACTAAATTAATATTGTCACAAATTTCATAGAGATTCAAAGATATTTAGGGAAAATCTAACTTAAATTCACCAAAATATACCATATATGTAATATACCTAAATAATAATATTTGAAATATAATTACTAATATGTTAAGACTATACGTGCTAGCTGTCACGATCAATGTGATACGGCTGCAAGATTACCCACATTTTCTATAATATCTATAAAATTCCAAATATATGTATGCATGCCTATATATTGAGGTAGACCATCTACATTTATTTATTTATTATTATTTTTTTTTGGGGGGGGGGGTGCGGGAGGGGGGAAGGGGAGATCTACAAATAGTTGATGAGTATAAATAGTGATAAATGAGGAAACTAAAGGGAAAAAAAATATGTATGCATATATATATGTCAACTGGATTCCCACGTTAAACTAGCATTCTGATAAAATGAAGCATATATATGTACAGAATTTTGTATGCATACCTTCTTTGAAAATTTCAACTTCAGCAACCTCTTTAAGGGATCTAGATACGGACATTTCTTGGAACGATCAAATATATAAGGACGAAGATATATTTATATATCAAGAGCTTCGGGCGGCAAGTTCGATCTGTTAATTAATTGAAGAATTATGGTTGGTGATTTCTTCTTTTATCACGAGTTTCCACTTAACATGCTTGCAGCACATCGAATAATTTCTATTTTTATCCACATGAAACTTTTAGGGTTTCTTACTTGAGAAAGCGAAAGTTTCAAGAAACAACACATATATTATACCTTTCTTAATTTCTTGAGTTACTACTTCTGACACATATTTATTCACCCAAAGGAAAGGAATTAAGAACATGCATGCTTACGCTTTGTAATACTCCCTCCATTCCTATATGGAGTATAAGTCAGTTTTAGACTTTTTTTTTATTCCTAATTATTTGTCGTTTGTGGTTATTTAGGAGAATTGATTACTATTTTTTCCAAATTACCTCTTATTACTCCACCTAATCTTTTGATTCATATTTATGAGATAAGTGAGGTAAAGGGTATTATAGACAATTGATACTATAGTTAATGCTTTTCAATCATTTTCTTAATTCTTGTGCACATGTCCAAAACGACCTATATTAAGGAACGGAGGGAGTATTCTTTTCATTACACTTTTATTCAATTTCTTCCGCGATCAGCGTTACAAATGTTAGTAATGACATTAACTAGTACGTACACAATTAGTATTTGTGAAGAGTATACCATGTTGCTATGTTTAATATTTTTTTTATTAAATGTATATTAAAAGGAATTTAATGAAAGGAGTGGTGGAGAGAATTTTAATCCTTTTTTAAGAAAAAGCCTTAAACTAATTTATCTTACTAAATTAAGTTCTCATTAAGCCAAGCCAAGCCAAATTCATTCAGACTTTCTCGACGATATAAAGTTTCTGATAAATTAAATCATGCTGTGAGGTGAGATGTGAGGAGATTTGGTTTCCTCGTTTTGTACTCGGGGATGATGTGTCAGATTAGCCACAGTTAACAATTCATTTGGGAGGGTAATACGAAAAATTCTTCCCTCCAAATTCGTAATTCCAATCAATAAAAAAAGTAATTCCCTCCAAATAGAGAGTTGAAACCGAATATGAGGAATATTTACACAAAAAATAAAGCAGACAAGTTGATAAATTAGTGCTAAAAATAATGGGATACATTAATTATAATTTATATTGAATTATAAATGAATTTTACATACTAATATGTGAATATAATATTCTATATTAATGTACCAAAAGAAATTAAAAACGGTTATTTGTTTGGACTCTTGGTTTCCAAATATCTCTCTCGCCCACTAAATATTGTATTTCTACTTGTAAAATTTGCACCCAGGTAACTAGTGAATTTTAATTGGTGATGACAATTGAATTTATGTTAATTAATATGACAAATTAATAAATTATTATTGCAATTATTAATAGTTGATCTAATGATTTGTACTTGTTCACTCGTTGCAAAAACTTTCTTTTGTTGCTAATCTTTTTAAGCAACTAAATTAATTGGTAGGAGACGAAAATTAATTTTATAATGTTTGTATAATGCGTTCCCCGCATCTCTCTAGCAAAAATGGGTGTATTTCATGGACTAGGATCCTCTCCATTTCAAATGAAATAGAGACTATTCATTCTTGGTATATTTCTCATCATCATTATCTCTCTTTCTCCCGTCATAACACATTTTAAATCTGGACCATAAAATGGAGAGCCTCCAATTCATTTGAAATGGAGAGGATTCTAATTCGTATTTCATACAGTTGCAAATGAGCAAATCTATAGCAACATGTTGCATATTACATGTAGAGTTGGATTTGCAACTCTTGCCTATGGGCAATTCCATGCAGTTGCAAATGAACAATCCATTTTGGCAGTGCATGTTGAATCCAGAGTTTGATTAATTTGCAACTAGATCTCTCTTATAGGAAATTCCATGCAATTGCAAATGAGCAATCCTTCTTTGGCAGTCTATATATAGCACCCAAGTTGCATGCTAATGAAATAAAATTTTAGAAAATTTATATTTTCACATATATTTTTAATATTTTTGAAAGCGAGTCTCGATCACCTTCATGTGAGAGGGTTGAAAATTAAGGCGAAAATAGTACTCCCCACCAAATTTTAAAACCATTGGTTTCCTCGAAAAGCGACGTCGTGTCGTATGCTCGGCAATGCACTTACGAATGGTGAGTGCATCGTGCAGTTTATGGAATTAATCCGGATGGATCCCTTTCGTAATGCTTTCTTTTACTGATGATGCACACCAATGCAACTAAATTAATTTAAATACTGAAGAACCAAAAGTTGTTAAATGAAGAAGAGTGAGTGAGGCAACAAAAAATAATTAAAACATACATATTGCATGCATGCATGGATTTCAATTGGAAATTATTGGGAAGCTAATAGATATAATATCTAAGTGCGTCTTTTTTGCCATATCTAGCCGACGGCTAAAACAAGTTGACCATCCAATGTTACCAAAAAAAACCTTCTATTATTACTGTGTGGAGAAGGTTTTTTTACAGTTATTTATTTCAAATGCGAGTGAGAAGTCAAAAACTGAAACTAACTTCCCATTTTGAAAAATTAAGTTCATATTTTGAAGGCAAACGTCTCATTGTCATCTAGACCCGGCAATATAGTTGGTTAACTGTCGGATCAACTCATATTAACTAGAACTAAATGGGTTGGTTAACTATTTTTATTTATTTGAGTTGGATAAAGTTTGGAACCATATTTTAAAAAATAAATATAGTTCCAACCCGGTTAACTATTTTTCGACCTATATTTTATTCCAAACCTTAAAAAAATTATATTATGTGAGTATGTATACACTCCTTACCTCACCCACCCCCATCCCACCCCACCCCAAAAAAAAAATAATATTATGTGATTATGTATACACCCTTACCCCCACCCAACCCCACCCCCACTGTAACGACCCCAAAATAGGTCCATTCCATCCAACCTATTCTGAGTCGCCAAATACATGGTATAGAAAAAAAACTGTAACTTTATTACAACAATTGTCGTGCAAAATACAACAACACATATGCTATAAGTTTGGATACAAATATATACCAAATGTGACTCATGTTCCAACCGTGGACATCACCTCACAATGACACCTTACATAAAGGTATAGTCAAAAACTGTTTTAGAAATTAGAATCTTTGGGAAGTGCTCAAGGAAACCTTCGTACATGGGAGGCCACGCGTCTAGGTTATGATAGATATCATATGGCTACAGAATTATCCTTGGTTGACCCAATAGACCCCAAAGAAAAACGAGAAGATTACTATCATATTCTTCCCAATGGTGAGTCTTCTCTTGACTTATCATTATCTCCACTGTCTCTAATTGAGAATTATACTTCAAACAAACACCAAGATTATATAGGTAGTGCCCATAGATATACTCAGCAAGTGGATGAGCACAACCTTGTCTTATGATGACACGAGGTTGTATGTCATTAGACATCTTATATGATAGTGACAAAACACCCTTCCAACGTTGGGTTCGCCTCACCCTATTTTCTTCACCAAATATAACTACTAAATGATGACCACCGTTCTATTCCCTTGTTACCCCCGCTCGACCCAGCTACACTCTTATTACCTGAAAGGAATTGTGAAGTAAAAGGGTGAGCACAACTAGCTCAGTAAAGAATATCATGACTAAAGATAATTCAATTATCAATAGCCTTCATCAACAATAAATCAGAGATTTAGAACATATGGTAAATGATAAAAATTTCAACCATAGTTGCAGCGGAACGTGCAATCCATTAGAAGAGTCAAATAGACTATAAAGTCTATTATCTTTTCCATGTTAAAAACCCACCAACAATGTTTTATCCCTGTAACATCAATCAACAATTCTGGTCCACAATCATATGAATAACTCATAATCATAACTGTAGTTCTAAATTCCTCTTCTCATCCAGGACGAAGATAATTTTCATCACCTATCTTTACCTGAAACATCAAAGATCATGGTTACACCAAATCACATTTCCTGTTCATAATCATACTAATAACTTCATCTTTGCACTACGGCCAAAGATATTCATTTGTATCACCAGTTGGTCATGTTTATCTCAACATCTGTTCATCTTTGCACTACTGGCCAAAGATATTCAACAACATGTCATCTTTGCACTACGGGCCAAAGATATTCATCAATAATTCATCTTTGCACTACAGGCCAAAGATATTCATCAATATTTCATCTTTGCACTACAGGCCAAAGATATTAATATCTCAAAGAAATATATAATCATTTCAGAATTTATATAAACAATAATTATAACCATGTTGATCAATTCACCTTTGCACTTAAGCTAAAGATATTCACTTATAAATTCAATGGTCATGATCATACCAGTCACAATTCAACTTTGCACTACAGGCCAAAGAGAACCCTAGTCATGATCATACCAATAATCTACCCATCTTTACACTCTAGTGAAAGAGAATTTTAACATCAGGGTTATAAAAATGTTATATATGATAATAAAATCAATATAATCAATACATAGTTTTAATCTCGAGAGTAATATTCATAACTCAACTATAATTTGGTTAGAAAAAGAAACCAATTTTTATCGTGAATAGTAACTCGTGAATAGTAACTCATGAATAGTAACTCGACACAAAAAGGTAAAAATTCCACAATAAAATTCATACCAGTATTTCGGTATAATGATATTGAAAGAATAATATTTCTTAAGCTTATAAACAATTTATTTAAATTGTTTACACTTTACTAAATAATGCATTTAATCATTCTAAAATACCAAACTCATAAGATTTTATCACCAATAACCAAAACCCTCATCAAAAATCTGCATATACCTCATATAGGATTCTTAAGACATAAAATCCTATTTTCCAATTTTCTTACTTCACATAACATATTTAATTCATTTACTCATAACTAGTCCATTTTCATGAAAAATACCAAATCAGTTCCAAAAATATTTCTTTTCTGGGATTTAGCATAATATAGTCCCATATTGAACATATATTTTTCTCAGAATTTTTAAAAGTCATTTACTTTTTTTCATATGGCCAAAACAACCGAATATTTAGACATTTATCAAAAATTGTACTTTTATCTAAAAATTCTGAAATTCACAGAGTATACTCCTATCATATACATGTACTCCCAATAAAAATTTCATCAATTTTGGAGTTAACCACAAGGAATTATAAGCGGTTACTTTTAAAATAGTCTTTTCTCATAAAATTCATAACTCTTAATCTATACATCCAAAAATCACCATTTTTGGACACAATCAAGAAAACTCATCAAAATATCATTTCAAATTTTTTCAAAATTTTTGAAGGTCAGAAAAATTACGAAACTGGAAAATATAACAACCCTTAAAATCCCTTACTATCCCTTACCTCAAAAGAGCAGTACTTCTGACTAGAATAACGCTGAACGAACTTGCACCGTATAGCAACACTCAAGATATCAAAATACTCACAAGAATACACTCGATAATATAGAGAGAGAAATAGAGAGAAAACTTCAGTTTTTGGTGTGTTTTTCAATTCTAACTTAGCTCTCTATTTATAGGAAAATTTTGGTAGGTTTGACCTGCAACCTGATGGCTTTACCTGCTACTATTCCCACCCACCACATTTGAAATATAATTCAGCACATTTCTTCACCAACCACAAGTGGGGCCCACCAATTCTAGAATTTTCCACCAAAATGATAAACTCCGAAAATTTAACAATTTCTGAACCAGTCATCTCGTAAAATTCATAATAAATCATACGTTCATTTTTAACGGTTCAAAATTTATGGGCATATACTCAACTTATATATGTATAACATATCCAAAAATTACCACGATCCAACGGTCGGATTAAAAATTATAACCCCCGTAAAATATCTCAAAAACCCTGATTTTTAAAACCTCTATTCCGACAAAAATACGGATAAAAACCTCAACATTAACTCCTTTATTTTTAACCACAAAAATATATCCCTCGTTTATATCCACATAAAATAAATATTTCTTTATCATATGAATCAATAATTAATTATTCACAAATAATATTACAGAATCACATTTATGACAACCAGGCCGTTCCCAGGAAAGAGGGGACTTTTCAATAAGGATTTATCCTTACTGGCGCGCAATTAGATGACCAAACCTCTCCTTAGACAGAACTTTCTAGACATTACCAATAATGCTATCTAATAATATTATTCAAATAATATGAATTATTGATCTGATAATAGAAAATACTGTGCAGCAACAATTATTGAAACAAAAATAATATAAAATATCAACGCAGTAATTATTGAATCAATAAAGTAAAATATTGAACAGTAATTACTGTAACAATTATTGAGTAGTGTCTTCTTACGTAAGAATCAATAATTTTAAAAATACTGTGCAATACCGTGTGCTACTGTGCAATAACGCGTATTACTGTATTTTAACCAACGGGTATTCCAACAGTGTTAACAGTAACAACTACGCCGTTATTTGTAAAAACTCAAATTTGTCGTTTTCTTCACCCGACAGTTATTCGTTATGGGGCCCACAAATAGCTGCGCCGTCGTACGAATATTCCCCGACAGAAAGAATATTCCACGACCAAACGAATATTCCCCGACAACAATGATTATTTTATAACCACTTGCTTATTTTGAAAAAAAAAAATTCATATTTCACCCATAACTTTAAACTTTTATCAATTTAACCATTTACTGAATAGTAATTATAAGAAAAATTGAATACTTTTATTTCATAAAATTCGGGGTCTTACACCCACCCCTCACCCGTGACAACCCCAAAATAGGTCCATTCCATCCAATCCACTCTGAGTCGTCAAATACATAGTACAGAAAATAACTACAACTTTATTACAACAATTGTCGTGCAAAATACAACAACACATATGTCGTGAGTTTGGATATAAATATATACCAAATGTGACATTGGACACCATCATGTGTCAGCACCTCACAAAGGTACCTTACATAAAGGTACAGTCAAAAACTGTTTTAGAAACTAGAATCTTTGGGAAGTGCTCAAGGAAACCTTCGTACATGTGAGGCCATGCTTCTAGGTTATGATAGATATCATATGGCCACATAATTATTCTTGGTTGACCCAATAGACCCCAAAGAAAAACGAGAAGATTACTATCATATTCTTCCCAATGGTGAGTCTTCTCTTGACTTATCATTATCTCCACTGTCTCTAATTGAGAATTATACTTCAAACAAACACTAAGATTATATAGGTAGTGCTCGTATATATACTCAGCAAGTGGATGCACACAACCCTGTCTTATGATGACACGAGATTGTATGTCGTTAGACATCTTGTATGATAGTGGCAAAACACCCTTCCAACGTTAGGTACACCTTACTCTATTGGATTCACCAAATAGAACTACTAAATGAACTTTTCTATACTGCTTCGGGAGAATCTCCACAGCTAGAGACCACCGTTCTATTTCCCCGTTACTCTCGCTCGACCCAGCTACACTTTTATTACCTGAAAGGAATTGTGAAGCAAAAGGGTGAGCACAACTAGCTCAGTAAAGAATATCATGACTAAAGATAATTAAATTATCAATAGCCTTCATCAATAATAAATCAGAGATTTAGAACATATGATAAATGATAAAAATTTCAACCATAGTTGCAGCGGAACGAGCATTCCATTAGAAGAGTCAAATAGACTATAAAGTCTATTATCTTCTCCATGTTAAAAAATCCACCAACAATGTTTTATCCTTGTAACATCAATCAACAATTCTGGTCCACAATCATATGAATAGCTCATAATCATAACTGTAATTCTAAATTCCTCTTCTCATCCAGGACGAAGATAATTTTCATCACCTATCTTTACCTGAAACATCAAAGATCATGGTTACACCAAATCACATTTCCTGTTCATAATCATACTAATAACTTCATCTTTGCACCACGGCCAAAGATATTCATTTGTATCACCAGTTGGTCATGTTCATCTCAACACTTGTTCATCTTTGCACTACTGGCCAAAGATATTCAACAACATGTCATCTTTCCACTACGGGCCAAAGATATTTATCAACAATTCATCTTTACACTACAGGCCAAAGATATTCATCAATAATTTATCTTTGCACTACAGGCCAAAGATATTCATCAATAATTCATCTTTGCACTACAGGCCAAATATATTCATATCTCAAAGATATATACTCATTTCAGAATTTATATAAACAGTAATTATAACCATGTTGATCAATTCACCTTTGCACTTAAGCTAAAGATATTCACTTATAAATTCAATGGTCATGATCATACCAGTGATCAACAATTCATCTTTGCACTACTGGCCAAAGAGAACCCATAGTCATGATCATACCAAAAATCTACTCATCTTTACACTTAAGTCAAAGAAAAATTAATATCATCATTAGGGTTATAAAAATATTATATATGATAATAAAAATAATATGATCAACATATAGTTTTAATCTCAAGAGTAATATTCGTAACTCATGAATAGTAAATCGTGAATAGTAACTCATAAATAGTAACCCCGACACAAAAGGTAGAAATTCTACAATAAAATTCATACCAATATTTCGGTATAATGATATTGAAAGAATAACATTTCTTAAATTTATAAATAATTTATTTTAATTATTTACACTTTACTAAAATAATGCATTTAATCATTCTAAAATGCCAAACTCATAAGATTTCATCACCAATAACCAAAACCCTCATCAAAAATCTGCATATACCTCATATAGGATTCTCAAGTCATAAAATCCTATTTTTCAATTTTCTTACTTCACATAACATATTTAATTCATTTACTCATAACTAGACCATTTTCATGAAAAATACCAAATCAGTTCCAAAAATATTTTTTTTCTGGAATGTAGCATAATACAGTCCCATAGTGAACATATATTTTTCTTAGAATTTTTAAAAGTCATTTACTATTTTTTATATGGCCAAAACAGCCGAATATTTAGACATTTATCAAAAATTGTATTTTTATCTAAAAATTTTGAAATTTACAGAGTATACTCCTATCATATACATGTACTCCCAATAAAAAGTTCATCAATTTTGGAGTTAACCACAAGAAGTTATAAGCGGTTATTTTTAAAATAGTCTTTTCTCATAAAATTCATAACTCTTAATCTATACATCTAAAATTCACCATTTTTGGACACAATCAAGAAAATTCATCAAAATATCATTTCAAATTTTTCCAGAATTTTTGAAGGTCAGAAAAATTACGAAACTGAAAAATATAGCAACCCTTAAAATCCCTTACTATCCCTTACCTCAAAAGAGCAGTACTTCTGATCGGTATAAGGCTGAAAAAAACTTGCACTGATGAATAGAAACTCACAGAGTATCTAAATAATCACAAAATACACTCAATAATCTAGAGAGAGAAAGAGAGAAAACTTATGAATTCTGGTGTGATTTTTAATTCTAACTTAGCCCTCTATTTATAGGAAAATATTAGCACGCCGAAGCAGACTTAACCTGCAACCTGATGGCTTTCCCTGCTACTATTCTCACCCACCATATTTGAATAAAAATCTCAGCACATTTCTTCACCAACCAAGAGTGGGGCCCACCAATTCTAGAATTTTCTACCAAAATGATAAACTCCGAAAATTTAACAATTTCTGAACCAGTCATCCCGTAAAATTCGTAACAAATCATTCGTTCATTTTTAACGGTTCAAAATTTGTGGACATATACTCAACTTATATATGTATAACATATCTAAAAATTATCACGATCCAACGGTCGGATTAAAAATTATAACCCCCGCAAAATAACTCAAAAACTCTAATTTAATTTTTAATACCTCCATTCTGACAAAAATACTGATAAAACACATCAACATTAACTCCTTCATTTTTAACCACAAAAATATATCCCTCATTTATATTCACATAAAATAAATATTTCCTTATCATATGAATCAATAATTAATTATTCACAAATAATATTACAGAATCACATTTATGGCAACCAGGCCGTTCCCAGGAAAGAGGGGGCTTTTCAATAAGAATTTTTCCTTATTGGCGCGCAATTAGATGACCAAACCTCTCCTTAGACAGAACTTTCTAGACATTGTCAATAATGTTATCTAATAATATTATTCAAATAATATGAATTATTGATCTAATAATGGGAAACACTGTGCAGTAACAATTATTGAACAACAACAATATAAAATATAAACGCAGCAATTATTGAATCAATAATATAAAATATTGAACAGTAACTACTGTAACAATTATTGAGTAGTGCCTTCCTTCGTAAGAATCAATAATTTAAAAATACTGTGTAATCCGTGTGCTACTGTGCAACCACGCGTATTACTGTATTTTAACCACCGGGTATTCCAACAGTGTTAACGGTAACAACTACGCCGTTAATTATAAAAACTCAATTTTTGTCGTTATCTTCATCCGACATTTATGGGCTCACAAATAGTTGCGCCGTCGTACGAATATTCCCCGACAGAAAGAATACTTCACGACCAAACGAATATTCCCCGACAACAATGATTATTTTATAACCACTTGCTTATTTTGAAAATTTTTTTACATTTCACCCATAACTTTAAACTTTTATCAATTTAACCATTTACTGAATAGTAATTATAAGAAAAATTGAATACTTTTATTTCTTAAAATTCGGGGTCTTATAATCTCCCCTCCTTATAAAATTTCGTCCCCGAAATTTACGTACCTAGTATTTCGAAGAGTTGAGAATACCTTGCTTTCAATTCAGATTCTATCTCTCAGATCATCATGATTTCTCCATTGCTCATCTCCCATGATAACTTTATTTGGGTTCCTCATTTGTTGGGAAGTCATGACAACCGCCATCCCTCGAACTACTCGGTTTTGACTTGTCTGGGGCAGCATTTGGCGTCATCACTACCGTTGGAATATACTTTTCTATAGGACATATTCCTCCCTCAACTGCCTCGTTGTACTCCTCATTCATGATCTGAATCATCAATCTTCGATCCATATCGGATTCAGGTTGACCGCTATGTACAGGGTAATTCAAAACTCGATGTTGGGTTCTCCCAATTGCTTTCCAAAAAGAGAAATTTATATCATCTATTTTAGCCTTCTTAGATCGGACATCTCTTTCCACAATATCCACGTGTCGTGCGGCTTTTGCCCATGCATCACTTATTCTCACTCGTTTAGTTTTTTCTTCTTTCAGCTCAGATTCCATCTTTATCATCTTATACTCTGCCAAAGAATGCTTCTGTTCAAGCATCACATATCGGGTAACACAAGCTTGAATTGTTGCATCCTTTTGTTCCATGACCGCCTGTCGTTCTTCAGCCTGCTCTTCTAACTAATGAATACGATTTTGAAATTCTACATTTTGATCATATAATACCTCTAATAAACTCTCCTCAGGTACCTCTTCTTCCTCTTCTTCCTCAGTCTCAGCTGTTACCTCTGCGACTATCTCGGGTGCAACTATCAATTCTTCACTCACCACATGGATATCTCTAATTCTTTCTTCGTCTGACATCATATTATCACGGTTAGTGATTAGAGGTATCCCCACAGTTTCGTTCACTCCATTGTTAGCATTCTCAGCTACCATTGTCAAATACTGCCATAAAATAAGGGTTAATTAAACAAATTAACATATCACATAATATCCCGATATTATGACTGACTAACAAATAAGCTTAGGTAGGACACACTAGCGAAAAATTTACTCATCTCTCCCCTCCTAGTTATATTCCCCGATCTCCGCCAGAGACCATATCCCTAAGCTCTGATACCACCTGTGAGGTTAGGGATATGATCTCTGGCGGAGATCGGGGAATACAACTAGGAGGGGAGAGATGAGTAAATCCTTCGCTAGTGTGTCCTACCTAAGCTTATTTGTTGGTCAGTCATAATATTGGGATATTATGTGATATGTTAATTTGTTTAATTAACCCTTGTTTTATGGCAGTATTTGAGAATGACAGCTGAGAATGCTAACAATGGAGTGAATGAGACTGTGGGGATACCTCTAATCACTAACCGTGATAATGTGATGTCAGACGAAGAAGGAATTAGAGATATCCATGTGGTGAGTGAAGAATTGATAGTTGCACCCGAGATAGTCGCAGAGGTAACAGCTGAGACTGAGGAAGAAGAGGAAGAAGAAGTACCTGAGGAGAGTTTATTAGAGGTATTATATGATCAAAATGTAGAATTTCAAAATCGTATTCATGAGTTAGAAGAGCATGCAGAAGAACGACAGACGGTCATGGAACAAAAGGATGCAACAATTCAAGCTTGTGTTACCCGATATGTGATGCTTGAACAGAAGCATTTTTTGGCAGAGTATAAGATGATAAAAATGGAATCTGAGCTGAAAGAAGAAAAAATTGAACGAGTGAGAATAAGTGATGCATGGGCAAAAGCCGCACGACACGTGGATATTGTGGAAAGAGATGTTCGATCTAAGAAGGCTAAAATAGATGATATAAATTTCTCTTTTTGGAAAGCAATTGGGAGAACCCAACATCGAGTTTTGAATTACCCTGTACATAGCGGTCAACCTGAATCCGATATGGATCGAAGATTGATGATTCAGATCATGAATGAGGAGTACGAAGAGGCAGTTGAGAGAGGAATATGTCCTATAGAAAGGTATATCCCAACGGTAATGATGACGCCAAATGCTGCCCCAGACAAGTCAAAGCCGGGTAGTTCAAGGGAGAGCGGTTGTCATAACTTCCCAACAAGTGAAGAACACAAATGAAGTTATCACGGGAGATGAGCAATGGAGAAATCATGATGACCCAGGAGATAGAATCTGAAATGAAAGTAAGGTATTCTCAACTTTTTGAAATACCAGGTACGTAAATTTCGGGGACGAAATTTCATAAGGAGGGGAGATTGTAAGACCCCGAATTTTATGAAATAAAAGTATTCAATTTTTCTTATAATTACTATTCAGTAAATGGTTAAATTGATAAATGTTAAAGTTAAGGGTGATATATGATTTTTTTTTCAAAATACACAAGTGGTTATAAAATATTCATTGTTGTCGGGGAATATTCGTTTGGTCGTGGAATATTCTTTCTGTCGGGGAATATTCGTACGACGGCGCAACCATTTGTGGGCCCCATAACAGAATAACTGTCGGGTGAAGAAAATGACAAATTTGATGTAAGACCCCAACTTTTATAAATAAAAATGAATTTTCTATAAATATCATTTTTGAATATTATGGAGTTAATTTGATATAATGTTATAGTTGTGGGTAATATTTATAAATTTTGCAAAGTACGCAAGTTGTTATATAATATTTGATTGGTCGGGGAATATTCGTTTTAACAGGGAATATTCGTACAACGGCACAATCATTGGTGGACCCCACAACGGAATTATTGTCGGATTGAGAAAACGATAAAAATATTTTATTAAAAATAACGACGGAAGTTTTACTATTGATACTGTTGAACTACTAGGTAGTAAAAGTACAGTAATACATGTGGTTGCATAGTAGCACACGGTATTGATTATTAATGCTTATGTGAGAAGTCACTCAGTTTGATTCAATTATTGTCAGTTAATAATATGAATTATTTAGCGATAATGACGTTTTGTTTTATTCGTATTATTAACGTAATAAAACAGAAATATCTTTTTATATAAAATAGAATACTTTATTAAAGTTATTCTATAAATAGAATATATTATATTTTATTTAAAAGATTTTCTTTAAATATGGACCGTCAGATTAAAGTAATCAATCTGGACCGTTCATGGATTAGTTACTATGCATTCTATTTTTCTATAAATAACAGCTCATTCCTTCATTATTTCTTATGAATTCACTGAACTCTAGAGAGAGAAACTATAGAGAGAGAGAAGAAGAGTATTCTGCTACTTAACTACTTTCTTATTTCAGCTCTTCTTTAAAACGGTAAGGGGTGTTATTCTTTCTTATTCATGAAGAGAACTGTTGTTATTCCATTTCTTATTATTCTGTTGGAATAACCTGTATACGCGGTCTACCCTATACTTGGTGACATTCTTCTATTATTCTGTTGGAACATCCTGTCTGTGTGTGTTACACCGGACCTGGTTCTTTTTTTATTATTATTCTGTTGGAACATCCTGTCTGTGTGTTTTACACCAGACCTGGTTCCGTCTTTATTATTATTCTGTTGGAACATCATGTCTGTATTTTTTACACCGGACCTGGTTCCGTCTTTATTATTATTCTGTTGGAACATCCTGTCTGTGTGTTTTACACCGGACCTGGTTCCGTCATTATTATTATTCTGTTGGAACATCCTGTCTGTGTGTTTTACACCGGACCTGATTCCGTCTTTATTATTATTCTGTTGGAATATCCTGTCTGTGCGTTTACGCCGGACCTGGTTCCATTATTTATTATTCTATTGGAATAACCTGTTTGTGCGGTCTATCGCATGCCGGGTGATTTCTTTTGTTATTCCATTCTTTATGATACTCAGTTGGTTAAGTTTTGACTTCTATACTCCATGAAATTAGTGGAATATCCTTGATAATTGCGGTTCATCCAGTATCTTTTCATGAAAATATTCTTCTAAGTATTCTTGAATTTTACTCCACAAAGCAGTATCATGTTGACAATTTGGACATTGTTAATTCTTGGATAAATTAATTCTTGAACTTGTTTTATTGAATTCTTATATCATTGTCATCATCCTCATGTTTATAAAATGTTAAAAGTCATCTGTGGCATGTAGTGTATAGATGGACTTGGTATGATTATGACCAGAGATTATTCGGTATAATCATGACCGTAATGTTACAAATGATGTGGTAAATATCCTCATTGGCCCGTAGTGCGTTGATGGACAGTTGTTGGCATGATCATGACCATTAATGAATACACGAATATCATTGGCCGTAGTGCAGGGGTGATTCGATGATGTGGATTATTTTATTAAGCTGAGTCCCAGCGATCACAGTGTTGAAAAACCTTTTAAATCATAAAAGATAGTAGAGTTTATTTTCTACTTGACTCTTTTAATGGATTGCTTGTTCCGCTGCAGTTAAACTTGATGTCTATTATATTTTATCAGTTTAACATTGTTGAAGGCTAATGATAATTTATTCTGCATTATCTTAGTCATAATATTTCTTACTGGGCTAGTTGAGCTCACCCTTTCTTTCACCGTTCTCTTCAGGAAATGAGAACGTTGCTGGGGCAAGTCGGGGAACGGAGTGATGGTCCGAATGATAGTATTAGTTAGTAGTCCTCACTATTCTATGTAATGGTGTGTTAATAAATGTAATGAGGACTCTTTTTGAGTATGAATACTCTCTAGAAGATAATATTTGTATTCAAACTCACAGTTTATGTTTTGTCATATTGTACACGACAGTTGTATTTGTATTCTGTACTATGTATCTAACGACCCAAGATGGGTGATGTATACCTATTTTTAGGGGCGTCACATTTGAGTTTTTACAAATAACGGCGTAGTTGTTACCGTTAACACTGTTGAAATACCCGATGGTTAAAATACAGTAATACGCGTTATTGCACAGTAGCACACGGTATTGCATAGTATTTTTGAAATTATTGATTCTTACATAAGAAGGCACTACTCAATAATTGTTACAGTAATTACTGTTCAATATTTTATTTTATTGATTCAATAATTACTACGTTAAAATTTTATATTATTGTTGTTCAATAATTGTCACTGCACAGTATTTCCCATTATCAGATCAATAATTCATATTATTTGAATAATATTATTAGATAACATTATTGGCAATGTCTAGAAAGTTCTGTCTAAGGAGAGGTTTGGTCACCTAATTGCGCGCCAGTAAGGAGAAATTCTTATTGGAAAGCTCCCTCTTTCCTGGGAACGGCCTGGTTGTCATAAATATGATTCTGTAATATTATTTGTGAATAATTAATTATTGATTCATATGATAAGAAAATATTTATTTTATGTGGATATAAATGAGGGATATATTTTTGTGGTTAAAAATAAAGGAGTTAATATTGAGGTGTTTTATCTGTATTTTTGTCGGAACGGAGGTATTGAAAATCAAATTAATGGTATTTTGCGATGATTATAATTTTTAATCCGACCGTTGGATCGTGGTAATATTTGGATATGTTATACATATATAAGTTGAGTATATGTCCACAAATTTTGAACCTTTAAAAATGAACGTATGATTTGTTATGAATTTTACGAGATGACTGGTTCAGAAATTGTTGAATTTTCGGAGTTAATCATTTTGGTGAAAAATTTTAGAATTGGTGAGCCCCACTCTTGGTTGATGAAGAAATGTGATGAGATTTTTATTCAAATATGGTGGGTGGAAATAGTAGCAGGTAAAGCCATCAGGTTACAGGTTAAGTCTGATTCGGCGTGCTAACATTTTTCTATAAATAGAGGGCTAAGTTAGAATTGAAAATCACACCATAATTCATAAGTTTTCTCTCTTTCTCGATTATTGAGTATATTTTGTGAGTATTTAGATACTCTGTGAGTTTTTATTCATCAGTGCAAGTTTCTTTCAGCCTTATACCGATCAGAAGTACCGCTCTTTTGAGGTAAGAGATAGTAAGGGATTTCAAGGGTTATTATATTTTTTCAGTTCGTAATTCTTCTGACTTTCAAAAAATTCTGGAAAAATTTAAAATGATATTTTGATGAGTTTTATTGATTGTGTCCAAAAATGGTGATTTTTTGATGTATAGATTAAGAGTTATGAATTTTATGAGAAAAGACTATTTTCAAAGTAACCGCTTATAACTCCTTGTGGTTAACTCCAAAATTGATGAAATTTTTATTGGGAGTACATGTATATGATAGGAGTGTACTCTATGAATTTCAGAATTTTTAGATAAAAGTACAATTTTTAATAAATGTCTAAATATTCGGCTGTTTTGGCCATATGAAAAATAGTAAATGACTTTTAAAAATTCTGAGAAAAATATATGTTCACTATGGGACTATATTATGCTAAATCCCAGAAAAAAAATATTTTTGGAACTGATTTGGTATTTTTCATGAAAATAGTCTAGTTATGAGTAAATGAATTAAATATGTTTTGTGAAGAAAGAAAATTAGAAAATAGGATTTTATGGCTTGAGAATCCTATATGAGGTATATGCAGATTTTTTATGAGGGTTTTTAGTTATTGGTGAAGAAATCTTATTAGTTTGGCATTTTAGGATGATTAAATGCATTATTTAGTAAAGTGTAAACAATTAAAATAAATTGTTTATAAGCTTAAGAAATATTATTATTCTTTAAATATCATTATACCGAAATATTGGTATGTATTTTATTGTAAAATTTCTACCTTTTTGTGTCGAGTTACTATTTACGAGTTACTATTCACGAAAAAATTAGTTTCTTTTTCTAACCAAATTATAGTTGATTTACAAATATTACTCTTGAGATTAAAACTAGATGTTGATCATATTATTTTTATTATTATATATAACATTTTTATAACCCTAATGATGATATTTCTCTTTGACTTGAGTGTAAAGATGGGTAGATTTTTGGTATGATCATGACTATGGGTTCTCTTTGGCCAGTAGTGCAAAGTTGAATTGTTGATTAGTATGATCATGACCATTGAATTTATAAGTGAATATCTTTAGCTTAAGTGCAAAGGTGAATTGATCAACATGGTTATAATTATTGTTTATATAAATTCAGAAATGATTATATATTTCTTTGAGATATTAATATATTTGGCCTGTAGTGCAAATACGAACTGTTGATGAATATATTTGGCCGTAGTGCAAATATTAACTGTTGAGGAATATCTTTGGCCTGTAGTGCAAAGATGAAATATTGATGAATATCTTTGGCCTGTAGTGCAAAGATGAATTGTTGATGAATATCTTTGGCCCGTAATGTAAAGATGACATGTTGTTGAATATCTTTGGCCAGTAGTGCAAAGATGAACAAATATTGAGATAAACATGACCAACTGGTGATACAAATGAATATCTTTGGCCGTAGTGCAAAGATGAAGTTGTTAGTATGATTATGAACATGAAATGTGATTTGATATAACCATGATCTTTGATGTTTCAGGTAAAGATAGGTGATGAAAATTATCTTCGTCCTGGATGAGAAGAGGAATTTAGAACTACAGTTATGATTATGAGTTATTCATATGATTGTGGACCAGAATTGTTGACTGATGTTACAAGGATAAAACATTGTTGGTGGATTTTTAACATGGAGAAGATAATAGACTTTATAGTCTATTTGACTCTTCTAATGGATTGCTCGTTCCGCTGCAACTATGGTTGAAATTTTTATCATTTACCATATGTTCTAAATCTCTGATTTATTATTGATGAAGGTTATTGATAATTTAATTATCTTTAGTCATGATATTCTTTACTGAGCTAGTTGTGCTCACCCTTTTGCTTCACAATTCTTTTCAGGTAATAAGAGTGTAGCTGGATCGAGCGAGAGTAACGGAGAAATAGAACGGTGGTCTCTAGCTGTGGATGTTCTCCCGAAGCAGTATAGAAAAGTTCATTTAGTAGTTTTATTTGGTGAATCCAATAGGGTAAGGTATACCCAACGTTGGAAGGGTGGTTTGCCACTATCATACATGATGTCTAACGACATACAACCTCGTGTCATCATAAGACAGGGATGTGCTCATCCACTTGATGAGTATATATACGAGCACTACCTATATAATCTTGGTGTTTGTTTGAAGTATAATTTTCAATTAGAGACAGTAGAGATAATGATATGTCAAGAGAAGACTCACCATTGGGAAGAATATGATAGTAATCTTCTCGTTTTTCTTTGAGGTCTATTGTGTCAACCAATGATAATTCTGTGGCCATATGATATCTATCATAACTTAGACGCATGGCCTCCCATGTACGAAGGTTTCCTTGAGCACTTCCCATAGATTTGATGTCCACGGTTGAAACATGAGTCACATTTGGTATATATTTATATCCAAACTCACAGCATATGTGTTGTTGTATTTTGCACGATAATTGTTGTAATAAAGTTGTAGTTGTTTTCTGTACCATGTATTTGGCGACTCAAAATAGGTTGGATGGAATGGACCTATTTTGGGGTTGTCACATCACCCCCCACCCACACCAAAAAAAAATAATATGTATACACCACCCACCCCACCCCACCCCACCCCTTACCCTCACTCACCCCATCCCACCCCACCCACCCCACCCACCTACCTATCTACCCACCCACCTACCCACTCCCACACCCTACCCCCACCTACCTATCCACCCCACCCCACCCCACCCCACCCAAAAAAAATAATATAATGTGATTATGTATACACCTCTTACCCCCTACCCTACCCCACCCCCCACCTCCACCCCACCCAAAAAAGATAATATGTATACACCATCCACCCCACCCCACCACCCACCCACCCATATTAAAAGTTCATTTAAAAGTTCTGTTTAAAAGTCAAAACATCTTTAAAATGGTTAATGTGATTAATATGGTTTTTAACCATAACCATGTGGTTCCAACCCACATAACACATATTAAAAATGGTTAATATAGTTTTGATTCTTAAATGGAACCATAACCATATTTTAAAAATCAAAACCAACCCATAACTATATTTTGCCAAGCCTATTGTCATCTACTAGGTTCATGGCATACATTTAAATTTGTGTGTGTAATTAAAAAATAATTAAGCAATAGTAGTACTACTATGATGACAAAAATTACTTGCAAAATGACGTGGTTTGTTGTGGTTGATTACTATCATTAGGTCCACCCATATATTATGAATCATGCATTCACTAATTACACTCTGTCATATCATTTAAAATTAAGAGTGGAAATTGATTGAAAGTTAAAAATGAAAGAAATAAGGTAGTTATAGTGACTCTTGTCCGCTAGAATAATTGATAGAAGGCGAGTTTACTTTTTTAATTCAGGCCATTGATATTTGTTATGAAAAGTAGATATCGTATTTGCCCATTTTTAATTCATAGCAAATATATATTATGTATCTTCTCAATTTTTTTAATTAGTGGATTAAACATTTAATTTTTTTTAATTACGTCTAATTGATAGTAACACGTTAGAAATTGATGACATGACAGCGACATGTGACTAAAAAAATACTTATGTGTAATATTGAGTCTTATTTTAACATTTATTCGATTAATTTCTTATACCAAAAATGGTAAATATAAGATCATTATTAATTTTTTTGAAGTAAATTTAATACATTACAAACTCAGCTTAAAAACCTTGAACTTTAATTTTATTTCATAATCATTAATAATCAATACAATTAATTTTTTATACCAAAAAAGGTAAAATTATCATTAAATTTATTTTAAAAAAATAATAATGGTCTTCTATTATCCTTTTTGGTACAAAAAATTAATTGAATAAACGTTAAAAAGAAACTTAGCTCAGTTGGTGTACTAGGCTTCTTGTAAAGCAAGAGTTCTTAGGTTCAATAATTGGCAGTTATCAAGGTAGGGTGTGTATTTAATTTCAGTCAAAACTAGCAATAATAAATATTTTTAAGTCACGTGTCGTTGTCTGTCATCAATTTTCTGACGTGATACTATCAATTAGACGTAATAAAAAAATAAAAGTTTAATTCCCTAATTAAAAAAATTTAAGAAGACAATCCCCAAAATAGAAAAAAAATTAAAAGTTTAATTCCCTAATTAAAAAAATCGAGAAGACAATCCCTAAAATAAAAAGAAATAAAAAAATTAAGGATATTAATCCATATTTAGGCGTATACCTTTCTTAAGTTTTTTTCTAATGTATTATTGTTCGGACATAATGGAATGTAGTAAGATATGAATTGATGGAATAAACATTCTTTTAAACCCAAGGGATGCTCAAGGAGATCAATTTCCTATTTTTCTTGACTTCTTGGGTTTAAACCTTACGTTAAACACTTGGGAAAAAAATTTCGGAATGCAGCAAGTCGATATGAGAGGTACGTTTTTAAGATCGTTCAGATGGACTTAGTTTCAGTTGATGTGTAAGTTGGTCCCAAAAAAAATCCCATTTTAAAATAGCATTTTGATAAAATGATGCATATATATGTAAATTTGACTACATGCATGTGACATGGAACTTAAACAATTTTGAGTCAGGGGTGATAGGACCCAACCTAGCTATTCCTAGGCTATCCCTAGTTTAGAGGTTCAATGGGGAAAACAAGTCATTGTTGCTAACTGTGTTGCTATCGATGTGGTTCCATATGTACTCTGAGATTACTACATATGTTGCACAACCAAGGTTGAGTTATACTCTTAACAAAGTTGTTGTATCACATGTGAAATGCTTTGCCTATATTAACTAAAAGTGGATCCGCTTCTTTTAGAGGGTTAATTGTGATTTATTCTCTTAGAGGTTTATGAAACAGGATTTTGCGCATGGCGATAATAGCGTAATGCATTGACAATACTGACCGTGGAGGAGGATTTTGTATGCGTGTGACAATTTCAATCATGTCATTTAGGGCTTGAGGTTCAATCTGCAGACACTACATGACTTTGATTTGTTCACACTAAGAGAATGTTCAATGTTCGTCATACCTTTTTTTATGCATACAAGCCTTGGAGTTGTTTGATAGAAATTATTTGGAAGAAAATTAGTTTTTCCAAACAAGTGGGGATTGTTATATATTGCTCCTTATTTTATACTTTTAGGAGTTGTTATTTGTCATATTTGAGTTTGATAAAACTCATTTGTGGACATAATTATAGTATAAAAGGTGTAGTTTATTGTCCTCTATGTGAAGAATAAGAGAGTAACTATTCATTTGGTTCAAGCTCAAATCATTTGATTTGAGTTTATCAATGTATAAAGTGAGATATTTGATAAGGGACAAATTTGTTTGTAAAACTTGGTTTGTCTTGGTTCCATATTGATTAAATAAACAATTACTAGTTGCTTTATAATAAGCATAAGCGGTATAATCTTATTTAATTATATGGAACAAAAAAAAGTCCAATATATTTTGAATTGACAACTAGTAAATTTAAAAAAAATTAATGCGTCTCTCCATTTTTTCTATTTACATATAATATTATTAATAATTTGTAACTTACATCATTATGACTAATGCGTAACGTACAATATTATTTAGTAATAATGTGTAATTAAATAGAATTGACAATAGTTGTTACTATTACACACACAAACACACACATATATATGAGAAATGAAGAATATATACTTACGTTATAAAAAAACAAATTGCACATAAAATTCTTTTATCTCTCACTTAGTTTTTTCTATAAACGTATAACTATCACACAAAAATATTCGACTGGAACCAGGGGCGGATCTATTAATTAAAGGGCAGCATAGGCAGCTGCCCTTGCTGGATTTTTTTATATATGTATAGAAGTAAGGACATATATGTATGTCAGGAATAAGCATGTAAATGTTATTCCTATTTATATATGATTTGATTATGATAAATATGAATGAATATGCAAGTATGCTTGCATTAAGAAAAGCTGTAAAGTCCTTTGATAGATAATAGGAACATACGTACAAGGACTTAATATGAATCGATCAAATATGTTAGGTTGATCCTACATAAGCAAAACAGCTTTGTAAAGTTCTTAAAAAGAAATGATGTACAAGGACTATAAATATAGAAAGATCAAGCTTGTTAGGTTGATCTTATAATGTAATAGATAAGCTTGTTTGATCGTCGAGCACTGCACCAGAAATCGTAGTCTGCCAGGAGAGTCAAGGAAAACTCGAGAGCAATCGAGCCAGAATCTTAGTCTGCAAGATAGTAGATCTCGGAGTTCGTAGACTGCGCTAGGGGAGACGAAGAAGGATCGTAGTGTGTCGAGTAGTACTTCCTCAGAGCCGTAGTCTGCTGAGGGAGTCATGTTCAGAATCGTAGAGACAGCCTGTCTACGAGCCGACCGAATATTTGCCAAAGCCAAGTCAAGAATCGCAGACTACACTCGGAGTCGTAGAGTCTACAGATGCCGAAGCCAAGTCAAGAATCGTAGACTACACTCGGAGACGTAGAGTCTACTGATCATATCCGAGGAAAAAATCGTAGTCGAGCAAGATCAGATGAAGACAACGTGCATAACGACAGAAATCGTAGAGTGTTAAGACCTGATCTCGAAGTCATAGTACCTGCACAGCCAAAGCCGAATCATAAAGCGCAGAACTAAGACTCCAACAGAAGTGCTCACAACGCCAATGCAGAATCGTAGAGCAAACACGATTCTCAACAAAGAGCACTCCCAGAATATCCAAAGCATGAAGCCTCTGGTCTGAGCTGCAAAGATACATCCCACCTAAAGGAAACCAGAGAGCACTCAACGAATGGCATGCAAGCTAACAGGAGATCTAAGCACCAACCCAATTGACATCTAGATTGAGTTGTGAAGCTATTCGAGATAAAGTCTTCCACAAGGTGATCACAAGAAGACTTCTGTAAGACCCCAACTTATTATAAATGAAATTGAATTTCCTCTATTTATAATTTTAAAATAGTAAGGGTTGATTTGATTAACGTGATTAGTTATGGGTAAAAATGCGCAAATATTTTTAAATAAGTAAGCGGTTATAAAATATTCATTGTTGTCGGAGAATATTAGTTTGGTCGTGGAATATTTTTACTGTCGGAGAATATTCGTACGACGGCACAGCCTTGTGTGGGCCCCATAATGGAAAGCGATTGGATGAAGAAAACGACAAGTATAAGTTGTTTATAAGTAACAGCGTAGTTGTTACCGTTAATACTGTTGGAATACCCGGTGGTTAAAATACAGTAGCACACGGTATTGCATCAATTATTGATTCTTACGTAAGAAGGCACTACTCAATAATTGTTACAGTAATCACTGTTCAATATTTTATTTTATTGATTCAATAATTGCTACGTTGATATTTTATATTATTGTTGTATAAATAATTGTCATTGCACACTATTTTTCATTATCGGAGTAATAATTCATATTATTTGAATAATATTATTAGATAGAATTATTAGCAATGTCTAGAAAGTTCTGTCTAAAGAAAGATTTGGTCACCTAATTGCGCGCTAGTAAGGAAAAATCCTTATTGGAAAGCCCCCTCTTTCCTAGGAACGGTCTGGTTGTCAGTATTGTGATTCTGTAATATTATTTGTGAATAATTAATTATTGATTTGTATGATAAAGAAAATACTCATTTTATGTGGATATAAATGGAGAAATTTTTTTTTATGTGACAATTGTTGAAAATTGATCTTTTATCTTTTCTGATAATATATATTATTATATTTTAATAATATAATAATGATGATATTTTTACAATGAATGTGTGATATATGAATAAATGAGGAGGAAGAGTATTTTTGTTACTAAAAATATTTAAAACATGTTTTTCATATTTAAAAATATTTAAAACATGTTTTTCATATTTGTGGACCCCATTTTTTGACTGAAATTTGATTATAGCTTGTAAAATCGTCCGTATGTGGATTTCGGTCAATTTCTGTTTGGAATTTGAAAAAACTTAAACTTACAAGGTTGTAGAGAATTGAATTTCCTATGGAATGGACATAAGATTCGATTTTTTTTGATAAAAGAGCTATTTATTGTGAATTATTGAAGTTCCGGTATATCGGGTTTGAATTGATTTTTGGAGTTTTAAATGTTTTTGTTTAGAAAAAAGTTTTTGCTGTTTTTGGCACATGTGTGGCTGATGTTTTGGTCAAAAGGTGGGCTAAGAAAAATTATGTAAATATATTAATATTTTATTAAATTTTCTGCTTTGGTGTTCTAAGTATTTTCCTATAAATAGGGTGCTTAGGTTAGAATTAAAAATCACACCAGAAATAAGTTTTCTCTCTCTATATTATCGAGCGTATTCTTGTGAGTATTTTGATACTTTGAGTGTTGTTATACGGTGCAAGTTCCCTTCAGCACTATATCCAGTATTCCAGTCAGAAGTACTGTCTTTTCGAGGTAAGGGATGTTATTTTTTTTATAAATGATATTATTTCTTTCAATATCATTATGCTGAAATATTGATCTGAACTTACTACATATGTTGCACAACCAAGGTTGAGTTATACTCTTAACAAAGTTGTTGTATCACATGTGAAATGCTTTGCCTATATTAACTAAAAGTGGATCCGCTTCTTTTAGAGGGTTAATTGTGATTTATTCTCTTAGAGGTTTATGAAACAGGATTTTGCGCATGGCGATAATAGCGTAATGCATTGAGAATACTGACCGTGGAGGAGGATTTTGTATGCGTGTGACAATTTCAATCATGTCATTTAGGGCTTGAGGTTCAATCTGCAGACACTACATGACTTTGATTTGTTTACACTAAGAGAATGTTCAATGTTCGTCATACCTTTTTTTATGCATACAAGCCTTGGAGTTGTTTGATAGAAATTATTTGGAAGAAAATTAGTTTTTCCAAACAAGTGGGGATTGTTATATATTGCTCCTTATTTTATACTTTTAGGAGTTGTTATTTGTCATATTTGAGTTTGATAAAACTCATTTGTGGACATAATTATAGTATAAAAGGTGTAGTTTATTGTCCTCTATGTGAAGAATAAGAGAGTAACTATTCATTTGGTTCAAGCTCAAATCATTTGATTTGTGTTTATCAATGTATAAAGTGAGATATTTGATAAGGGACAAATTTGTTTGTAAAACTTGGTTTGTCTTGGTTCCATATTGATTAAATAAACAATTACTAGTTGCTTTATAATAAGCATAAGCAGTATAATCTTATTTAATTATATGGAACAAAAAAAAGTCCAATATATTTTGAATTGACAACTAGTAAATTTAAAAAAAATTAATGCGTCTCTCCATTTTTTCTATTTACATATAATATTATTAATAATTTGTAACTTACATCATTATGACTAATGCGTAACGTACAATATTATTTAGTAATAATGTGTAATTAAATAGAATTGACAATAGTTGTTACTATTACACACACAAACACACACATATATATGAGAAATGAAGAATATATACTTACGTTATAAAAAAACAAATTGCACATAAAATTCTTTTATCTCTCACTTAGTTTTTTCTATAAACGTATAACTATCACACAAAAATATTCGACTGGAACCAGGGGCGGATCTATTAATTAAAGGGCAGCATAGGCAGCTGCCCTTGCTGGATTTTTTTATATATGTATAGAAGTAAGGACATATATGTATGTCAGGAATAAGCATGTAAATGTTATTCCTATTTATATATGATTTGATTATGATAAATATGAATGAATATGCAAGTATGCTTGCATTAAGAAAAGCTGTAAAGTCCTTTGATAGATAATAGGAACATACGTACAAGGACTTAATATGAATCGATCAAATATGTTAGGTTGATCCTACATAAGCAAAACAGCTTTGTAAAGTCCTTAAAAAGAAATGATGTACAAGGACTATAAATATAGAAAGATCAAGCTTGTTAGGTTGATCTTATAATGTAATAGATAAGCTTGTTTGATCGTCGAGCACTGCACCAGAAATCGTAGTCTGCCAGGAGAGTCAAGGAAAACTCGAGAGCAATCGAGCCAGAATCTTAGTCTGCAAGATAGTAGATCTCGGAGTTCGTAGACTGCGCTAGGGGAGACGAAGAAGGATCGTAGTGTGTCGAGTAGTACTTCCTCAGAGCCGTAGTCTGCTGAGGGAGTCATGTTCAGAATCGTAGAGACAGCCTGTCTACGAGCCGACCGAATATTTGCCAAAGCCAAGTCAAGAATCGCAGACTACACTCGGAGTCGTAGAGTCTACAGATGCCGAAGCCAAGTCAAGAATCGTAGACTACACTCGGAGACGTAGAGTCTACTGATCATATCCGAGGAAAAAATCGTAGTCGAGCAAGATCAGATGAAGACAACGTGCATAACGACAGAAATCGTAGAGTGTTAAGACCTGATCTCGAAGTCATAGTACCTGCACAGCCAAAGCCGAATCATAAAGCGCAGAACTAAGACTCCAACAGAAGTGCTCACAACGCCAATGCAGAATCGTAGAGCAAACACGATTCTCAACAAAGAGCACTCCCAGAATATCCAAAGCATGAAGCCTCTGGTCTGAGCTGCAAAGATACATCCCACCTAAAGGAAACCAGAGAGCACTCAACGAATGGCATGCAAGCTAACAGGAGATCTAAGCACCAACCCAATTGACATCTAGATTGAGTTGTGAAGCTATTCGAGATAAAGTCTTCCACAAGGTGATCACAAGAAGACTTCTGTAAGACCCCAACTTATTATAAATGAAATTGAATTTCCTCTATTTATAATTTTAAAATAGTAAGGGTTGATTTGATTAACGTGATTAGTTATGGGTAAAAATGCGCAAATATTTTTAAATAAGTAAGCGGTTATAAAATATTCATTGTTGTCGGAGAATATTAGTTTGGTCGTGGAATATTTTTACTGTCGGAGAATATTCGTACGACGGCACAGCCTTGTGTGGGCCCCATAATGGAAAGCGATTGGATGAAGAAAACGACAAGTATAAGTTGTTTATAAGTAACAGCGTAGTTGTTACCGTTAATACTGTTGGAATACCCGGTGGTTAAAATACAGTAGCACACGGTATTGCATCAATTATTGATTCTTACGTAAGAAGGCACTACTCAATAATTGTTACAGTAATCACTGTTCAATATTTTATTTTATTGATTCAATAATTGCTACGTTGATATTTTATATTATTGTTGTATAAATAATTGTCATTGCACACTATTTTCCATTATCGGAGTAATAATTCATATTATTTGAATAATATTATTAGATAGAATTATTAGCAATGTCTAGAAAGTTCTGTCTAAAGAGAGATTTGGTCACCTAATTGCGCGCTAGTAAGGAAAAATCCTTATTGGAAAGCCCCCTCTTTCCTAGGAACGGTCTGGTTGTCAGTATTGTGATTCTGTAATATTATTTGTGAATAATTAATTATTGATTTGTATGATAAAGAAAATACTCATTTTATGTGGATATAAATGGAGAAATTTTTTTTTATGTGACAATTGTTGAAAATTGATCTTTTATCTTTTCTGATAATATATATTATTATATTTTAATAATATAATAATGATGATATTTTTACAATGAATGTGTGATATATGAATAAATGAGGAGGAAGAGTATTTTTGTTACTAAAAATATTTAAAACATGTTTTTCATATTTAAAAATATTTAAAACATGTTTTTCATATTTGTGGACCCCATTTTTTGACTGAAATTTGATTATAGCTTGTAAAATCGTCCGTATGTGGATTTCGGTCAATTTCTGTTTGGAATTTGAAAAAACTTAAACTTACAAGGTTGTAGAGAATTGAATTTCCTATAGAATGGACATAAGATTCGATTTTTTTTGATAAAAGAGCTATTTATTGTGAATTATTGAAGTTCCGGTATATCGGGTTTGAATTGATTTTTGGAGTTTTAAATGTTTTTGTTTAGAAAAAAGTTTTTGCTGTTTTTGGCACATGTGTGGCTGATGTTTTGGTCAAAAGGTGGGCTAAGAAAAATTATATAAATATATTAATATTTTATTAAATTTTCTGCTTTGGTGTTCTAAGTATTTTCCTATAAATAGGGTGCTTAGGTTAGAATTAAAAATCACACCAGAAATAAGTTTTCTCTCTCTATATTATCGAGCGTATTCTTGTGAGTATTTTGATACTTTGAGTGTTGTTATACGGTGCAAGTTCCCTTCAGCACTATATCCATTATTCCAGTCAGAAGTACTGTCTTTTCGAGGTAAGGGATGTTATTTTTTTTATAAATGATATTATTTCTTTCAATATCATTATGCTGAAATATTGATCTGAACTTACTACATATGTTGCACAACCAAGGTTGAGTTATACTCTTAACAAAGTTGTTGTATCACATGTGAAATGCTTTGCCTATATTAACTAAAAGTGGATCCGCTTCTTTTAGAGGGTTAATTGTGATTTATTCTCTTAGAGGTTTATGAAACAGGATTTTGCGCATGGCGATAATAGCGTAATGCATTGACAATACTGACCGTGGAGGAGGATTTTGTATGCGTGTGACAATTTCAATCATGTCATTTAGGGCTTGAGGTTCAATCTGCAGACACTACATGACTTTGATTTGTTTACACTAAGAGAATGTTCAATGTTCGTCATACCTTTTTTTATGCATACAAGCCTTGGAGTTGTTTGATAGAAATTATTTGGAAGAAAATTAGTTTTTCCAAACAAGTGGGGATTGTTATATATTGCTCCTTATTTTATACTTTTAGGAGTTGTTATTTGTCATATTTGAGTTTGATAAAACTCATTTGTGGACATAATTATAGTATAAAAGGTGTAGTTTATTGTCCTCTATGTGAAGAATAAGAGAGTAACTATTCATTTGGTTCAAGCTCAAATCATTTGATTTGAGTTTATCAATGTATAAAGTGAGATATTTGATAAGGGACAAATTTGTTTGTAAAACTTGGTTTGTCTTGGTTCCATATTGATTAAATAAACAATTACTAGTTGCTTTATAATAAGCATAAGCGGTATAATCTTATTTAATTATATGGAACAAAAAAAAGTCCAATATATTTTGAATTGACAACTAGTAAATTTAAAAAAAATTAATGCGTCTCTCCATTTTTTCTATTTACATATAATATTATTAATAATTTGTAACTTACATCATTATGACTAATGCGTAACGTACAATATTATTTAGTAATAATGTGTAATTAAATAGAATTGACAATAGTTGTTACTATTACACACACAAACACACACATATATATGAGAAATGAAGAATATATACTTACGTTATAAAAAAACAAATTGCACATAAAATTCTTTTATCTCTCACTTAGTTTTTTCTATAAACGTATAACTATCACACAAAAATATTCGACTGGAACCAGGGGCGGATCTATTAATTAAAGGGCAGCATAGGCAGCTGCCCTTGCTGGATTTTTTTATATATGTATAGAAGTAAGGACATATATGTATGTCAGGAATAAGCATGTAAATGTTATTCCTATTTATATATGATTTGATTATGATAAATATGAATGAATATGCAAGTATGCTTGCATTAAGAAAAGCTGTAAAGTCCTTTGATAGATAATAGGAACATACGTACAAGGACTTAATATGAATCGATCAAATATGTTAGGTTGATCCTACATAAGCAAAACAGCTTTGTAAAGTCCTTAAAAAGAAATGATGTACAAGGACTATAAATATAGAAAGATCAAGCTTGTTAGGTTGATCTTATAATGTGATAGATAAGCTTGTTTGATCGTCGAGCACTGCACCAGAAATCGTAGTCTGCCAGGAGAGTCAAGGAAAACTCGAGAGCAATCGAGCCAGAATCTTAGTCTGCAAGATAGTAGATCTCGGAGTTCGTAGACTGCGCTAGGGGAGACGAAGAAGGATCGTAGTGTGTCGAGTAGTACTTCCTCAGAGCCGTAGTCTGCTGAGGGAGTCATGTTCAGAATCGTAGAGACAGCCTGTCTACGAGCCGACCGAATATTTGCCAAAGCCAAGTCAAGAATCGCAGACTACACTCGGAGTCGTAGAGTCTACAGATGCCGAAGCCAAGTCAAGAATCGTAGACTACACTCGGAGACGTAGAGTCTACTGATCATATCCGAGGAAAAAATCGTAGTCGAGCAAGATCAGATGAAGACAACGTGCATAACGACAGAAATCGTAGAGTGTTAAGACCTGATCTCGAAGTCATAGTACCTGCACAGCCAAAGCCGAATCATAAAGCGCAGAACTAAGACTCCAACAGAAGTGCTCACAACGCCAATGCAGAATCGTAGAGCAAACACGATTCTCAACAAAGAGCACTCCCAGAATATCCAAAGCATGAAGCCTCTGGTCTGAGCTGCAAAGATACATCCCACCTAAAGGAAACCAGAGAGCACTCAACGAATGGCATGCAAGCTAACAGGAGATCTAAGCACCAACCCAATTGACATCTAGATTGAGTTGTGAAGCTATTCGAGATAAAGTCTTCCACAAGGTGATCACAAGAAGACTTCTGTAAGACCCCAACTTATTATAAATGAAATTGAATTTCCTCTATTTATAATTTTAAAATAGTAAGGGTTGATTTGATTAACGTGATTAGTTATGGGTAAAAATGCGCAAATATTTTTAAATAAGTAAGCGGTTATAAAATATTCATTGTTGTCGGAGAATATTAGTTTGGTCGTGGAATATTTTTACTGTCGGAGAATATTCGTACAACGGCACAGCCTTGTGTGGGCCCCATAATAGAAAGCGATTGGATGAAGAAAACGACAAGTATAAGTTGTTTATAAGTAACAGCGTAGTTGTTACCGTTAATACTGTTGGAATACCCGGTGGTTAAAATACAGTAGTGTAAGACCCCAATTTTTATAAATAAAGATGAATTTTCTATAAATATCATTTTTGAATATTATGGAGTTAATTTGATATAATGTTATTGTTGTGGGTAATATTTATAAATTTTGCAAAGTAAGCAAGTTGTTATAAAATATTCGTTTGGTCGGAGAATATTCTTTTTGTCGAGGAATATTCGTACGACGGCACAATCATTGGTGGACCCCACAACGGAATTATTGTCGGATTGAGAAAACGACAGAATTATCTTTCTATAAAAATAACGGCTGAGGTGTTACCGTTAAAACCGTTAAAACTGTTGAACTACTCGGTAGTAAAAGTACAGTAATACGCGTGGTTGCATAGTAGCACACGGTATTGATTATTGATGCTTACGTGAGAAGTCACTCAGCTATACTCAATTATTGCTACAGTAATTGCTGCATCATATCTCTTAAATTATTGTCATAGTATCATCTGTATAATATGTTATATTATTGAGACGTTGTGGTAAGTTTGGTTATTTTATGGGGGGCCATATGTCATCATCTAAGAGTCTCTTCGTCAATAGTAATTACCGTCGTCAATAGTATTTACCTTGGTCAATAGTAATTACCTTCGTCAATAGTATTTACCTTGGTCAATAGTAATTACCTTCGTCAATAGTATTTACCTTGGTCAATAGTAATTACTTTCGTCAATAGTAGTTGTCCCTTCAATATTACCAAGAGTCATTTGACCCTTCGTTAAGACCAAGAGTCATTTGACCCTTCGTTAAGACCAAGAGCCACCCTCAGTTTTTCTATAAATAGAGGCCTAGGGCTTCATTATTTTTCACGAATTCATTCAAGCTATAGAGAAAGAAAGTATAGAGAGAATAAGAGAGAGAGAGACTAAAAGTATTCTGCTACATCACTTTTCCAATATCCAGTTCTTTTAAGGTAGGGAATATTATTTCTTTTATATTCATGAAGAGAACTTCTGTTATTCCATTTGTTATTATTCTGTTGGAATAACCAGTATACGCGGTCTACCCTATACTTGGTGACATTCTTCTATTATTCTGTTGGAACATCCTGTCTGTGTGTTTTACACCGGACCTGGTTCCGTTTATTATTCTGTTGGAACATCCTGTCTGTGTGTTTTACACCGGACCTGGTTCCGTTTATTATTCTGTTGGAACATCCTGTCTGTGTGTTTTACACCGGACCTGGTTCCGTTTTATTATTATTCTGTTGGAATATCCTGTCTGTGTGTTTTACACCGGACCTGGTTCCATTATTTATTATTCTGTCGGAATATCCTGTCTGTGCGTTTACGCCGGACCTGGTTCCGATTTATTTATTATTCTATTGGAATAACCTGTCTGTGCGGTCTATCGCATGCATGGTGATTTCTTTTGTTATTCCATTCTTTATTGTACTCAGTTGGTTAAGTTTTGACTTCTATACTCCATGAAATTTGTGGAATATCCTTGATAGTTGCGTTTCATCCAGTATCTTTTCAAGAAAATATTCTTCTAAGCGTTCTTGAATTTTACTCCACAATGCAGTATCATGTTGACAATTTGGACGTTGTTAATTCCTGGATAAATTAATTCTTGAACTTGTTTTATTGAATTCTTATATCATTGTCATCATCCTCATGTTTATAAAATGTTGAAAGTCATCTGTGGCATGTAGTGCATAGATGGACTTGGTATGATTATGACCAGGGATTATTCGGTATAATCATGACCGTAATGTTACAAATGATGTGGTAAAAGTCCTCATTGGCCCGTAGTGCATTGATGGACAGTTGTTGGCATGATCATGACCATTAATGAATACACGAATATCCTTGGCCGTAGTGCAGGGGTGATTCGATGATGTGGATTATTTTATTAAGCTGAGTCTCAGCGATCACAGTGTTGAAAAACCTTTTAAATCATAAAAGATAGTAGAGTTTATTTTCTACTTGACTCTTTTAATGGATTGCTTGTTCCGCTGCAGTTAAACTTGATGTCTATTATATTTTATCAGTTTAACATTGTTGAAGGCTAATGATAATTTATTCTGCATTATCTTAGTCATAATATTTCTTACTGGGCTAGTTGAGCTCACCCTTTCTTTCACTGTTCTCTTCAGGAAATGAGAACGTAGCTGGGACAAGTCGGGGTACGGAGTGATGGTCCGAATGATAGTATTAGTTAGTAGTCCTCACTATTCTATGTAATGGTGTGTTAATAAATGTAATGAGGACTCCTTTTGAGTATGAATACTCTCTAGAAGATAATATTTGTATTCAAACTCACAGTTTATGTTTTGTCGTATTGTACACGACAGTTGTATTATTAAGTTGTATTTGTATTCTGTACTATGTATCTGACGACTCAAGATGGGTGATGTATACCTAATTTTGGGGGCGTCACAGTTGGTATCAGAGCTTAGGGATATGATCCCTGGCTAAGATGTGAGAATAGAACTAGGAGGGGAGAGACGGGGAATTCCTTCGCTAGTATGACATACCTAAGTTTATTTGCATGGTATTTAATTGGTCGGTCATAATATAAGGATAATATATGAAATATCAATTAATTTTTATTTTGTGGCAGTATCTGAAAATGGCATCTGAGAACGTTGAGAATAGCAATGGAGCACAGACGACTGTTGATTCACCACATATCAATAATCAGGATAATGTGCATCAGGAAGGTGTCAATCCTCATGCAAACAACAACACTGACCAAATGATGAATGATCAAATGTTCAGAGGCTTTATGCAATTCATGCAACAACAGGTGAAAGCGGCTCCTGTCCACAACGTAGGTGGAAATACTGGAAACTCTCTGGCGGTCACCGCTAAACAGTTTAAGGAGCTGGGACCACCGGAGTTTAAGGGAGAACCCAAACCACTTGTAGCTGAAACATGGATAAAGCAGATCACCAAGATATTTGATGTCTTGGGTTGCTCCGAGGAGCAAAAGGTTCCCTTTGCCGCCTTTATGTTGCGAGGAGAGGCAGATTACTGGTGGGAATCGATAAAGCGTACTCAACCTGCCGCACTGAAGATGTCCTGGGAGAAGTTCCAAGAGCTGTTTAACGACAAATACTTTCCCGAGAGTATTCGTCACATGAAGGAGGTGGAGTTCATCAAATTGGAGCAGAATAATATGACCGTGTCGCAGTACGAGGCAAAATTTGCGGAGTTATCCCGGTTTGCGTCCCACCTGGTGGATAATGAAGAAAGAATGACGCGGATGTTTTTAAGAGGTTTGAAGCCGGAGATACGTCAACATCTTGTTTCTCATAAACTGTGTTTGTATTCAGATGTTGTAAATAGGGCTCAGTTGGTGGAGCGCGATAACGAGATAACGCAACCAAAAGAGAGCAGCCGGCAAAATGATAATACCAGTGAGAGCAGTCATCGAAGCGGTGACAACAAGCGTGGAGGGAATCAACAGGCCAGAAATGGTAACCACTTCGGTGGTAATCAGGGCCAAAACAATAAGAATGGACATTTTAAGAAGAGGAGATTCAACAATGATGGAAAGATGTCAGCACCAGCACCTGTCGTTAAGGAAGGAGAACGACCACCTATCATATGTTTCAAATGCGGAGGGGAGGGGCACATCAGTCCAAACTGCGCGATGCCGTCCAAAGCATGTTATAATTGTGGAAGAGAAGGTCATTTAGCCCGATTTTGTCGTTTACCGAAGACAAATTCAGCTAGGATGGAGGCACCAAAGGCCGTCCCAGAAAAGTCAAAACCGGTTGTGCAAGGGAGAGCGTTTGTTGTGACCTCCCAGAACGCAAGGAACCCGAATGAGGTCATCACGGGTAAGCTTATCATAAACTCTAACGAAGTCTATACTTTATTTGATACCGGTTCAACCCATTCTTTTATTTCTCCTACTTGCGCTCATCGATTAAATTTGATTCCGGAGAAATTAGACTTTGACTTAGCAGTTGAAACTCCATTGGGAGAAACCTTCATTACATCCACGGTTTATAAGTCTTGTTTGGTTCAAGTTGGTACCCACACATTACCTGTCGATCTTATTTCATTAAAAATACTTGCATTTGACGTGATTCTAGGGATTGATTGGTTAACTACTCATCATGCAAAAATTGATTGTTTTCGTAAGGTTGTTAGCTTTCATATTCCTAATCGACCTATTATGCGAATTCAAGCAACCAAACCATTAAAATCAATCGCTGTCATCTCAAGCCATAAAGCTATTCGTTTATTGAAAAACGGATGTCAAGCTTTCTTAGCTCATGTCACAGATCTAAACAAAAATACGTCAGTTTTGAATGATATTTCTGTTGTTAATAAATTTCCTGACGTATTTCCCGAAGAACTTCCTGGCCTACCCCCAGAGCGTGAAATTGAATTTTGTATCGATCTTGAACCCGGTACAAAACCCATTTCCAAAGCCCCATATCGAATGGCTCCTATTGAACTTCAGGAGTTAAAGATCCAACTGCAGGAATTGTTAGACATTGGCTTTATTCGTCCTAGTACTTCTCCTTGGGGTGCTCCTGTTCTGTTCGTGAAGAAGAAAGATGGGAGTATGCGACTTTGTATTGATTATCGGGAGTTGAATCATGTCACCATCAAAAATAGGTACCCATTGCCACGTATTGATGACCTGTTTGACCAGTTGCAAGGAGCACAATTCTTTTCAAAGATCGATCTTCGTTCTGGATATCATCAGCTGAAGGTTAGAACTGAGGATATTCCAAAGACGGCTTTTAGAACTCGGTACGGGCATTATGAATTCCTAGTCATGTCCTTTGGATTGACTAATGCTCCTGCTGCCTTCATGGATATGATGAACCGGGTATTCAAGGAATATTTGGATCATTTGTGGTCGTCTTTATTGATGACATCCTTATTTATTCCAAAAGCCGTGAAGATCATGAGCAACACTTGAGGCTGGTACTCCAAAAGCTTCGTGAATACAAGCTTTATGCCAAGTTGAAGAAATGCGAGTTCTGGCTGGAAGAGGTAGCATTCCTTGGGCACGTAGTATCAAGTCGTGGAATATCGGTTGACCCGGCAAAGATTGAAGCTATTCAAAGCTGGGAGCAACCTAAATCAGTGACCGAGGTACGTAGCTTTCTTGGTTTAGCTGGTTATTATCGGAGATTCGTGGAAGGATTTTCTCGAATCGCTACTCCATTAACTCAGCTGACTCGGAAAGATACAAAGTTTGGTTGGAGCGAAGAATGTGAGCAGAGTTTTCAAGAACTCAAGAGGAGACTCATTTCAGCACCTGTTCTAACAATACCATCTGGCTCGGAGGGATTTGTCATCTACAGTGATGCTTCGAGCAAAGGGTTGGGATGCGTTCTCATGCAACATGGAAAAGTCATAGCCTATGCATCAAGACAACTCAAGGAATATGAGAGGAATTATCCTACTCATGATCTAGAGTTGGCAGCTGTTGTCTTTGCACTTAAAATTTGGAGGCATTACTTGTATGGGGAGAAAGTGGAGATCTTTACGGATCATAAAAGCCTCAAATATTTCTTCACTCAAAAGGAACTCAACATGCGACAACGACGTTGGCTTGAACTGTTGAAAGATTATGATCATACCATTCAATACCATCCTGGAAAAGCGAACGTGGTAGCTGACGCATTGAGTAGAAGATCATATGCGGGTACAAGTGCAATATTAACAACGCAAAGGCCCATTTTGTGTGACTTGCAAAGGATGGAGATAGAGTTGAAGACTCCAGGGACCCATGTGATGATGGCGAATATACGAGTAGAACCGACTTTAATCGATAAAGTTAAAGCTGCTCAAGCTACAGACCTGGAGCTGATGCGTATGAGGAAGAAAGTGCAAGAAGGTGTTATGCCGGAAGCAAGAATCGATGAGGAAGGAATACTTCGAGTCAACTCCAGACTTTGTGTTCCTAACAACCCTGATTTAAAGTATGAAATCATGATGGAGGCGCACAACACACCGTTTGCAATCCATCCTGGAAGTACCAAAATGTATCATGATCTTCGTCATACATTTTGGTGGAGCAATATGAAGAGAGAGATAGCGTTGTTTATCTCAAGGTGTCTAACTTGTCAACGAGTCAAAGCGGAGCATCAAGTACCAAAAGGTCCATTGCAACCACTTGAAATTCCAGAATGGAAGTGGGAGCACATTACCATGGATTTCGTTACCGGTCTTCCTAGGGTTTCTCAAGGTATTGATGCGATTTGGGTCATTGTTGATAGATTGACCAAGTCTGCTCATTTCTTACCGATACGAGAAACTTATACACTTGAACGTCTTGCTCGTATGTACATAAACGAGATTGTAAGACTGCATGGTATGCCAGTATCCATAGTTTCTGATCGAGACCCAAGATTCACTTCACGATTTTGGGTTAGTTTACAAAAAGCTATGGGCACGGAGTTACGATTTAGTTCAGCATATCATCCTCAGACGGACGGACAATCAGAGAGGACTATTCAAACTCTTGAAGATCTATTAAGACTCTGTGTCTTTGACTTCAAGGGAAGTTGGGACAAGTTCTTACCATTGGTGGAGTTTTCCTACAACAACAGTTATCAAGCAAGTATTGGCATGGCTCCATTCGAAGCATTGTATGGAAGAAAATGTCGTTCTCCAGTATGCTGGGATGAGGTGGGCGAAGCAACGTTGTTGGGACCGGAGTTGGTACGTATGACTACAGAAAAGATTCAAACGATCCGACAACGTATAAAAACCTCACAAGATCGACAAAAGAGTTATGCTGATCTTCATCGAAAGGACGTGGAATTTGATGTAGGAGATCATGTGTTCTTACGTGTTGCTCCATGGAAAGGAGTTACGAGATTTGGAAAGAGAGGAAAGCTAAATCCTCGATTCATCGGTCCATTTTTAATCCTCGATCGAGTAGGAACTGTGGCTTATAGACTCGCTTTACCGCCAAGTATGTCTCGTGTTCATAACGTTTTCCACATATCCATGTTACGCAAATATGTGGAAGACCCGAACCACATTATTGAGTTAGAACCGGACGAAATAGCGGAGGATTTGACGTATGAAGAAGTTCCTGTTCAAATCTTGGATAAGAAGGAACATATTCTACGCTCCAAGGTTATACCTCAAGTCAAAGTTTTGTGGAGAAACCACGATGTTGAGGAAATGACTTGGGAGTTAGAATCAGAAATGAAATCAAGGTATCCTTACCTCTTCGACATACCAGGTACGTACCCTAATTTCGAGGGCGAAATTTCATAAGAAGGGGAGGTTGTAAGACCCCAATTTTTATAAATAAAGATGAATTTTCTATAAATATCATTTTTGAATATTATGGAGTTAATTTGATATAATGTTATAGTTGTGGGTAATATTTATAAATTTTGCAAAGTAAGCAAGTTGTTATAAAATATTCGTTTGGTCGGAGAATATTCTTTTTGTCGAGGAATATTCGTACGACGGCACAATCATTGGTGGACCCCACAACGGAATTATTGTCGGATTGAGAAAACGACAGAATTATCTTTCTATAAAAATAACGGCTGAGGTGTTACCGTTAAAACCGTTAAAACTGTTGAACTACTCGGTAGTAAAAGTACAGTAATACGCGTGGTTGCATAGTAGCACACGGTATTGATTATTGATGCTTACGTGAGAAGTCACTCAGCTATACTCAATTATTGCTACAGTAATTGCTGCATCATATCTCTTAAATTATTGTCATAGTATCATCTGTATAATATGTTATATTATTGAGACGTTGTGGTAAGTTTGGTTATTTTATGGGGGGCCATATGTCATCATCTAAGAGTCTCTTCGTCAATAGTAATTACCGTCGTCAATAGTATTTACCTTGGTCAATAGTAATTACCTTCGTCAATAGTATTTACCTTGGTCAATAGTAATTACCTTCGTCAATAGTATTTACCTTGGTCAATAGTAATTACTTTCGTCAATAGTAGTTGTCCCTTCAATATTACCAAGAGTCATTTGACCCTTCGTTAAGACCAAGAGTCATTTGACCCTTCGTTAAGACCAAGAGCCACCCTCAGTTTTTCTATAAATAGAGGCCTAGGGCTTCATTATTTTTCACGAATTCATTCAAGCTATAGAGAGAGAAAGTATAGAGAGAATAAGAGAGAGAGAGACTAAAAGTATTCTGCTACATCACTTTTCCAATATCCAGTTCTTTTAAGGTAGGGAATATTATTTCTTTTATATTCATGAAGAGAACTTCTGTTATTCCATTTGTTATTATTCTGTTGGAATAACTAGTATACGCGGTCTACCCTATACTTGGTGACATTCTTCTATTATTCTGTTGGAACATCCTGTCTGTGTGTTTTACACCGGACCTGGTTCCGTTTATTATTCTGTTGGAACATCCTGTCTGTGTGTTTTACACCGGACCTGGTTCCGTTTATTATTCTGTTGGAACATCATGTCTGTGTGTTTTACACCGGACCTGGTTCCGTTTTATTATTATTCTGTTGGAATATCATGTCTGTGTGTTTTACACCGGACCTGGTTCCATTATTTATTATTCTGTCGGAATATCCTGTCTGTGCGTTTACGCCGGACCTGGTTCCATTATTTATTATTCTATTGGAATAACCTGTCTGTGCGGTCTATCGCATGCATGGTGATTTCTTTTGTTATTCCATTCTTTATTGTACTCAGTTGGTTAAGTTTTGACTTCTATACTCCATGAAATTTGTGGAATATCCTTGATAGTTGCGTTTCATCCAGTATCTTTTCAAGAAAATATTCTTCTAAGCGTTCTTGAATTTTACTCCACAATGCAGTATCATGTTGACAATTTGGACGTTGTTAATTCCTGGATAAATTAATTCTTGAACTTGTTTTATTGAATTCTTATATCATTGTCATCATCCTCATGTTTATAAAATGTTGAAAGTCATCTGTGGCATGTAGTGCATAGATGGACTTGGTATGATTATGACCAGGGATTATTCGGTATAATCATGACCGTAATGTTACAAATGATGTGGTAAAAGTCCTCATTGGCCCGTAGTGCATTGATGGACAGTTGTTGGCATGATCATGACCATTAATGAATACACGAATATCCTTGGCCGTAGTGCAGGGGTGATTCGATGATGTGGATTATTTTATTAAGCTGAGTCTCAGCGATCACAGTGTTGAAAAACCTTTTAAATCATAAAAGATAGTAGAGTTTATTTTCTACTTGACTCTTTTAATGGATTGCTTGTTCCGCTGCAGTTAAACTTGATGTCTATTATATTTTATCAGTTTAACATTGTTGAAGGCTAATGATAATTTATTCTGCATTATCTTAGTCATAATATTTCTTACTGGGCTAGTTGAGCTCACCCTTTCTTTCACTGTTCTCTTCAGGAAATGAGAACGTAGCTGGGACAAGTCGGGGTACGGAGTGATGGTCCGAATGATAGTATTAGTTAGTAGTCCTCACTATTCTATGTAATGGTGTGTTAATAAATGTAATGAGGACTCCTTTTGAGTATGAATACTCTCTAGAAGATAATATTTGTATTCAAACTCACAGTTTATGTTTTGTCGTATTGTACACGTCAGTTGTATTATTAAGTTGTATTTGTATTCTGTACTATGTATCTGACGACTCAAGATGGGTGATGTATACCTAATTTTGGGGGCGTCACAAGTAGCACACGGTATTGCATCAATTATTGATTCTTACGTAAGAAGGCACTACTCAATAATTGTTACAGTAATCACTGTTCAATATTTTATTTTATTGATTCAATAATTGCTACGTTGATATTTTATATTATTGTTGTATAAATAATTGTCATTGCACACTATTTTCCATTATCGGAGTAATAATTCATATTATTTGAATAATATTATTAGATAGAATTATTAGCAATGTCTAGAAAGTTCTGTCTAAAGAGAGATTTGGTCACCTAATTGCGCGCTAGTAAGGAAAAATCATTATTGGAAAGCCCCCTCTTTCCTAGGAACGGTCTGGTTGTCAGTATTGTGATTCTGTAATATTATTTGTGAATAATTAATTATTGATTTGTATGATAAAGAAAATACTCATTTTATGTGGATATAAATGGAGAAATTTTTTTTTATGTGACAATTGTTGAAAATTGATCTTTTATCTTTTCTGATAATATATATTATTATATTTTAATAATATAATAATGATGATATTTTTACAATGAATGTGTGATATATGAATAAATGAGGAGGAAGAGTATTTTTGTTACTAAAAATATTTAAAACATGTTTTTCATATTTAAAAATATTTAAAACATGTTTTTCATATTTGTGGACCCCATTTTTTGACTGAAATTTGATTATAGCTTGTAAAATCGTCCGTATGTGGATTTCGGTCAATTTCTGTTTGGAATTTGAAAAAACTTAAACTTACAAGGTTGTAGAGAATTGAATTTCCTATGGAATGGACATAAGATTCGATTTTTTTTTATAAAAGAGCTATTTATTGTGAATTATTGAAGTTCCGGTATATCGGGTTTGAATTGATTTTTGGAGTTTTAAATGTTTTTGTTTAGAAAAAAGTTTTTGCTGTTTTTGGCACATGTGTGGCTGATGTTTTGGTCAAAAGGTGGGCTAAGAAAAATTATATAAATATATTAATATTTTATTAAATTTTCTGCTTTGGTGTTCTAAGTATTTTCCTATAAATAGGGTGCTTAGGTTAGAATTAAAAATCACACCAGAAATAAGTTTTCTCTCTCTATATTATCGAGCGTATTCTTGTGAGTATTTTGATACTTTGAGTGTTGTTATACGGTGCAAGTTCCCTTCAGCACTATATCCAGTATTCCAGTCAGAAGTACTGTCTTTTCGAGGTAAGGGATGTTATTTTTTTTATAAATGATATTATTTCTTTCAATATCATTATGCTGAAATATTGATCTGAACTTACTACATATGTTGCACAACCAAGGTTGAGTTATACTCTTAACAAAGTTGTTGTATCACATGTGAAATGTTTTGCCTATATTAACTAAAAGTGGATCCGCTTCTTTTAGAGGGTTAATTGTGATTTATTCTCTTAGAGGTTTATGAAACAGGATTTTGCGCATGGCGATAATAGCGTAATGCATTGAGAATACTGACCGTGGAGGAGGATTTTGTATGCGTGTGACAATTTCAATCATGTCATTTAGGGCTTGAGGTTCAATCTGCAGACACTACATGACTTTGATTTGTTTACACTAAGAGAATGTTCAATGTTCGTCATACCTTTTTTTATGCATACAAGCCTTGGAGTTGTTTGATAGAAATTATTTGGAAGAAAATTAGTTTTTCCAAACAAGTGGGGATTGTTATATATTGCTCCTTATTTTATACTTTTAGGAGTTGTTATTTGTCATATTTGAGTTTGATAAAACTCATTTGTGGACATAATTATAGTATAAAAGGTGTAGTTTATTGTCCTCTATGTGAAGAATAAGAGAGTAACTATTCATTTGGTTCAAGCTCAAATCATTTGATTTGTGTTTATCAATGTATAAAGTGAGATATTTGATAAGGGACAAATTTGTTTGTAAAACTTGGTTTGTCTTGGTTCCATATTGATTAAATAAACAATTACTAGTTGCTTTATCATAAGCATAAGCGGTATAATCTTATTTAATTATATGGAACAAAAAAAAGTCCAATATATTTTGAATTGACAACTAGTAAATTTAAAAAAAATTAATGCGTCTCTCCATTTTTTCTATTTACATATAATATTATTAATAATTTGTAACTTACATCATTATGACTAATGCGTAACGTACAATATTATTTAGTAATAATGTGTAATTAAATAGAATTGACAATAGTTGTTACTATTACACACACAAACACACACATATATATGAGAAATGAAGAATATATACTTACGTTATAAAAAAACAAATTGCACATAAAATTCTTTTATCTCTCACTTAGTTTTTTCTATAAACGTATAACTATCACACAAAAATATTCGACTGGAACCAGGGGCGGATCTATTAATTAAAGGGCAGCATAGGCAGCTGCCCTTGCTGGATTTTTTTATATATGTATAGAAGTAAGGACATATATGTATGTCAGGAATAAGCATGTAAATGTTATTCCTATTTATATATGATTTGATTATGATAAATATGAATGAATATGCAAGTATGCTTGCATTAAGAAAAGCTGTAAAGTCCTTTGATAGATAATAGGAACATACGTACAAGGACTTAATATGAATCGATCAAATATGTTAGGTTGATCCTACATAAGCAAAACAGCTTTGTAAAGTCCTTAAAAAGAAATGATGTACAAGGACTATAAATATAGAAAGATCAAGCTTGTTAGGTTGATCTTATAATGTAATAGATAAGCTTGTTTGATCGTCGAGCACTGCACCAGAAATCGTAGTCTGCCAGGAGAGTCAAGGAAAACTCGAGAGCAATCGAGCCAGAATCTTAGTCTGCAAGATAGTAGATCTCGGAGTTCGTAGACTGCGCTAGGGGAGACGAAGAAGGATCGTAGTGTGTCGAGTAGTACTTCCTCAGAGTCGTAGTCTGCTGAGGGAGTCATGTTCAGAATCGTAGAGACAGCCTGTCTACGAGCCGACCGAATATTTGCCAAAGCCAAGTCAAGAATCGCAGACTACACTCGGAGTCGTTGAGTCTACAGATGCCGAAGCCAAGTCAAGAATCGTAGACTACACTCGGAGACGTAGAGTCTACTGATCATATCCGAGGAAAAAATCGTAGTCGAGCAAGATCAGATGAAGACAACGTGCATAACGACAGAAATCGTAGAGTGTTAAGACCTGATCTCGAAGTCATAGTACCTGCACAGCCAAAGCCGAATCATAAAGCGCAGAACTAAGACTCCAACAGAAGTGCTCACAACGCCAATGCAGAATCGTAGAGCAAACACGATTCTCAACAAAGAGCACTCCCAGAATATCCAAAGCATGAAGCCTCTGGTCTGAGCTGCAAAGATACATCCCACCTAAAGGAAACCAGAGAGCACTCAACGAATGGCATGCAAGCTAACAGGAGATCTAAGCACCAACCCAATTGACATCTAGATTGAGTTGTGAAGCTATTCGAGATAAAGTCTTCCACAAGGTGATCACAAGAAGACTTCTGTAAGACCCCAACTTATTATAAATGAAATTGAATTTCCTCTATTTATAATTTTAAAATAGTAAGGGTTGATTTGATTAACGTGATTAGTTATGGGTAAAAATGCGCAAATATTTTTAAATAAGTAAGCGGTTATAAAATATTCATTGTTGTCGGAGAATATTAGTTTGGTCGTGGAATATTTTTACTGTCGGAGAATATTCGTACGACGGCACAGCCTTGTGTGGGCCCCATAATGGAAAGCGATTGGATGAAGAAAACGACAAGTATAAGTTGTTTATAAGTAACAGCGTAGTTGTTACCGTTAATACTGTTGGAATACCCGGTGGTTAAAATACAGTAGCACACGGTATTGCATCAATTATTGATTCTTACGTAAGAAGGCACTACTCAATAATTGTTACAGTAATCACTGTTCAATATTTTATTTTATTGATTCAATAATTGCTACGTTGATATTTTATATTATTGTTGTATAAATAATTGTCATTGCACACTATTTTCCATTATCGGAGTAATAATTCATATTATTTGAATAATATTATTAGATAGAATTATTAGCAATGTCCAGAAAGTTCTGTCTAAAGAGAGATTTGGTCACCTAATTGCGCGCTAGTAAGGAAAAATCCTTATTGGAAAGCCCCCTCTTTCCTAGGAACGGTCTGGTTGTCAGTATTGTGATTCTGTAATATTATTTGTGAATAATTAATTATTGATTTGTATGATAAAGAAAATACTCATTTTATGTGGATATAAATGGAGAAATTTTTTTTTATGTGACAATTGTTGAAAATTGATCTTTTATCTTTTCTGATAATATATATTATTATATTTTAATAATATAATAATGATGATATTTTTACAATGAATGTGTGATATATGAATAAATGAGGAGGAAGAGTATTTTTATTACTAAAAATATTTAAAACATGTTTTTCATATTTAAAAATATTTAAAACATGTTTTTCATATTTGTGGACCCCATTTTTTGACTGAAATTTGATTATAGCTTGTAAAATCGTCCGTATGTGGATTTCGGTCAATTTCTGTTTGGAATTTGAAAAAACTTAAACTTACAAGGTTGTAGAGAATTGAATTTCCTATGGAATGGACATAAGATTCGATTTTTTTTTATAAAAGAGCTATTTATTGTGAATTATTGAAGTTCCGGTATATCGGGTTTGAATTGATTTTTGGAGTTTTAAATGTTTTTGTTTAGAAAAAAGTTTTTGCTGTTTTTGGCACATGTGTGGCTGATGTTTTGGTCAAAAGGTGGGCTAAGAAAAATTATATAAATATATTAATATTTTATTAAATTTTCTGCTTTGGTGTTCTAAGTATTTTCCTATAAATAGGGTGCTTAGGTTAGAATTAAAAATCACACCAGAAATAAGTTTTCTCTCTCTATATTATCGAGCGTATTCTTGTGAGTATTTTGATACTTTGAGTGTTGTTATACGGTGCAAGTTCCCTTCAGCACTATATCCATTATTCCAGTCAGAAGTACTGTCTTTTCGAGGTAAGGGATGTTATTTTTTTTATAAATGATATTATTTCTTTCAATATCATTATGCTGAAATATTGATCTGAACTTACTACATATGTTGCACAACCAAGGTTGAGTTATACTCTTAACAAAGTTGTTGTATCACATGTGAAATGCTTTGCCTATATTAACTAAAAGTGGATCCGCTTCTTTTAGAGGGTTAATTGTGATTTATTCTCTTAGAGGTTTATGAAACAGGATTTTGCGCATGGCGATAATAGCGTAATGCATTGACAATACTGACCGTGGAGGAGGATTTTGTATGCGTGTGACAATTTCAATCATGTCATTTAGGGCTTGAGGTTCAATCTGCAAACACTACATGACTTTGATTTGTTTACACTAAGAGAATGTTCAATGTTCGTCATACCTTTTTTTATGCATACAAGCCTTGGAGTTGTTTGATAGAAATTATTTGGAAGAAAATTAGTTTTTCCAAACAAGTGGGGATTGTTATATATTGCTCCTTATTTTATACTTTTAGGAGTTGTTATTTGTCATATTTGAGTTTGATAAAACTCATTTGTGGACATAATTATAGTATAAAAGGTGTAGTTTATTGTCCTCTATGTGAAGAATAAGAGAGTAACTATTCATTTGGTTCAAGCTCAAATCATTTGATTTGTGTTTATCAATGTATAAAGTGAGATATTTGATAAGGGACAAATTTGTTTGTAAAAATTGGTTTGTCTTGGTTCCATATTGATTAAATAAACAATTACTAGTTGCTTTATAATAAGCATAAGCGGTATAATCTTATTTAATTATATGGAACAAAAAAAAGTCCAATATATTTTGAATTGACAACTAGTAAATTTAAAAAAAATTAATGCGTCTCTCCATTTTTTCTATTTACATATAATATTATTAATAATTTGTAACTTACATCATTATGACTAATGCGTAACGTACAATATTATTTAGTAATAATGTGTAATTAAATAGAATTGACAATAGTTGTTACTATTACACACACAAACACACACATATATATGAGAAATGAAGAATATATACTTACGTTATAAAAAAACAAATTGCACATAAAATTCTTTTATCTCTCACTTAGTTTTTTCTATAAACGTATAACTATCACACAAAAATATTCGACTGGAACCAGGGGCGGATCTATTAATTAAAGGGCAGCATAGGCAGCTGCCCTTGCTGGATTTTTTTATATATGTATAGAAGTAAGGACATATATGTATGTCAGGAATAAGCATGTAAATGTTATTCCTATTTATATATGATTTGATTATGATAAATATGAATGAATATGCAAGTATGCTTGCATTAAGAAAAGCTGTAAAGTCCTTTGATAGATAATAGGAACATACGTACAAGGACTTAATATGAATCGATCAAATATGTTAGGTTGATCCTACATAAGCAAAACAGCTTTGTAAAGTCCTTAAAAAGAAATGATGTACAAGGACTATAAATATAGAAAGATCAAGCTTGTTAGGTTGATCTTATAATGTAATAGATAAGCTTGTTTGATCGTCGAGCACTGCACCAGAAATCGTAGTCTGCCAGGAGAGTCAAGGAAAACTCGAGAGCAATCGAGCCAGAATCTTAGTCTGCAAGATAGTAGATCTCGGAGTTCGTAGACTGCGCTAGGGGAGACGAAGAAGGATCGTAGTGTGTCGAGTAGTACTTCCTCAGAGTCGTAGTCTGCTGAGGGAGTCATGTTCAGAATCGTAGAGACAGCCTGTCTACGAGCCGACCGAATATTTGCCAAAGCCAAGTCAAGAATCGCAGACTACACTCGGAGTCGTAGAGTCTACAGATGCCGAAGCCAAGTCAAGAATCGTAGACTACACTCGGAGACGTAGAGTCTACTGATCATATCCGAGGAAAAAATCGTAGTCGAGCAAGATCAGATGAAGACAACGTGCATAACGACAGAAATCGTAGAGTGTTAAGACCTGATCTCGAAGTCATAGTACCTGTACAGCCAAAGCCGAATCATAAAGCGCAGAACTAAGACTCCAACAGAAGTGCTCACAACGCCAATGCAGAATCATAGAGCAAACACGATTCTCAACAAAGAGCACTCCCAGAATATCCAAAGCATGAAGCCTCTGGTCTGAGCTGCAAAGATACATCCCACCTAAAGGAAACCAGAGAGCACTCAACGAATGGCATGCAAGCTAACAGGAGATCTAAGCACCAACCCAATTGACATCTAGATTGAGTTGTGAAGCTATTCGAGATAAAGTCTTCCACAAGGTGATCACAAGAAGACTTTTGTAAGACCCCAACTTGTTATAAATGAAATTGAATTTCTTCTATTTATAATTTTAAAATAGTAAGGGTTGATTTGATTAACGTGATTAGTTATGGGTAAAAATGCGCAAATATTTTTAAATAAGTAAGCGGTTATAAAATATTCATTGTTGTCGGAGAATATTAGTTTGGTCGTGGAATATTTTTACTGTCGGAGAATATTCGTACAACGGCACAGCCTTGTGTGGGCCCCATAATGGAAAGCGATTGGATGAAGAAAACGATAAGTATAAGTTGTTTATAAGTAACAGCGTAGTTGTTACCGTTAATACTGTTGGAATATCCGGTGGTTAAAATACAGTAGCACACGGTATTGCATCAATTATTGATTCTTACGTAAGAAGGCACTACTCAATAATTGTTACAGTAATCACTGTTCAATATTTTATTTTATTGATTCAATAATTGCTACGTTGATATTTTATATTATTGTTGTATAAATAATTGTCATTGCACACTATTTTCCATTATCGGAGTAATAATTCATATTATTTGAATAATATTATTAGATAGAATTATTAGCAATGTCTAGAAAGTTCTGTCTAAAGAGAGATTTGGTCACCTAATTGCGCGCTAGTAAGGAAAAATCCTTATTGGAAAGCCCCCTCTTTCCTAGGAACGGTCTGGTTGTCAGTATTGTGATTCTGTAATATTATTTGTGAATAATTAAATATTAATTTGTATGATAAAGAAAATACTCATTTTATGTGGATATAAATGGAGAAATTTTTTTTTATGTGACAATTGTTGAAAATTGATCTTTTATCTTTTCTGATAATATATATTATTATATTTTAATAATATAATAATAATGATATTTTTACAATGAATGTGTGATATATGAATAAATGAGGAGGAAGAGTATTTTTGTTACTAAAAATATTTAAAACATGTTTTTCATATTTGTGGACCCCATTTTTTGACTGAAATTTGATTATAGCTTGTAAAATCGTCCGTATGTGGATTTCGGTCAATTTCTATTTGGAATTTGAAAAAACTTAAACTTACAAGGTTGTAGAGAATTGAATTTCCTATGGAATGGACATAAGATTCGATTTTTTTTGATAAAAAAGCTATTTATTGTGAATTATTGAAGTTCCGGTATATCGGGTTTGAATTGATTTTTGGAGTTTTAAATGTTTTTGTTTAGAAAAAAGTTTTTGCTGTTTTTGGCACATGTGTGGTTGATGTTTTGGTCAAAAGGTGGGCTAGGAAAAATTATATAAATATATTAATATTTTATTAAATTTTCTGCTTTGGTGTTCTAAGTATTTTTCTATAAATAGGGTGCTTAGGTTAGAATTAAAAATCACACCAGAAATAAGTTTTCTCTCTCTATATTATCGAGCGTATTCTTGTGAGTATTTTGATACTTTGAGTGTTGCTATACGGTGCAAGTTCCCTTCAGCACTATATCCAGTATTCCAGTCAGAAGTACTGTCTTTTCGAGGTAAGGGATGTTATTTTTTTTATAAATGATATTATTTCTTTCAATATCATTATGCTGAAATATTGATCTAAACTTTTTATCAAATTTGGAACTTTTAGTGTCGGAGTTACTATTCCCGTATACGGCACTATTCACGAATACGGCACTATTCACCGAAAAATTAAATTTTCGTTTTTTTTCCTTTTCAAGATATCTATTATGGATATTAGCTTTGATTGTAACCATATTTTGATCATTCTTGAATTTCACTCCACTATGGTTATTTATGAAGTATTTTTGAATTTTGATTTTTTAAAGTACGAATCCTTAATATTTGTTCTTTTGTTTCACTGGATTCGTTTTCTTTAAAATATTTTTCATCATCCTCAGTCCTAAATGATGATATTACTGAATATCTTTGGCATGTAGTGCAAAGATGAATGATTTTTTGATGAATATCTTTGACCCATAGTGCAAAGATGAATAGGTGTTTAGATGAACATGGCCAACTGATGAATATCTTTGGCCTGTAGTGAAAAGATGAATATTTGATTCAATATGTATATTGATTGATGTTACCAGGATAAAATATTGATGATAGACTTTTAAATTCATAGATGATAGTAGATTTCATCCTCTACTTAACTCTTTTAATGAACTACTATTTTCGCTGCGAATATTGATTTAAAATTTGTTGTCTATTGTATTCTATTAGATTTTTTCCTGTTGAGGACTAACGATAATTTGTTCTATATTATCTTAGTCATAATATTCTTTGTTGGGCTAGTTGATCTCACCCTTTCTTTTTTGTTCTATTTTTCTTCTCAGGAGGCGAGAATGTAACGAGTACTAGTCGGGGTATGGAATGATAGTTCTAGAAAGATATTTTAGTAATCCTCACCATTTTTGTAAAATAAAGTATCAATAATTGTTATGAGGACTTATTTGAGTGTAGATATTGTCTAGAAGACAATAGTTGTATTTTAAACTCACAGTTAAGTGTTGTCATATTTTGCACGACAGTTGTATTAATAAAGTTGTTATCGTTTTTGTACCATATATTTGACGACTCAGAGTGGGTGATGTATACCTATTTTGGGGGCGTCACAGTTGGCATCAGAGCTTAGGGATATGGTCTCTGGCGGAGATCGGGGAATAGAATTAGGAGGGGAGAGACGAGTAAATCATTCGCTAGTGTGTCTTGCCTAAGCTTATTTGTTGGTTGGTCAGAGTATAGGGTTATTATGTTGCATGTCAATTTCTTTAAATAACCCTTGTTTTGTGGCAGTATTTAATAATGGCAGTCGAGAATATTAACGATAGAGTAAATGCGACCGTGGAGACACCATTAATCACCAACAAGGAGAACATGCAACAGGCCGGCAATGTTCCTCCTGTAAACAACACCACTGAGCAGATGATGAACGATGGAATGTTTAGAAGCTTTTTGCAGTTCATGTAAAATAAGACGAGGGAGACTCGAGTACAAAATACAGGTGCAAATGATAGCAATACGCGGTTTGTCACGGCCAAGCAGTTCAAAGAGTTGGGACCACCAGAATTCTGGGAAAAGCTAGATCCAATTAAGGCGGATACGTGGGTAAAGCAAATTACCAAGATATTCGATGTCTTAGGATGCACGTCGGAATAGAAGGTTCCATTTGCCACCTTTATGTTCCGTAATGAGGCAGATTACTGGTGGGAATCTGTGAAGCGTACCCATCCAGCCGCACTCAGCATGTCTTGGGAGACATTTTAAAAACTTTTTAATGACAAGTACTTTCCTGAAAGTATTCGCCATATGAAGGAGGTGGAATTTATTAGACTGGAGTAGAACAATATGGCGGTGTCCCAGTACGAAGCAAAGTTTACAAAGTTATCCAGGTTTGCACCTCATTTGGTGGAGAATGAGGAACGTATGACGCGGATGTTTCTGAGAGGTTTGAAACCCGACATACGTCAGTATCTCATTTCTCATAAATTTTTTCTATATTTAGATGTTGTCAACATGGCTCAATTATTAGTGCGAGATAACGAGTACGTTCAACTGAGGGACCACAACCAGGATTGTACCGGTGACAACAGTCATCGGAGCAACGATAACCAGCGGGGAAAGAAAAATTCAAACAAAAGTGGTAACCACTCTGGTGGTAATCGTGACCATGAAAATAGAAGAAGCGAGTCGGGGGGAGATTTTAAAAAGAAGAGATTCAATAATGACAATGTGAAGGCGTCAGCACCAGCAGCAACTAGTTCTAAGGTAGGAGAACGACCACCGGTCGTATGCTATAAATGTGAAAAAGAGGGACATATCAGCCCAAACTGTCCACAACAGTTCAAGGTATGCTATAATTATGGAAAGGAAGGACATATCGCTCGAGATTGTACGGTAGCAAAACCAAGTTCAGTGGGGATGGAGACTCAAAAGGCTGTCCCAGAAAAGTCAAAGTCAACGATTCCTGGAAGAGCGTTTGTCGTGACTGGTCAAAATGTAAGGAACCCAAACAATGTGATCACTGGTAAGCTAATCATAAATTCTTGTGAAGTTTATACCATACTAGATACCGGTGCTACCTATTTATTTATCTCTCCTGCTTGTGCTCAACGTTTAAACTTGACTCCAGAGAAATTAGATTTGATTTATCTGTGGAGACTCCGTTAGGGGAAACTTTTATTACATCCACTGTTTATAAATCTCGTTTGATCTAAGTTGGCACTATCACATTACCTATTGACCTTATCTCTTTAAAGATACTTGCTTTTGATGTGATTTTAGGGATTGATTGGTTAACTACTCATCATGCCAAAATTGATTATTTTCGTAAGGTTGTTAGTTTTCATATTCCTAACCAACCTGCTGTATGAATTCAAGCAACTAAACCACTAAAATCAATCACTGTCATATCAAGTCATAAAGTTATTCGTTTATTGAAAAACGGATGTCAAGCTTTTTTAGCCCATGTTATGGATTTGAATAAAGACACGTCAGATTTGAATAATATTCCTGTTGTTAGTGACTTTCCTGACGTATTTCTTGAAGAATTCCCGGTCTACCCCCAGAATGTGAAGTTGAATTCTTTATTGATCTTGAACCTGGTACAAAGCCTATTTCTAAAACCCCATATCGAATGGCTCCTATTGAACTTGAGGAGTTAAAGGTCCAACTACAGGAATTATTGGACATCGGTTTTATTCGTCCTAGTACATCTCCTTGGGGTGCTCCTGTTTTATTCGTAAAGAAGAAAGACGGGAGTATGCGACTTTGTATTGACTACCGAAAATTGAACCATGTCATCATCAAGAATAGGTATCCGCTACCTCATATTGATGACCTGTTTGACCAGTTACAAGGAGCACAATTCTTCTCAAAGATCGATCTTCGTTCTGGATATCATCAGCTGAAGATTAGAACTGACAATATTCCAAAGACTGTCTTCAAAACTCGGTACGGGCATTATGAATTTCTAGTCATGTCTTTTGGATTGACTAATGCCCCTGTGGCTTTTATGGATATAATGAACCGAGTATTCAAGGAATATTTGGATCAGTTCGTTCTTGTCTTTATTGATGACATCCTTATATATTCCAAAAGTCGTGAAGATTATGAGCACCATTTGAAGTTGGTACTCCAAAGGCTTCGTGAAAATAAGCTATATGTCAAGTTTAAGAAATGCGAGTTCTGGCTTGAGAAAGTAGCATTCCTTGGGCACGTGGTGTCAAAACATGGAGTATCTGTTGACCCGGCTAAGATTGAAGTAATACAAAGTTGGGAGCGAAGGGTTTTCTCGAATCGCTACTCTGTTAACTCAGTTGACTCGGAAGGATACAAAATTCGTATAGAGCGAGGAATGCGAAAAGAGTTTTCAAAAGCTTAAGAGGAGACTCATTTCGGCACCTGTTCTGACAATACCATCTGGTTCGGATGGATTTGTTATCTACAGCGATGCTTTGGGCAAAGGGTTAGGATGTGTTCTCATGCAACATGGGAAAGTCATAGCCTATGCCTCGCGACAACTTAAAGAATATGTGAGGAATTATCCTATTCATGATCTAGAGTTGGCAGCAGTCATTTTCGCGCTAAAGATCTGGAGGCACTATCTATATGGGGAGAAAGTGGAAATATATTCGGATCATAAAAGCCTCAAATATTTCTTCACCCAAAAGGAACTCAACATGCGGTAACGACGTTGGCTCGAGCTGTTGAAAGACTACGACCATACCATTCAATACCATCCTGGAAAAGCGAACGTGGTAGCTGACGAGTTGAGTAGAAGATCATATGCGGGAACAAGTGCGATGTTGTCAACATAAAGGCCCATTTTGTGTGATTTACAAAAGATGAAGATAGAATTCAACACTTCGGGGACTCATGCGATGATGTCAAGTATACACATTGAACCGACTTTAATCGAAAAAGTTAAAGTTGCTCAAGCCACAGACCCGGAGCTGATGTGTATGAAGAAGAAAGTACAAGAAGGTGTTATTCTAGAAGCAAGAATCGATGAAGAAGGAATACTTCGAGTTCACTCCAGAATTTGTGTTCCTAACGACTCTGATTTGAAGTACAAGATCATGATGGAGGCACACAATACACCATTTATAATTCATCCTGGAAGTACCAAAATGTATCGTGATCTTCGACATACATTTTGGTGGAACAATATGAAGAGAGAGATTGTGAAGTTTATCTCGAGGTGTTTAGCTTGTCAACGTGTAAAGGCGGAGCATCAAGTGCCTAAGGGTCTATTGCAACCACTTGAGATTCTAAAATGGAAATAGAAACACATTATCATGGATTTTGTTATAGGTCTTCCCACGGTTTCTCAAGGCATAAATGTTATTTGGGTTATTGTTGATAGATTAACTAAGTCTTCTCATTTCTTGCCAATACGGGAAACTTATTCCCTTGAACGTCTTGCTCGTATGTACGTAAATGAGATTGTGAGATTGCATGGCATGCCAGTATCTATAGTTTCGGATCGTGACCCAAGATTCACTTCACGATTTTAGGTTAGCTTGCAAAAAGCTATGGGCGCGGCCTCAAACGGACGGACAATTAGAGAGGACTATTCAAACTTTTGAAGATCTATTAAGACTTTGTGTCCTAGACTTCAAAGGGAGTTGGGATAAGTATTTATCATGGGTGGAATTCTCCTACAACAACAGTTATCAGGAAAGTATAGGGGTGGCTCCATTAAAAACATTGAATGGACGAAAGTGTCGCTCTCCAATATGTTGGGATGAGGTGGGTGAAGCAACATTGGTGGGACCCGAGTTGGTACATATTACTACAGAAAAGATCCAAATGATTCGACAACATATACAAACGGCACATGATCGACAAAAGAATTATACGGATCTTCATCGAAAGGATGTGAAATTTAGTATTGGGGATCATGTATTGTTGCGTGTTGCTCCATGGAAGGGAGTTACAAGATTTAGGAAGAGAGGAAAGCTCAATCCACGATTTATTGGTCCATTTTAAATTCTTGACCGAGTAGAAAATGTGACCTATAAACTCGCGTTACCTCCAAGCATGTCTCGTGTTGATAATGTTTTTCATATATCTGTGCTTCGTAAATATGTGAAAGACCCGAACCACGTTATTGAGTTAGAAACGGACGAAATAGCCGAAGACTTAACGTATGACGAGGCACCTGTCAAGATCTTGGATAGAAAGGAGCATGTCCTACGCACAAAGGTCATACCACAAGTCAAAGTTTTGTGGAGGAACCATGCTATTGAGTAGACCTGGCAAACGGGCCCAAAGCCCGTGGGCCGGCCCGGCCCGCCCGCCAACCATTAATTTTTTATTTTTTTTAAAAAATAAAGTGTTAGGTTGTGAGGCTTGAACACAAGACTTGTAAGTAAATAAATAAGAGTTCAAACCAACTGAGCTATAACAACTATTTATTTTTAATGTAATCTTCAATATATTTTAACTATAATTGAAAATTATAATTAAGATATGTAGTTAATGTAATTTAAACAACAAATTTAAATTGCAGTAGCAAATGCAAACAAGAAAAGAATGACATTACACACAAGATAATATGAGTTTGGTCATTACAGCAAAAGCTTCAACCTTGATATTATCTAATTCATATAATTCCTGACAAGTAACAATGTACAAAACTACAAATTAAACACTTACTGTAAAAGATCATTCTCAATAAGTATAATCTCTACTCTCTGAGCAGCACTCAGTAACATAAATCCAAATTATCATCATAAATAATGTAGGTAATTAATTAATAATACGAATTTCTAATACTATTACAATTTTAATTAATTGAGATATGTAGTTAATGTATGTAATTAATTAATCGTGTTTGTTTGTATTATTGTTTATTATTAATTATTTTATTATTTTTAATATTTATTATTATTATTTTTGGTGTAACAAAGAGTTTGCAAAAAAAAAATTAATGGCCGAAGCTCGCGGGCAGGCCCGGCCCGGCCGCCACGGGCCACGGGCTGGCCATTTCCAGCCCACCAAAACTCGGGCCTTTTTGGCCCGACCGGCCTCGGCCCGACCCGCCCGTTTGCCAGGTCTACTATTGAGGAAATGACCTAAGAATTGGAAACAAAAATGAAAGTGAGGTATCCTCACCTTTTCAAAACACCAGGTACGTACGTCAATTTCGAGGACGAAATTTCATAAGGAGGTGAGGTTGTAAGACCCCAACTTATTATAAATGAAATTGAATTTCCTCTATTTATTATTTTAAAATAGTAAGGGTTGATTTGATTAATGTGATTAGTTATGGGTACAAATGTGCAAATATTTTTAAATAAGCAAGCGGTTATAAAATATTTATTGTTGTCGGGGAATATTCGTTTGGTCGTGGATTATTCTTACTGTCCGGGAATATTCGTACGACGGTGCAGCCTTGTGTGGGCCCCATAACTGAAAGCGATTGGATGAAAAAAGCGACAAGTATAAGTTGTTTATAAGTAACGGCGTAGTTATTACCGTTAATACTGTTGGAATACCCGGTGGTTAAAATACAGTAGCACACGGTATTGTATCAATTATTGATTCTTACGTAAGAAGACACTACTCAATAATTGTTACAGTAATTACTGTTCAATATTTTATTTTATTGATTCAATAATTACTACGTTGATATTTTATATTATTGTTGTTTCAATAATTGTCACTGCACAGTATTTTCCATTATCAGAGCAATAATTCATATTATTTGAATAATATTATTAGATAGCATTATTGATAATGTCTAGAAAGTTCTGTCTAAGGAGAGGTTTGGTCACCTAATTACGCGCCAGTAAAGAGAAATTCTTATTGGAAAGCCCCCTCTTTCCTAGGAATGGCCTGGTTGTTAGTATTGTGATTTTATAATATTATTTGTGAATAATTAATTATTGATTTGTATGATAAAGAAAATACTCATTTTTTGTGGATATAGATGGAGAAACTTTTTTTTATGTGATAATTGTTTAAAATTGATATTTTATCTTTTCTGATAAAATATATTATTATATTTTAATAATATAATAATGATGATATTTTTACAATGAATGTGTGATATATGAATAAATGAGAAAAAAGAGTATTTTTGATACTAAAAATATTTAAAACATATTTTTCATGTTTGTGGACCTCATTTCTTGACTGAAATTTGATTATAGCTTGCAAAATCGTCCGTATGTGGATTTCGGTCAATTTCTGTTTGGAATTTAGAAAAACTTAAACTTACAAAGTTGTAGAGAATTGAATTTCCTATGGAATGGATATAAGATTCGAATTTTTTTGATAAAAGGACTATTTATTGTGAATTATTGTAGTTCCGGTATATCAGGTCTGAATTGATTTTTGGAGTTTAAATGTTTTTGTTTAGAAAAACATTTTTGTTGTTTTTGGCACATGTGTGGCTGATGTTTTGGTCAAAAGGTGGGCTAAGGAAAATTATATAAATATATTAATATTGTGACGCCCCTAAAATTAGGTATACATCACCCATCTTGGGTCGTCAGATACATAGTACAGAATACAAATACAACTGATTAATACAACTGTCGTGTACAATACGACAAAACATAAACTGTGAGTTTGAATACAAATATTATCTTCTAGAGAGTATTCATACTCAAAAGGAGTCCTCATTACATTTATTAACACACTATTACATAGAATAGTGAGGACTACTAACTAATACTATCATTCGGACCATCACTCCGTTCCCCGACTTGCCCCAGCTACGTTCTCATTTCCTGAAGAGAACAGTGAAAGAAAGGGTGAGCTCAACTAGCCCAGTCAAAAATATTATGACTAAGATAATGCAGAATAAATTATCATTAGCCTTCAACAATGTTAAACTGATAAAATATAATAGACATCAAGTTTAACTGTAGCGGAACAAGCAATCCATTAAAAGAGTCAAGTAGAAAATAAACTCTACTATCTTTAATGATTTAAAAGATTTTCTAACACTGTGATCGCTGGGACTCAGCTTAATAAAATAATCCACATCATCGAATCACCCCTGCACTACGGCCAAGGATATTCGTATATTCATTAATGGTCATGATCATGCCAACAACTGTCCATCAATGCACTACGGGCCAATGATGACTTTTACCACATCATTTGTAACATTACGGTCATGATTATACCGAATAATCCCTGGTCATAATCATACCAAGTCCATCTATGCACTACAGGCCACAGATGACTTTCAACATTTTATAAACATGAGGATGATGACAATGATATAAGAATTCAATAAAACAAGTTCAAGAATTAATTTATCCAGGAATTAACAACGTCCAAATTGTCAACATGATACTGCATTGTGGAGTAAAATTCAAGAATGCTTAGAAGAATAATTTCTTGAAAAGATACTGGATGAAACGCAACTATCAAGGATATTCCACAAATTTCATGGAGTATAGAAGTCAAAACTTAACCAACTGAGTATAATAAAGAATGGAATAACAAAAGAAATCACCATGCATGCGATAGACCGCACAGACAGGTTATTCCAACAGAATAATAAATAATGGAACCAGGTCCGGCGTAAACGCACAGACAGGATATTCCGACAGAATAATAAATAATGGAACCAGGTCCGGCGTAAACGCACAGACAGGATATTCCGACAGAATAATAAAAAACATTATAATAAATAATGGAACCAGGTCTGGTGTAAAACACACAGACAGGATGTTCCAACAGAATAATAGAAGAATGTCACCAAGTATAGGGTAGATCCGCGTATACAGGTTATTCCAACAGAATAATAAAAAATAGAATAACAGAAATTCTCTTCTTGAATAAGAAAGAATAATATCCCTTACCGTTTTAAAGACGAGCTGAAATAAGGAAGTAGTTAAGTAGCAGAATACTCTTCTTCTCTCTCTCTATAGTTTCTCTCTATAGTTTCTCTCTCTAGAGTTCAGTAAATTCGTAAGAAATAATGAAGGAATGAGCTGCTATTTATAGAAAAATAGAATGCATAGTAACTAATCCATGAACGGTCCAGATTGATTACTTTAATCTGACGGTCCATATTTAAAGAAAAATCTTTTAAATAAAATATAATATATTCTATTTATAGAATAACTTTAATAAAGTATTCTGTTTTATATAAAAAGATGTTTCTGTTTTATTACGTTAATAATACGAATAAAACAAAACGTCATTATCGCTAAATAATTCATATTATTAACTGACAATAATTGAATCAACTGAGTGACTTCTCACATAAGCATTAATAATCAATACCGTGTGCTACTATGCAACCACACGTATTACTGTACTTTTACTACCGAGTAGTTCAACAGTAACAATGGTAAAATTTCCGCCGTTATTTTTAATAAAATATTTTTGTCGTTTTCTCAATCCGACAATAATTCCGTTGTGGGGTCCACCAATGATTGTGCCGTCGTACGAATATTCCACGACAAAAAGAATATTCCCCGACCAAACGAATATTTTATAACAACTTGCTTACTTTGTAAAATTTATAAATATTACCCACAACTATAACATTATATCAAATTAACTCCATAATATTCAAAAATGATATTTATAGAAAATTCATCTTTATTTATAAAAGTTGGGGTCTTACAAATATTTTATTAAATTTTCTAATTTGGTGTTCTAAGCATTTTTCTATAAATAGGGTGCTTAGGTTATAATTGAAAATCACACTAGAAATAAGTTTTCTCTCTCTTTCTCTCTCTATATTATCGAGCGTATTCTTGTGAGTATTTTGATACTTTGAGTGTTGCTATACGGTGCAAGTTTTCTTCAGCACTATATCCAGTATTCCAGTCAGAAGTACTGTCTTTTCGAGGTAAGGGATGTTATTTTTTTTTATAAATGTTATTATTTCTTTCAATATCATTATGTTAAAATATTGATCTGAACTTTTTATCAAATTTGGAACTTTTAGTGTCGGAGTTACTATTCACGTATACGATACTATTCACGTATACGACACTATTCACGTATACGATACTATTCACGAATACGACACTATTCACCGAAAAATTAAATTTTCATTTTTTTCTTTTCAAGATATCTATTATGGATACTAGCTTTGATTGTATCCATGTTTTGATTATTTTTGAATTTTACTCCACTATGGTTATTTATGAAGCATTTTTGAACTTGAATTGTTTAAAATACGAATCCTTAATATTTGTTCTTTTGTTTCACTGGATTCATTTTTTTTAAAATATTTTTCATCATCCTCAGTCCTAAATGATGATATTACTGAATATCTTTGGCCTGTAGTGCAAAGATGAATAATTTTCTGATGAATATCTTTGGCCCGTAGTGCAAAGATGAACAGGTGTTTAGATGAACATGACCAACTGATGAATATCTTTGGCCTGTAGTGCAAAGATGAATATTTGATTCAAGATGTATATTGATTGATGTTACAGGGATAAAATATTGATGATGGACTTTTAAATTCATAGATAATAGTAGATTTCATCATCTACTTAACTCTTCTAATGAATTATTATTTCCGCTGCGAATATTGATTTAAAATTTGTTATCTATTGTATTCTATTAGATTTTTCCTTGTTGAGGACTAACGATAATTTGTTCTATATTATCTTAGTCATAATATTTTTTGCTGGGCTAGTTGAGCTTACCCTTTCCTTTTTGTTCCATTTTTCTTCTCAGGAAGTGAGAATGTAGCGAGTACTAGTCGGGGTATGGAATGATGGTTCTAGAAAGATGTTTTAGTAATCCTCACTATTTTTGTAAAATAAAGTATCAATAATTGTTATGAGGACTTATGTGACGCCCCCAAAACATTGGTCATGTTCATCTACAGGCCAAAGATATTCACCAGTTGGTCATGTTCATCTAAACACATGTTCATCTTTGCACTACGGGCCAAAGATATTCATCAGAAATTATTAATCTTTGCACTACAGGCCAAAGATATTCAATTATATCATCATTTAGGACTGAGAATGATGAAAAATATTTTAAAGGAAACGAATCCAGTGAAACAAAATAATAAATATTAAGGATTCGTATTTCAGCTATTCTATGTCCAAAAATACCTGATAAATAATCATAGTGGAGTAAAATTCAAGAATGATCAAAACATGGATACAATCAAAGTTAGTATCCAGAATAGATATTTTGGACGAAAAGAAGAAAATTTTATTTTTCGGTGAATAGTAACTCGTGAATAGTAACCCCGACATGAAAAGTTCCAAATTTGATAAAAAGTTCAGATCAATACTTCGGCATAATAATATTGAAGAAAATAATATTATTTAAGAAGAAATAACATCTCTTACCTCGAAAAGACGGTACTTCTGACTGGAATACTAGATATAGTGCTGAAGGAAACTTGCACCGTATAGCAATACTCAAAGTATCAAATACTCACAAGAATACGCTCGATATAGAGAGAGAAATAGAGAGAAACTTGTGTTTCTGGTGTGATTTTCAATTCTAACCTAAGCACCCTATTTATAGGAAAATGCTTAGAACACCAAAGCAGAAAATTTAATATAATATTAATATATTTATCAAATTTTCCTTAGCCCACCTCTAGGCATCTGATCTCAGCCCATTTATATCACATGTTAGCCCACTTAAATACCAAAAAACGTTTTTCTTCAAAATAATAAATAAAACTTCTAAAAATCAATTATTTCAGAACTTTAGAACTTCAATAATTCATAATAAATAGCCCTTTTATCAGAAAATTCGAATCTCGCGAGATTTTATAGGAAATTCAATTCTCTACAACTTTACAGAAGAAAGTTTTTCCAAATTCCAAACAGAAATTGACCGAAATCTACAAACGGGCGATTTTACAGTCAATAATAAATTTTCGGTCAAGAATTGTATCCACCAACACACAAAATATGTGTTAATCATTTAATGCCACAAAAATACTCTTCCTCCTCATATACTTATATATCTCACATTCATTGTAAAAATATCACCATCAATATATTATTAAAATAATATATTTAAATGAATTATTTTATCAAAAAAAGATAAATTATTAATTTTCAACAATTGTCACATTAAAAATTTTCTCCATCTATATCCACATAAAATCAATATTTTTCTCATCATATAAATCAATAATTAATTATACACAAATAATATTACAGAATCATAGTACTGGCAACCAGGCCGTTCCTAGGAACGATGGGGCTTTCCAATAAGGATTTCTCCTTACTGGCGCGCAATTAGATGACCAAACCTCTCCTTAGACAGAACTTTTTAGACATTGTCAATAATGTTATCTAATAATATTATTCAGATAATATGAATTATTGCTCCGATAATGGAAAATACTGTGTAGTGACAATTATAAAATATCAACATAACAATTATTTAATCAATAAAATAAAATATTGAACAGTAATTACTGTAACCATTATTGAGTAGTGTCTTCTTACGTAAGAATCAATAATTGGTGCAATACCGTGTGCTACTGTGCAACAACGCGTATTACCGTGCTTTAACCACCGGGTATTCCAACAGTATTAACGGTAACAACTACGCCGTTATTTATAAACAACTTATTTTTGTTGTTTTCTTCATCCAATCGTTTTCCGTTATGGGGCCCACAAAAGACTGCGCCGTCTTACGAATATTCTCCGACAGTAAGAATATTCCACGACCAAACGAATATTCCCCGACAACAATGAATATTTTATAACCACTTGCTTATTTAAAATATTTGCACATTTTACCCATAACTAACCACATTAATCAATTCAACCCTTACTATTTCAGAATAATAAATAGAAGAAATTAAATTTCATTTATTAATAATTTGGGGTCTTACAACCTCCCCTCCTTATGAAATTTCGTCCTCGAAATTGACATACGTACCTGGTGTTTCGAAAAGATGAGGATACCTCGCTTTCATTTCCATTTCCAACTCCCAGGTCATTTCCTCAATAGCATGATTTCTCCACAAAACTTTAACTTGTGGTATGACCTTCGTGCGTAGGAGATGCTCCTTCCTATCCAAGATCTTGACAGGTACCTCCTCGTACGTTAAGTCTTCAGCTATCTCGTCCGGTTCTAACTCAATAACGTGGTTCGGGTCTTTCACATATTTAGAAGCACAGATATATGAAAAACATTATGAACACGAGACATACTTGGAGGTAACGCGAGTCTATAGGCCACATTTCCTACTCGGTCAAGAATCTGAAATGGACCAATAAATCGTGGATTGAGCTTTTCTCTCTTCCCAAATCTTGAAACTCCTTTCCATGGAGCTACACGTAATAATACATGATCCCCAATGTCAAATTCCACGTCCTTTTGATGAAGATCCACATAACTCTTTTGTCGATCCTGTGCCGTTTGTATACGTTGTCGAATCGTTTGGATCTTCTCTGTAGTCATTCGTACCAACTCTGGTCCCAACAACGTTGGTTCTCCCACCTCATCCCAACATACTGGAGAGCGACACTTTCGTCCATACAATGCTTCAAAGGGAGCCACACCTATACTTGCCTGATAACTGTTGTTGTAGGAGAATTCCACTAATGGTAGGTACTTATCCCAACTTCTTTTGAAATCTAGGACACAAAGTCTTAATAGATCTTCAAGAGTTTGAATAGTCCTCTCTGATTGCCCGTCCGTTTGAGGATGGTATGCCGAACTGAACTGTAAATCCGTGCCCATAGCTTTTTGCAAGCTAACCCAAAATCTTGAAGTGAATCTTGGGTCACGATCCGAAACTATGGATACTGGCATGCCATGCAACCTTACAATCTCATTCACGTACATACTAGCAAGACGTTCAAGGGAATAAGTCTCCCGTATCGGCAAGAAATGAGCAGACTTGGTTAATCTAGCAACTATAACCCAAATAGCATTTATACCTTGAGAAACCGTGGGAAGACCCGTAACGAAATCCATGGTAATGTGTTCTCACTTCCATTTCGGAATCTCAAGTGGTTGCAATGGACCCTTTGGTACTTGATGCTCCGCCTTTACACGTTGACAAGTTAAACACCTCGAGATAAACTTTGCAATCTCTCTCTTCATATTGTTCCACCAAAATGTATGTCGAAGATCACGATACATTTTAGTACTTCCAGGATGGATTGTAAATGGTGTATTGTGTGCCTCCATCATGATCTTGTACTTCAAATCAGAATCGTTAGGAACACAAAGTCTGTAGTGGACTCGAAGTATTCCTTCTTCATCGATTCTTGCTTCTGGAATAGCACCTTCTTGCACTTTCTTCTTCATACGCATCAGCTTTGGGTCTGTAGCTTGAACAACTTTAACTTTATCGATTAAAGTTGGTTCTACGCGTATACTTGACATCATAGCACTCGTTCCTGCATATGATCTTCTACTCAACGCGTCAGCTACCACGTTTGCTTTTCCAGGATGGTATTGAATAGTGTGATCGTAATCTTTCAACAGCTCGAGCCAACGTCGTTGCCGCATGTTGAGTTCTTTTTGAGTGAAGAAATATTTGAGGCTTTTATGGTCTGAATATATCTCCACTTTCTCCCCATATAGATAGTGCCTCCAGATCTTTAGCGCGAAAACGACTGCTGCCAACTCTAGATCATGAGTAGGATAATTCCTCTCATATTCTTTAAGTTGTCGTGAGCCATAGGCTATGACTTTCCCACGTTGCATGAGAACACATCCTAACCCTTTGCCTGAAACATCGCTGTAGATAACAAATCCATCCGAACCAGATGGTATTGTCAGAACAGGTGCCGAAATGAGTCTCCTCTTAAGCTCTTGAAAACTCTTCTCGCATTCTTCGCTCCATACGAATTTGATATCCTTCCGAGTCAGCTGAGTTAACGGGGTAGCGATTTGAGAAAACCCTTCTACGAATCTCTGATAATAACCAGCTAAGCCCAGAAAGCTACGTACATCGGTCACCGTCTTCGGTTGCTCCCAGCTTTGTATTGCTTCAATCTTCGTCGGGTCCACAGACACTCCATGTTTTGACACCACGTGCCCTAGGAATGCTACTTCCTCAAGCCAGAACTCGCATTTCTTCAACTTAGCATATAACTTGTTTTCACGCAGCCTTTGGAGTACCAGCTTCAAATGGTGCTCATGATCTTCACGGCTTTTGGAATATATGAGGATGTCATCAATAAAGACAACAACGAACTGATCCAAATAATCCTTGAATGCTCGGTTCATCATATCCATGAACGCCGCAGGAGCATTAGTCAATCCAAAAGACATGACTAAGAATTCATAATGCCCGTACCGAGTTCTAAAGGCAGTCTTCGGAATATCCTCAGTTTTAACCTTCAGCTGATGATATCCAGAATGAAGATCGATTTTTGAAAAGAATTGTGCTCCTTGTAACTGGTCAAACAGGTCATCAATACGAGGTAGCGGATACCTATTCTTGATAGTAACATGGTTTAATTCCCGGTAATCGATACAAAGTCGCATACTCCCGTCTTTCTTCTTTACAAATAAAACAGGAGCACCCCAAGGAGATGTACTAGGACGAATGAAACTGATGTCCAACAACTCTTGTAGTTGGACTTCTAACTCCTGAAGTTTAATAGGAGCCATTCGATATGGGGTTTTAGAAATGGGCTTTGTACCAGGTTCAAGATCAATAAAGAATTCAACTTCACGTTCCGGGGGTAGACCGAAAAGTTCTTCAGGAAATACGTCAGGAAAGTTACTAACAACAGGAATATTATTCAAATTTGACGTGTCTTTATTCAAATTCATAACATGGGCTAAAAAAGCTTGACATCCGTTTTTCAATAAACGAATGGCTTTATGACTTGATATGACAGTGATTGATTTTAATGGCTTTGTTGCTTGAATTCGAACAACAGGTTGATTAGGAATATGAAAACTAACCACCTTACGAAAATAATCAATTTTGGCATGATGAGTAGTTAACCAATCAATTCCTAAAATCACGTCAAATGCAAGTATCTTTAAAGAGATAAGGTCAACAGGTAAGGTGATGGTGCCAACTTGGATCAAACAAGATTTATAAACAGTGGATGTGATGAAAGTTTCCCCTAACGGAGTCTCCACAGATAAATCAAAGTCTAATTTCTCCGGAGTCAAGTTTAAACGTTGAGCACAAGCAGGAGAAATAAAAGAATGGGTAGCACCGGTATCTAGTAAGGTATAAACTTCACATGAATTTATGATTAGCTTACCCGTGATCACCTCGTTTGGGTTCCTCGCATGTTGACCAGTCACGACAAACGCTCTTCCAAGAACCGTTGACTTTGACTTTTCTGGGGCAGCCTTTTGAGTCACCGTCCCCGCTGAAATTAGTTTCGCTACTGTACAATCTCGGGCGATATGTCCTTCCTTTCCATAATTATAGCATACCTTGAACTGTTGTGGACAGTTTGGGCTGATATGTCCCTCTTTTCCACATTTATAGCATATGACCGGTGGTCGTTCTCCTCCCTTGGAACCAGTTGCTGCTGGTGCTGACGTCTTCGTATTGTCATTGTTGAATCTCCTCTTTTTAAAATCTCCTCCCGACTCGCTTCTTCTATTTTCATGGCCACGATTACCACCAGAGTGGTTGCCGTTCTTGTCTGTATTTTTCTTTCTCCACTGGTTATCATTGTTCTGATGACTGTTGTCACCGATATGATCCTGGTTGTGGTCCCTCGGTTGACCGTACTCGTTATCTCGCTCTAATAATTGAGCCCTGTTGACAACATCTGAATAGAGAGAAAAATTATGAGAAATGAGATATTGACGTATGTCGGGTTTCAAACCTCTCAGAAACATCCGCGTCATACGTTCTTCATTCTCCACCAAATGAGGTGCAAACCTAGACAACTCTGTAAACTTCGCCTCGTACTGGGATACCGTCATGTTATTCTGCTCCAGTCTAATAAACTCTACCTCCTTCATATAACGAATACTTTCAGGAAAGTACTTGTCATTGAATAGTTTCTGAAATGTCTCCCAAGACATGCTGAGAGCGGCTGGATGGGTACGCTTCACAGATTCCCACCAGTAGTCTGCCTCGCCACGGAATATAAAGGTGGCGAATGGAACCTTCTCTTCCTCCGTGCATCCCAAGACATCAAATATCTTGGTAATTTGCTTGACCCATGTCTCCGCCTTAATCGGATCCGGCTTTTCCCAGAATTCTGGTGGTCCCAACTCTTTGAACTGCTTGGCTGTGACCAGCTGTGCGTTGCCATTGTTTCTTCCTATATTTTGAACAGGAATCTCCTTCGTCTTGTTTTGCATGAATCGCAAAAAGCTTCTAAACATCTCATCGTTCACCGTCTGCTCAGTGGTGTTGTTCACAGGAGGAACATTGCCAGCCTGTTGCACGTTCTCCTCGTTGGTGAGTCTAGGCATCTCCACCGTCTCATTTACTCCACTGTTAACATTCTCAGTCGACATTCTCAAATACTGCCATAAAACAAAGGTTAATTTAACAAACTCACATAATATCCCTATATTATGACCGACCAATAAATAAGCTAAGGTAGGACACACTAGCGAAGGATTTACTCGTCTCTCCCCTCCTAGTTCTATTCTCCGATCTCCGCCAGAGATCATATCCCTAAGCTCTGATACCAACTGTGACGGCCCCAAAACAGGTATACAACACCCATTCTGAGTCGTCAATAACATGGTACAGAAACAACTACATCTTTACTATTACAACATAAGAACTGTGAGTTTAAATACAAATATTGTCATCTAGACAATATCCACACTCAAATAAGTCCTCATTACAATTATTGATACATTATTTCACAAAAATGGTGAGGACTACTAAAATAACTTCTAGAACCATCATTCCATACCCCGACTAGTACTCGCTACATTCTCGCCTCCTGAGAAAAATGGAACAAAAAGGAAAAAGGTGAGCTCAACTAGCCCAGTAAAGAACATTATGACTAAGATAACATAGAACAAATTATCGTTAGTCTTCAATAGGGAAAAATATAATAGAATACAATAGACAACAAGTTTTAAATCAATATTCGCAGCGGAAAATAATAATTCATAGAAGAGTTACGTAGAGAATGAAATCTACTATTATCTATGAATTTAAAAGTTCATCATCAGCATTTTATCCCTGTAACATCAATCAATATTCATCTTCGCACTACAGGCCAAAGATATTCACCAGTTGGTCATGTTCATCTAAACACATGTTCATCTTTGCACTACGGACCAAAGATATTCATCAAAAATTATTAATCTTTGCACTACAGGCCAAAGATATTCAATTATATCATCATTTAGGACTGAGAATGATGAAAAATATTTTAAAGGAAACGAATCCAGTGAAACAAAATAATAAATATTAAGGATTCGTATTTCAGCTATTCCATATCTAAAAATACCTCATAAATAATCATAGTGGAGTAAAATTCAAGAATGATCAAAACATGGATACAATCAAAGCTAGTATCCAGAATAGATATTTTGGACGAAAAGAAGAAAATTTCATTTTTCGGTGAATAGTAACTCGTGAATAGTAACTCATGAATAGTAACCCCGACATGAAAAGTTCCAAATTTGATAAAAATTCAGATCAATACTTCGGCATAATGATATTGAAGAAAATAATATCATTTAAGAAGAAATAACATCCCTTACCTCGGAAAGACGGTACTTCTGACCGGAATACTAGATACAGTGCTGAAGGAAACTTGCACCGTATAGCAACACTCAAAGTATCAAATACTCACAAGAATACGCTCGATATAGAGAGAGAAATAGAGAGAAACTTGTGTTTCTGGTGTGATTTTCAATTCTAACCTAAGCACCCTATTTATAGGAAAATGCTTAGAACACCAAAGCAGAAAATTTAATATAATAATAATATATTTATCAAATTTTCCTTAGTCCACCTCTAGACATCTGATCTCAGCCCATTTATATCACATGTTAGCCCACTTAAATGCCAAAAAACGTTTTTCTTCAAAATAATAAATAAAACTTCCAAAAATCAATTATATCGGAACTTCAGAACTTCAATAATTCATAATAAATAGCCCTTTTATCAGAAAATTTGAATCTCGCGAGTTTTTATAGGAAATTCAATTCTCTACAACTTTGCAGAAGAAAGTTTTTCCAAATAGAAATTGACCGAAATCCACAAACGGGCGATTTTACAGTCAATAATAAATTTTCGGTCAAGAATTGTGTCCACCAACACACAAAACATGTGTTAATCATTTAATGCCACAAAAATACTCTTCCTCCTCATATACTCATATATCCCATATTCATTGTAAAAATATCACCATCAATATATTATTAAAATAATATATTTAAATAAATTATTTTATCAAAAAAAGATAAAATATTAATTTTCAACAATTGTCACATTAAAAAATTTTTCCATCTATATCCACATAAAATCAATATTTTCCTCATCATATAAATTAATAATTAATTATACACAAATAATATTACAGAATCACAGTACTGGCAACCAGGCCGTTCCTAGGAACGAGGGGGCTTTCCAATAAGGATTTCTCCTTACTGGCGTGCAATTAGATGACCAAACCTCTCCTCAGATAGAACTTTCTAGACATTGTCAATAATGTTATCTAATAATATTATTCAGATAATATGAATTATTGCTCCGATAATGGAAAATACTGTGTAGTGACAATTATAAAATATCAACGTAGCAATTATTTAATCAATAAAATAAAATATTGAACAGTAATTACTGTAACCATTATTGAGTAGTGTCTTCTTACGTAAGAATCAATAATTGGTGCAATACCGTGTGCTACTGTGCAACAACGCGTATTACTGTGCTTTAACCACCGGGTATTCCAACAGTATTAACGGTAACAACTAAGCCGTTATTTATAAATAACTTATTTTTGTCTTTTTCTTCATCCAATCGCTTTCCATTATGGGGCCCACAAAAGACTGCGCCGTCGTACGAATATTCTCCGACAGTAACAATATTCCACGACCAAGCGAATATTCCCCGACAACAATGAATATTTTATAACCACTTGCTTATTTAAAATATTTGTGCATTTTACCCATAACTAACCACATTAATCAAATCAACCCTTACTATTTCAGAATAATAAATAGAAGAAATTAAATTTTATTTATTAATTATTTGGGGTCTTACAACTTATTTGAGTGTGGATATTGTCTAGAAGACAATAGTTATATTTTAAACTCACAGTTAAGTGTTGTCGTATTTTGCACGATAGTTGTATTAATAAAGTTGTTGTCGTTTCTGCACCATGTATTTGGCGACTCAGAGTGGGTGATGTATACCTATTTTAGGGGCGTCATAACTTCAGTAACTGATTAAGGAAAGTCAGCTAGTGCAGTAGCTGTCAAGTAAACAGAAGACAACAATCTTGGAAGCAACTAGGATCGAAGTTTTTGCCAAACAAAGAAGGAACTGATGGAATTTACACAGAGATACAAGTCAACGTCTCAAAAACAAGGCTAAAGTGATTAAGCATTGGGTCAGTCCATTGATGATAAGTGAACGGGAGATCACAAGGAGAAAGCGAGCTGGACACGCCACAAATCTGAAGTGTCTTGCTATTCAGAAAGGGCCAGAACAAGGAGTCAAGCCATCAGTATCTGAGAGCAGTCGAGGCAAACAGAAGTGTTAAAGCACTGCATAATAGAAGGAAGAAATGTTCTGCATTGAAGATCAAATAAACACTCTTCAAGATCGTAGTGTTGTCTCTACCTGTCATTGAGAAACATTCAACAAGACACTACGATCAGGTCCAAGAAGATATGCATCAGAATCGTAAAGTTCGGTCAAATGAAGGTTGAAGCATTGGCAACGGTTCAATCTGAGGATTGATATTCGAACAGAGCTTATTGAGAGCATCGATGCAAAAGGACAACCTCTAATCGAGAAATCAGAAGGAGAAAATAAAGTCGACTACCTGCCTGACATGGAAAGGTGACAACTCTAAGGCGGTAGGTAAGGTGGTAGACTATTGTGTCAGTAAGGTCATAAAGGAGTTGTCACGTCACATCAAGCAGTCTACACCAAACAACTCGAGATCTGTGAAGCAATTCAAATAGCTCCCAACGGCTACATTCCAACGGGAAGGTTGTGAATGAGTATAAATCAACAAGAGCTTCAAAGATCAAAAGTTGCTGAAGTTGCTAAGGTTAGAGAGATGGTGGACTGATCAAAATAACATAAAATAGTGAGTGACCAATGAAGGTCCGAAAGCTCACTCTACGATCCACTAAGAACACTTGGAGATAAACAGAGTAAGAAGTAGAAGTGAGAGTTCTACGATGTAGAAGTGAGAGTTCTACTACAAGAAGAGTGTTCTGAACTACCAAGAAAAAGAAGAGAATCAATGTTATCTTGATGTCTATCATGGGAAGACTCTAAGTACCAGAGAGAAGAGCTTACAGTCATCTTAGCAAGTCCATCATGAGAAGGCATCAAGTATCAAGGAAGAAGATCACCAACGTCATCATGATGTCAAGCATGAGAAAGTTTTTAAGTACCTAACAGAAAAGCCTACAATCATCTTAGAAACTCATTATGTGCAGCCATCAAGTATTAAGAAGAATGATCTTCACTACAGTTCAACAAAGGATTATCAGAAGAGGTTGAGTATCTAAGAAGCTGAGCATCATGCAACACTCAACTGCACCTCAAGGATGATCACGTCAAGCTGCTATGCATTCAGAGATGAAGAGCTTAAAGGACATCTTAGTAGCACCAACAACAACAAACATCAACAACAAGAAGCCAGGGCCTGAGGGGTCCTTGTCCGAAGGGACTAAATGAAGTTCCAAGCCTGCTTGGCTTGAAGAGTTCCTAGGGAACTAGAGAAGTTCCAAGGCTGCTAGCCTTGAAGAGTTCTTAGTGAACTGAAGTCCCAAGGCTGCTGGCCTTGAAGGAATCTTAGTGATTCAGGGTGCTGCCCTTCCTTAGTGGAAATCCTGCTAGTTGAAAGCAGAAGAGTAGATTAGGAGCTTGAGTCTCTGAACCACTTAAAATCCCTTGTGTCTTTTACTTTATGTCATTTACATTATGAACTTAACTGCTATAACTGCTATGTATGTATTAACTGCTTATCACTGAACTAACTCTAAGAACAATGTATGCATGATTACGAATATATCAATGAAGGGGATCTTTTACTTATTCCGCTGTGCTTGAAAAGATTCTTATGTTTGTCATATGCTAAATCATTAGCAATACAAAATAAACGAGAAAAGTATTTAAAAATAAAAAGGATCTATTCAACCCCCCTTCTAGATCTATTGTGTGCCTGCTGGGAACTAACAATGTAAGTTAATAAACTTAATGGGGCAGATTAATGGAAGAGTTAAACTTGGAGAGAGCAAAAAAAAATTTATAAGCCAATTCTTAATATAAGTACAAAACTTTTCTTTATTTTAAGGATTGGTGAAATCTTAAAAGTATACACAACATTTTAGAAGTACCCATCTTTCGCCCAAATAACCCAATCAGGCACCAACATGGAGCGAGAGCCACCGAGAGAAGAACCAAATGGAGCAAACATAGCCCCCAATTCGGTCTTCTATTTTCCCCTTGTGGTCTATCTGCATTCATTCAAACTTTTTACAACCCTCTAATTCGATCATCCATTGCAAGTACTTTTGATTCTAATCTAGTTTTTAGATTTCTGGGTTTTGATTACCTCTCTATATTTTTTGTATAGTTTTTAATTTTGAATGTTCATCGAATTATTAACGTGTGAACTGTGAGGAATTTTTTGATTTAAGTTTGAATTTTTTTTATTGATTTGGTTGACTGTGGTTACTGTTTGTTTGGTCTGATTGAGTTTTTATTTTTGGGCTATTTGATTTTCAATTAAAAATTGGATCATTTTAGTTGAGTACGTAGTTTCTGTATTTTATTGTGATAGTACAATAATTTTGCATTATTTTATAATGAGAAACTTATAAACTTTATTGATCTAAAGATATGGGAGAAGGAAATCATAGTAATAATAACGTATTTATCCAAATACTTCTTAGCCTTTTACTAGAGTTTTAATTCATTACATTTTAGTTTATCTAGGTGGTGTAGATCAAACTGATTTGCTTTAACAAATTTTGTATTATTCAATATTATTGATTATTAGTCTTGTCTTTATAAAGAGTTGCTTCGGTTGTAGACTGTTCCAGGGTATGATGTTGCTGGTGTGGTAGTAAAGGTTGGAAGCAAGTTAAATTAAAGTCTAAAGGAAGGTGATGAAGTATATATATATATATATATATATATATATATATATATATATATATATATATATATATATATATATGGAGACATAAGTAAGAAAGCATTGGATGGACCTAAGCAATCTTGTTCTTTGGCAGAGTACACTGCTGTTGAGAAGAAATTGTTAGCTCTGAAACCTAAAAATCTAGATTTTGTTAAAGTTGCCAGTTTACCATTTGCAATTGAGACCGCTTATGAAGGTCTCCAAAGGTTTGAATTTTCAGCCGGTAAATCAATCCTTGTTTTGGGAGGTGTTGGTTATTTGAAACCTTATAAAAAGGTACCAAATTAAAACTAGTTTATAATTTAAAATTAATTCATAATTTTGTTTAAATATAGAAAACAAATTTAGTTTGAGGTTTTGAGTATTTGGGAAATCAATCAAATTGAACTATGATAAGCAATCAAAGTAAATTCTTAAATTGTATCTAAATGTTTTTTTTATTTTGAAATTCTTTTTTTAATTTTGGATTATGAATATTTATTTGGTATTGCCACGGTGGAGAAGATATTTTCAACTTTGAATATTATTAAAACCACTCTTCGAAACCAAATGATCGATAAATCGTTGAGCGATTGTTTGGTTCTTTATATTAAAAATGATAATGAAGCTATCTTAGAACATTTTCAAGCTATGGAGTCTAAGAGGATAGCATTGTAATTTGTAAATATTATTATGATTAGTTAATATTATGATTAGTTCAAATTTTTTTTATTTAACTTCAACAACAAAAATTAGTTAAAATCCGCCGCTATTGCATGGAAAATATTTCTGAATCCACCTCTGACTAGAACATTTTATGAATTGTTATCACAAGATTATTTAACTTATACATAATTAACTTGACACACACACACACACACACACACACACACACACACACACACACACACACACACACATATATATATATATATATATATATATATGTATGTATGTATGTATGTATCCTGAAGATATATCTCTTGTAATTTATAGTAAATTGATCTTAGTGGGGGTTTTAAAGACCTTAAAGACAAGTATTATGTTATTTGACAAATTTTCATTTATGACTATAAAGCTAAGTTCAATATGATATAAGAACGCAAATATTATAAACTCTAGAAAGTTGGTATTTTTTTGAGCACATAATTTTATTTTATTTTTTCATTTTTATCCTTTATAGCCAACAATTTACTTTAAAATAAAATTGGGGTAATAATTTCTTTCATTTTTCAAACTAGCTAGGGTATTAATTATAATCAAATTATATTGCTTACACATTAATTAATTTCTATAGAATTGATTAAATAATATACACAAATCACAGTAATTGGCTAATTGCACATGAAGTAAAATACAACTTTATTCACTAAAACGTCCATCATTAGATTCCAAACGAGACTACTACAAACCAGACAGATCGAGAGTAAATATACAGACATTAAACAACTTAGATCTTGGCGGACTAGTTCTGGAGCAACAATTGATTCGACCGAACCCTTGGTGGGTACTTGGGCACGAACTTACGCACCCACACATGCTTCCCATTTATGGTAAACTTAGCTTTGGGCTCACCATCAAGAATTCTGTAAATGGTACGAACCCGAAAGAACACAACCCTAGCAAACAGAGGTTGCTCATCATCCCCCCTCACTTCCTGCATGTAGAAGGACTCGATGCAATCCCCAAACAACATAGTAAAAAAGTCCCTCACTTCCCATTCAGCCACCGGATATCCTTTAGAAAATGTAACAAACATAGCCCTATCTTCGGCTCGTACATGCCCCTCTTCTAATTCAGAATTATTATTATTATTATTTCTAAATCCAAGCTGAGCAAAGCCATGGACCAGCAGTGACTGATGAAAAAGAATCTGATTATTTCTAATAATAATAGCTTCATTCATGAGGTCTGTAAATACCTTGGAGCAGACTTCACTGTCAACTTTCGCTAGCTCACGAATTGCAAGATCGCGGTTTTGTTGAAAAAACTGCAAAGAGATCTCGTTTTTTACGAGGCTGTGAGTGAGAGGAATCTCATGAGTACCGGCTGCAGCTTCCAATGCTAATAGAGATGGTGTGGTGTAAATGCGGCCGAGGCATACGACAGCTTCATCCGCAAGGTCGTTTATTAAAACTGGAGGTAAGGTCAAAATCCTTTTGATGATATTGTGGAAGCTATTTCTTTCTAACCATAGCCATAAGGCCATGATCTGCATGCATTCCACAGGCTCACGATAAAGGTCAAATACTAAGGCTGAGTATAATTTTCTATCGACGGAGTGAAAGAGGTTTAAATCCTCTAGGGGAATAAACATGGCTACTACGAAAGCCAGCAAAAGATTCATGGATGCCATAGTACTGAACTGAAAACCTGCAAATAAAAAATTAACATCATCAAAATCATCAATATATAGATCTCCCTATGTATAAAATAGTAATACTCCCTCCCTCCCCTAAGGCTGGTTTTGTTTGATTTTTCTGGCAATTTTTTTACTGATAATTATGCAAATTTATTTATATTTTTAAACTTTTAAAAATTGGTCAATTTTACTTTAAAAATAAAAATAAGTCCCTTTGTGGGACCTAGAGAGTAATAAAGATATTGTGGTGACTATGAAGCACCATTTTAAAAGCATTAAATTTCAACTTTTCCTCGATTTATACCCAAAAACTCAACTAATGAAGTACTCATATATAGGGAATTGTTTTATCTCAAGTAAAAGTAGTATTTTCACAATAATTTCTTAACATTAATAATAAGTGGATCTCACACTTATGTGAGAGACACGTTATAAAAATATTAATATTTACTTGGAATAAAAACAATTATATATATATATATGAAAAAAAATGAAGGTACATAACTGTGTAGGTACACAGCTGATAGTAGAGCAGTCACTCTACTATAGTAAAAACGTATAGCGAATTCTCAGATCGTAGAGTGACTTAACTTTACGATCATAAACTGTGTACATTTGAGTGTCTGCACAACTGTATAACTCCATCAACCAATATATATATATATATATATATATATATATATATATATATATCTTAAACTCACCCCTTATTCAACTCACCCGAGCTCACCCCCCTTTTAGCGACGAACCCGGCGACGGTTCGGTCATACAACCGTCGTCTATACTTTTAGCGACACTATATGTTGTCCGTCGTTAAAAGTATAGACGACGGTTGTATGACCGAACCGTCGCCGGGTCCGTCGCTAAAAGGGGATGAATTCGGGTGAGTTGAATAACAGGTGAAATTAAGATCCGGACTATATATATATATATATATATATATATATATATATATATATATATATATATAGCCCAGCTCTCTCCAGCGAACCGGAGAGAGCGAACTAAGAGCGAACCGACTATAACAACGATTTTTTTCGTCGCTATAGCATAAAAAATAGGCTTTTTATGCTATAGCCGGTTCGTTCTTAGTTCGTTGGAGAAGCAGACTATATATATATAGAGAGAGAGAGAGAGGTTGATATGTAACCAAACACTCTTAAATGAAGAATTTCAAATAAAAATTTTGTATATATATATATATATATATATATATATATATATATATATATATATATATATATATATATATATATATATATATACGGTCCGGATCTTAAGTTTACCCCTTATCTAACATACTTTGTTCACCCCCATTTAGAAACAGACCGGGCGACGATTCGGTCCGTCGCTATATATAGAACCGTCATCTTAGCTTTTAGTGACGGACAACATATAGCGACGAACAACATATAGCAACGGACCGAACCTATAGCGACGGACCGAATCATCGCCCGGTCCGTCGCTAAAGGGAGGTGAGCAAGGTATGTTAAATAAGGGGTGAGCTTAAGATCTTGACCGAATATATATATATATATATATATATATATATATATATATATATATATATATGTATATAGAGAGAGAGAGAAAGAGAGAGAGGGAGGTTGATATGTAACCAAACATTCTTAAACGAAGAATTTCAAATAAAAATTGCTTTTAGACTTGCCCTAATGCTACGCGAAACGAGCACTATGTTTAGTTGAAACAAAACATTAATTAACTATATATATACATTCCTACGAATTAGTCAAGAGGGCAAATTAATCATTCCAAGAGAAGAAAAATCACGGGGATCGTTGTCTAAACCCTTGTACTGTGTTTGTAAGTTTGGAGAAAGAAGAAAAGAAAAGAATTTAAAATTTATAGGAAAAGAGAGATCGATCAAAAACAAAAAAAAAGGTGAAAGAACAGAAATAAAAGAGAGGCCGCTTCCTGTAATAAGTGAATGAGCACAAATGGAGCCCCAAATTGAAATGAAGCTCAAATTGCATCTGCACTAAAGTATAGAACAAATATGAAGATCAATGAAAGCCACAAAATAGAAACTATATATATAGAACATATATACCTGTATAGCAACTAGCTAGGAAGCAAGAAATTGAAAAACCTGTTGGGAAATTTCCTTGTAGGTTTCTTTGTGAAGCCATGCCTATCACCCGGACTGCATTTATAATCCATTCAGTGGAGGTATGAGAAGGAAAGACGCGAATAAAGCCAATATTGATGAAGTAGTACTCAACATTTGATTTATATATACAGTCAAGAGTACATAATATTATTTTGGAACCATTTAAAGAAAAAGAATCATCCTTAAAGGAGTGTGATTAATTGGTTTTACTTTTTTTTAACGGTTGATATTGTGGTAAAAATGTTGTTCTTGAAGAAAATTTATATTTAACGATATTTTGTAATTATTTCAGAGCACTTGACACTTTTAGCAACATTTGTTGATCTGATAATATCGTTTTTTCTCTTCTTTTTTTGTATATGATACGTAATTAACGGATTCGGAAGGTTACCATGAAGTTAACTTCATGATAAGTTTATCAATTGATCAATACAGCACACATAGAGAAAAAGATCACATCCCGACCTGCGTGTCGACACAGTATTAATCAATTGACCAAAATTAATTTTATACTAATCACTCCCTTGATTAACCATTCAATTCTTTTCCATTTTTACCACCCGCTAACATCTGGCTCATGAATTTTTACACACATGGCACGAGGGCGAAGAGACCGAGGAACTCAGTTAGATACAAAAGTGGCCGATGAACTATTGTTGCACACTGGTACTGCACTTACTAATAAAAGCCAAAAGTGGTGGTTGCATATAGCATGTAACGTTTGCATGGGTTTGACTAAAAAATCTGTCGCAACTCTAAGAAGCCACAATTCATTCAATGTAAACTAACATAATTTTGTATAGGTGGTGTCCATTTATTCTAATTACAGATTTTCTCAATATCTGTTGCATTAATTCGTCAATATCTGTTGCATTAATTCCTATTAATTTATCTCATATTCAATTGCTGAATCAAATTTCAAATTTAAATTAATTTATTTTCAATTCATTAAAGGGTTATTAATTAATGTTTAACCTATGACATATAGATGAGATCCTCAGTATTACCCTTTGTGCCTGCTTTGAAGTAGAAAAAATTTCATGTTCCTTAATCCCGTGCTTTAATTTTCTTTTGTGACCTTAAAGAAGAGGGAAGATATATATTATTGTTACTTTGATAACCCTTACGAGGTACGAGATAGTTTATATCATTTTTTTCATAAATATTTAATAATTTTTTATTGACACAGTACATATATAATGTTGAAGATAATTGTATATATTTCACGATATACGAAAAGTTTACATTGTATTGAAAAAAAATAGTCTTGTATGATTGACTCGGTATTGACTCATGATCAACTAAAATGACTCCAAAAAATGATTGGATAAGATCTCTTAATGTCTTGTTATATATAACACAAGTATATGAATTTTATTACTGTGAACGAGAAAGATTTCGTATCAATTAATCATGACTAATTTAATTATAGGTTCATAAAAGAGTTAATTACTCCCTCCGTCCTTAAAATTAAAGATGATGAGTAAAGTATATTTTTTATACATTAAAAAAAATTAATTAAGTAGAGAAAATAGAATAAAAATAGTTTTAAATTTATTCTTAGTAGTCCCACAAGATTACATAAAGTGATGAATACTCTTATTTTTTTTATATTAATAGATTCTATTAGATTAAATGACATATTTACCGTTCACTTTATATACTTTAGCTCATTCTTTCAAGGACAAAAAAAAATTATACATTTAGTCGTATCTTTTTGAACAGAGGGACTAATTTTCAAACTCAATAACGCAGATGCATGATTTTTTTCTTAATCTATTATATGTAGCTGAATATATATATATATATATATATATATATATATATATATATATATATATATATATATATATATATATTCTAAGTATAATTGATTGCATATCTGACCCCAAAGTATGCATTCTTTTACACTTGGTACCTTAAGATTTAAAAACTCTCATCCCCTACCCACTGTTAAGTAACCATGACTGACCTCTTTCTTATTTTCGGACAGAAAAATAACCAAAATTACCATGTGTTCGTTTGATCGAACTCTTTACATTTGGCTGAATAAAGTTATTTAAAAGAATTTTAATTCCAACTTAATACAAAATCAAACTCAGATACTATTAAATTTCAGTTTTCATCTTCTCCATCTCTATCATGAAACTTAAAAATTTTAAAATCCAAAATCATCAACATCTTCATCTTCAATTCAAACTTCTACATCACAACTTATGCAGCAGCTTTGAACATTCATCCCACTCCCACTGCCACAATTCATAAAACCCAAATCAAAAATTTTAATCCAAAAACTCTAAACTTAATTTTTATCATCATCAAATGATGATTTATCCTACTAACAAATACATCAACCACCAACAATAAATTCAACACATTCATCTTGAATATTAAGATCAACATATTAGGATTTTAGAAATTAAATCCAACCACTAATTTACCCAATCAAGAATAGATATTAAGAAACCAAATTCAACAACTAATTATTCAGCCATTAATTAATTTACCCAATACATACCCAGATCTGAGACCATTTTCTCTCTCATTCCCAATATATATATCGATCTGAATGACGTCTTTTTCTCCGAGTAAAATCCATCTTTTGTAGGTAACGATAAAGGCAAAACTAATTAATGTCCAAAAATTTTGGCAGCTATCGACACTGGAACCTTGCGATCAATAAACTTTTTGGATAAATTTGAATAGTTATGGGAACTAGACATGTACACAAACCCAATACCTATATATCGATCTAAATAACGTTTTTTTCTCCGGGTGAAATCCATCTTTTGCATGTAACGATAAATGCAAAACGTAATGTCTAAAATTTTTGACAGCTATCGACACTGGAACCATGGGATTAATATACTTTTTGGATCTTATTGATGATTATCGATCTAACTAAATTCGAATAGTTATGGGAACTAGACATGTACGGAAATCCAATACCTATATCGATCTAAATTACATCTTTTTCTTCGGGTGATCCATCTTTTACAGAGAACGATAAAGGCAAAACGTAATGTCCAAAATTTTTGACAGCTATCGACACTGGAACCTTGGGGTCAATAAACTTTTTGGATCTTATTGATGATTATCTAACTAAATTCAAATAGTTATGGGAACTAGACATGTACGAAAATCCAATACCTATATCGATCTGAATGACGTCTTTTTCTCCGAGTAAAATCCATCTTTTGCAGGTAACGATAAAGGCAAAACTAATTAATGTCCAAAAATTTTGACAGCTATCGACACTGGAACCTTGCGATCAATAAACTTTTTGGATAAATTTGAATATTTATGGGAACTAGACATGTACACAAATCCAATACCTATATATCGATCTAAATTACGCCTTTTTCTCCGGGTGAAATCCATCTTTTACATGTAATGATAAATGCAAAACGTAATGTCTAAAAATTTTGACAACTATCGACACTGGAACCATGGGATCAATATACTTTTTGGATCTTATTGATGATTATCGATCTAACTAAATTCAAATAGTTATGGGAACTAGACATGTACGAAAATCCAATACCTATATCGATCTAAATTATATCTTTTTCTTCGGGTGATCCATCTTTTACAGAGAACGATAAAGGCAAAACGTAATGTCCAAATTTTTTGACAGCTATCGACACGGGAACCTTGGGGTCAATAAACTTTTTGGATCCTATTGATGATTATCTAACTAAATTTGAATAGTTATGGGAACTAGACATGTACGAAAATCCAATACCTATATCGATCTGAATTACGTCTTTTTCTCCGGGTGAAATCCATCTTTTACAAGTAACGATAAAGGCAAAACGTAATGTCCAAAAATTTTGACAACTATCGACCCTTGGGATCAATAAACTTTTTGGATCTTATTAATGATTATCTAATTAAATTCGAATAGTTATGGGAATTAACTAGACATGCATGTACGGAAACCACTAAATAAAAAATAATGATCATAATTAAAGGAGTAAAAAAACCCTAATTAAGTGCTCAAAGTCAGTTGTTATGTGTCTTTAATTCCTATATTGTTATTTTAATTAGTTCCCTAATAGAATTGAAGTTCCACTTCCACCCATATTATAATTGAGCCGCCTAATGTACCGAATCTCTAAATTTGAAAACACCCCACCCCCACACCCCACTCAATTATAAAATGGGTGAAATTTTGAATGACAAAAGGCTAGTGTTGCCCTTTTATAAAAAAAAAATCATCTATATGCCCCAAATCATAAAATTTGTAGCATAATTTATTCACACTCACTGACTCATTATATTATTAACAAAAATTATATGTGAACATAAAAATTGAATATGAAAATTGGACATGATTGTATTTGAATTTCATTTATTTGTATTTTGACTCCCAATAGTGGGTAAAAATACAAATAATTGAAATTAAAATACACTCTTGTCTAATTTTCATGTCTACCTAAAAAAGCTCCATCATTAATCAATATTTTAACGAGCAAAAAGAACAAAATTTTTTTTATGATTCGGGAAATAAAGATTGTATTAAAATCTAAAGTCATACAAATGTGACAAATTCAAAAAATATGGATTGGACCACAATAAAATTACATAACACCATATATTTGAGTTAAAAAACCTATAAATTTTCCAAACCTTTGCTGAAACTGCTCCTTCAAAACAGCCTAATCTTGGTTGCTTGATACTATTGCGTGTTGCTCCAAAAAAAATAATTGAAATCTTCTTTTTCACTTTGGATATGGTACTTACTGTTTCTTCTTCTTTCCCTTCTTGAATTTCTTTTCATTCCTTGAATCATGCTTTGCCTTCCCAATTAACCAGATATAATAAGCTCTGACTATTTTGTTTAACAATTTCCTGCGTATTTATGGAAACCTCTTGATCTCCTCCATGCATGATTATAACTACTCACAATAAATGGTTGCTCTTCCCTGAAATCTTAATTGGGAATAGATATTTTACACCAGAAACATAGTAATTTTGGAGCCTTGATTTACCGCCAAATGGACTTACTCCATCCAACCCATTTTCCGAGACCCGTCTTGGAATGTGATTGTTCAACTTAATTATCCGACATTAAACTATTCATCTTCTATTCCCCGGCGTAAAATAATTTCTTTTTTCCGACCAAGTATACTCCTCCTTCAACTTGCTTTGACCTTCATTCGTATCATCTTCATCAATTATGATCCCCTTAATTTTATGACAAATTAAGATTCGAACTCCATCTTTGTGTTGCCATCAATTTCTTTCGCACATCCTGTTTGAATTAATAAATAAGCAATCCAGAATTCTTCAACGATATGATTCGGTCCCCATCTTCATTGCTAGAAGATTGCCCCATGCATGCATGAAGCAGCAATCCTCTCCATAGTCTTTTTTCGTCCATGCCCTTATTGGAATTCCTCTATGTTAATGCCAAGATCTTCTCCCACGTCCCAATCACGTAAGACGCTCTGATCCTGCACAGTTCAACAAGTCAACACCAGAAGCTTGACGGCCTGACCGTCGGGGGATAGCTCCGGCGTGAGAGTCAGTACAGGCGATCACAAGGTTAACAATGGAGGAAAAATATTGACTAGTGTTTGAGTGAGAGAAAATAATAATGTGTGTTGTGTTTTGTTACCTCCTTTCTCTTGTGATCTTTGCCCCATAAGTTCCCTAGACCCGGTTTACTGTGTCACCCACTATCTCCTGACACCTCCTCTCACCCCCGGTCATCTCAGCCGAAAATATGCAGCTTATTTACCTACCTGCTACCACTGTTACCTCCCGCCGGTAGTCGGAGTCTCATCCTCATTAATGTCATGCAGAAAGGTGGCAGACATAACAGTCAACTACTACCTTTTGTGATGATTACCGGTCAAAGATAGGATAAGTGACAGCTTACATAACGGACCAATCCAATGACTAAGCCCAATATTATAGTCAAGTAGTGAGGCCCAAATCATTTGACCCAATATGACAAAAGTGACATAGTCCAAAGGACAAGCCCATTCGGTCTGACCCAGTATGAAAAGTATTATGACCCAACATTACCCCCCAGTCTTTTATTAAACGGGAGGTTTAGTGGAAGACTGTAAATAGTGTAAGTCCATAGTGAAAGGGATTTGTAATAAACCAAATGGGCTAAAAAGGAATCTCATCAAGGCCCAACTGATAAATAACAATCATTAATTCAAATGGATCAAGAAGCCCAGATGGCACGTGCCCATCAGCCTTAAGGACGAAAAATGAGGATCCAATGAACGCCAGCCCACTCTGGATAACCCACCAAAATCAAAATCAGACGTTACCTCTTCCTTTCTCACATCATTACCTCCAATTAATGCGCCGCCCTTGGTTTTCGTGCAAAATTTGAAAAGATCACCCACTATAAGAGCTGCTGTAAGACCCCGAATTTTATGAAATAAAATTATTCAATTTTTTTTATAATTACTATTCAGTAAATGGTTAAATTGATAAAAGTTTAAAGTTATGGGTGAAATGTGAATTTTTTTTGAAAATAAGCAAGTGGTTATAAAATATTCATTGTTGTCGGGGAATATTCGTTTGGTCGTGGAATATTCTTTCTGTCGGGAAATATTCGTACGACGGCGCAGCCATTTATGGGCCCCATAACAGAATAACTGTCGGATGAAGAAAACGATAAATTTGAGTTTTTACAAATAACGGCGTAGTTGTTACCGTTAACACTGTTGGAATATCCGGTGGTTAAAATACAGTAATACGCGTTATTACACAGTAGCACACGGTATTGCACAGTATTTTTGAAATTATTGATTGTTACGTAAGAAGGCACTACTCAATAATTGTTACAATAATTACTGTTTAATATTTTATTTTATTGATTCAATAATTGCTACGTTAAAATTTTATATTATTGTTGTTCAATAATTGTCACTGCACAGTATTTTCTATTATCATATCAATAATTCATATTATTTGAATAATATTATTAGATAACATTATTGGTAATGTCTAGAAAGTTCTGTCTAAGGAGAGGTTTGGTCACCTAATTGCGCGTCAGTAAGGAGAAATTCTTATTGGAAAGCCCCTTCTTTCCTGGGAACGGCATGGTTGTCATAATTGTGACTCTGTAATATTATTTGTGAATAATTAATTATTGATTCATATGATAAGGAAATATTTATTTTATGTGGATATAAATGAGGGATATATTTTTGTGGTTAAAAATGAAGGAGTTAATGTTGAGGTTTTTATCAGTATTTTTGTCGGAATGGAGGTATTAAAAATTAGGGTTTTTGAGATATTATGCGAGGGTTATAATTTTTAATCCGACCGTTGGATCGTGGTAATATTTAGATATGTTATACATATATAAGTTGAGTATATGTCCACAAATTTTGAACCATTAAAAATGAATGTATGATTTATTATGAATTTTACGAGATGACTGGTTCAGAAATTGTTAAATTTTCGGAGTTAATCATTTTGGTAGAAAATTCTAGAATTGGTGGGCCCCACTCTTGGTTGGTGAAGAAATGTGCTGAGATTTTTATTCAAATGTGGTGGGTGGGAATAGTAGCAGGTAAAGCCATCAAGTTGCAGGTTAAGTCTGCTTCGGCGTGCTAACATTTTCCTATAAATAGATGGCTAAGTTAGAATTGAAAATCACACCAGAAACATAAGCTTTCTCTCTTTCTCTCTCTATATTATGAAGCATATTTTGTGAGTATTTAGATACTTTGAGAGTTGCTATTCAGTGCAAGTTTCCTTCGGCTTTGAATTCCAGTTAGAAATACTGCACTTTTGAGGTAAGGGATAGTAAGGGATTTTAAGGGTTGTTATGTTTTTCTGTTTTGTAATTTTTCTGACCTTCAGAAAATTCTGGAAAAATTTGAAATGATATTTTGATGAGTTTTATTGATTGTGTCCAAAAATAGTAATTTTTGGATGTATAGATTAAGAGTTATGAATTTTACGGGGAAAGACTATTTTAAAAGTAACCGCTTATAATTCCTTGTGGTTAACTCCAAAATTGATAAAATTTTTATTGGAAGTATATCTATATAATATCAATGTACTTTGTGAATTTCAAAGTTTTTGGATAAAAATACAATTTATGATAAATGTCTAAATATTCGGCGGTTTTGGCCATATGAAAAATAGTAAATGAGTTTTAAAAATTCTGAGAAAAATATATGTTCAATAAGGGACTATATTCTGCTAAATCTCAGAAAAAAATATTTTTGGAACTGATTTGGTATTTTTCATGAAAATAGACTAGTTATGAGTAAATGAATTAAATATGTTATGTGAAGTAAGAAAATTGGAAAATAGGATTTTATGGCTTGAGAATTCTATATGAGGTATATGCAGATTGTTAATGAGGGTTTTGGTTGTTGGTAATGAAATCTTATGAGTTTTGCATTTTAGGATGATTAAAATGCTTTATTTAGTAAAGTGTAAACAATTAAAATAAATTATTTATAAATTTAAGAAATATTATTCTTTCAATATCATTATACCAAAATATTGGTATGAATTTTATTGTAGAATTTTTACCTTTTTGTGTCGGGGTTACTATTCATGAGTTACTATTCACGAGTTACTATTCACGAGTTACTATTCACGAGTTACTATTCACGGGTACTATTCATGACAAAAAATTAGTTTCTTTTTCTGACCAAATTATCGTTGATTTATGATTGTTGCTCTTGAAAATAAATGCAGTTGTTGATCATATTATTTTTATTATCATATATAACATTTTTATAACCCTGATGTTGAATTTCTCTTTCACTTGAGTGTAAAGATGGGTAAATTATTGGTATGATCGTGACTGAGGAATATCTTTGGCCTGTAGTGCAAAGATGAATTGTTAACTGGTATGATCATGACCATTGAATTTATAATTGAATATCTTTAGCTTAAGTGTAAAGATGAATTGATTAACATGGTTATAATTATTGTTTATATAAATTCTGAAATGATTATATATTTGAGATATGAATATATTTGGCCTGTAGTGCAAATATGAACTGTTGAGGAATATTTTTGGTCTGTAGTGCAAAGATGAATTGTTGATAAATATCTTTGGCCCGTAGTACAAAGATGACCTGTTGTTGAATATCTTTGGCCTGTAGTGCAAAGATGAACTGTTGATGAATATCTTTGGCCGTAGTGCAAAGATGAAATTGTTAGTATGATTATAAACAGGAACTGTGATTTGGTATAACCATGATCTTTGATGTTTCAGGTAAAGACATGTGATAAAAATTATCTTCGTCCTGAATGCGAAGAGAAATTTAGAATTACAATTATGATTATGAGTTATTTATATGATTGTGGACCAGAACTGTTGATTGATGTTACAGGGATAAAATATTGTTGGTGAATTTTTAACATGGAGAAGATAATAGACTTTATAGTCTATTTGACTCTTCTAATGGATTGCTCGTTCCGCTGCAACTTTGGTTGAAATTTTTATCATTTATCATATGTTCTAAATCTCTGATTTATTATTGATGAAGGCTATTGATAATTTAATTATCTTTAGTCATGATATTCTTTACTGAGCTAGTTGTGCTCACCCTTTTGCTTCACAATTCTTTTCAGGTAATAAGAGTGTAGCTGGGTCGAGCGAGGGTAACGGGAAAATAGAACGGTGGTCTCTAGCTGTGGATGTTCTCCCGAAGCAGTATAGAAAAGTTCATTTAATAGTTTTATTTGGTGAATCCAATAGGGTAAGGTGTACCCAACGTTGGAAGGGTGGTTTGCCACTATCATACAAGATGTCTAACGACATACAACTTCGTGTCATCATAAGACAGGGATGTGCTCATCCACTTGCTGAGTATATATACGAGCACTACCTACATAATCTTGGTGTTTGTTTGAAGTATAATTCTCAATTAGAGACAGTAGAGATAATGATATGTCAAGAGAAGACTCACCATTGGGAAGAATATGATAGTAATCTTCTCGTTTTTCTTTGAGGTCTATTGGGTCAACCAAGGATAATTCTGTGGCCATATGATATCTATCATAACCTAGACGCGTGGCCTCCCATGTACGAAGGTTTCCTTGAGTACTTTTCAAAGATTCTAATTTCTAAAACAGTTTTTGACTATACTTTTATGTAAGGTGTCATTGTGAGGTGATGTCCACGGTTGGAACATGAGTCACATTTGGTATATATTTGTATCCAAACTCACAGCATATGTGTTGTTGTATTTTGCACGACAATTGTTGTAATAAAGTTATAGTTATTTTCTGTACCATATATTTGGCGACTCAGAATGGGTTGGGTGGAATGGACCTGTTTTGGGGTTGTCACAGCTGCCACCCATTCACCTTGGATGGTTCCTTGCTATTTCGAATTTATAAGAGCTTACTGCCTTCTCTTTCTCAAATGTCTTCGTTTTCTCTACAAATTCTCAACAATGGCATCTCAAAACCCTGATAAGAGTTCTCCACTTCGTGTAACCCCCATCTCCGCCGTGACCCCCCACTTAAGCCCTAACAAAGAGGCTCTGAGCTCAAACCCCCAAATTGGTGCTTCGAGTAATGAAGCTCCGCCTCTAGAATCACTTCCCAACCCCTCCGAATTTTTTAAGAATGAGTAAGATTTTCCTCACGCTAACACCCCCTCCACTGTTACTGAGGTCGAGCTCCGCAACATTCGGGCTCGCTATCAAATACCAGATACCCACAGGGTGAGGATTGCGGCCTCCCATGAAAGAATGTACCAGCGCCCCGACGGTTGGACCGCCGTCACGATAACATTCCTGGAGAAGGGGGTGAGGTTTCCCCTTCATGCCTTCTTGATCACCCTCCTAGGGTTTGTTGGAGTTGGGTTCGCCCAATTGGTGCCGAATTCATATATTCATATACTGGCTTACATAGCCTTCTGCTACGAGATAGGAGTTCCTCCCGCTGTTGATTCTTTCTTTACCCTCTTCTCGATAGGGAAGTCTCGGGAAAAGGCTTCAAGGTGCTAAGTAAAATAGCCCCCAAGCCCAATGCCAGAATCGAGAAGCGGTCTCTAATGGACACTCCTTCGAGCAACCGAGGATGGCACAATAAATGGTTCTTCGTCAACGGGCCCGAAATCTCCTCTATCCCGGACTGGACTACTTTTGATCGCGTCTCTGCAGACTTCGGAGATATATCCTAGGAGCGTATAAGAGAAATGACGCGTATCATAGAGAAGATACCTCTGAAGGAGTGGAGCTTCGGCCTCCTGAGCAAGCAAGCATGGTTGTATGACCAAAAATGTGAGTTGACTTGTATCAATGTACAGTTTACTGATTTATACTAGTAGTGTCTAAATTGATTCTTTGTATGTGTAGTGTCTCTTATTAAACCGACTTCGATCGAACGAAAGGATCTGGATAGGTACCTCTCCGGTAAGCCTTCATCACCTTCCGCCGAAGTCCCCCCTGAGGAACCTTCGGCCTCCGAAGATCAAATCATCGAGGATCAATCGGCACACTTCATCGCTGAAGAGGAACCTAACCAACCTCTAAAAAAGAAAAGGGCTGTTAGGAAAGTCCGGATAAACCCTCAAGGATCTCAACCCGCTTCTGCAGCGAGTTTGATTGACATGCCTGTGAAGGAACGGATGCAAGCCCTCCGTATCAAGAAAAGGAGGACCAAGGTAACCCCTCCTAGGGTTTGTTTATTTTCTACAAGTAAAGAATTGTTTATTTTCTAATAATAGCGGTGTAGCTAGTAATATTACCTTTCAAGAAAAATAAAAGAAAGTTATTTATTTATTATATTTTTCATGCAATGATGTACTACTTTTATTTGAATACGATACATTACTATGTACAATTTTTTTTAATAACGTATGATGATGCATTTTAAGTATATTTCTACAATCTCAGAATTTAGGCCCCATTTAAAAACAGACCTTCTTGGCCACGCCGGTTTTTGTTCCAGTCCCAGTATGTTGCCCATGTCTACTTCATATGCTAATTATTTGTAGATAATCACCAAACGTCCACCTCAAATATTGGTGATCGCTGATCAAGTACCCAGATGACTGATCAATAGTTTTACCACATTTTATACATTTATTTATATAATACTAACAAAGGGAGAGAAAAGAAATCAGGTACCATTATATAACATTACACTTTGAAAATGCTAGATGGATTGGAAAATGTCCAAACATTCTATGTCAAAACAACTGCTAAAACAACAGACAGAAACACTACACTACACCAAACCAACTGCCTGCAAAAACCAAAACAGCATGAACATCTTTCAAATGTTAAATTCATGAGGTGGCGAAGAAACTCAGTTTAGGTGTCCATAAGAGTCGCCTCCCTTTCTTCTGTTCTCACTTACTAAAGCAGTAATGCTGGGGGTTGCAGCTACGGCATTTTGCAGATCAGATAGAGAGAAGGATCTCCACGGAGTGAAATTTCGTCTAGGAGTAGGAGGTGATGCCGACAATTCATTGTTAGGTGATCTTGATCTTCTACCATTTGGTGGTAGAGGTGGGAGACAGAGACTAGGCGAAGATGAATTTAAATTGGAGCCGTCACTGTTATTATTGCTCTCAGAACTGCTCATCATAACAGCAAGAGCTAAGGAACTTCTGCTGGAATTGGTGAGCCTTTTCGATATGCCACCACCATTGCCTTTAGAATTGAAATTACGATTTTTATCCCAGAAATTATTGTGAGCAAGCAAGTTCTTGCGTTTCCTGGTGTAGGCATCGTCCGGCTTTGCAATGTCTTTAATGGAGTAACAAGATGAGACGTCTGCTAGACTTGTAAATGACTTTGATTTGCCACTATAGAAAGTTGAGATGCCTCTCCTAAAATAAGTTAAGACAACTCAATTAGAGACCCCAGAACAACAACTGATTAGATACAGAGAAAATCCAGATAATCTAGCGGGAATGTTTATCTTAATTTCACAAAGTCCGCTCTTAATCTTTCAGAAATGGTTAGCTTTCAATTCAATTCTCGCTCTCTATATGTAATCCATGACACTCTTGTCCGGATTAGGACAAGAACTCAGCACCACAACGGTTTTAGGGATTTGCTTTCATTTTATTCTGCATAAATGAATTCAAGACTTCGTATTTGAAGATAACTGCTTCAATTCTCAGTTAAATGAAAAAATATGATTGAATTACTACAACAAGAACATAAAAAAAAATTATTCTCAGTCGAAGAAACACAGGAAAAAAAAGATTTTTCTCAGTCAAATAAACACACACAAAAATTGACATGTTGTGGCTTTTAACACTCCACTAGTTGGTTATAGCAAGTATTTTGCTAAACAAAAGTTCCTTGAAAGTAAGTTTCCGTTACTATAATTCATGCTTCCACACCAATCAATTCAAAGCTTATGTAAGACCGTAACATTTTACAAAAACCTACCACTTATTAGGTAAATTGGTTAGCTCGCCCCATTTCCAGAGTCCTCTACACTACTTGGTGAGTTGATGAACATCTCAGGCTCTAGCACACAACATACTCCCCCGACACCCATTTTCTCTTAATTGTGAAACTAAGTTCTCTTCTCGGATCTCAGATCATAAGCCAGCTAAAGTTCTCAGGCCCATCATCATTTGATTTTGAATTGGTCAAAGAAACTGGATGTCTGACAAAATGGACAGTTTAATTTTCGTATACAAAACTACTAAAGCTCAGCAGTTTATGGAACTTATCTCCTAGCAATGGACAGTAAAATTGCAATCTTTTATCAGTAAATCAAACCTAGAAATGACTTTACACAGCAGCCCGTGAAGTAAAATCTAGCAAAAATCATTACAAAAAAAACATTGAAATTCTTATCTGTATTATTAAACAGTAAAAGCATTCACATATTCACAGATAAAATTTCTTCTATTGGATATCCCCAAATAGAACTTGTTCTAGAAGAGATCCCCAATTAGTCATTTCATTTGTATATCTAAGCATCCATGTGTATTCTACCAAGTGAACTTCTGACACAATTTTAAGGTAAAATACATCATATCAGGCTCATTTCAGCAAAGTTTATTATTACATAAAATCACATATAACAAAAATAACTCAAACCAGAAGATTAAATAAAAGATGCTATCAAAAGTAACAAACCAAAAGAACACCTAAAAATATAAACTTTAAGAAAAAGACACATACTTTATAGGCAAAACTTCTTCCAGAGAATCCAAACTATCCAAAGGTCCTTTAAACGAGCTCTGAACCTCACACTCACCGGAATCCCCCTCGCCGTCCGACGATCCTCCGGCTGAGTCACTATCCCTCCCAATGGACGACGAACTACACGAATCCAGCTCATCAGCTCGCTCCTGCACTACCGTCGTCGCATTAAACCGCCGATCACCGGCGAATCTGCCGGAATCTGGAGAATCGCAGACCGCTTTAAATGACATCCCATGGATAAACCCCGACCTTTCGATCCTATTACTAGTATTACTCTCGAATGCAATCGACATCGTTCCGAACAAAATTTGCTCACTAAAAACACATATAGCCGACCTTAGATATAGATATATATATATATAGAGAGAGAGAGGAACAAGAAGGTGACTTTGTCAGAAAGATGAAAAAAGGAATCAAATGAAGAAGATGAAGGCCTTATCCTCATCCAGACCAACCTTATACAATTACAAATTGGACAATTAAACAACATTATCTATTTAATTTTTGCATTAAAAATTACCTAATTATTCTGTACATCTCGTTCAACAGTGCTATAATACGACCAAGCCTGAAACATAATATCAGCCGTTCGATGGAATTTTTAAACGGCGATATGGAATGCTACAGGAGAGTATTTAGTCTTAGGAATGAAATTGAACCACGTGTAAATATCTGGTGACGTGTCGCTGTCATAAGGTCGACACCTAAGGGGGCTTCAAATTTCAAGACTGTCTGCTGAGAGAGCGCCCACTCCTGTTTTTGTCAACTTTAGAACAAGTCGTGGATTTTCTCGGGATTGGTTAGGTTTAAAACGACGACGTTTTGGTATTTGTTGACCCCCAGATCAGACGACGTCGTTTTCATGTATTAATAGGCGTGACTCACTATGCTGTATTGATTGATACCATCATCTTCATTCTTCAGCCCCCCTACCTAGTATTTGACCAAGAATCTGTTCCTCAGGAAAATCTATGTGCCTATAAAAATAAAAATACATAATATGATCAAATACTTTTTTTTATAATTGTGACCCAAAAAATAAATAATAATAAATCTGAGTCACCTGCCCACCATCCTGGTGGTCCACTGTTACTATTAAATATTAATTGAGCTGCCAAAAATATTACTATTATAAAGACATTTTGGATATCAAAAGATCGTGACATGGCCTAATTCAATTATTTATAGATAGCATATGAATCTGGTCTCAAGAGAATTTAAACAAAAAATTAATTTGATTTTGTTGAATATTTTTTGTGCGTTATTGATAAATTTCGTAATTATCCGATAATAAATATATTGTAATGGTTAAAATGAGATATGATATTCTAATTATTGGAGAGAATGAGCTTGATAAATAAATTAGATTTTGTTAACGCCAAGTTTCGTCTGCGCGTCCAACCACAAAATCCACGCGCTGAATCCTGCACAATAACAGATCACACAGAAGCTTGACGGCCGTACCGCCGGGGGATAGCTCCGGTGTGAGAATAAGTACAGGCCGTTCACAAGGTTTAACAATTGAGATTTATATGTTTAGTGCTCAAAGTAGATCTTACCGGTTAATTGTAACCTTGGCCTTGTATTTATAGAGCTCTCACCACCTTGGTATCCTCTTCTTTGGATTAGAGTAGGACTCCTAAATATGTTAGCTACCATATTTGGGTCCAACACAATCTCCTTAAAAAGTGCAAGTGGAATCCATTTCCACCACTACATCCAGAGTTACCTTGTTGACGTAAGATTAGGGTTGATACCCTTAATCACGTAAACTCCTTGTCGCACCAACTCTGCATGTGGACTGCTCATACGCTCAGGCCCAAACCAATAGCCCAACCCTTACGATGACCACGGGCCCCAGCCTATTGGGATCGGGTAACCGACCCCGATCTTACATCTCTGAACATACGAGTCCGACCTCCTTTGACCCGACCCAAGCCTTCAGCCCAAAAGAGGGTCGGGAAAACACTCCCGAACATTGCCCCCCAGACTCTTGTTATAAGATATTTATGACACGAGACTTGAGAGGACATGAATTCTAATAGTCACGCCATAATGATGAGTTGTCTCGGGAACCCAAGCGGTTTCTCCTCGGTCCGCGAGCTGGTACACGTTTTTTCATAACTGGGCCCACCTGCCATAAATAACCGCCTTTGGAAGCCGTGCTAGACGGGCTATATAAGCTCCCCAACATTCATCACCGTCACTTTCTTCGAGCCTTCAATATTTTGAATCTCTGTCAAAATTTTCCGGCAAGGGCGATTTCCGACGAGACACTCATTTTTCCAGATTTCTTCAGTCCGTAACGTTTCCCCACTAAGTTCTTGTCTTGTACCTTTCTTCCCTTCAAACCACCATAAATGGCTGATTCCAGCGATCCTCGTCCCACACCAGCCACAGCAGCCGGCATTCCCACTCTTACCTCCGGCGACCTTCTCCAAATCGAGCTGGAGGCTGCTCCGGTTGAACTCTCCATGGAGAACGCCGAAACCAGAATTCGCCAACTCTACGCTTCGGAAACCGACTACGCTGTCATCAACACCAAATCTTCCATCACCCACTCTCAACTGTCGGACATCCAAACCTTATTCAACATCCCCAAAGAATACAAGCTTCGGGTTCCCGAGGCCAGCGAGAGGATGTACCACCGACCCGAGGGCGAATGGGTAGCCGTCCATCTGTATGCCCTAAGGTACGGGGTTCGGTTCCCCCTCCACGAATTCATCTCTTCTTTCCTCTGCCTGGTAGGGATCGGGTTCTCCCAGCTGGCTCCCAACTCCTACATCCAGCTGATCAGCTTCATCGCCCTCTGCCAGGAGGCTGGCATCACCCCCGGGCTGGACTTCTTCTTCGTCCTGTTCTCGGTGGGTCGGTCAAAAGAGCCCGGCCTTCGCCATCTGAACCGTGTTCCTGGATGGGACACCTTCGTGAAGACCCCATCCAGTAACAAGGGGTGGCATTCACAATGGTTCTTTATGAGGGGAACCGATCTCAACCTTCTCCCCAACTGGGCCGGTCCCGAAGACGTCTCCATGAAGGTCAACAAATTTCTGAGGAGTCGTTCGGCAGCCTTCAAGAAGTTTTACGCCCTTCTGAGGCAGACTAACTGGGGCCTAGGAATCGTGTCCAACGAATCCTGGCTCTACGAACACGGCTGTAAGTTAACCTATCCGACCTTGTTTTCTTATTCACCCGATCTTTTGCTTCGATTTTCATAATGATCCTTTTATTTTATGTTGTAGTGACCATCTTCAAGCTAAACAATACTGAAGAGGCCCTGTCCCCACTGCCGATCCTCGTCGAGCCAATCCATCTCCCAGCCGCTGATGACTCTCCTTCAGACGAGGCTGTTCTAATTGCCGAAATGTCTGTCGGTTCGTCAACCGGCCCTCTTCCCGAACCTTCCAAGGCTGATGCTTCCACGAAAAGTGTGTTGCAGATGAAGGGGGCCGACAAGATGGCTTTGCTAAAGAAGTCAAAGAAAAGATCTTCTGTTCGAGCTCCCCCCAAGGCCATCGTTGCGGCCCCGCCGAAGCCTGCTCTGAAAGCAACTCCTCCACCTCCGATCATAGTAACGGTGGCCGAAGATTCGGAGGGTACTGAAGATCAGCTTCTGGAACCCGCTTCGAAGAAGCCGCGGTTGGTCGAGGGGCCCTCCCAAGCCGAGGAGGTCGTTGCCCCGATCAATGCTTCTTCCCCGAAGTCCAAGGCTAGCTCTTCCGGAGGATCCCCAACTACCTGCTGGCCGAAGAGCCCAGCCGACAAATTCCCTTTCCATTTGCTTGATCAATTCAGGCTTTCCGGTGATGATGAGCGGTTCAAGAACTTTTCGTCAGAGGATTTTCTGGTTACCTATCTCCGAGCCCAGACTCAGGTATTTATCCTCAATTTTATATATGTCTTCATTTGTTTCTTTGCTGTCTGACCAATTCGCCTATGTATTTAGGCCAACGCCATCCTCGCTCGAGCTATTGCTCCCCTTGCCCGATCTACCAAGAGAGAGATCCAGCTAAGAACCGACGTGGAGCTTCTCCAAGCCGAATTATCGGGTCGGGATTCGGAGCTGAAGAGGGAGCGGGATCTCCATGCTGATACCCGTAATAAAGTATCCCAGGCTAATCGCCAGATTGCCGAACTCGAAGAACAAAATTCCCTACTTCAACAAGAGTTCGTCGGTCTCAACGATCATGCCAAAAAGCTGGTGCAGGATAAGGAACTTCTGGTCGAAGAGAATAGGACCTTGGTGGGAAACCTTCAGGTCATCGAAGGGAAGTTCGCGGGGGTTCACGCTCAGCTGAGTAACTTGATCCACGCGAACAACACTTTGATGGCCGAACAGGCCATTATCAAACAGGCTGCCATCAGAGAATACGAGGAATTGCCTGCCCTGACCGATAAGATTATGACCCAGTTTGCCGAGGGTGTCGAAGCTTATCGGGAGAAGGCCCGAGCGAAGCTTGTTGATGCTGGTTTGGACGCCTCGATCCTTGATTCTTCCGACGAGGAGTCCGAGGCCGAAGCCGATGCTGGTTCCCCTTAATTTTTTCTTGAATTTGTTCATATTTGTAATTTCTTTTTTTTCTAAGTTTTGTAATTCAACCTGACCAGAGAGGCCGACGGTGTATGTACCCGAAACCTATCTGATCGGGAATTGTAAAACCTTTATAATATGAATGAAGACAAGATTTTTAAGTAGTTATCTCGATCAGTTTAACTTTATTTTTATCGCCCAGTTAGGTCATTTCTGACCGTCTGGTCCATTTATGTCTAAAGTGTACTGTCTCGGATATGTAACTTTTATCGATCAGTTATACTTGTGGCGTTTTATCAGCCAGTTAAGTTCTTTCGGACTGTCTGGTTGTTTTACGCTCGAAGCTTGTCTGATCGGACGTGTATCTTTGTCGATCAGTTACACTTGTGGCGTTTATCGATCAGTTAAGTTTTTTAGGACCGTCTGATCGTTTCACGCTCGAAGTTTATCTGATCGGTAAAGCAGTGCAAGATTAAAACGAAGTACAAACGTTTCTCTTGAGAGAAGTTTTCATTTCATTGATAAACCGCATAAATTACACTGTTATCGGGAAAGAACAGGCATGTATTTACTGGTAATATCTCCTAAGTCTTCCAACATGCCATGTATTCTTTACTTCCGACCCATCCATTGCTCGAAGCCGGTAAGTCCCTGGCTTCGGCACTTCTAATATCTCATAAGGCCCCTCCCAGTTAGGCATTAACTTTCCTGTGTTCTGGGGGGTTGACGCCTCTGCCTCCCGAAGCACCAAATCTCCTATCTCAAACCTCCTCAACTTCACCTTCTGGTTGTAATGTCGGGCTGTCTTCTGCTGATAAATGGCCAACCTCAACACCGCGGCGTCACGAGCTTCATCTAGCAGATCCAGATTCATTTTCAAACCTTCATCGTTATATAGTTCTTTGAATTGGCTGACCCGAAGGGTGGGTGACCCAATCTCTACCGGTATGAGTGCATCGGTCCCATAGGCCAGCCGGAAGGGGGAGTCTCCAGTTGTTGTCCTTGGGGTCGTCCGGTATGCCCACAAAACGCTGAGTAGTTCCTCGGGCCACCGACCCTTCAGTTCATCCAACCTTCTTTTTATGCCGTTGAGTAGGGTTCGATTTGTCACTTCCACTTGACCGTTTGACTGAGGGTGGGCAACCGAGGTCTTCCGGTGTTGAATTCCCAACTCTTTCAGGAAGCTTTCAAATTTTTACCCCACGAACTGTCTACCGTTATCCGATACTACAGCCATCGGGATGCCGAACCGATAAATTATTCCTTCTTTCACAAATTTAAGGCATTCCTGTTCGGTGATCTTCTGCAGTGGTTTGGCTTCGACCCACTTTGTCATGTAATCGATAGCCACTATTATAAAGCTGACTTACCCTTTGGCCTTCGGCAGAGGTCCTAGGATGTCGATTTCCCATACTGCGAAGGGGATCGGGGATAAGACCGAGTAGAGTTCTTCGGGGGGTTGATGCGGGATGTTACTGTTCAGTTGACACTTGGGACATTTTTTGACAAGTTCCTTGGCCTCTGTGTAGATGGTTGGCCAGTAATACCCCTGTCTTAGAATTTTATGTGCCAGTGACTTGGCGCCCATGTGATCTCCACAGATCCCTTCATGTACCTCCCGAAGTGCGTAGCTTGCCTCTGACGGTGTTAAACATTTAAGTAAGGAAGAGCTGAAGGCCCTTCGGTACAAATCTCCATCAATCAGTACAAAATTCGAACTTCGATGCTTGATCTTTCTTGCTAGGATGCGGTCTGATGGTAAGGTTCCGTCAGCCAAATAATAGATGTAGGGCGTAAGCCAACAGTCTAGCCGATCAACACATAATGCCTCCTCTTTTGAGACACTTGGCTGCTCCAATGTCTCTAGATATACCGAACCGATGAAGGAGTTGGCATCGGTTGTCGCCAGTCTGGCCAGGGCATCTGCTATTGTATTGTTGGATCGGTCAATTCCCTGACAGCTGACCGAGTGGAAGTATGTCAGTTTATTCTTTGTCTCGGCTAAGTACTTCGTCATTCTCGCCCCCCGAGCCGCATACTCTCCCGATATCTGTATGACGACCAGCTGCGAGTCACTGTAGATGACCAAGTTTTGTACTTCTAGGCATCGGGCCAATTTTAACCCGGCTAGAATGGCCTCATATTCTGCTTCGTTGTTGGTCGCTCTGAACTTAAATCGAATAGCTTGTTGGACCTTGAATCCTTCGGGGCTCGTCAGTATAACCCCTGCACCACTGATGTCTGACGTTGACGAGCCATCGACATATAGTGTCCATGAAGTCTTTATGTGTTGCGTTTCGGCCACCGATCCCACATCTGGCTCCGAGAACGAACATTCCACGACGAAGTCTGCTAGCGCCTGTCCTTTGATTGCCGTTCGGGGATGATACTCTATCGCGAACTGTGTTAACTCCATTGCCCATGCCGCCAGTCTTCCCGAAACCTCAGGTCGGTGTAGAATTTTCTTCAACGGCTGATCGGTGTATACCACCACCACCCGACCCTGGAAATAATGCCGAAGTTTTCTGCTTGCAATGATTAAGGCATAGGCGAATTTTTCCAGGTTCGGGTATCGGAGTTCTGCGTCCCGAAGTACGTGGCTGACGTAGTACACGGGGAACTGATTTCCTCCTTGGTCCCGAACCAATGCTGCTCCCACTGCCATCGAACTGGCCGCCAGATAAAGGTATAGGGGTTCTGAAGGGATTGGTTTCATCAGCAGAGGTACCGAAGAAAGATATTGTTTGATCCCTTGGAACGCGTCCTCACATTCTGAGGTCCACTGGAAGCTTTTCTCGTTCTTGGGTCCTTTCAAGGTGTCAAAAAATGGAAGGCACCTCTCAGCTGATTTAGAGACGAACCTTCGTAGGGCCGCTATCCGACCCGTTAGTCTCTGCACATCCTTGTATGACTTTGGTGATTTCATATCCAGGACTGCCTGAATTTTCTCTGGGTTTGCTTCGATTCCCCTTTTGCTGACCAAGTATCCTAGAAATTTACCCGATCCCAGCCCAAAAGTGCACTTGGTCGGGTTTAGCCTTAGCTTGCGTTTTCGGACCGTCTCGAAACAGTCCTCCAGATCTTCAAGATGTTCACGGACTGACATGCTTTTAACGATCATGTCGTCTACGTAGACCTCCATGCTCCTCCCCAATTGTTTCGTGAACACCAGGTTCATCATTCGTTGATAAGTAGCCCCGGCATTTAATAACCCGAAGGTCATTTTCCTGTATGCGTATATCACCCGATGTGTGATAAAACTTGTCTTCGGGATGTCTTCCTTGTTCATCGAAATCTGGTGGTACCCAGAGAATGCATCCATAAAACTCAACATACCGTATCCCGACGTGGCGTCGATCAGTTGATCTATGTTGGGCAAAGGGTAGAAATCCTTCGGACACGCTCTGTTTAGATCCGTGTAATCAATACACAACCTCCATTTCCCATTTTGCTTCTGGACCAATACCACGTTGGCCAACCACTCCGGGTAATCAATCTCGAAGATGAATTCGGCCTCCAAGAGCTTGGCAATCTCTTCGTCGATGATTTTTTGTCTTTCTGGGGCGAAAATCCTCCGCTTCTGTATGACCGGTTTCTTGCTCGGGTCCACGTGCAGCCGGTGTAGAGCCACTGATTCACTTACCCCCGGCATGTCGCTGGGTTCCCATGCAAAGATATCGGCGTAGACTCGGAGTAATTCTATCAGCCCGGCCCGGAAGGGTTCTGATAACCCCGACCCGATCTTAATTATTTTGTCTTCCTGCCCCGGTATCAATTCTACATCATCAGTTTCTTCGGTCGGAAGAGTAAGTGGCTCCGTGCTTCCCTCCGTGAATGGTTCGATCTCAATGGCCATTGTCTGTTTTCGTTTGCAGACCCCGACCTGTGACGCCCCCAGAATAGGTATACAACACCCATCCCATTCTGAGTCGTCAAATACATGGTACAGAAAACAACTACAACTTTATTACAACAATTGTCGTGCAAAATACAACAACACATATGCTGTGAGTTTGGATACAAATATATACCAAATGTGACTCATGTTCCAACCGTGGACATCACCTCACAATAACACCTTACATAAAGGTATAGTCAAAAACTGTTTTAGAAATTAGAATCTTTGGGAAGTGCTCAAGGAAACCTTCGTACATGGGAGGCCACGCGTCTAGGTTATGATAGATATCATATGGCCACAGAATTATCCTTGGTTGACCCAATAGACCCCAAAGAAAAACGAGAAGATTACTATCATATTCTTCCCAATGGTGAGTCTTCTCTTGACATATCATTATCTCTACTGTCTCTAATTGAGAATTATACTTTAAACAAATACCAAGATTATATAGGTAGTGTTCGTATATATACTCAGCAAGTGGATGAGCACATCCCTGTCTTATGATGACACGAGGTTGTATGTCGTTAGACATCTTGTATGATAGTGGCAAACCACCCTTCCAACGTTGGGTACACCTTACCCTATTGGATTCACCAAATATAACAACTAAATGAACTTTTCTATACTGCTTCGGGAGAACATCCACAGCTAGAGACCACTGTTCTATTTTCCCGTTACCCTCGCTCGACCCAGCTACACTCTTATTACCTGAAAGGAATTGTGAAGCAAAAGGGTGAGCACAACTAGCCCAGTAAAGAATATCATGACTAAAGATAATTAAATTATCAGTAGCCTTCATCAATAATAAATCAGAGATTTAGAACATATGGTAAATGATAAAAATTTCAACCATAGTTGCAGCGGAACGAGCAATCCATTAGAAGAGTCAAATAAACTATAAAGTCTATTATCTTTTCCATGTTAAAAATCCACCAACAATGTTTTATCCCTGTAACATCAATCAACAATTCTGGTCCACAATCATATGAATAACTCATAATCATAACTGTAGTTCTAAATTCCTCTTCTCATCTAGGACGAAGATAATTTTCATCACCTGAAACATCAAACATCATGGTTATACCAAATCACAGTTCCTGTTCATAATCATACTAATAACTTCATGTTTGCACTACGGGCCAAAGATATTCATCAACAATCCATCTTTGCACTACGAGCCAAAGATATTCAACAACAGTTCATCTTTGCACTACAGGCCAAAGATATTCATCAACATGCCATCTTTGCACTACATGCCAAAGATACACTACGACCAAAGATATTCAACAACAGTTCATCTTTGCACTACAGGCCAAAGATATTCATCAACAGACCATCTTTGCACTACAGGCCAAAGATATTCAACAACAGTTCATCTTTGCACTACAGGCCAAATATATTAATATCTCAAAGAAATATATAATCATTTCAGAATTTATATAAACAATAATTATAACCATGTTGATCATGTCACCTTTGCACTTAAGCTAAAGATATTCAATTATAAATTCAATGGTCATGATCATACCAGTCAACAATTCAACTTTGCACTACAGGCCAAAGAGAACCCTAGTCATGATCATACCAATAATCTACCCATCTTTACACTCCAGTGAAAGAGAATTTCAACATCAGGGTTATAAAAATGTTATATATGATGATAAAAATAATATGATCAACAAATAGTTTTAATCTCAAGAGTAATATTCGTAACTCATGAATAGTAAATCATGAATAGTAACTCATGAATAGTAACCCCGACACAAAAGATAAAAATTCCACAATAAAATCCATACCAATATTTTGGTATAATGATATTGAAAGAATAACATTACTTAAATTTATAAACAATTTATTTAAATTGTTTACACTTACTAAATAATGCATTTAATCATTCAAAAATACCAAACTCATAAGATTTCATTACCAATAACCAAAATCCTCATCAAAAATCTGCATATACCTCATATAGGATTCTCAAGCCATAAAATCCTATTTTTCAATTTTCTTTCTTCACAAAACATATTTAATTCATTTACTCATAACTAGACCATTTTCATGAAAAATACCAAATCAGTTCCAAAAATATTTCTTTTCTGAGATTTAACATAATATAGTCTCATAGTGAACATATATTTTTCTCAAAATTTTTAAAAGTCATTTACTATTTTTCATATGGCCAAAACAGCCGAATATTTAGACATTTATCAAAAATTGTACTTTTATCTAAAAATTCTGAAATTCACAGAGTATACTCCTATCATATACATGTACTCCCAATAAAAATTTCATCAATTTTAGAGTTAACCACAAGGAATTATAAGCGATTACTTTTAAAATAGTCTTTTCTCATAAAATTCACAACTCTCAATCTATACATCCAAAAGTCACCATTTTTGGACACAATCAAGAAAACTCATCAAAATATCATTTCAAATTTTTCCAGAATTTTTGAAGTTCAGAAAAATTACGAAACTGAAAATCATAACAACCCTTAAAATCCCTTACTATCCCTTACAATCCCTTACTATCCCTTACCTCAAAAGAGCAGTACTTCTGGCTGGATATCGGATATGATGCTGAAGGAAACTTGCACTGATGAATAGCAACTCACCAAGTATCTAAAAACTCACAAAATATGCTCAATAATCTAGAGAGAGAAAGAGAGAAAGCTTATGTTTCTGGTGTGATTTTCAATTCTAACTTAGCCCTCTATTTATAGAAAAATTTTGGTAGGTTTGACCTGCAACCTGATGGCTTTACCTGCTACTATTCCCACCCACCACATTTGAAATATAATTCAGCACATTTCTTCACCAACCACAAGTGGGGCCCACCAATTCTAGAATTTTCCACCAAAATGATAAACTCCGAAAATTCAACAATTTCTGAACCAGTCATCTCGTAAAATTCATAACAAATCATACATTCATTTTTAACGGTTCAAAATTTGTGGACATATACTCAACTTATATATGTATAACATATCCAAATATTACTACGATCCAACGGTCGGATTAAAAATTATAACCCCCGCAAAATATCTCAAAAATCCTGATTTTTAATACCTCCATTCCGACAAAAATACTGATAAAAACCTCAACATTAACTCCTTCATTTTATCCACAAAAATATATCCCTCATTTATATCCACATAAAATAAATATTTTCTTATCATATAAATCAATAATTAATTATTCACAAATAATATTACAGAATCACATTTATGACAACCAGGCCGTTCCCAGGAAAGAGGGGGCTTTCCAATAAGGATTTCTCCTTACTAGCGCGCAATTAGATGACCAAACCTCTCCTTAGACAGAACTTTCTAGACATTGCCAATAATGCTATCTAATAATACTATTCAAATAATATGAATTATTGATCTGATAATGGAAAATACTGTGCAGCAACAATTATTGAACAACAATAATATAAAATTTCAACGTAACAATTATTGAATCAATAAAATAAAATATTGAACAGTAATTGCTGTAACAATTATTGAGTAGTGCCTTCTTACGTAAGAATCAATAATTTCAAAAATACTGTGCAATACCGTGTGCTACTGTGCAATAACGCGTATTACTGTATTTTAACCACCGGGTATTTCAACAGTATTAACGATAACAACTACGCCGTTATTTGTAAAAACTCAAATTTGTCGTTTTTCTTCACCCGACAGTTATTCGTTATGGGGCCCACAAATAGCTGCGCCGTCGTACGAATATTCTCCGACAGAAAGAATATTCCACGACCAAACGAATATTCCCCGACAACAATGATTATTTTATAACCACTTGCTTATTTTGAAAAAAAATTCATATTTCACCCATAACTTTAAACTTTTATCAATTTAACCATTTACTGAATAGTAATTATAAGAAAAATTGAATACTTTTATTTCATAAAATTCGGGGTCTTACAATCTCCCCTCCTTATGAAATTTCGTCCCCGAAATTTACGTACCTGGTATTTCGAAGAGTTGAGAATACCTTGCTTCCATTTCAGATTCTATCTCTCAGATCATCATGATTTCTCCATTGCTCATCTCCCATGATAACTTCATTTGGGTTCCTCATTTGTTGGGAAGTCATGACAACCGCCATCCCTCGAACTACTCGGCTTTGACTTGTCTGGAGCAGCATTTGGCGTCATCATTACTGTTGGAATATACCTTTCTATAGGACATATTCCTCCCTCAACTGCCTCTTCGTACTCCTCATTCATGATCTGAATCATCAATCTTCGATCCATATCGGATTCAGGTTGACCGCTATGTACAGGGTAATTCAAAACTCGATGTTGGGTTCTCCCAATTGCTTTCCAAAAAGAGAAATTCATATCATCTATTTTAGCCTTCTTAGATCGAACATCTCTTTCCACAATATCCACGTGTCGTGCGACTTTTGCCCATGCATCACTTATTCTCACTCGTTCAATTTTTTCTTCTTTCAGCTCAGATTTCATTTTTATCATCTTATACTCTGCCAAAGAATGCTTCTGTTCAAGCATCACATATCGGGTAACACAAGCTTGAATTGTTGCATCCTTTTGTTCCACGACCGCCTGTCGTTCTTCTGCCTGCTCTTCTAACTCATGAATACGATTTTGAAATTCTACATTTTGATCATATAATACCTCTAATAAACTCTCCTCTGGTACTTCTTCTTCCTCTTCTTCCTCAGTCTCAGCTGTTACCTCTGCGACTATCTCGGGTGCAACTATCAATTCTTCACTCACCACATAGATATCTCTAATTCCTTCTTCGTCTGACATCACATTATCATGGTTAGTGATTAGAGGTATCCCCACAGTCTCATTCACTCCATTGTTAGCATTCTCAGCTGCCATTCTCAAATACTGCCATAAAATAAGGGTTAATTAAATAAATTAACATATCACATAATATCCCAATATTATGACTAACCAACAAATAAGCTTAGGTAGGACACACTAGCGAAGGATTTACGCATCTCTCCCCTCCTAGTTATATTCCCCGATCTCCACCAGAGATCATATCCCTAAGCTCTGATACCAACTGTGACGCCCCCAGAATAGGTATACAACACCCATCCCATTCTGAGTCGTCAAATACATGGTACAGAAAATAACTACAACTTTATTACAACAATTGTCGTGCAAAATACAACAACACATATGCTGTGAGTTTGGATACAAATATATACCAAATGTGACTCATGTTCCAACCGTGGACATCACCTCACAATAACACCTTACATAAAGGTATAGTCAAAAACTGTTTTAGAAATTAGAATCTTTGGGAAGTGCTCAAGGAAACCTTCGTACATGGGAGGCCACGCGTTTAGGTTATGATAGATATCATATGGCCACAGAATTATCCTTGGTTGACCCAATAGACCCCAAAGAAAAACGAGAAGATTACTATCATATTCTTCCCAATGGTGAGTCTTCTCTTGACATATCATTATCTCTACTGTCTCTAATTGAGAATTATACTTTAAACAAACACCAAGATTATATAGGTAGTGTTCGTATATATACTCAGCAAGTGGATGAGCACATCCCTGTCTTATGATGACACGAGGTTGTATGTCGTTAGACATCTTGTATGATAGTGGCAAACCACCCTTCCAACGTTGGGTACACCTTACCCTATTGGATTCACCAAATATAACAACTAAATGAACTTTTCTATACTGCTTCGGGAGAACATCCACAGCTAGAGACCACTGTTCTATTTTCCCGTTACCCTCACTCGACCCAGCTACACTCTTATTACCTGAAAGGAATTGTGAAGCAAAAGGGTGAGCACAACTAGCCCAGTAAAGAATATCATGACTAAAGATAATTAAATTATCAGTAGCCTTCATCAATAATAAATCAGAGATTTAGAACATATGGTAAATGATAAAAATTTCAACCATAGTTGCAGCGGAACGAGCAATCCATTAGAAGAGTCAAATAAACTATAAAGTCTATTATCTTTTCCATGTTAAAAATCCACCAACAATGTTTTATCCCTGTAACATCAATCAACAATTCTGGTCCACAATCATATGAATAACTCATAATCATAACTGTAGTTCTAAATTCCTCTTCTCATCTAGGACGAAGATAATTTTCATCACCTGAAACATCAAACATCATGGTTATACCAAATCACAGTTCATGTTCATAATCATACTAATAACTTCATCTTTGCACTACGGGCCAAAGATATTCATCAACAATCCATCTTTGCACTACGAGCCAAAGATATTCAACAACAGTTCATCTTTGCACTACAGGCCAAAGATATTCATCAACATGCCATCTTTGCACTACATGCCAAAGATACACTACGACCAAAGATATTCAACAACAGTTCATCTTTGCACTACAGGCCAAAGATATTCATCAACATGCCATCTTTGCACTACATGCCAAAGATACACTACGACCAAAGATATTCAACAACAGTTCATCTTTGCACTACAGGCCAAAGATATTCATCAACAGACCATCTTTGCACTACAGGCCAAAGATATTCAACAACAGTTCATCTTTGCACTACAGGCCAAATATATTAATATCTCAAAGAAATATATAATCATTTCAGAATTTATATAAACAATAATTATAACCATGTTGATCATGTCACCTTTGCACTTAAGCTAAAGATATTCAATTATAAATTCAATGGTCATGATCATACCAGTCAACAATTCAACTTTGCACTACAGGCCAAAGAGAACCCTAGTCATGATCATACCAATAATCTACCCATCTTTACACTCCAGTGAAAGAGAATTTCAACATCAGGGTTATAAAAATGTTATATATGATGATAAAAATAATATGATCAACAAATAGTTTTAATCTCAAGAGTAATATTCGTAACTCATGAATAGTAAATCATGAATAGTAACTCATGAATAGTAACCCCGACACAAAAGATAAAAATTCCACAATAAAATCCATACCAATATTTTGGTATAATGATATTGAAAGAATAACATTACTTAAATTTATAAACAATTTATTTAAATTGTTTACACTTACTAAATAATGCATTTAATCATTCAAAAATACCAAACTCATAAGATTTCATTACCAATAACCAAAATCCTCATCAAAAATCTGCATATACCTCATATAGGATTCTCAAGCCATAAAATCCTATTTTTCAATTTTCTTTCTTCACAAAACATATTTAATTCATTTACTCATAACTAGACCATTTTCATAAAAAATACCAAATCAGTTCCAAAAATATTTCTTTTCTGAGATTTAGCATAATATAGTCCCATAGTGAACATATATTTTTCTCAAAATTTTTAAAAGTCATTTACTATTTTTCATATGGCCAAAACAGCCGAATATTTAGACATTTATCAAAAATTGTACTTTTATCTAAAAATTCTGAAATTCACAGAGTATACTCCTATCATATACATGTACTCCCAATAAAAATTTCATCAATTTTAGAGTTAACCACAAGGAATTATAAGCGATTACTTTTAAAATAGTCTTTTCTCATAAAATTCACAACTCTCAATCTATACATCCAAAAGTCACCATTTTTGGACACAATCAAGAAAACTCATCAAAATATCATTTCAAATTTTTCCAGAATTTTTGAAGTTCAGAAAAATTACGAAACTGAAAATCATAACAACCCTTAAAATCCCTTACTATCCCTTACAATCCCTTACTATCCCTTACCTCAAAAGAGCAGTACTTCTGGCTGGATATCGGATATGATGCTGAAGGAAACTTGCACTGATGAATAGCAACTCACCAAGTATCTAAAAACTCACAAAATATGCTCAATAATCTAGAGAGAGAAAGAGAGAAAGCTTATGTTTCTGGTGTGATTTTCAATTCTAACTTAGCCCTCTATTTATAGAAAAATTTTGGTAGGTTTGACCTACAACCTGATGGCTTTACCTGCTACTATTCTCACCCACCACATTTGAAATATAATTCAGCACATTTCTTCACCAACCACAAGTGGGGCCCACCAATTCTAGAATTTTCCACCAAAATGATAAACTCCGAAAATTCAACAATTTCTGAACCAGTCATCTCGTAAAATTCATAACAAATCATACATTCATTTTTAACGGTTCAAAATTTGTGGACATATACTCAACTTATATATGTATAACATATCCAAATATTACTACGATCCAACGGTCGGATTAAAAATTATAACCCCCGCAAAATATCTCAAAAACCCTGATTTTTAATACCTCCATTCCGACAAAAATACTGATAAAAACCTCAACATTAACTCCTTCATTTTATCCACAAAAATATATCCCTCATTTATATCCACATAAAATAAATATTTTCTTATCATATAAATCAATAATTAATTATTCACAAATAATATTACAGAATCACATTTATGACAACCAGGCCGTTCCCAGGAAAGAGGGGGCTTTCCAATAAGGATTTCTCCTTACTAGCGCGCAATTAGATGACCAAACCTCTCCTTAGACAGAACTTTCTAGACATTGCCAATAATGCTATCTAATAATACTATTCAAATAATATGAATTATTGATCTGATAATGGAAAATACTGTGCAGCAACAATTATTGAACAACAATAATATAAAATTTCAACGTAACAATTATTGAATCAATAAAATAAAATATTGAACAGTAATTGCTGTAACAATTATTGAGTAGTGCCTTCTTACGTAAGAATCAATAATTTCAAAAATACTGTGCAATACCGTGTGCTACTGTGCAATAACGCGTATTACTGTATTTTAACCACCGGGTATTTCAACAGTATTAACGATAACAACTACGCCGTTATTTGTAAAAACTCAAATTTGTCGTTTTTCTTCACCCGACAGTTATTCGTTATGGGGCCCACAAATAGCTGCGCCGTCGTACGAATATTCTCCGACAGAAAGAATATTCCACGACCAAACGAATATTCCCCGACAACAATGATTATTTTATAACCACTTGCTTATTTTGAAAAAAAATTCATATTTCACCCATAACTTTAAACTTTTATCAATTTAACCATTTACTGAATAGTAATTATAAGAAAAATTGAATACTTTTATTTCATAAAATTCGGGGTCTTACACGACCCCTGAAGAAATCAAGCTGTTTCGGTAACACCTTCGGGCTATATCTAGGTCACCTTTTACCTCCCCGATCCCGTTCGGTGTTGGAAACTTGATTTTAAAATGGGGTATCGATGTTACTGCTTGCAGGGCTGCCAAGGTAGGCCTTCCGAGGATCGCATTGTATGCCGAGTCTATTTGGACGACAAAAAATTTCACCACTATTTCAACTTGATTGGGTGTCGTGCCAAATTTGACTGGCATCTCGATGGTGCCCAACACAAGCACCGGATCTCCACTAAATCCGTACAAGGGGCCTTCACCTCCCAAATCCATCTTCTTTCCTTGCAGGTCTAACCTCTGATAGGCGTGAGAATATAGGACGTCGACCGAAGACCCGTTATCTATCATCATTCTTTTCATATCCACTATCCCGACCTGAGCCGTTATTACCAACGCACCATCGTGGGGCTCGATTAGATCTGTCGGGTAATCCTCGTCCGTAAATGAGATAGACGTTCCCGGATATGCCCGATCCTTTCTAGGGGTTGACCCCGCAACAGATAGCACTGCTTCCAGAGTCCCACTTCTTTTTCTTCCCGATACCCGTCTAACGGAACCCCCCGAAATGACATCAACTACACCTCGGGCTGGGGGGTTCTGCGGCGTCTGGGTATCCGGGATCTGATCTGTGGTCTCCTCTCTGGGCACCTCGGCATTTCCCCGGCCTGCCACGTATTGTAACAGTTGTCCGTTTTGGACATTTTTCTCGATCATATCCATCAGATTAACGCATGCTTCGATCGAGTGTCCGGTACTCTGATGGTATTCACAATACTTATCCCGACCACGCCTCCCGGGCTTGGTTCGCCTGGGGCATGGCTCGTAGAATGGTTGGTTTTTCATTTCCTGCAGGATTTTCGATCGATCCGCGGTGAGGGGAGTATAGACCTTGATGACGTTACGGTTGGGTAGTGGAGGCCGGTTGCTACCTGAACCTCCCCCGTTGAAGTTTTTCTTTTCCGTTCGGTCTGATTTCCACTGGTTATTGTCCGAACGTTGGTAGGTCGGTTTTTCCCGATCTTTCGATTTCTCGTAAGGTTGTTGGTGTGGTTTGAAATTTCCTAAAGCTTCTTCTATAGCGATGAACCCTTCTGCCCGATGAAAGGCCTCGATCAAGTCTGCCGGAGGGTTAATCACCAAATCCTTTACCAGCTTCTTAGATCTCCCAATGTCTAAGCCGGTCGTAAAAAATCCCAGTGCTTGTGGGGAATTCAGCTCCGCTACCAATCTCACTGCCTCTCTAAATCGTTTGACGAACTGACTTAGGGTCTCGTCTGATTTCTGCCGTACCTGCATGAGGGACGCCGTGATCTTCCCTCGTCTTCGGTTGCTGCCAAACCGAGCATGAAATTTTTCACGAAGATCGTTCTATGACCCGATTGATCCTGGTGCCAGGGTCCCCAACCACTCCCTGGCACTCTTCTTAAGTGTTGTAGCGAACATGTGGCATTTGGCTGCATCCGAATGCCCATAGTACGACATCAGCCGATCATATCCATCCGAATGGTCGTAGGGATCTCCCAATCTGTCATATGTCTCCATCGGGGGCATCTTCTTCTTTGGATCGGCTATCACCCGGTTGATTTCGGACGAAAAGGGAGATCCTAAATGTAAGACTCCGAATTTTATGAAATAAAAGTATTCAATTTTTCTTATAATTACTATTCAGTAAATGGTTAAATTGATAAAAGTTTAAAGTTATGAGTGAAATATGATTTTTTTCAAAATAAGCAAGTGGTTATAAAATAATCATTGTTGTCGGGGAATATTCTTTCTGTCGGGGAATATTCGTACGACGGCGCAGCCATTTGTGGGCCCCATAACAGAATAACTGTCGGGTGAAGAAAACGACAAATTTGAGTTTTTACAAATAACGGCGTAGTTGTTACCGTTAACACTGTTGGAATACCCGGTGGTTAAAATACAGTAATACGCGTTATTGCACAGTAGCACACGGTATTGCATAGTATTTTTGAAATTATTGATTCTTACGTAAGAAGGCAATACTCAATAATTGTTACAGTAATTACTGTTCAATATTTTATTTTATTGATTCAATAATTGCTACGTTGAAATTTTGTATTATTGTTGTTCAATAATTGTTGCTGCACAGTATTTCCCATTATCAGATCAATAATTCATATTATTTGAATAGTATTATTAGATAGCATTATTTGCAATGTCTAGAAAGTTCTGTCTAAGGAGAGGTTTGGTCATCTAATTGCGCGCCAGTAAGGAGAAATCCTTATTGGAAAGCCCCCTCTTTCCTGGGAACGGCCTGGTTGTCATAAATGTGATTCTGTAATATTATTTGTGAATAATTAATTATTGATTAATATGATAAGGAAATATTTATTTTATGTGGATATAAACGAGGGATATATTTTTGTGGTTAAAAATGAAGGAGTTAATGTTGAGATTTTTATCCGTATTTTTGTCGGAATGGAGGTATTAAAAATCAGGGTTTTTGAGATATTTTGCGGGGGTTATAATTTTTAATCCGATCGTTGGATCGTGGTAATTTTTGGATATGTTATACATATATAAGTTGAGTATATGCCCACAAATTTTGAACCGTTAAAAATGAACGTATGATTTATTATGAATTTTACGAGATGACTGGTTCAGAAATTGTTGAATTTTCGGAGTTTATCATTTTGGTAGAAAATTCTAGAATTGGTGGGCCCCACTTGTGGTTGGTGAAGAAATGTGCTGAATTATATTTCAAATGTGGTGGGTGGGAATAGTAGCAGGTAAAGCCATCAGGTTGCAGGTCAAACCTACCAAAATTTTCCTCTAAATAGAGGGCTAAGTTAGAATTGAAAATCACACCAAAAACATAAGCTTTCTCTCTTTCTCTCTCTATATTATGAAGCATATTTTGTGAGTATTTAGATACTTTGAGAGTTGCTATTCAGTGCAAGTTTTCTTCGGCTTTACATTCCGGTCAGAAGTACTGCTGTTTTGAGGTAAGGGATAGTAAGGGATTTTAAGGGTTGTTATGTTTTTCAGTTTCGTAATTTTTCTGATCTTCAAAAATTCTGGAAAAATTTGAAATGATATTTTGATGAGTTTTCTTGATTGTGTCCAAAAATGGTGATTTTTGGATGTATAGATTGAGAGTTATGAATTTTATGAGAAAAGACTATTTTAGAAGTAACAGCTTATAATTCCTTGTGGTTAACTCCAAAATTGATGAAATTTTTATTGGGAGTACATGTATATGATAGGAGTATACTCTGTGAATTTTAGAATTTTTAGACAAAAGTACAATTTTTGATAAATGTCTAAATATTCGGCTATTTTGGCCATATAAAAAATAGTAAATGACTTTTAAAAATTCTGAGAAAAATATATGTTCACTATAGGACTATATTATGCTAAATCCCAGAAAAGAAATATTTTTAGAACTGATTTGGTATTTTTCATGAAAATAGTCTAGTTATGAGTAAATGAATTAAATATGTTTTGTGAAGAAAGAAAATTGGAAAATAGGATTTTATGGCTTGAGAATCCTATATGAGGTATATGCAGATTTTTTATGAGGGTTTTGGTTATTGATGATGAAATTGTAAGAGTTGACATTTTATGATGATTAAATGCATTAATTAGTAAAGTGTAAACAATTAAAATAAATTGTTTATAAATTTAAGTAATGTTATTCTTTCAATATCATTATACCGAAATATTGGTATGAATTTTATTGTAGAATTTCTATCTTTTGTGTCGGGGTTACTATTCATGAGTTACGAATATTACTCTTGAGATTAAATCTATATGTTGATTATATTGATTTTATTATCATATATAACATTTTTATAACCCTGATGTTGAATTTCTCTTTCACTGGAGTGTAAAGATGGGTAGATTATTGGTATGATCATGACTAGGGTTCTCTTTGGCCTGTAGTGCAAAGTTGAATTGTGACTGGTATGATCATGACCATTGAATTTACAATTGAATATCTTTAGCTTAAGTGTAAGGATGAATTGAATAACATGGTTATAATTATGGTGTATATAAATTCTGAAATGATTATATATTTCTTTGAGATATGAATATATTTGGCCTGTAGTGCAAATATGAATTGTTAAGGAATATCTTTGGCCTGTAGTGCAAAGATGAATTGTTGATGAATATCTTTGGCCCGTAGTGCAAAGATGATATGTTGTTGAATATCTTTGGCCAGTAGTGCAAAGATGAACAGATGTTGAGATAAACATGACCAACTGGTGATACAAATGAATATCTTTGGCCGTAGTGCAAAGATGAAGTTATTAGTATGATTATGAACAGGAAATGTGATTTGGTGTAACCATGATCTTTGATGTTTCAGGTAAAGATAGGTGATGAAAATTATCTTCGTCCTAGATGAGAAGAGGAATTTAGAACTACAGTTATGATTATGAGTTATTCATATGATTGTGGACCAGAATTGTTGATTGATGTTACAGGGATAAAACATTGTTGGTGGATTTTTAACATGGAGAAAATAATAGACTTTATAGTCTATTTGACTCTTCTAATGGATTGCTCGTTCCGCTGCAACTATGGTTGAAATCTTTATCATTTACCATATGTTCTAAATCTCTGATTTATTATTGATGAAGGCTATTGATAATTTAATTATCTTTAGTCATGATATTCTTTACTGAGCTAGTTGTGCTCACCCTTTTGCTTCACAATTCCTTTCAGGTAATAAGAGTGTAGCTGGGTCGAGCGAGGGTAACGGGGAAATAGAACGGTGGTCTCTAGCTGTGGATGTTCTCCCGAAGCAGTATAGAAAAGTTCATTTAGTAGTTATATTTGGTGAATCCAATAGGGTAAGGTGTACCCAACGTTGGAAGGGTGGTTTACCACTATCATACAAGATGTCTAACGACATACAACCTCGTGTCATCATAAGACAGGGATGTGCTCATCCACTTGCTGAGTATATATACGAGCACTACCTATAAAATCTTGGTGTTTGTTTGAAGTATAATTCTCAATTAGAGACAGTGGAGATAATGATAAGTCAAGAGAAGACTCACCATTGGGAAGAATATGATAGTAATCTTCTCGTTTTTCTTTGGGGTCTATTGGGTAAACCAAGGATAATTCTGTGGCCATATGATATCTATCATAACCTAGACGCATGGCCTCCCATGTACGAAGGTTTTCTTGAGCACTTCCCAAAGATTCTAATTTCTAAAACAGTTTTTGACTATACCTTTATGTAAGGTGTTATTGTGAGGTGATGTCCACGGTTGGAACATGAGTCACATTTGGTATATATTTGTATCCAAACTCACAGCATATGTGTTGTTGTATTTTGCACGACAATTGTTGTAATAAAGTTGTAGTTGTTTTCTGTACCATGTATTTGGCGACTCAGAATAGGTTGGATGGAATGAACCTGTTTTGGGGTTGTCACAGGTGGTATCAGAGCTTAGGGATATGATCTCTGGCAGAGATTGGGGAATACAACTAGGTGGGGAGAGACGAGTAAATCCTTCGCTAGTGTGTCCTTCCTAAGCTTATTTGTTGGTCAGTCATAATATCGGGATGTTATGTGATATGTTAATTTGTTAAATTAACCCTTGTTTTGAAGCTGTATTCTAGAATGATATTTGAAATACAGGAGATGAGCAATGGAGAAATTATGATGACAGAGAAGATGGAATCTGAAATGAAAGGAAGGTATTTTCAACTCTTTGAAATACCAGGTACGTAAATTTCGAGGACGAAATTTCATAAGGAGGGGAGATTGTAAGACTCCGAATTTTATGAAATAAAAGTATTCAATTTTTCTTATAATTACTATTCAGTAAATGGTTAAATTGATAAAAGTTTAAAGTTATGAGTGAAATATGATTTTTTTCAAAATAAGCAAGTGGTTATAAAATAATCATTGTTGTCGGGGAATATTCTTTCTGTCGGGGAACATTCGTACGACGGCGCAGCCATTTGTGGGCCCCATAACAGAATAACTGTCGGGTGAAGAAAACGACAAATTTGAGTTTTTACAAATAACGGCGTAGTTGTTACCGTTAACACTGTTGGAATACCCGGTGGTTAAAATACAGTAATACGCGTTATTGCACAGTAGCACACGGTATTGCATAGTATTTTTGAAATTATTGATTCTTACGTAAGAAGGCAATACTCAATAATTGTTACAGTAATTACTGTTCAATATTTTATTTTATTGATTCAATAATTCCTACGTTGAAATTTTGTATTATTGTTGTTCAATAATTGTTGCTGCACAGTATTTCCCATTATCAGATCAATAATTCATATTATTTGAATAGTATTATTAGATAGCATTATTTGCAATGTCTAGAAAGTTCTGTCTAAGGAGAGGTTTGGTCATCTAATTGCGCGCCAGTAAGGAGAAATCCTTATTGGAAAGCCCCCTCTTTCCTGGGAACGGCCTGATTGTCATAAATGTGATTCTGTAATATTATTTGTGAATAATTAATTATTGATTCATATGATAAGGAAATATTTATTTTATGTGGATATAAACGAGGGATATATTTTTGTGGTTAAAAATGAAGGAGTTAATGTTGAGATTTTTATCCGTATTTTTGTCGGAATGGAGGTATTAAAAATCAGGGTTTTTGAGATATTTTGCGGGGGTTATAATTTTTAATCCGACCGTTGGATCGTGGTAATTTTTGGATATGTTATACATATATAAGTTGAGTATATGCCCACAAATTTTGAACCGTTAAAAATGAACGTATGATTTATTATGAATTTTACGAGATGACTGGTTCAGAAATTGTTGAATTTTCGGAGTTTATCATTTTGGTAGAAAATTCTAGAATTGGTGGGCCCCACTTGTGGTTGGTGAAGAAATGTGCTGAATTATATTTCAAATGTGGTGGGTGGGAATAGTAGCAGGTAAAGCCATCAGGTTGCAGGTCAAACCTACCAAAATTTTCCTATAAATAGAGGGCTAAGTTAGAATTGAAAATCACACCAAAAACATAAGCTTTCTCTCTTTCTCTCTCTATATTATGAAGCATATTTTGTGAGTATTTAGATACTTTGAGAGTTGCTATTTAGTGCAAGTTTTCTTCGGCTTTACATTCCGGTCAGAAGTACTGCTGTTTTGAGGTAAGGGATAGTAAGGGATATTAAGGGATTTTAAGGGTTGTTATGTTTTTCAGTTTCGTAATTTTTCTGATCTTCAAAAATTCTGGAAAAATTTGAAATGATATTTTGATGAGTTTTCTTGATTGTGTCCAAAAATGGTGATTTTTGGATGTATAGATTGAGAGTTATAAATTTTATGAGAAAAGACTATTTTAGAAGTAACAGCTTATAATTCCTTGTGGTTAACTCCAAAATTGATGAAATTTTTATTGGGAGTACATGTATATGATAGGAGTATACTCTGTGAATTTCAGAATTTTTAGACAAAAGTACAATTTTTGATAAATGTCTAAATATTCGGCTATTTTGGCCATATAAAAAATAGTAAATGACTTTTAAAAATTCTGAGAAAAATATATGTTCACTATAGGACTATATTATGCTAAATCTCAGAAAAGAAATATTTTTAGAACTGATTTGGTATTTTTCATGAAAATAGTCTAGCTATGAGTAAATGAATTAAATATGTTTTGTGAATAAAGAAAATTGGAAAATAGGATTTTATGGCTTGAGAATCCTATATGAGGTATATGCAGATTTTTTATGAGGGTTTTGGTTATTGATGATGAAATTGTAAGAGTTGGCATTTTATGATGATTAAATGCATTAATTAGTAAAGTGTAAACAATTAAAATAAATTGTTTATAAATTTAAGTAATGTTATTCTTTCAATATCATTATACCGAAATATTGGTATGAATTTTATTGTAGAATTTCTATCTTTTGTGTCGGGGTTACTATTCATGAGTTACGAATATTACTCTTGAGATTAAATCTATATGTTGATTATATTGATTTTATTATCATATATAACATTTTCATAACCCTGATGTTGAATTTCTCTTTCACTGGAGTGTAAAGATGGGTAGATTATTGGTATGATCATGACTAGGGTTCTCTTTGGCCTGTAGTGCAAAGTTGAATTGTGACTGGTATGATCATGACCATTGAATTTACAATTGAATATCTTTAGCTTAAGTGTAAGGATGAATTGAATAACATGGTTATAATTATGGTGTATATAAATTCTGAAATGATTATATATTTCTTTGAGATATGAATATATTTGGCCTGTAGTGCAAATATGAATTGTTAAGGAATATCTTTGGCCTGTAGTGCAAAGATGAATTGTTGATGAATATCTTTGGCCCGTAGTGCAAAGATGATATGTTGTTGAATATCTTTGGCCAGTAGTGCAAAGATGAACAGATGTTGAGATAAACATGACCAACTGGTGATACAAATGAATATCTTTGGCCGTAGTGCAAAGATGAAGTTATTAGTATGATTATGAACAGGAAATGTGATTTGGTGTAACCATGATCTTTGATGTTTCAGGTAAAGATAGGTGATGAAAATTATCTTCGTCCTAGATGAGAAGAGGAATTTAGAACTACAGTTATGATTATGAGTTATTCATATGATTGTGGACCAGAATTGTTGATTGATGTTACAGGGATAAAACATTGTTGGTGGATTTTTAACATGGAGAAAATAATAGACTTTATAGTCTATTTGACTCTTCTAATGGATTGCTCGTTCCGCTGCAACTATGGTTGAAATCTTTATCATTTACCATATGTTCTAAATCTCTGATTTATTATTGATGAAGGCTATTGATAATTTAATTATCTTTAGTCATGATATTCTTTACTGAGCTAGTTGTGCTCACCCTTTTGCTTCACAATTCCTTTCAGGTAATAAGAGTGTAGCTGGGTCGAGCGAGGGTAACGGGGAAATAGAACGGTGGTCTCTAGCTGTGGATGTTCTCCCGAAGCAGTATAGAAAAGTTCATTTAGTAGTTATATTTGGTGAATCCAATAGGGTAAGGTGTACCCAACGTTGGAAGGGTGGTTTACCACTATCATACAAGATGTCTAACGACATACAACCTCGTGTCATCATAAGACAGGGATGTGCTCATCCACTTGCTGAGTATATATACGAGCACTACCTATAAAATCTTGGTGTTTGTTTGAAGTATAATTCTCAATTAGAGACAGTGGAGATAATGATAAGTCAAGAGAAGACTCACCATTGGGAAGAATATGATAGTAATCTTCTCGTTTTTTTTTTGGGTCTATTGGGTAAACCAAGGATAATTCTGTGGCCATATGATATCTATCATAACCTAGACGCATGGCCTCCCATGTACGAAGGTTTTCTTGAGCACTTCCCAAAGATTCTAATTTCTAAAACAGTTTTTGACTATACCTTTATGTAAGGTGTTATTGTGAGGTGATGTCCACGGTTAGAACATGAGTCACATTTGGTATATATTTGTATCCAAACTCACAGCATATGTGTTGTTGTATTTTGCACGACAATTGTTGTAATAAAGTTGTAGTTGTTTTCTGTACCATGTATTTGGCGACTCAGAATAGGTTGGATGGAATGAACCTATTTTGGGGTTGTCACACTAAACCTGTCGAAGATGTCCCCGTCGAGTTTTTTGTCCCCAGCAACTTTTCTAATTCAGCCACTCTTCGGGTAAGGGGGTCGGATCCTTCCATATGAGGGGACGATCGAGGTTTGTCCTTCCCATAATCAGGAGACGCTTCCCTTTCTGTTTGCCCCGTCCTGCCTCGGTGTTCTGATCGGAGCCCGGCCGAAGGACTCCTTCTTCTGCTCCTTCTGTCTCTGGAGCGACTCCTGTGCCTGCTCTGTTCTCTTCTTGCCTCTCCCCGCCGAGGCGATCGGGACCGGCTTCGATGCCTACGCCTTCTGGAACTCGCTTCTTGATCACCGACCATGTTGGCCATCTGTCTCTCTAACTCCACTTGTTGTAGCTGGAGTGCCAACATGGCGTCTTTGTTCTGGTCCAGTCTCTTCTGCAAGAGAAACTCTCGCTGGTCTCGGCTTCCTGCTCCCCGGTCTTGCCTCACGAGGGCTTGAGAGTGCCTCTCGTCGGCCTAACTCGCTTGATGAGGCGTGTGTTGACTCTCGGGGAAGAGCTTCCGCCGAAGATCATGGACCGGTAACTCTTCTACCTCCTGGATTTTAGACCCCAGTCGGTCCTTCACTGACCCCCTCGCCTGAGTTGTTTGGTGGGACTGCTGGGTCTTGGCCCTTTCCGAGACAGCGATATTATCTCTACTCGCTATGATTGCTGCCGAAGAAAAGTATTTGTGGTTGCAAAGATGCACGCCCTCCTTCTAGCGCCAATGTTAACGCCAAGTTTCGTCTGCGCGTCCAACCACAAAATCCACGCGCTGAATCCTGCACAATAACAGATCACACAGAAGCTTGACGGCCGTACCGCCGGGGGATAGCTCCGGTGTGAGAATAAGTACAGGCCGTTCACAAGGTTTAACAATGGAGGTTTATATGTTTAGTGCTCAAAGTAGATCTTACCTGTTAATTGTAACATTGGCCTTGTATTTATAGAGCTCTCACCACCTTGGTATCCTCTTCTTTGGATTAGAGTAGGACTCCTAAATATGTTAGCTACCATATTTGGGTCCAACACAATCTCCTTAAAAAGTGCAAGTGGAATCCCTTTCCACCACTACATCCAGAGTTACCTTGTTGACGTAAGATTAGGGTTGATACCCTTAATCACGTAAACTCCTTGTCGCACCAACTCTGCATGTGGACTGCTCATACGCTCAGGCCCAAACCAATAGCCCAACCCTTACGATGACCACGGGCCTCAGCCTATTGGGATCGGGTAACCGACCCCGATCTTACATCTCTGAACATACGAGTCCGACCTCCTTTGACCCGACCTAAGCCTTCAGCCTAAAAGAGGGTCGGCAAAACACTCCCGAACAGATTTATTTATGAGGTAAGAGACGGAACAAAGTTTAGGTACAGAGAAAAATCAATTGGATAGTTTAGTGGAACACAGACCCTGGTTCTTACTTTCACCTGTCGTATAAACGAAATCTAATGGGACCAGCAATTTAAATAAATAAATAAAGGAGAATTTTAAATTATTTCCCCCATAGGAGTATTTTTTTTGAATTGCTGACTGGTCAACCAAATTGCCAACGCTGCATGGTCGACATGGCCCACATGTCCTTGTTTTGCATTGTCATTAGCAAATTAATAAGGTTATGAGAATCGGATCCTTCGTCGAATAGTAAAAAATATCGGGTTAATGAGTTATTAGTTTAATCAGTGGTCGGGTCGTTATTGATCAAGTGACGTCATTAATATATAAAAATATATATTATTAATAATTAATAAAAAATTTAAAAATCTCATTTTTTATTAACTAAAATATAATAAAGATGAGTTACAATATTAATAAAAATGATTAATTTTAATATTAAAAATTTGTTGGTAAAAAAAATTTAAAACTTAGGTCAATTACCCAGATTTACCGGTTAGATCGATGGTCAACAGGTCAACCTAGATTTTGACCAAAACTGATTCCTTGGTCCAAACCGAACTGGAAGACACAATTTTTACCGGTACGACCGTCGGTCCGGTCCAGATTTTAAAACACTGGTCATTAGTATCCAATGTCACAGGTCAACTAATGTTTTGGATCCGGTTACTGTAAAGTTAATTTCATGGTAAGTTGATCATGCGACCAATACAGTGCTGAAGCACAGAGAAAAATTACCTCCCACGTGAGTGTCAACATTATATTAATCAATTGACCAAAATTAATTTCATACTAACCTATATCTAATATTTTATGTTTCATCTGCAGAAATTAAAGCATCTTAATTTGGTTACTACACATGATAGGAGGTGGCCAAGAACAAGAAGCATTCAATAAAATATAGTCATATCTAGATTTTGTTTCAGTATGATGTTATGGAATTGAACGCAAATCGTCCTAGAAAAATATCAAAGAATAAAATAAAATATAGCATCAACAGTAACTTAATTAATTAATGATTTGTAGAGGAAACCGATGATATGATCCAAGTTTTACCAGTATTCATCTTGGTTGGATTCGCACTATAAGTTCTATTTAATTAAAATAACAATAAAGTTTAATTCTAATATCGTAATTTACAATTAATCCTTTCTAAAGACCCTTTTCGAAAAATGAAAACAAGACCCTTTTCGAAAGATTGTGTTCACCCAAAAAAAAGTAAAAAAAAAAAAAGTAAAAACTGTATTCAAAAAAATATTTTTCCGAAACTTAAAACATAATATTTTGATTATAACAAAATATATAGAAATACATCCATTGAAAAATATTTCTTCTAGCATTCTTAAAGGCAAAATCTTTAATCAAATATTCAAAATTATATATATATATATATATATATATATATATATATATATATATATATATAACCTCAAACGGCGCTCGTGGTTGTATTTTCGTAACCTCAAATTTGAAGGGTTTGCCCCCTCCCCCTCGCCCTCCCCCTCCCCCTCTCCCTCTCCCTCTCCCAGTCTTGTCATGTGATGAAGTGGTGTATAAATGCAACATGGCTATATCTATACGTATAACAATGTTATTCTTTTGACTAATTTGTTCATGACTTGCATGCATATTTCTTCAGTTTTCATACACAAATTTTCATACAATTCAAACTCAAAAATAAATCACCCAATTCAAAAAAACAAATTTTCATACAAAGAGAAACATAAAATATCATCAAATAACAAAAACAAGGAAAAAAAATCTAACATAACACTTCAGTCCCGCATCGTAATATGTGAGATTTTTTTATGTATATATAAGGATTCAAATTGCTATTATTAATATATTTTGTCACGACCGTTTTGCATAAATGATATTATTTTAATCATCTGAACAGTTTAAACAATCATAGTTGCAATTATAAAAACATTATATATAAACTTTACTTTCTCCTTTAATAAATTTAATAAAAATCATATAAACACAATTATACATACATTATATATACAAAAATATAAAAATTGTTCATCCCTCAAATTGAAACCCTCTATTTCATAGATATATTTGTACCATCAAATTCTCGTCAATCAATTAATTGAGATAGGTACTTTCTCTTTCTCTCTCTTCTAGATTTGTAGTCAGATATATATATATATATATATATATATATATATATATATTGTTAATTTTTTTTTTGATTATAAGTTACTATTCAATTGTTAGGGTTTTAGAGGTTTGATAAATAGGGACAATTGTTCAATTAATTCATCTAGTCAGCCAAATTTTGATTACTTGTTCAAGTTGTTGATGATTGGGGACTTTGGAGTTGGCAAGAGTGGGTTGCTCTTGGGTTTCAATGTTGATACTTTTGAAGATCTTTCTCCTACTATTGGTAACTATTGCCTTTCATAATCGGACGATTCTAATTCATGCATGTATAATAATCACATACATAAATATGTACATGTAAACTCGTTTAGACATGGGTCTGGATGGTTTATAATTATCTTACCGATTATCTTACCGATTAAGAGGTACAAAAAAATTATCAAACAAGTTCTGTCTCAGACCGAATCAGAGAAATGCCTATTAAGAGCCATTCAGACCTAATCAAACACAGCCTAAAATAATCCAAAAAGATATTTTTGAGACAAACACATTGAGTCTTATTATTATGCTATAATTTGATTCGAATTCACCCGAGTTATAATATTAAAGTTGTTATCATTAACACCTCTAATTATGACTTTTTAGGTAAATATGGAATTATTACGCTATAATTTGATAATTTGATTAGAAGATTTTGGATGTATTGAACCTTATTATTATGCTATGACTTTATTTTTACTCAATTTGACTCAAATTATAACATCTAGGCTCTTTTTTCTTAATTTTAAATTTGAGAGAATTTAAAAACATAAGGTGTGTTATGGTATTTTTAGAGATAAAATAAAATAGAAATATTTCTTGCTAGTTTTTTTAAAAGAAAAAGTGAGAGAAAAGTAAGTTTATTTTCTATCCAAAAAAATAATAATTATAAATTTTTAAACAGAAAAGGAAAGCTTTTATTTCTCAACCCTTTACGCTCTGTTTCTGAGTTTTAAAATGGACAGAAAAGAAAAGAAAATGACGGAAAATTTAAGTTTTCTTTCCAATTCTTATGTTTCTGAGTTTTTTAATAAACGGAAAAGAAAAGAAATGGATAGAAAACTTGGTCACTTTTCCTGCCAAAGTTTTCCGTCCAAAATTGGCATGATTTGGACGGAAAAAAAATTAGAATAAATAATATTTTTATAATTCCCATATTATCCTCAACTTTTAATATAATAAATTTTAAATTACAACTCATGTCCTCAATTTTAAATTACAACTCATGTCTTCAATTTTAAATTTTCTATTAAAAACTCAGAAACAACACAAAAGAAAACTTTAAGTTTTCTATTTTTTTCTTTTTTGTTCTAATTAAATTTTATATATATATTTTTTCTATTCAAAACTCAGACGGAAAAATATCTGGCCCTAAAAAAAGAACAAGAAAAAAAAGGACATGTAAAGGAAACTCTCAATACCTGAAGGTCCAGAACCCTTAAACCCCTCACTATCAAGTTGGTACAGTACTGAAACTAAGTGAGTGAATCGAAAATGGCGGCGAAGAAAATCCAAACATTCGAGGAGTTTGTGGAAGTCCACAGCCTGTTATTGGCTGCCTCAGGGATTCCACAGTCGCTGCACCGCCGACTCTTCGAGAAACTGTCAACGGAAACATTTGACGGCGGTGAATATTTCCAGGTTGAGCCGGTGGACGATGGCCGACAGAGGCGTCTGATACTAACATCTTCAGACTCCATGGTAAAAGAATCCAATTTGTTCCTCGTCGACCACGCTTGGACTTTTCGTCTCTCGGATGCCCTCAAACAGGTCTCCCATTTTAAATCCCATCTCTCACACAAACACTTAATTTTGAATTTGTTTATTATCCAATATTTAAAAAAAAAAGAAAATTGAAGAAGTTGAAGTAATTCTATAATTTCAGATCACTATTCTAATTTTCTGGTTTGAACAGTTGAATTATAATTTTATGGAACCCATCTTAAAGCAAGCCAGTACATTTCAGGGAGTGAGCTGTTTTGGGTATTGACAGAAATCAGCATACAGAAATTATTATTTTTTAAAAATTAATTGGGCTACAATTGTCCATTGTATGTTAGTAGGTGGACTAGAACATAGAACTCTAACTGTCAAAGTTTTAAGTTTGGGTTTTTATTCTGTTTTCATTGATTTTGTAAGTAGATATATAAGAAAAATGAAGACTTTAATACTTGTGTTATTTATGGTACTAAAACTGTTTCTATGTTTTAATAGCTAAATTGGTAAATATTACAATTTTGATCTAACTTGAAAAGGTTTAGTGATACTATTGGGTTTTTCATTGTTTGTTTGGTGTATATGGAAGTTTCTGTAAATTGAAATCTGCTACTTTTGAGTGCTGCAGTTGCAGGAAGTTTCGGGGTTGACAGAGAGAATGGCTTCATTGATGTGCGTTGACATTGATTTAAAATCAGATTCTGAAGAGGCGGATGAGAATAGAACCAAATTGGATGTTATGGAGATAGTGGAGAGAGAAGTTTCTAAAGCAAAAGATGAAGGCAATGATACTATAAGTTGGCTGGAGCTAGATGAGCTTGGCATTGATGATGATATGTTGCTGTCTCTTGAATTGCATAGTAAATTCCCTGTATGCTTCTTTTATTCAGTTTATGTATTTTTTTTCCCTAGATAGCATGGAAACATGAGTTTCGTTGAAGACATTGATAAAAAGAATTGGCATTTAAGAACTACTCCCTCCGTTCCATAAAATGAGTCCCATTTACAAAATTTGCAAACACACATCCAAATTTTTTCACTTCAACCATTCTTTTAAGGGGAAGTACTAGATTATTTCAACCATTCTATCTTGACTACATTTGTTTTAGTATTTTATTTCAGTTTTAGTAATGTAACTCTATCTATGATCTTTTTTCCCTTGTGCTCTAGAACTTACATGCACTGAGCCTGTGTGACAACAAGCTTAAGAATGCGGAAATCATTACCCAGGAAATTACCAAATTCAAACACCTTAGAGCCCTCTGGTTGAACACTAATCCTGTTCTACAAAACTGGTAAGTTATTAGTATATGGAAGATTAGATGTTGTTTTCTTTTTGGAGTTATGTTTATTGGTTGTCGTTGAGAGAGAACTGAGCTATTATGTTTCTAGTAATGATCACATGACACAGATTATTCTTCCCGGTTGCCCAAGATTGGAAATCTACAACTCAGCTTTCACTCCTAGATTCGATGAGTGGGCATTGGGTTTTTGTGGAGGAACATACAGTAAAGACAATCCTGGATGTAGCCACCGAAGTGACAATTCCTTGAGAAGTGTGGTCTCTCTTGATCTCTCAAATAGGTGTATTCACAATCTAACTGATAAGGTTAGAACTAATCCTCTTCACTAATTTTATTTTATTTTTATTGTTTTGATAAGAACTAATCCTCTTTTAAATTTCTAATTACTGTATTCACCTCAGTTTCTCAAATTATTCTTCGCCGCACATCAAACTTTTCAGAAACTGTATCTTATTATACATATGGATGCCATCCGCCTATTTTGTTGATGAATTTTTTTATTTAGTTTAGTTACAACTGTGTTTTCTAAATGGACATCTAGTAATTTCTGAGCTCATTGCTGATTCTGTTTTGTTACGGTTTCGCTTAGGCATTTTCACCTCTTGAAATGCCTTCTCTTTCATATTTAAATCTTCGAGGAAATCTACTAGATCAGAACTCAGTCAGTGATTTATTGGAGCTCATAAAGACATTTCAATGCTTGCGTGCTTTGGAGGTACCTTCAATAGAACAAGCTCTCTTATAATACATAACACACGCTGAAATTCACACACCTTGTTACTGATACAAGCATTTAAACAGGTGGATATTCCAGGCCCTCTTGGAGAAAGTGCTATAGAAATTCTCGAGTATCTTCCTCATCTCTCTCAACTAAATGGTGTTGATGCATCAAAGATCATAGAAGCGGGAAAGTCTGTGATTGATTCAGTGCTTCAACCACGTCTGCCAAATTGGACTGCTGAGGAACCTCTTACTGATCGTGTTATCAGTGCCATGTGGTTATACTTGATGACATATAGACTGGCAGATGAGGAAAAGATTGATGAAACTTCTGTATGGTATGCAATAGGCTTGCTTTCTTAATAATTGTTTTTTGCTACTGTACTTGATATGTGTTTTTGTGAGCACCAGAGACTTATTTACTGTAGCAATCAGTTTAAGTTCTTACCTCTCATCATCTGATTTGTAGGATCTAGGGTAGTCAGTGTTGGTGGAAAGAAGAAAATGAAAGCCTTCTTAAATATCAGCAATTTATAAATCAAGATATAAGTGGTTTATTTAATTATATATAAAAGATATGTGTGTGTGTGTGTATGGGGTGTGGGGTGGGAGAATTACAAAGCAATAAAACCACTGACATTCTTTCTTTTTGAAAATACGAAGATGAATGAATAGATGGATGTCGTTGCTTCAATAATTGCTCATATCTAATACTGTTTCGTGTTCCTTGTAGGTATGTGATGGATGAACTAGGTTCTGCTCTTCGTCATAGTGATGAGGCAAATTTTAGAGTCTCGCCTTTTCTGTTCATGCCAGAGGGTAAACTAGATTCAGCTGTGAGGTTAGCATGAGTATTATTATTATTATTTTTGAATATTCCAGACTTGGTACACTAGCCATACATCTTGTATTATGATACATTTAGCTCAATAGAAAGGTAGATGCTTCAGATTTGTGTTCATTTTTGTAATGATATCTGGTGTTTACAAAAGGCCATGCTTCTCTCGATATGTATTTGAGGAAAGAGAAGTTCTCTGCTTCTATACTGATGCAACTCTTTTGTACTAGTAACTTCTTCATAGCTGGACTTTTCTTGAGGTCGGTTTAACTGTAATCTGATTTTTCAGCTTTTCAATTCTTTGGCCTACCAACACTATTCAAAGAGGTGAAGAATGCACTCGTGATTTTCTATTTGGTATTGGGGAGGAGAAGCAACGTTCTGCCAGACTGACTGCTTGGTTCCACACCCCTAAAAATTATTTTATTCAAGTATGTCCTTTTCCTTCAATATTTTTTTTCACGAAATTGAACTGCTCCTCCAACTATAACACTAAGATATTTTACTGTGTTGTAAATAAATTCCTTCATGAATTCTGCAGGAGTATGAGAACCACAGGCAAAAATTGAAATCATCAAGTTGTGCATCTCCGACCATAAAGTCACCCTCAACCTGTAGTCTGCTTCATAGTGATGGAAGTGCTTTACGTGTTTATACAGATATACCACAAGTAGAAGAATTTTTGACCCGTCCTGAATTTGTAATCAGTACGTGTTGCTAAGTATTAGCATAGCTTTATGCGGTTGATCCCTACTTGCTGCTATATCCTAGTCCTTTTTTGCTATGTTGGTGAAGTTTGCACATCTGTTAAAGTTCCCTAGTTTGATTAATTAAATATATACGTATTTAAAAGAAAAGTATTATTTTTAATTTTATTAAGAGTTTTGAAGTTAAAATTTATTGTTTGTGCCTTGTGGCTTTATATTTTGATAAGCCATTCGATTATCTTCTAAATTAGTTTTTCTTTTATAAAATAAATTCTATTTCTAAAATACTCTTTATTTGCAGCCACTGACCCGAAGGATGCAGAAATAATATGGACAGGTATGCAGGTGGATGAAGAAATGAAGACGGCTGCAGGACTAACTGACCAACAGTACATAAACCAATTTCCATACGAGGCTTGCCTCGTCATGAAACATCATTTGGCTGAAACAATTCAGAAGGTAAAATAGTTCAGTCACTTTGGTTTGCTAAGGGAAAAACTTGTATGACTTGCCTTCTTATGAAAGATGTAGCTAATCTTGAATTTCTTTCCTGACAGGCTGATGGATCACCTGAATGGTTTCAGCCTACTTATAATCTTGAATTTCAGCTCACTCAATTAATTGGCGACTATTATGTGCGCGAGAGGGACGGGCTTGATAATTTATGGATCCTAAAGCCATGGAACATGGCAAGAACTATTGATACAACTGTCACTGAAAATTTATCTTCTATCATCCGCCTCATGGAGACTGGTCCAAAAATTTGTCAGAAGTATATTGAGCACCCAGCTTTGTTCAAAGGGAAGAAGTTTGATCTTCGTTACATTGTGTTGCTTCGCAGCGTGAACCCATTGGAAGTATTCCTTTCTGATGTTTTCTGGGTACGTATTTTGCTTATCAGAACTAATAGTTGCTGAACTACTTAGTACATGAGGATGGCTGCAGAAGAACCTATTCTTAATTTTTTTTTGGACAATTCACTGTGAATGCTTTGCATTTTTATATCAATGTTGAACTCTACTTTCATTTGTTCTTGCAGGTTAGACTGGCAAACAACACATATACTTTGGATAAGCACAGTCTTTATGAATACGAGACTCATTTCACTGTTATGGTAATCGTCAATCATCATTTTAAGAAAATTTTCTCATTGCTCTAGCGTGATGAATGATATTTTTCATTCATATGCAACTACCATGCTTAGCCTTCATCGTTAATTTTCATCTGGAAGCATGTTCTTGTGTCTCATCTTTAATTGGAACTTGTGAATTGACCCCATAATCTCTTCCATGGCCTTCAGAACTATGGGCGGAGATTGAATCACATGAACACACCAGAATTTGTTTGGGAGTTTGAACAAGAACATCAAGGTACATGCCCTGCTTGTCTTTCATCCCAATTTGCTGGCCTTACCCTTGTATAAGTGGGATACTCGTTTCTGGATTTTGATTAGTTATTAAAGAAAATTCTTGTATGTGTTCCAGTTAATTGGTTGGATATTCATTCAAGAGTTAGACGGATGATCAAAAATGTTTTTGAGTCGGCTGCACTAGTGCATCCAGAAATGCATAATCCCATGTCTAGGGCCATGTACGGTGTGGATGTCATGCTTGATTCTAATTTCCAGCCTAAATTACTGGAGGTGTGCAACTATTGTAAAGTTTCCTTCATTTCCAGCCTAAATTACTCGGTGGTATGAAACTCTAAAATTTGAGTAGTGAAATAATAATTATATCGTTTGCAACTGCAGGTGACCTACTGCCCCGACTGTAATAGAGCATGCAAGTACGACACTGAAGCCGTAGTTAAAGGAGGAGTTGAAAGAGTTAAAGGTGGAGATTTCTACAATTATGTGTTCGGGTGTCTCTTTTTGAACGAGAATACCCATGTATCCCAACTGTAAGCGAGCTATCAACGAGAGATTGTAGTGCTAATGATTTAAAGTAAATTTGGACAGAATTTTCAAATCTAATCAATCTCTTACCATAATCATTGTAATATGGCCTTGGAAGAAGTTTTGACTGAATTGGTATTATTTTTTGCTTTGCATAGATGATTGAAAGCTTTAGCTTGTTAATAGCAGCAGAATGACAGTCCCATTCCCATCTTCGTCTTGTCAGTGAGCGGAGACTGCGCTCTTTCCTTCTTCCAACCCATTCCCATCCTGTCTGTTGCAGTGATAAAAAAAATCGCTTGTAATTTAAAGAATATCTATGGGTTGCTTGTTAATATATGAATATGTTTGTATTGGAGCCCATGATCCTCCTGCGTATTCAAAAGATTATTATAAATATTTTGGAATATATTTTAAAAACCGAGCATATTTATCCGTAGATGTTCTAAAGTTGTTTAGAAAAATACTAGAATGTTTATCCTAGGTAAGGTAAACTTAAATTTAACGACAACATCGGGTCCTTAAACATGGTTGAAACCGAACTGGTACATTGTTGCTTCAGCACTATTGTAAATGCTTGTAAGGTAGCTCCTTCAGTGTGTTGGGTATTTGATGTCAAAGAAGCAAAAAGGGCTTTCAAACCCCACAAAATGTTTTTTATTTCTTCCTTTCCTATTGTCAATAAAATAATCAAGTCATTGTGAACTGAGAAATCTGTTTCTGATACCTCAACGGCCATATCTGATTTGCTGGAAATAATATTTTTCAGTGCTAAAAATATCATTTCTTATATAAATGATTGGTCATTTTTAATGCAATATCCAAGCAATATAAAATTGGTAGACAAATTCTATACATATTAAGACGAGGGAATTTCATGAACCGACTTATCTGTACACTCGGACTATTTTTACCTACTGGTATTTCACTCTTGCGTATTCCTGTTCCAGTTATCCACCAAACAATGACAAAAAGGAGGAAGAGAAAAAATAAAAGGAAATAATACAGTATCTAGGAACACACATGTCAAACGTATTTGTGATCATCCACATGCTGCTAAGTTGGCTCCACAAATTCATACTTCGTTTTACTTTTCAGTGTCGATACCTTCTTCTGGAGCTCCAAGTTCAACTTCCGCTCAATCTCCAATGCTCGTTCAAGCTATATCATGCACCAGATGTTAGCATATGCAGCAGTGAGTCTAAAGTGAATAGAGTATGACGCACAAGTTAGAGAAGCAAATGGCATTATACCTTTGCTGCTCGAGTACTCCATTCTCCTAATATGGCTCTCAGCCTTTCATTCTCCTCAACATACTGTTAAGACATTTAAATCACCGAAAGACTAGTCAGGAAGGGAAACAAGCGAGGCACTGTCAAAATACATTAATTTTCAAAAGGGATTCAATATATACATATCATTGTTCTAGCAAGATCTATGGCTTTCCATGCCACTAAATCTCACCACACTATTCAATGATATAATGCTTCCTCACAAGGCTCAACATTTCAAAAATTCAATGCCAAAAAACAAAAGAATATCTTGACACAAATATACTCGATCGTGCAAATCTTGAGGTTGGAAATTTATTCTTGTTGTATTGCTTAAAGAGTGTTTTTGCCTTCTAGAAAAAGTAAACTTGCGCTCTTGGTTAATTTAATTTCTCCCGCAGACAATACCATATGGGATGATCATATTAAAAAAGTGCATCCAGATTTTATAAGCCGCACAGATATTCTTACTAGCCTACCAAAGCGAACTGCCTATTGGTACTTGTGTACCCAAACACAATGCAAAATTTTCGTTCTTCAATGCAAAAGACAATAGAAAAGAACTACGATTTTAAAAAAGAAAACACAATGCAACAGAAATTACATGCATCAGACAGACAACATAAGCAACATACCTGGTTGTTGGTAGAGCCAAAACGCTGGATCTCTGAGTCCCTCTCAGCAATCAAAGATCGAGCAAGGCTTAGCTCAGATTGCGATTGGTTCATCTGAAACATGATATGATTCAGTATACATACAGAAATTAATATCATCACACTACAATACTAAAGTACATACATGAGATTACCCCAAATATTATCACAGGTATTGTCAAAGAAAATTTAGTTTGAAACTTAAATAAGCACATGAAGCGGGGGCTCAAGTACTAACACTTTCTATGTTTAAGTGTAACCAAGTTCATAACACCCTCTTAACATAATCACCAGTAGCAAATAGGTAATGATCCCATCAGTATACCAACATAAGTATGCAACACACTCTAAAACCCCACAACTAAGAAGCATAAACTGAAATCTAGCGCGAGGAGCAGGACAAGAAAATATAAGGCATAATTGAAGAACATATTAAAAAGATAGCAATCAAAATTCGGAAGGTAACAACATTAATTTGATTGTGGACTAATTGTTCAACGGGCAGATATCCAAAGTATACCTCAGCTGAAAGTGTTCGTAATTCTTGATCACGAGCTGCTAATAGATGAGCAAGATCAACCTGCACAAGGGAAAAATGAAACATACATTGAAGTTCATTTATTACAACTCTACGCATAAGACATCACTGTAAGGTTCACCAAATGAAGACAACATAATATTAACTTGGAGACAGATTTTCATCTCTAGGTTTTGGTCCTCCAAAAGAAACCAAGAGAACAAGAAAAGGGATGAGGCACCTCCATCAAGCCAACAAATGGAAAGAAAGCAAGTGCTGTGTAGCTTAAAGTCAATTTCCCTCCATCTCAAAGATTCCTTGATCATAAGCACCACAAAATATTCTCTACTTCACCTTTATGATGAACATAATGTTCAAGACAGGCAGTAATAGGGAAAGGGAGCAGGAGAAAATTGATCTCAAACATATACATCTAAAATTTGCTGAGGAAGGTGTGCCTGAGCTAGTTTAAGGATAGATTTCAGGGTCCATGACAAGGACGTATTATGGCTCAAGTACAGTGTAGCATACTTCCTAAAAACTTCCACTTCCAAGAGCAAGAACAAAAAATGCTCAATCGCATACTTAGCTAACCCAAGATCAACAATATAAATTGAAACATGTTAGTGTAAAATTAAAATACCAGGTCAAGAATTATCAATACCTGAGGTGTGCTCCCATCACTAGTCTTTTCATATTTGCTTAAGCATTCTTGCAATCGGAGAATCTACAAGTAAATCACAATGAAATTCAGCCACAAAGAGTATACTTATTCAACAAACGTGTACACCAAGTCACTAACATATCCAAAGATGGAGCTCAACCATGCACGTCCCCCAAGCAGAGCTACAAAAGATACCCACATTCACTAAGAATACCTTTTTTAAGATAAATTCACTAATCAATGGATTGATTACACAATTTTATATATCAGTCTTCACTAATCAATGGATTAATTACACAATGTGGAGAGAATAATTGCAAAAGTTTCCTCATTTCTGTGACCAATTAAATAGGAACCATTTCCAGAGAGAGCATGTGCCGACAGCATGCAAAGAAGCCACTACATTAACAAATTTTCCAATTCTCATATACCTCCTCACTCAGAAAGTGAAGGTTTTCTCGCTGATATTGCAACAAAACCATTTGCTGATCAGAGAGTCGACCACCATCATGATACCTGTCATACAAGAAACACTCACTATTTACTAACAAATAATATATAATAGTTCATTTTGAGAATATTACATAAATTATTTACATCATCGTAAAATCCATCCTATATGTCCTATGGGAATTTCACCCTATATGTGTACCATGGAGTCTAACGTGTCAGAGTTCAATTACTGCAAATTACTTCATATTATTTCTCAAACTTTTATGAGCTTTTTTCCAAAGTAAATCCTAGATCCATCCTTGCTTCAAATTACAATATAAATGATATATATATATATATATATATATATATATATATATATATAGAGCAAGGATCAAGAGCATTCCTCTTAAATAGCACTCCTCCTAAAATAGCACTCCTTTATTAAAACTTCGTCGTTTTGGAGTGACTTAAAAGAGAGTGGTCTCACTTGTTTTCCTTTTATTTACAAAAATGCCACCCGCGGCCACTCCAAAACGACGTAGTTCTAATAAAGGAGTGCTATTTAAGGAGGAATGTTATTTAAGAGGAATGCTCTTGATCCTTGCTATATATATATATGTATGTATGTATATATACACACACACACTCATAAGAAAATGAAATACTTGAGACACATTAACACTACTAAGTAATAACCAAGTGACAAAAGAGCTCTTGAGCTAAACAAGTTTATATGATAGTGTTGTGTGTATACAAAGTGCATTGCCTTAACTAATTGCTCTAACTTTTAATTTTTTATCTGCTCGTACCCAAGCTTTTTACAACAGTTGAGGTATTAAAGCAATTATATGTATGCTGATCATGACAACATCTCATCAAATTTATTATTATAATTGTATCTTATTCTAGTTGTTTTTATCAAGAAACGCACAAATAAATACAGAGTAAGTTTATGATAATTATAGAATCTCATTAATTCTTAATTGCACTTTATAATTGTGGATTTTTCTTCGGCTTTTTTTATAAGTAATTTTGGCCCCACGTATGGGGATCGAACCAGTGATCTAAGGCTAGATATATATCACTACCTCAACCCTTCCAAAGAACTTGATGGTTGAAGTGGAGAATACAATGACTTTAAGACATCAGGTTGAGATTCCAACGAATTATACTGGTGCACATAACCTGCAAGCGCCAACGAAATTAACAAGCAATAATGAAAAAGAACAAGCATAACTCGAGTTAATTTCCAGTAAAAGATATCTCACTGCTTTACTAGACCAAAATATCAAATTACATCTCCCCTACTGCTAGTCACCCCTTCCCAACCAGGCAACCAGTAATCTCAACATTATCATTTCAGAAGCAGGAAATTTTAATGTATCATAACTTTTTATCGTTAGTCTCGACTAGTTTGGGTTGAATTTTCGTTCTCCTTACTAAAAGTGATCTTTAATGTAGAATCAACTGTCCTTTCATGTAGTCCATATAATTTGATACGTGCATACACCATCCACAGCTTTTATCACAAGTGCCAAAAACACTCATCCAACATCAGATTATATAAGTTATAGGAAATAAGATGTTAATTTGATAACGCAAAAACATAAGTGCAGGAAGGAGTAACCACCCCCAAGATCAGTTCTAACCATCCAAATGTGGCCTAATAGGGTTCACTTAATAGCATTGCACATGAAAGTCCACCAAGAAGGTGAGCTGTATGGACTATTAACATCTGAAGATGCCTAATGGAGACGATGATAGAAGCTAAGCTATTCTAGCAATACCAAGTAAAATGATCTAGAAACTTCAAGCAATACTAAGTAACATGACTAAGAAGTCATAACAAGCCTACTTTCGGTGACCTCTGCAAGATGAAAATTATCAACTTCTAAATATTTTTTAACAGACTAAAGATCGGACAAACTAAACATCAATCAATATCAAGTAATTGAAAAAATGTATAGAGTACTGAGGACCAATAATAATGATATATTGTCAAAGCAATCATAACCAACAAAAAGTGCAGCCTTGGAAGAAACATAATTCCCTAACTTTAGGAGATGTAGCAAGAAATTTGGAAAGGATTAACAGCCACTTCGCTGGTTCAAACTCGTAAACTTATTATTGTTTCTTATGGTTTCTAACGTTTTCTATTTCTGCATACCTGGAACAGTTTTGAGAATCACTCTTTTATTACTTTTCTTCTAATGAACAACACCACACTTCCTACTTGCAATTTTGTGCAATTTTGGTTTAATATTTTATAAACCAAAATTCATGGATTGAGAAACACTACAACAACCTTCAAATTATCTGTACAAGATACAACCTACCAATTATTTCGATTAATGTAACAAATTACAAAGGTCTAACAATATTTTGGAAAATCGTAATCATTTCATGTGCCACATGGTCCAGAGGTCACTTCTATAATATTATGGTACCAATAAATAAGTACCAGGTACTGAAACTTTTGGTGCTATAATAATAATAATAGTTCAGAACTTAAATTAACGAGTGCTTGCATAAAAGTGAAGAAGTTAAGCATAAATTTTGTTAATTCAGCACTAAACTAAAGATTAGTATCGAATTAACAAACATAGAAATTTTGAGTTAGAACTTTAAAGTTTGCAGTGGTGTTGCTAAAAACTTAAGTAATAACAGTAACTTTGTTTGTTCAAATCAAAGCGCACAATACGTTCTAAACTATGTTGACCATTGAGCATTAATTCGGTCTCTAACTCAGTTTTTGAAGGTTCGGTACAACGGTAACAACAATACTTAAACAGAATAAAAACAAATTAAAAGAAATGAAGGAAACACAAAAAAGTTTAAATTGTTGAAGGCCCAACAAGAGATGTTTACTGCTCCACCCCTTGGTACCAGGAAAAAAAAAGTTGCTTCAGAGATTCAATCAGAGATAAAGTAGTTCTTTTTCAGATTAAATATAGTTATTAGACCCAAAGAAGAGAACAGTGAAAGGATAAGGAGTCCTCCAAAGAATAAAAGAAACAAATATAAAACCCTCAGAAGGAATGCTCGTTGTACCTATAAAAATCAGAGATGATAATTCCCCAAAAATCGGAATCCCAAGGGTAGAAACCTAAACAGAGGCTAGAAAGGTCAGAGTCTCCCAAAATAGATAAAAATGCATAAAATTGTCACTGAAATCCCCTGTGATCCTCTCCATCCATATGCCACAGAAGATCTCAAAGCACCTAACCGCCATAAAATATCTGCCCTGACCTCCAAAAGCATACCATTCTTGTTGCCTCCTTTTCCTTTCCTTCTCCATAGGTTGACTTGGCTCTCTACCTTAGAAGCTTCTAGTTTCAACCTCTCCAAGGGTCAAGGCAAAACCAGCTGAAGGACAGGCATTAGAAATCCTGTTAGAGGCCTCAAATTATGTGTAACAACTTTCTGCTCTCTTTTCTAAACCCTGCCTACGCTCACATCTAACATGCACAAATATATACTGAATAGAAGGTGACCACCACATTTTATAAATAATCTTAAGTCATTCATAACAACACATTGCACAATGAAACACTTCTTTTTTCCAAGGTAGACATGTTTACTCACAGATGTAGACACTCATAAAAAAGCCAGCACAGATTACTTCAATAAGCATAATGATCCTGCAAAGTTGACATGAGAGCAAGGAGTCTCAGCAAAAGCAAAAATCAAGATCAATCATGATCTACTCAATGTAGAAAATACGGAGTCGCTTAATTTCAAATTTATAATACATTAATACCTAGCAAGAAGAAACTAAACATTGTAGAAAGATAAGCCAAAAATCATCTATCCACCTTCACTAAATCCAAAAAGGCAAATGCAACTCCGAAAATGCCAATGGATAAGCTTGGATGTTAGTTGTCTATCCTTCAATATCAATATGCACCATAACAATGCCAGGTCGAACAAGGCAACAAAGATATTGAAAAACTATTCATCCAATCCAATGAAATAAACATGATATACATTATTGGGTTGACTCTCCAAAAACTTATTATTTTTTTTTTGCAATTGTGACTTATAATATTAGACCTCTTCGTTTTACATGGTCTTCCCATTTGCATTTGCTTTCCCTTGTTATGATGTTAGTGCAATTGCATTCATGATTCTTTGTGCATTATGATGATTGTGATTTATCTCTCCACAACTCCACGTGTGAGTTGGGGATCCTATGCGGACTGTCAAAGCCCATTCTCTAAAGCTTAAGATTTTAGAGGAATTAGTAACTGAAGTACTGAAAAAAAAACTAGCAGTTAATGCATTAATGATAACACATTATGATTAAATATGTATATTGTTAGCCATATTCCCTTTTATTTCAAAGTATAAGAAGTGTCACAAGCATCCACTACAACTGCAACAAAATGCACAATCTGCACGACCCTAATGTTGCAATCCATATAACAGCAGTTGAAAAGTAGTATAGAAGTACACGTGTCTTCATGCTGCCTGTCTTCCTCCATCACTGCCTTACATGAATTCATTTGAAAGGAGGAACAGCTTTAAAAACAAATGAAAAATAAGTCTAATATCAACCCAAGGGCTTTAAAAAAATGAAGATGAAGAAAATGATTATTTAGTACTACTTGATAGTCGTAGAGGCACGATGGAATGTGCTATAAATAGTTACAACTCTTGGCCTCGGGGTATCATTTACTATGCGACTTTAGAAAACTACAAAGTCTGACTGCACAGATGTACTCAAAATATTATAAGAGAATAAAAAGAAAATGACAAAAACTAACCCATGCTTTTTGCAAGTGTCACACAAATCCATAACAAATGCAACTAAATGAACCATCTGCATGAATCTAATGTTGCAAGCCATATAGCAACATTATAAATGTACAAGTTACTTCTGCTGCCTTAACCTGAATTGTATCATTGATGTAAAAGGAAGAACATATTTAAAACAAATGTAATATCACAGTGCATCAGAGAATTTTAAAATTATATATGATAAAAGAAGTTAAAAACCTAAACATTGTACTTCTAATTCCCAATTTTCAAGAATGATGATCATATTCTACATTTATCTATATCTAATGATCTATAATGTGCCTTAGTTATTCACACATGCATCATATAATATTAAATATCGTTTATAAGACAACCAGAATAGTTTGTCTTGCATCATATTGCATCAGGAAACAATAAACAAAAATTTGAATACACATGAACGCAACAAAGATGATCTTGAATACAATACTATAAAGTAAATATCAAGGGTATAGAGTCCCATCCTTAGGAATTTCCATAACCCAATAATCCAAATAATTACATGCTCAGCAATTACCTGAGCAACATAGGGATGGAAAGAATACCAATATGTGGTTTCCAAACCATGACAAGTAACATTGCAGCAGTTCCTGGCATAAAACCAACTTAGTTGAAATTGGTACAACTAGAAAGAAGAAATAATATCATAAACATATTTGAAAATTAGAGAGAATATATACATAAGCATAATATTATGGAGAATATAATAATTTTTTCACAACCTTTTACGAACTGGATTACCATTTAACTCCAGTTTTCACCATTAAATAACAAGCTTCAGTGTCATTTCAACCGTTTTAGAGAGATTATATATTTATCTTTTGCTTTGTTGCGAGATAAGATACTTATCTTTGCTTCTTTATGAGTTTCCGCCATGGGTGGCTTTAGGGTAATTTATGTTTCTAATCTTTGTAGGCCTTGGAGAACTGCCCTCTTCTGATTTTTTTTCCTCTTCTTTTGTGATGGGTGAACTACTGTTCCATTATGTTTGTACTATCTCTTTTCATCCAATATTTCTTCATTTATCAACATATATATATATATATATATATATATATATATATATAACCCCATTCATAGAAAGCCAAGGTGAGAGTTTTGTCATGTTGGTAATCTAAGAAACACAAGTGAACTACTCTATAAAGCTTGTTTAATTTACAGTACACAACTGAATATTTTATCCATAAAACTAAAGTATCTTTTTGTTCCAGAAATAATTGTAGATTTGTAGTATGATTAGATCAACAACTGCAAACAATTCATATGGATACAAAGGAAGAACGATATTCTTACATACCATAAGAAGTTGACGCAAATGGTAGGCGAACTATATGCTTCAACTTCTGGCTGAATATATAGTAACCCTACAAATCAGTGCAAATGCCATGATTATAAATTAATCAATCTAAAATAACGAAAGTCGGATTTGAGGTACAAAAGGCTGCATAGAAGGCCACAAATGGGTTTGGCAATAAAGTACTCCCTCCATCCATAAAACAGCATGCTTCACTTTTTTTGGTGGGTGGGTGGGTGGGTGGGTGGGTGGGGGTGGGGAGTGGGGAGTGGGGGGTGGGGAAGCAGTTTAAGGGGCTGTTAGATAAGGTTTGTATGGGTGTGAATGAACTTAGAGCTGACCAAATAAGCCATTAAGACTGTTTGATAAAGAAAAGTGAAATTCTTAATCGGTCTGGATTGATCTGACCGGTAAAGTAGAAATTTCCTGATTGAATCGGTAAGCGTCTCATTTGAATGACTTTTTAACTTTAATACCCTTCCACAATACACATAATTAGTTTTAATAACCTTTCAACAACTGATACCTTCATGTGGCGATCTCAACAAAGACTACGGATGAAGAATTTGATTGACAACAAAAAGTGGAGGTGGAGAGGCGAGACATGGAGGCGATGGAAGAGAGAGAAGAACGAAAGAAGACTAATTACTTGAGCTCTCAAGAACAACGAGACAATTAAAGATGAAGAATTTTACCAATTCATAACAAATTTATTCATCTATATATATATATATATCATTGGTTGAGAATGGACTTCTTCTCAAAGACTGTTGTCTACTTATCTACCTTTATCTATATAATTAATATTATTTGGCAATTAGTGGAGTTCCCATTTACTCACCATCCAAATACTAATTCATATTATATTTTTAATTTTTTGTTATATATATATATATATATATATATATATATATATATATATATATATTAATGATTGCTCAATAGTTTATGGAACTGTTTTTAGATAAGATCATATATTCATAACTATAGAATAAATTTATTTTAAACCATAATGAATTTTATATTTAGCAACGAAGAGAGTATTTATATATTAATATTGTGGTAAACTTATTTTTTAGTACGTTCATACTAATATACTTTTTCAACATAGTTTAGAAGGGTAAAATAAAAAAAATTAAAATTATTCAGATGTTTCAGACATCAATTATCAAACAACTTTTTTTATTCAGTATTCAGAGCTCATTTAGATTACTTAAACATTCAAAACTTTATCATTCAATTTTATCAAACAACCCCTAAGATCAACTGGCTTTCAAGGGTTCCTAATAAGGCAGATGACATACAGAGAAGGTCCCAGATTGAATCAAGGACGAAGATGTCCCAAAAACAAAACTCTAAAAGCCAAAGTTTTATTAACCTTCCTTGTTGATAACAAACTGAATCAATTTCAGGCTATAAAAACATCACATTAAAAGCACAGTGCATAATTATCATGGTGTGAACTCGATAAGCCAATTTCAAGTATTCTAGAACCAAAAAGACCAAGCAAGCTATCTACCCATTATTGACACCTACCATGAAATACTTGTAAAAATGAAACTCTCAGGTGCTCAAGTTTTAAACGTGGCAGATTTCTCATATACATCAAATAAATTCAGGTATTTACTTTGTAATAGGATGCCAGAGTTAGAAAGTGAAGTGTACATAGATATTCTTTCTAAAATAAAAATAATCAAGCAAATGAACAATAACTGCAAAGTCGATAAGAAATAATAAAATGTTAAACCTGTAATCTTATTTTCTGGACTTGGTAAACCAGATATTGCTGAAAGATTCCTGCAAATATAGTGAAACAACCGACTTTAGTGAAAAACAGAATTTCTAAACAGAAGAAAATTAATCAAATTTTTTTTGTGCTAGGATGATGACTATTATAGTACAGATTATAGTACATAATTTAACTTGAGAGATAAACTTAACATATAAGCAAACAACCCAAAGATTAAAACATAAAATCCATAAAAATGTAAAAGCTTGAAAGAGCACCAGTGACAATCAAAAGTGCAACATCACAACTGCAAAGCAATGGTAAAATAAACTCTTGTATACTATGAAAAATCCATGGAGCGCCCACAGCCAAAGTAGCATAACCTGCCTAGAATTGAAGAAAACAAGTTTAATGGCAAATAAGCATTAGTAAAAAAATAGAAATCATAACTTATCTTAAGAAACCAGGGAAAGGCCCACAAGAATGAAGAAAATGTACTTGCCAATAAAAGGCAGTAGAATATACTCCCAACGATGCTAGTAGGCTTCCGATGACCAAATAAAGGTGCCTCATGCAGTATATCAAGAAACCTGTGGAAGTGTTTGATCAACATTAGAGACCTAAGCCCTAATTCAAGTGGACCCAACAGAGAAGAAATTACTATCTGATGCTAAGAAACCTGATGCTAAGAAACATAACTGGCTTGATATAGACAAAGAATTCCATCTTTAGAGAACATATACCTTTTTAAACCCCATGTTACATAATTGAGCTGTGGAAGTGGAAAATGCCACTTCTCAACCACAATTAGATAGAGTGTACGAGTTACTACTGAAAACATAGCAAGAAGGAAAAAATATGGACCTCAATAAATCGGTGACACCGTGACATTACAAGAATTTGTGCTAATCACATATTAGATGGGATTGAAGATTGTAAGTTCATATGGCTTTTTAGTTACAATTGTAATCCCTCAAATTTCAAGATCAAGCAATTTGGTCAGCTTTCAGCCGCTCTTTGCACTCTGAATTGGTGTGACAAACACTAACATTACCCCCTCATTTTATACATATTCTCTTTATTGCTAGGGAGAAAAACTGATGTCGTACTTTACTCTTCCATTTTTGTTACCAAAAATTCACTCTTAGCATTCTATTTTTCAAATGAAGATATACTCAAAAAGTTGCATAAAAATTACTTTTCCCAATTATGTAGTATCACTTTTAACAGTAAGTTTAGCCAATCTACGTCAAAGTATTTGGATTAAATCAAATATGTCACAGCAATACCACAGTTTATCATTGTGATATTACTGTTGGGATTGACTCATACTTCTACGGGTTCGACGAATGGCCACTATGACTACCCAGTCGGATCTCGCTCATGTTAGCGTGTGAGTCATCTAATGAATACATCAGATAAGCATGACTAGCCAAATTAGTGAACCTTGGTATATCGTGTATTCTTATTTTTTAGTATTTCATATAATATTTGTGTGATTGCAATTTTATTCGTTCTTAAATTCTAGTAATTACTAATAGGGTATATGCAGTAAAGATGCATTCATACCTATATTTCAGCTACTGCTTCGTAAAACTGAAAATACACAAGCTAGAACCCGGAAAAAATGATTGAATTACAGAAAAACGGCAATGGAACAAGACTAAGGTAGTGTTTGATAAGGTCTTAATACCTCTTAATAGGTTTGCCTCTGAATCGGTAAGAGGCAAAACTTGTTTGGTAAAAAAATTATTGTCTTTTAATGCCTCTTAAGTGGTAAGATTCAAAAACAAATCTAAACCATTAAGAGCTCCCTCTTACCGAGTTTTAGTTTTTTAGGGACAAAAATAACCTCAACTATATTACAAAATTCCACTTCTGTCCACCCTATTACCTCTCCCGTTTTCTTCACAGGTGCGATCTGTGGAGGGCACCAGAGAGCAAACAGTGGAGGGCAGCCATGGCTAACACGGAGACAATTTCTAACCCTACCCCTAAATTAGATGACGAAACCATGAAGAAGAAACGGAAGAGAAAGAGAGATAAAATCAAAAAGGATAGAGCAGCAGAAGCAGAAAAGCCTCAAAATTGGAGTGAAAAATTGGAGTGAATGAGAATGAGGAAGTTGAGTTGAAGAGAGAGAAAGAGGAAGAAAATGAAATTGATGAGAGAGATAAAGAAGAGGAGAAGCAGAGTAAGAAGAAGGTGAAGAGTGGGAGTGGAATTATGAGTACAGTAACGTTTGAGTCCCTGAATTTGTCTGAACCAACCATGAGAGTTATTAAAGAAATGGGCTTCCGATATACTACTGAGGTATTAAATATAGATTTTTTTTAATAAAATAAATTATCTGCACATATTTCTTCACTTTTTTTTGGGTTTGTAATGAATTTGTGAAAATGTTGTCTGTGATTGTAATTTGAACTCTTTTAGAATTATGATTAGTATTCCCCCTGTTCCACAAAAGAATTATCTCGAGAACAATTGAGCATATGAATTATACATTCGAACATATAATTGCATACATATACGGAGAATAAAGAGTGTATATAGACAGAGAGCTTACATATTGCTTTCTTCAGGAGTTATGGAAGTGGAAGAAGCGTGCCTATCACCTGACATCATCTTCTTCTTCAATTTCTAGGGTTTTGTTGGTTCCCCAATTTTCAAATGGATTCAGATCATTCGTCCCGCATAAATTCGATCAAATATAGAGTGAACAAAGATCATTTGGAGTTTATTTAATAAACGTGAAACGTAAAGAACCGAGCTTTCAGTACTCGGCTTGGCTGCAGTTTTAGCTCAAGTCTGCGATACAATTCGAGCAAGTCTACAATTATGCAACTTTGGGTAGTCTAGCGGTTATGGGTCCATAGTGGCTGCCCCTGAGCCCGACTCAATTTGTTTAGTTGGTAGTTTGGTCGAGTGGAACGAGCTCGGTGCTCCTCAAGTGCTCTTCAATTAAATTCCCGAGTTCGAATTTTTTGAATAGATATAAAACGGTGTTAAGGAGAGTGAGGTTCAACTGAAACTTAATTTTGGATTACTGAAAGATGAGAACAATAAAAAATAAAAAATAACGAATTTGAAAAGTTAAAGTCCAACTTAATTCTGTTCGTTTATAGCTCGTCCAAGTTTTTAATATTTAATTTTAATCTTTTAAAAAATATATTAAACTTTTATTTTTCTCTTTTGCAATTGCTCCTACAACTTTAATTATATTATTATACTATTATTTTTATATTAAATTTTTTTATCTTTCTATTTAGTCTTTCAAAATTAAGGATAAAAAAGGATTTTTCTCTCTATTCAACTACCCACCCATCCAAGAGCATTTGGCTTCAGAATACTATTTTTTTTTAATGAAATTCATATTTTACCTTATAAAATTTACACACGTAATGTGATGCTTGTGCCACCGAGTGTTAGTATTGTTAATTTCTCCATCTTTTGAAAAATGCCAAATATGTGTATTAGAGCGAATAAACAAACAGGGACAATATTGGGCAAATCAGAAGAGAATCACAATGACAAAATCCAATATAAGCCCAATAAAATCACTGGGCCAATAGTTGAGTCAGTCTCCAATGATGAATTGTGTCGACGCGGGGCGACAAAATCTCAATTTTTTTGGGCAAGAAACTAAGGTTGTGTTTGTTTGTGTCTGAATGGCTCTTAATTCATTAACTTTTGATTTGATCAGTATAAATCTTGTTTGGTAATTTTTTTTTGCCTCTGAATTGTTATTAAGACAAAGACTTAGATCTTAACTATTAGAAGCTGCCTCTTAATAGTTTATTTAAAATTTATAGATAAAAATAGTTTCAATAAATATTATACTCTTTCAATTTCAAATTTTAAGATCATTCCAATAAATTTTTTAAATAATTCAGAGGGTTAAAATGGTAAAACAATATTATTCAAATGTTTTAGTTATCAAACAGTTTTTTAGATTCATATATTATTTCATTCAGATAATCTAATTTATTAAAATATATTAACTATTCAGATCTTTATTACTCAATTGTATCAAACACTATAATAAATCTCAAATCAAGTGATGTTACTTTCCTAACAGAATGACAAGTGATGTTAGTAAAAGTAATAAATATTCTTTTTCCCAAAACAAATTATTATGTTATTTATATTTTATACTAGTCCCTAACTCCAAAAAAATATGACAAACACTACCATTTTGTTATCAGAAAAATATAAAAACATACTTTTTTTGTTATTAGGAAAATATATTTCCCTGTCCCGTGATTATCAACAAATACGTTATTTCACACAGTTGAAAGATGGAAGAAAATTATAAAATTTTAAATTATAGGAATCTATAATTATTACAGAAGTGTGTATTGGATGGATAAATCACTAGACGCATGCCGTATTACATTTTCCTCCCCTTTTCTTTTGAACGTGAGAAATAGAGAAAGGATCGTTTGTGAGTGGACGACAAAACCAAAAACGACAGCCTAGCACCGATGGCCAACGGTTGATGGTGGGGCGCCGCAAATATATGTCAAGAATTTGGAAATATAAATAACACGGGTCATGCCAATTTTAATACTATTTAATAAGTCGTTATTTAATTTTAAAAATTAAATTGTATCTTTAATTTTAGACAGATGAAGTATATATTACTTCATTCGTCCCATAACATATGACCTTTTAGAATTGTGCACAAGAATTAAGGAATTGATTGTATAGTATTAAATATAGTATCAATTATATATATCGGTTCCTTTCTCCAGCGAACCTTAAATAGCAAACTAAAAGCGAACCGACTATAGCGACGATTTTTTCTGTCGCTATAGTTCAAAAAACCGTCGTTATAGTCGATTCGCTTTTGGTTCGTTGGAGAAGGGAATCGTGTGTGTGTGTGTGTATATATATATATATATATATATGTATATATATATATATATATATATATATATATATATATATACGGTCCGGATCTTAAGCTCACCCCTTATTCAACTCACTCGAGCTCACCCCCCTTTTAGCGACGGACCTGGCGACGGTTCGGTCATACAACCGTCGTCTATACTTTTAGCGACGTTATATGTTGTCCGTCGCTAAAAGTATAGATGACGGTTGTATGACCAAACCGTCGCCGGAGCCGTCGCTAAAGAGGGGTGAACTCGGGTGAGTTAAATAAGGGGTGAGCTTAAGATCCGGACTCTATATATATATATCGGTCCGGATCTTAAGCTCACTCTTTATTCAACTCACCCGAGTTCACCCCCCTTTAACGACGATTCGGTCATACAACCGTCGTCTATACTTTTAGCGACGTTGTCCATCGCTAAAAGTATAGACAACGGTTGTATGACCGAACCGTCGCCGGATCCGTCGCTAAAAAAGAGTGAGCTCGAAAGAGTTAAATGAGGGGTGAGCTTAAGATCCAGACTATATATATATTATCACATTATACACATGGTATTAGAGAAGCATATAATATGGTGGAATGTTTCGATGACTTAGTCATGTGTATACGCAAACACCACTTTTGTATTACATTAAAAATTAAGGTCTCTGTAAATGCGCCAACAGGATGTAGAGTGACACTCAACAATAGTCTCATGTACAATATTTTACAATTATTAAAGATTTTTTTCATAATATTTTAAAAAAAAATATTTAATTTAATAATTATAACATAATAATGAAATTTTGGTGATTATTTTAAGGATATTGCGCCGTTAACTCAACTCAACTAATGTTATTTATCCTAAAATAGTTGGAGTAGAGCAAATAAAAAAATAGTCGCTTTTTTCTTATTTGGAATAATAAATGGAAATTAAATTAAATTAAATTTTTATATCAAACGTAATATTTTTATTTTACATGGTTCTCCTTAATGAGTGAGGCTTACGTTGATACCATGCGAACATATTATATTTTTATTTGAGAATATCAATATCCTAAAAAAAAGTTGATAAACGACAATTTTTTGTGGAAGATAAGGTAGTATAGGTTTAACCTTCGGTCACTTACTAATTCATTTTAAATCGAAGTAATAATAACATACAAACAAAAAAAGTTAATATATACAAATTTATAAAAATGACAATTTCAAGCCTATATATTCCCTCTTATCTCTCTTCAAGTAAGATTATAAAAATAGATAAATAAATAAATTTTAACATTTTAAATGTAAGAGCTTCTTTTATCTTTTGTTGCTAGAATATCAATAAATAAATAAAGGAAAGAAAAGCCATAACAGTCCATAACAAGGGCGGATTCAGGAATTCTTCTCAACGGTGGTGAATTTTAACTAATTTCTTTGTTGAAATTAAATAAAAAAAATTTGAACTAATTATAATAATGTTTACAAATTATAATAAATATTCGTAATCCAAACTAAAAAAGGAATTTCAAATAAAAAATATTTAGATACAATTTAGAAACTTATTTCAGTTACTTGTCATACTTCAATTTGAATAATTCTCTAAATATTCAAAGCCTCAAACTAAATTTGATTTTTATATTTAAACAAAGCTATGAATTAATTTCAAAGCATAAACTAATTTTGTACTTCTCAGATTTCAACAAGCCTTAAAACTAAGGTTATGTTTGTTTACATCTGAATAGTTCTTAATGAGTATGCCTCTGATTCAGTCAGAGGCAAAACTTGTTTGGTAAAAAAAAAATTTGGCTCTTAATGTCTCGTAATCGATAAGATATTAAATTAAATCTAAACTATTTAGAAGTAGGTTTGAACCACATTAACTATTTTTTGAACAAAAATGACATCTTCAATATTACAAAATCCCTCCTCCCTCTTCCTCCCCCAACCGTCGTTGCTCCTGCTCTTCTGCCGGAACCTCTCTCGCAACACCCCTAGCCGTCATAATCGGGTTTTCTTTACTCTTCGCCTTTCGATTGGGTTTTCTGTTTTGGGTCAAATCTGATTCACCATCTTTGCTCCCGAAACTTTAATGGCGAAAAAAACAGTTTATCAGCCATGAAAATTGACAATCAGAAGTTGACAACCTCCGATCAGACCAATAAACATAGTTATAATTTAAATATAAATGATTACCTCCAAATTTGAAAATTAATATCTCAAAAAGTAGAGAGAAATTGTGCCTCTTGAAACAAAGAACCTATGAATTTTTAGTGATTTTGATGTGATTTTTGGAATAAATAGAAGGTGATGGAAAGAGAGAGAAAACAATAGGTTTGGGAAACAGGGAGCAAATATTGAGACTTAAGAATTCTGAACACCGATGACATTAGCTGTAAAGAGTTCAGGGTAATATGGTAAAATATTATTATTAAGACATTTTGAAAAAATTAATTATTAAACAACATTTTTTCATTCAGATACAATTTTATTCAGATGTTCTACATTATTCAGATGTCTAAATTGTTCAGATCTTAACATTCAATTTTATCAAACAACACCTAAGAAGATTTTTGTAGTTGTATTTAAAATTAATTTATAATATTTATTTATTTTAATCCCTCTAAATTTAATTCGTCAATTAATCTACCATCTTAATTTTATTAATTTACATATCTATTCAGTCTTTATATCTATAAAAAAAAAATCAACAAAGACAACTGATTATGCTTTGCCGTATATAAATCCACCCCTGGTCCATAACCAAGTCTTCTACTAGAAAATGACCATTGACCCATGCACTTGAAAGTGTAAAACACCTTTCTAAGACTTAAAATGTGCATTTGTCAACACGCTAGCTGTTTCCGGCGTACATTCTTGAAGAAGATAAAATTAATAAACATTTTAATTTCTACTACTGGCCTAACAAATTACACACAGACTCATTAGTCCCACATAAAAAAATGTCCACCTCTTTAATTACACGTAATTATATATGAGATTTGAAGCTAGCTAGCTAGCTAGCTAGCTAATCGGTGAAGCTCTTCAACCCTGATACGTATATATGATGCCTCGTATTCTTGAGCAGTTGAACAGAAACCCTTTATCCCGAATGGAGATGATGATTTTGAACAGTTGTCATTCTTATAAGCATTAAATATAAGAATGACAATTTATCCCGTCTCCGTAATGATTTTCATGCCCCGGTTCATCCCGAATGGAGATGATGATTTTGACTCTGATCGGAAATGGAATCAGGGACGAAGAATGGTCTATTGTTATTTACGAGGATAGAAAGTGGATGATATTTGTTTCTCTGGTCTCAATTCCCGTCTTGTACCCGTGCCCGAGTAATTATATATTAATTAAATAAATATTTATTCTATTATATTACATAATTAAAGTATATGTTCTTCTGTGTGTGTTTATTGTTATTATTTGATTTTTATGATTATTATGTATGTGCCAAAATAAGAGTAATTTTTATGACTAAAATTGAATTTTTTTTATTTAAAAAATTCACAAAAATATTAATCTCTATGGTGGTATAAATTTTTCATGTAAATTTAAATTTTCCGTGGGAATGGGGATGATTATTAAGTAATAATCTCCGTGAAAAATGGGATGAATATGAAATTTTTTTATAAGACAGAATATTATTTGAGTTTCTCCTTGGGGGAATTGTCGATATTTCTTTTATTTATATATTTGAATGTTTTAATCTATTATAATAATTTCAATAAAAGAAATAACTTATTGTTTTTAATATTTATCACGAACAACTTTTAAATATATCTTTATAATCTGTTATCAATAAAAATCAAACTCTCCACCCCTATATTTAAAGAAGCGAGTAAATCAAGTGGTCGTGGGTAAAGTTGGATCCGGTTATCATGAATTTATTTTATGGTAAGTTAATTAATTGATTAATACATTGCTGACACGCAGAGATATATCACTTCCCGACATACGTGTTGATCGACACTCTAATATTAATTAATTAATCAAAATTAACTTCATACTAACCACACTCATAAAATTGAAGACCGACAATGTGGAAGAGTACTAAGGTTTCATTACAATTTTAGAATTAAGGAGTACTATCATATTAGACAACGTTTTGAAACCTAGGTAGCTGTAAATTGTAATCATTTCATGTCAATTATTTATTTTGTTTTTATAGTCAACAATCAACATAGCTAAAAGGGTTTCAAATTTTTGATTTTTTCAGAGGTTTGGTAAATATCCATTGAGCTGATAAGGTTGTTATGGTTTGATTTATTTGTTTATCTATTTTTGACCTTTATAAGCAAATTGCTACATTCTAAATAAATACAATACTAATGAAAGATAATTTAATCTTAAATAATTCTCCAAACGTTATTAATTTTCTGTTACTTTGAAATACATCTTTAGGTTAAGTATTTGATATGATGGTGGGAGATGGTATTTTTTCACAGCTGGTGGCCAACTTTTGTATAATTTACTCAAACAAATAAATAAATAAATAAATAAAAATAAAGATATAGCATGCAGCATGCCATAAAAGAGTCAACATATTTTAATTTGGACTTTTTCCTTAAAATTGCTTTATTATAAATATTGTCTAGGATGATCTTACTGCTAAATGCATCCTTAGTTACTACTTTGATGTCACTATTGCGTTGTTTGTTGCTAAAAATTAAGACGACGGTTCTACATATAGTGACGGACCGAATCGTCGTCCGGTCCATAGTTAAAAGTGGTGAGCAAGGTGAGCTAGATAAGGGGTGAGCTTAAGAACCAGATTGTATATATATATATATATATATATATATATATATATATATATATGTCTCTGTTCACTAATTATTTTATGTTTTATTTATTTTATTGTTTTGCTTAACGTACGCACCATTATAAATATCCATGAGTATAAGATTCTAGAACATATACTATTACATCAGTTAGTTGAAAGCAAACATCTACCTACCTCCTTCATTATTTGAGGAAATTGCCCTCTGACCAAATCACTAAGTTAACCATACGTTCCAAAGAGAGCAGCTGTGAGCTGTGCGTGTTTTTCCTTCAGTTTTATCATTCGGGTTGTTTTTTATTTATTATTATTTGAAATATATATATATATATATATATACACACACCGGATCCGGTCCGGGAGTCCGGATTTTCTTAAAATCCGGACCTTTTTTTTTTTTTTTTTTTGCTTTTTTTTTCAAAATAACTAAAAAAAAATATTTAATATTTTATGGAACTGAAATTTTTTCATAATATAATGTTTTGGGTGTGTTTTGAATACCTATACCAAAAAGTGGTGGTACAGTCTGCACAGACTGTACCACCATATTTTGTTATACGTACCCAAATCACGCCCAAAACACTTTATTATGAAAAAATTTCAATTCCATAAATTTTTTTTTTTTTTAGTTGTTTCAAAAAAAAAAAAAAGCAAAAAAAAAAATAAAAAATAAAGGTCCGGATTTTATAGAGTCCGGAATCCCGGACTGGATCCGGACTATATATATATATATATATATATATATATATATATATATGATCCAATTTTTAATTGAAAACTAATGATAGAAGATAAATTCATATTGCAAAACCATGCAAAATTTTTACAGAGTACACACGTTGTTTGTGACTTGTGAGTAAATGCATGTGATTAGTCTCCTAGAAATGGTAAAATAAAACTTAAGAAAATAATAATGTGTCAAATTAATTTTTAAATACAACTTCAACCATTTGGTAGTAGGTCTATTTGCACAAATTAATATGATTAAAAGGATATGAAAAATAATTTATATATGGATTAATTTTATGTCAAATTTAAATTATGCCTAACATGGATAGTACGTTTGTGGTACTATCGTATAAATAATTTATATATTAATATCTGAGTCTCTTTTTTATATGTTCATGTAGGCCGATATTTAATAGGGTCCTTAACACTAATATACAACAATTAAAAAATAATTACAAAAATAAAACACACATAACATAATTACAAAAATAAAACAACACAATAATAAAGTTGTTAACATCACGCACATGTCGATTACCGACTGTCTTATCTAACACTAACCGCTCCTAAATTCAAGCAATCGAACACACCATACAACTTTGATATCGGAGAAAGTCAAATCTTCTGTCGACGTTTGCCTTTGGACTCGCCTCTGAGATCGTGACAAACATCTAAGATCGGAGAAGACGAAATAGCATACAAAATCATCATCAACTTCAAGTTCAGTAACCAAAAACAATCACAGCAACTTCGATACAATTCTGAACACTGAGGTATGAGAGTTTAAAGTTCGTATGCATTCCTGTAACGATTTGTTCATTCATTGATATGGTTTCTATTATGGTTACTAAATATATATAAATTGGTTACTGTTTATTCTGTATTTGTTTGCTAAATAATGTTTATTTGATAGCTTTATAATTTTTAAATGAGTTCTACTGATTTTTTTAAAAATTAATGGTTACTCATCAAATAATTTGGTTACCTTCATACAACTGTTGGTTACTCTCTAATGTTATTTTTGGATACTCTCTAATGTTGTCTTGGTTACTATCGAATGATGTATTTGAATATGTGTAACAATATATTGGTTACTAATTAATGCTGATTCGGTTACTGTGTAACATTATATGGTTACTGTATATTGTTGAGTTGGTTGTGTATAATATTATAATGATTAATGAATAATATTACTTAACAATGATGTTTGGTTATTGAAAAATGATGACTTGGTTACTGACTAATTTTTATTTGGTTACTAATTAATATTATATTGGTTACTGTCTAATGCTGTCTTGGTTACTGATAATTCTGTTATGATTACTGCAAAACATTAAACTGTCTATTGCTGTCTTAGTTACTGACTAATGTTGCCTTGGTTACTGCATAAAATTACTAAATAATGTTGAATTGGTAACTAATACAAATTATAAATTATTGCATCATATTTTAAATTGTATTAGTTACTTACTAATGCTTCCTTGATTACTGAATAATATTACTAATTAATGTTGAATTATTTACTGACTAATGTTATCTTGGTTACTATGTAATATTATATTGGTTACTAACTAATACTTAATTGTTATTTCATAACATTATAAAGGTTACTGCATACTGCTGAATTGGATACTATGTAACATTGAACTGGTTACTGACTAATACTACATTGGTTACTGCATAATATTACTAATTTATGATGAATTGGTTACTGACTAATGCTTATTTTGTTTACTGTGCAAAATTATAATGATTACTGAATAATACTGACTTGTTCATTAATTAATGGTAATTTGGTTACTATGAAATATTATATTGGTTACTAACTAATACTTAATTGCTTACTGCATATAATTATAATGGTTACTGACTACTGCTGAGTTTGTTACTGTGTATCATTATACTGGTCACTAACTGATGCTTGTTTGGTTACTCTGTATCATTATACTGGTTACTAACTGATGCTTGTTTGGTTACTAACGGATGCTTGTTTGGTTACTTACTGCTACTGAGTTGGTTACTGTGGATCATTATACTGGTTACTAATAACATTTAATTTTTGTTATAGGTTGAGACATCAAATTTAGTGATTTTCACTGTTTACGATGTCGCCAAACAATATATTGTGGACATCGAACAAAAGACATGCACATGTCGTAAATTTCAGTACTATGAGATGCTTTGTCCACACGCTGCTGCTGTTATGAACAAACGAAATTTGAGCTGTTATGATTTTTGCTCGAAAAATTACTATAAAACAACTTTGGTTGACACATATTCAGCTTCCATCATGCCGTTAGACGACAAAGAAAACTGGGATATACCAGATAAAGTAAGAAACATATGTGTAAAACCACCGAACACAAGAAGACTAGCGGGAAGACCAAAAATAGGGAGGTACAAACACGAATCTGAAATAAAAATTCAAAACAAATGCAGCAGGTGACAAGAAAAAGGGCATAACAGGAAAACATGCAATAATCCACCTGTTTTAAGACCAAAAAAGGTCTGATATATTGCAATTACATTAAGAGTGTAAATATGTGACGCCCCCAAAATAGGTCCATTCCATCCGACCTATTCTGAGTCGCCAAATACATGGTACAGAAAATAACTACAACTTTATTACGATAATTGTCGTGTAAAATACAACAACACATATGCTGTGAGTTTGGAAACAAATATATACCAACTGTGACTCATATCCCAACCTTGGATAGCACGTCACAATGACACCTTACATAAAGGTATAGTCAAAAATTATTTTAGAAATTAGAATCTTTGGGAAGTGCTCAAGGAAACCCTCGTACATGGGAGGCCATGCTTCTAGGTTATGATAGATATCATATGGCCACAGAATTATCCTTGGTTGACCCAATAGACCCCAAAGAAAAACGAGAAGATTACTATCATATTCTTTTCAATGGTGAGTCTTCTCTTGATATATCATTATCTCCACCGTTTCTAATTGAGAATTATACTTCAACCAAACTCCAAGATCATATAGGTAGTGCTTGTAGATATACTCAACAAGTGGATGTGCACAACCATGTCTTATGATGACACGAGGTTATGTGTCGTTAGACATCTTGTATGATAGTGGCAAAACACCCTTCCAACGTTGGGTTCGCTTCACCCTAGATGATTCACCAAATATAACTACTAAATGATGACCACCGTTCTATTCCCCTGTTACCCCCGCTCGACCCAGCTACACTCTTATTACCTGAAAGGAATTGTGAAACAGAAGGGTGAGCACAACTAGCCCAGTAAAGAATATCATGTCTAAAGATAATTAAATTATCAATAGCATTCTTCAATAATAAATCAGAGATTTAGAACATATGGTAGATGATAAAACTTTTCAACCATAGTTGCAGCGGAACGAGCAATCCATTAGAAGAGTCAAATAGACCATAAAGTCTATTATCTTCTCCATGTTAAAATTCCACCAACAATGTTTTATCCCTGTAACATCAATCAACAATTCCTGTCCACAATCACATGTATAACTCATAATCATAATTGTAGTTCTAAATTCCTCTTCTCATTCAGAACAAAGATAATTTTCATCACTTGTCTTTACCTGAAACATCAAAGATCATGGTTATACCAAATCACAGTTCCTGTTCATAATCATACTAATAATTTCATCTTTGCACTACGAGCCAAAGATATTCATCAACAACTCATCTTTGCACTACAGGCCAAAGATATTCTTCAACAGTTCATATTTGCACTACAAGCCAAATATATTATTATCTCAAAGAAATAAATAATCATTTCAGAATTTATATAACCAATAATTATAACCACGTTGATCATTTCACCTTTGCACTTAAGCTAAAGATATTCAATTATAAATTCAATGGTCATGATCATACCAGTCAACAATTCAACTTTACACTACTGACCAAAGAGAACCCATAGTCATGATCGTACCAAAAATCTACCCATCTTTACACTCAAGTCAAAGAGAAATATCATCATTAGGGTTATAAAAATGTTATATATGATAATAAAATCAATATAATCAATACATAGTTTTAATCTCCAGAGTAATATTCATAAATCAACTATAATTTGGTTAGAAAAAGAAAACAATTTTGTCATGAATAGTAACTCGTGAATAGTAACTCGTGAATAGTAACTCATGAATAGTATCTCATGAATAGTAACTCGTGAATACTAACTCATGAATAATAACTCGTGAATAGTAACTCGTGAATAGTAACTCATGAATACTAATTCATGAATAATAACTCGTGAATAGTAGCTCATGAATAGTAACTCGTGAATAGTAACTCGTGAATAGTAACTCCAACATGAAAAGTTCTAAATTTGATAAAAATTTCTAACCAATATTTCGGCATAATGATATTGAAGAAATAATATCATTTTTAAATAAAATAACATCCCTTACTATCCCTTACTATCCCTTACCTCAAAAGAGCAGCACTTCTGACCGGATATCGGATATAATGCTGAGCGAACTTGCACCGTATAGCAACACTCAAGATATCAAAATACTCACAAGAATACACTCGATAATATAGAGAGAAAATTTCAGTTTCTGGTATGATTTTCAATTCTAACCTAAGCACCCAATAATAGGAAATTGCTTAGAACACCAAAGTAGAAAATTGAATATAATAATATTATATTTATAAAATTGTCAAGCCCACCTTAGAAGATCTGAATTCAGCCCATTCTTATCACATGTTGAGCCCACTAATTTGCAAAAAACGTTTTTCTTTAAAATTATAATTAAAACTTCCAAAAATCAATTATTTCGGAACTTCAGAACTTCAATAATTCATAATAAATAGCCCTTTTGTCAGAAAATTCGAATCTCGCGAATTTTTTATTGAAAATTCAATTCTCTACAACTTTGCAGAAGAAAGTTTTTCTAAATTCTAAACAGAAATTGACCGAAATCCACAAACGGACGATTTTACAGTCTATAATAAATTTTCGGTCCAGAATTGTGTCCACCAACACACAAAATATGTGTTAATCATTTAATGCCACAAAAATACTCTTCCTCCTTATATACTCATATATCCCACATTCATTATAAAAATATCATCATCAATATATTATTAAAATAATATATTTAAATGAATTATTTTATCAGAAAAAGATAAAATCGATCTTTGAAAAGAATTGTGCTCCTTGCAACTGGTCAAACAGGTCATCAATACGAGGTAGCGGATACCTATTCTTGATGGTGACATGGTTCAATTCTCGATAGTCAATACAAAGTCGCATACTCCCGTCTTTCTTCTTTACGAATAAAACAGGAGCACCCCAAGGAGACGTACTAGGACGAATAAAACCGATGTCCAACAACTCCTGTAGTTGGACTTTTAACTCCTGAAGTTCAATAGGAGCCATTCGATATGGGGTTTTAGAAATGGGCTTTGTACCGGGTTCAAGGTCAATAAAGAATTCAATTTCTCGTTCCGGGGGTAGACCGGGAAGTTCTTCAGGAAATACATCGGAAAATTCTCTAACAATAGAAATATTATTCAAACCTGACTTGTCTTTGTTCAAATCCATAACATGGGCTAAGAAAGCTTGACATCTGTTTTTCAATAAACGAATAGCTTTGTGGCTTGATATGACAGTGACTGATTTTAGTGGTTTAGTAGTTTGAATTCGTATGACAGGTTGGTTAGGAATATGAAAACTAACAACCTTACGAAAACAATCAATTTTAGCATGATGAGTGGTTAACCAATCAATTCCTAAAATCACATCAAAAGCAAGTATCTTTAAAGAGATAAGATCAACAGGTAATGTGATAGTACCAACTTGGATCATGCAAGATTTATAAACTGTAGATGTAACGAAGGTTTCACCCAACGGAGTTTCAACAGATAAGTTAAAGTCAAATTTCTCCGGAGTCAAGTTTAAACGTTGAGCACAAGCAGGAGAGATAAAAGAATGGGTAGAACCGGTATCTAGTAAAGTATAAACTTCGCAAGAATTCAAGATTAGCTTACCCGTGATCACCTCGTTCGGGTTTCTCGCGTTTTGGCCAGTAACGACAAACGCCCTTCCAGGAACCGCTGATTTCGACTTATCCGGGATAACTTTTGGAGTCACCATCCCTGCTGAACTTGGTTTTGCTACAGTACACTCTCGAGCTATATGACCTTCCTTTCCACAGTTATAACATACCTTGGATTGTTGTGGGCAGTTTGGGCTGATATGTCCCTCTTTCCCACATTTGTAACATACGACCGGTGGTCGTTCTCCTCCCCTAGAAACAGTTGATGTTTGTGCTGACGTCTTCACGTTATCATTGTTGTACCTTCTCTTCTTGAAATCTCCTCCCGACTCGCTCCTTCTAATATCACGACCACGATTACCACCAGAGTGGTTACCACTTTTGTCCGAATGTTTTCCTCCCTGCTGGTTTTCATTGCTTCGATGACTGCCGCCACCGGTATGACCCTGGTTGTGGTCCCTCGGTTGCACATACTCATTATCTCGCTCTAATAATTGAGCCCTGTTTACAACATCTGAATATAAAGAAAATTTATGAGAGATAAGATATTGCCGAATCTCGGGTTTTAGACCTCTCAGAAACATCCTTGTCATTCGTTCCTCATTTTCGACCAAATGAGGTGCAAACCTGGATAACTCTGCAAACTTCGCCTCGTACTGGGACACCGTCATGTTGTTTTGTTCCAGTCTAATAAACTCAACCTCCTTCATATGACGAATACTTTCAGGAAAGTACTTGTCATTGAACAGTTTTTGAAATGTTTCCCAGGACATGTTGAGTGCGTCAGGCTGGGTACGCTTCACAGACTCCCACCAGTAGTCTGCCTCACCGCGGAACATAAATGTGGCGAATGGAACCTTCTGTTCCTCCGTGCATCCCAAGACATCAAATATCTTGGTAATTTGCTTGACCCACGTTTCCGCCATGATCGGATCCGGCTTTCCCTTAAATTCTGGTGGTCCCAATTCTTTGAACTGCTTAGCTGTGACAAACCGCGCGTTGTTATCATTTCCACCCGTATTCTGCACACGAGTCTCTCTCGTCTGATTTTTCATGAACTGCAAAAAGCTCCTAAACATTCCATCATTCATCGTTTGCTCGGTAACGTTGTTTACAGGAGGAATATTGCCTTCCTGTTGCACGTTCCCCTGGGTAGTGATCAAAGGTGTCTCCACGGTCTGATTTACTCCATTATTAACGTTCTCAGCTGCCATTCTTAAATACTGCCATAAAACAAGGGTTAATAGTCATGTCATATATTATCCCTATACTCTGACCGACCAAATAAACACCAAATAAACTTAGTCAGGTCATACTAGCGAAGGAATTCCCCGTCTCTCCCCTCCTAGTTCTTGTCTCACATCTCAGCCAGGGATCATATCCCTAAGCTCTGATACCAACTGTGACGCCCCCAGAATAGGTATACAACACCCATTCTGAGTCGCCAAATACATGGTACAGAAAGCAAACTACAACTTCAATAATACAATTGTCGTGCAAAATACGACAACACATACTGTGAGTTTAAATACAAATATTGTCTTCTGGACAATATCCACACTCAAATAAATCCTCATTACAATTATTCAAACACTATTTTACAGAAATAGTGAGGACTGCTAATACATCTTTCTAGAACCATCACTCCATACCCCGACTAGATCCTGCTATGTTCTCACCTCCTGAGAAGAAAAATGGAACAAAAAGGAAAAGGGTGAGCTCAACTAGCCCAGTAAAGAATATTATGACTAAGATAATATACAACAAATTATCGTTAGTCTTCAACAGGGAAAAATCTGATAAAATATAATCGACAACAAGTTTTAGATCAACAACTGCAGCGGAAACAGCAAACCATTAGAAGAGTCAAGTAGAGAAAGAATTCTACTATCTTCGAAGATTTAAAAGTCCATCATCAATATTTTATCCCTGTAACATCAATTAATAATCATCTTTAACCAAATATTCATCTTTGCACTACAGGCCAAAGATATTCATTTGTATCATCAGTCGGTCATGTTCATCTCAACACCTGTTCATCTTTGCACTACAGGCCAAAGATATTCATCAAGTAATTATACATCTTTGCACTACAGGCCAAAGATATTCAGTAATATCATCATTTAGGACTGAGGATAATGAAAAATATCTTAAAGAGAACGAATCCAATGAGACAGAAGGACAAATAGTAGGGATTCGTATAACAGTTTATCCAAGATCAATAATACTTCATAATAATCAATTGTGAAGCAGAATTCAAAAATAAATATCAAAACATGGATACAATCAAATATAGTAACCATAATAGACATCTTGGACAAAAAGGAAAAAAATTTATTTTTCGGTGAATAGTGCTATATTCGTGAATAGTGCCATATACGTGAATAGTGCCGTATACATGAATAGTAACCCCGACACAAAAAGTTTCAAATTTGATAAAAACTCATATCAATATTTCAGCATAATGATATTGAAGAAAATAATATCATTTAAGAAGAAAATAATATCCCTTACCTCAAAATATCAATTCTTCTGGTCGGAATACCGGTATAAGGCTGAAAGAAACTTGCTCTGATGAATAGAAACTCTCAAAGTATCTAAATACTCATAAAATACACTCAATAATCTAGAGAGAGAAAGAGAGAAAACTTGTTTCTGGTGTGATTTTCAATTCTAACTTAGCCCTCTATTTATAGGAAAATTTTGGTAGGTTTGACCTGCAACCTGATGGCTTTACCTGCTACTATTCCCACCCACCACATTTGAAATATAATTCAGCACATTTCTTCACCAACCACAAGTGGGGCCCACCAATTCTAGAATTTTCCATCAAAATGATAAACTCCGAAAATTCAACAATTTCTGAACCAGTCATCTTGTAAAATTCGTAATAAATCATACGTTCATTTTTAACGGTTCAAAATTTGTGGACATATACTCAACTTATATATGTATAACATATCCAAAAATTACCACGATCCAACGGTCGGATTAAAAATTATAACCCCCGCAAACTATCTCAAAAACCCTGATTTTTAATACCTCTATTCCGACAAAAATACTGACAAAAACCTCAACATTAACTCCTTCATTTTTAACCACAAAAATATATCCCTCATTTATATCCACATAAAATAAATATTTCCTTATCATATGAATCAATAATTAATTATTCACAAATAATATTACAGAATCACATTTATGACAACCAGGCCGTTCCCAGGAAAGAGGGGGCTTTCCAATAAGGATTTCTCCTTACTGGCGCGCAATTAGATGACTAAACCTCTCCTTAGACAGAACTTTCTAGACATTGCCAATAATGTTATCTAATAATTGTGACGCCCCCAGAATAGGTATACAACACCCATTCTGAGTCGCCAAATACATGGTACAGAAAGCAAACTACAACTTCAATAATACAATTGTCGTGCAAAATACGACAACACATACTGTGAGTTTAAATACAAATATTGTCTTCTAGACAATATCCACACTCAAATAAATCCTCATTACAATTATTCAAACACTATTTTACAGAAATAGTGAGGACTGCTAATACATCTTTCTAGAACCATTACTCCATACCCCGACTAGATCCTGCTATGTTCTCACCTCCTGAGAAGAAAAATGGAACAAAAAGGAAAAGGGTGAGCTCAACTAGCCCAGTAAAGAATATTATGACTAAGATAATATACAACAAATTATCGTTAGTCTTCAACAGGGAAAAATCTGATAAAATATAATCGACAACAAGTTTTAGATCAACAACTGCAGCGGAAACAACAAACCATTAGAAGAGTCAAGTAGAGAAAGAATTCTACTATCTTCTAAGATTTAAAAGTCCATCATCAATATTTTATCCCTGTAACATCAATTAATAATCATCTTTAACCAAATATTCATCTTTGCACTACAGGCCAAAGATATTCATTTGTATCATCAGTCGGTCATGTTCATCTCAACACCTGTTCATCTTTGCACTACAGGCCAAAGATATTCATCAAGTAATTATACATCTTTGCACTACAGGCCAAAGATATTCAGTAATATCATCATTTAGGACTGAGGATGATGAAAAATATCTTAAAGAGAACGAATCCAATGAGACAGAAGGACAAATAGTAGGGATTCGTATAACAGTTTATCCAAGATCAATAATACTTCATAATAATCAATTGTGAAGCAGAATTCAAAAATAAAGATCAAAACATGGATACAATCAAAGATAGTAACCATAATAGACATCTTGGACAAAAAGGAAAAATTTTATTTTTCGGTGAATAGTGCCGTATTCGTGAATAGTGTCGTATACGTGAATAGTACCGTATACGTGAATAGTAACCCCGACACAAAAAGTTCTAAATTTGATAAAAACTCATATCAATATTTCAGCATAATGATATTGAAGAAAATAATATCATTTAAGAAGAAAATAATATCCCTTACCTCAAAATATCAGTACTTCTGGTCGGAATACCGGTATAAGGCTGAAAGAAACTTGCTCTGATGAATAGAAACTCTCAAAGTATCTAAATACTCACAAAATACACTCAATAATCTAGAGAGAGAAAGAGAGAAAACTTGTTTCTGGTGTGATTTTCAATTCTAACTTAGCCCTCTATTTATAGGAAAATTTTGGTAGGTTTGACCTGCAACCTGATGGCTTTACCTGCTACTATTCCCACCCACCACATTTGAAATATAATTCAGCACATTTCTTCACCAACCACAAGTGGGGCCCACCAATTCTAGAATTTTCCACCAAAATGATAAACTCCGAAAATTCAACAATTTCTGAACCAGTCATCTTGTAAAATTCATAATAAATCATACGTTCATTTTTAACGGTTCAAAATTTGTGGACATATACTCAACTTATATATGTATAACATATCCAAAAATTACCACGATCCAACGGTCGGATTAAAAATTATAACACCCGCAATATTTCTCAAAAACCCTGATTTGATTTTTAATACCTCCATTCCGATAAAAATACTGATAAAACACCTCAACATTAACTCCTTCATTTTTAACCACAAAAATATATCCCTCATTTATATCCACATAAAATAAATATTTCCTTATCATATGAATCAATAATTAATTATTCACAAATAATATTACAGAATCACATTTATGACAACCAGGCCGTTCCCAGGAAAGAGGGGGCTTTCCAATAAGGATTTCTCCTTACTGGCGCGCAATTAGATGACCAAACCTCTCCTTAGACAGAACTTTCTAGACATTGCCAATAATGTTATCTAATAATATTATTCAAATAATATGAATTATTGATCTGATAAATGAAAATACTGTGCAGCAACAATTATTGAAACAACAATAATATAAAATATCAACGCAACAATTATTGAATCAATAAAATAAAATATTGAATAATAACTACTGTAACAATTATTGAGTAGTGCCTTCTTACGTAAGAATCAATAATTGGTGCAATACCGTGTGCTACTGTATTTTAACCACCGGGTATTCCAACAGTATTAACGGTAACAACTACGCCGTTATTTATAAACAACTTATACTTGTCGTTTTCTTCATCCAATCGCTTTCCGTTATGGGGCCCACACAAGGCTGCGTCGTCGTACGAATATTCCCCGACAGCAAGAATATTCCACGACCAACCGAATATTCACCGACCAAAAATAAATATTTTATAACCACTTGCTTATTTTGCAAAATTTGCACATTTCACCCATAACCAAAGTATTATATCAAATTAACCCCTTATTATTCACAATAATATTTAGAGAAAATTTGATTTTATTCATTAATAAGTTGGGGTCTTACAACCTCCCCTCCTTATGAAATTTCGTCCTCGAAATTGACGTACGTACCTGATGTTTCAAAAAGGTGAGGATACCTCGCTTTCATTTCTGATTCCAACTCCCAGGTCATTTCTTCAATAGCATGGTTTCTCCACAAAACCTTAACTTGTGGTATAACCTTCGTGCGTAGGACATGCTCTTTCCTATCCAAGATCTTAACAGGTACCTCCTCGTACGTTAAATCTTCAGCTATCTCGTCTGGTTCTAACTCAATAATGTGGTTCGGGTCTTTAACATATTTACGAAGCATAGATATGTGAAAAACATTATGAACACGAGACATGCTTGGAGGTAATGCGAGTCTATATGCCACATTTCCTATTCGCTCAAGAATCTCAAATGGACCAACAAATCTTGGATTGAGCTTTCCTCTCTTCCCAAATCTTGTAACTCCCTTCCATGGTGCAACACGTAACAATACATGATCCCCAATATTAAATTCCACGTCCTTCCGATGAAGATCCGCATAACTCTTTTGTCGATCCTGTGCCGTTTGTATACGTTGTCGAATCGTTTGGATCTTCTCTGTAGTAATGCGTACCAACTCTGGTCCCAACAATGTTGCTTCACCCACCTCGTCCCAGCATACTGGAGAACGACATTTTCTTCCATACAACGCCTCAAATGGAGCCATACCTATGCTCGCCTGATAACTGTTGTTGTAGGAGAATTCCACCAATGGTAGGTACTTATCCCAACTCCCTTTGAGATCTAAGACACAAAGTCTTAATAGATCTTCAAGAGTTTGAATAGTCCTCTCTGATTGTCCGTCCGTTTGAGGATGGTATGCTGAACTGAATCGTAAATCCGTGCCCATAGCTTTCTGCAAGCTAACCCAAAATCGTGAAGTGAATCTTGGGTCACGATCCGAAACTATGGATACTGGCATGCCATGCAATCTCACAATCTCGTTCACGTACATACTAGCAAGACGTTCAAGGGAATAAGTCTCACGTATCGGCAAGAAATGAGCGGACTTGGTTAATCTATCAACAATAACCCAAATCGCATCTATGCCTTGAGAAACCTTGGGAAGACCTGTAACAAAATCCATAGTAATGTGTTCCCACTTCCATTTCGGAATCTCAAGTGGTTGCAATGGACCCTTTGGTACTTGATGCTCCGCTTTTACACGTTGACAAGTTAAACATCTCGAGATAAACTCCGCGATCTCTCTTTTCATATTGCTCCACCAAAATGTATGTCGAAGATCGTGATACATTTTGGTACTCCCAGGATGGATTGCAAACGGTGTGTTGTGTGCCTCCATCATTATTCTATGCTTCAAGTCAAAATCGTTAGGAACACAAAGTCTGGAGTTGACTCGAAGTATTCCTTCTTCATCGATTCTTGCTTCTGGAATAGCACCTTCTTGCACTTTCTTCTTCATACGCATCAGCTCTATATCCGTAGCTTGAGCAGCTTTAACTTTATCGATTAAAGTCGGTTCTACTCGTATATTTGATATCATCATGTGGGTACTTGGAGCCTTCATCTCTATCTCCATCCTTTGCAAGTCATACAAAATGGGCCTTTGTGTTAAAAACATTGCACTCGTACCCGCATATGATCTTCTACTCAATGCGTCAGCTACTACGTTTGCTTTTCCAGGATGGTATTGGATGGTATGATCGTAATCTTTCAACAGCTCAAGCCAACGTCGTTGCCGCATGTTGAGTTCCTTTTGGGTGAAGAAATATTTGAGGCTTTTATGATCTGTATAGATCTCCACTTTCTCCCCATACAGGTAGTGTCTCCAGATCTTCAACGCAAAAACGACTGCTGCCAACTCCAAATCATGAGTAGGATAATTCCTCTCATATTCTTTGAGTTGTCGTGAGGCATAGGCTATGACTTTCCCATGTTGCATGAGAACACATCCTAACCCTTTGCCTGAAGCATCGCTGTAGATAACAAATCCATCCGAACCAGATGGTATTGTCAAAACAGGTGCCGAAATGAGTCTCCTCTTGAGTTCTTGGAAACTCTTCTCGCATTCCTCACTCCATACGAATTTTGTATCTTTCCGAGTCAGCTGAGTTAACGGAGTAGCGATTCGAGAAAATCCTTCCACAAATCTCCGATAATAACCAGCTAAGCCCAGAAAGCTACGTACTTCGGTTACCGACTTCGGTTGCTCCCAACTTTGTATGGCTTCAATCTTCGCCGGGTCGACAGATACTCCATGTTTTGACACCACGTGCCCAAGGAATGCTACTTCCTCAAGCCAGAACTCGCATTTCTTCAGTTTGGCATATAGCTTGTTTTCACGAAGCCTTTGCAGTACCAGCTTCAAATGGCGCTCATGATCTTCACGGCTTTTGGAATAGATGAGGATGTCATCAATAAAGACAACAACGAACTGATCCAAATATTCTTTGAATACACGGTTCATCATATCCATGAAGGCAGCAGGAGCATTAGTCAATCCAAAAGACATTACTAAGAATTCATAATGCCCGTACCGAGTTCTGAAGGCAGTCTTTGGAATATCCTCAGTTTTAATCTTCAGCTGATGATATCCAGAACGAAGATCGATCTTTGAAAAGAATTGTGCTCCTTGCAACTGGTCAAACAGGTCATCAATGCGAGGTAGCGGATACCTATTCTTGATGGTGACATGGTTCAATTCTCGATAGTCAATACAAAGTCGCATACTCCCGTCTTTCTTCTTTACAAATAAAACAGGAGCACCCCAAGGAGACGTACTAGGACGAATAAAACCGATGTCCAACAACTCCTGTAGTTGGACTTTTAACTCCTGAAGTTCAATAGGAGCCATTCGATATGGGGTTTTAGAAATGGGCTTTGTACCGGGTTCAAGGTCAATAAAGAATTCAATTTCTCGTTCCGGGGGTAGACCGGGAAGTTCTTCAGGAAATACATCGGAAAATTCTCTAACAATAGAAATATTATTCAAATCTGACTTGTCTTTGTTCAAATCCATAACATGGGCTAAGAAAGCTTGACATCCGTTTTTCAATAAACGAATAGCTTTGTGGCTTGATATGACAGTGACTGATTTTAGTGGTTTAGTAGTTTGAATTCGTATGACAGGTTGGTTAGGAATATGAAAACTAACAACCTTACGAAAACAATCAATTTTAGCATGATGAGTGGTTAACCAATCAATTCCTAAAATCACATCAAAAGCAAGTATCTTTAAAGAGATAAGATCAACAGGTAATGTGATAGTGCCAACTTGGATCATGCAAGATTTATAAACTGTAGATGTAACGAAGGTTTCACCCAACGGAGTTTCAACAGATAAGTTAAAGTCCAATTTCTCCGGAGTCAAGTTTAAACGTTGAGCACAAGCAGGAGAGATAAAAGAATGGGTAGAACCGGTATCTAGTAAAGTATAAACTTCGCAAGAATTCAAGATTAGCTTACCCGTGATCACCTCGTTCGGGTTTCTCGCGTTTTGGCCAGTAACGACAAACGCTCTTCCAGGAACCGCTGATTTCGCCTTATCCGGGACAGCCCTTGGAATCACCACTCCCGCTGAACTTGGTTTCGCTATAGTACAATCTCGAGCGATGTGGCCTTCCTTCCCACAGTTGTAACACACCTTGGATTGTTGTGGACAGTTTGGGCTGATATGTCCCTCTTTCCCGCATTTGTAACATCTAACTGGCGGTCGTTCTCCTCCCCTAAAATTTGTTGTTGGTGCTGGTGCTGGTGCTGATGTCTTCCCGTCATTGTTGAATCTCCTCTTTCTGAAATTTCCACTTGACTCACCTCTCCTATTATCATGGCCACGATGACCACCCGAGTGGTTACCGCCTTTGTTCGTATTTTTCCCTCCTCGTTGGTTATCATCGCTCTGATGATTGCTGTCACCGGTATGACCCTGGTTGTGGTCCCTCGGTTGAGTATACTCATTATCTCTCTCTAATAATTGGGCCCTGTTGACAACGTCTGAATACAGAGAAAATTTATGAGAGATAAGGTATTGACGAATCTCAGGTTTTAAACCTCTCAGAAACATCCGCGTCATTCGTTCCTCATTTTCGACCAAATGAGGTGCAAACCTGGATAACTCTGCAAACTTCGCCTCGTACTGGGACACCGTCATGTTGTTTTGTTCCAGTCTAATAAACTCAACCTCCTTCATATGACGAATACTTTCAGGAAAGTACTTGTCATTGAACAGTTTTTGAAATGTTTCCCAGGACATGTTGAGTGCGTCAGGCTGGGTACGCTTCACAGACTCCCACCAGTAGTCTGCCTCACCGCGGAACATAAATGTGGCGAATGGAACCTTCTGTTCCTCCGTGCATCCCAAGACATCAAATATCTTGGTAATTTGCTTGACCCACGTTTCCGCCATGATCGGATCCGGCTTTCCCTTAAATTCTGGTGGTCCCAATTCTTTGAACTGCTTAGCTGTGACAAACCGCGCGTTGTTATCATTTCCACCCGTATTCTGCACACGAGTCTCCCTCGTCTGATTTTGCATGAACTGCAAAAAGCTCCTAAACATTCCATCATTCATCGTTTGCTCGGTAACGTTGTTTACAGGAGGAATATTGCCTTCCTGTTGCACGTTCCCCTGGGTAGTGATCAAAGGTGTCTCCACGGTCTGATTTACTCCATTATTAACGTTCTCAGCTGCCATTCTTAAATACTGCCATAAAACAAGGGTTAATAGTCATGTCATATATTATCCCTATACTCTGACCGACCAAATAAACACCAAATAAACTTAGTCAGGTCATACTAGCGAAGGAATTTCCCGTCTCTCCCCTCCTAGTTCTTGTCTCACATCTCAGCCAGGGATCATATCCCTAAGCTCTGATACCAACTGTGACGCCCCCAGAATAGGTATACAACACCCATTCTGAGTCGCCAAATACATGGTACAGAAAGCAAACTACAACTTCAATAATACAATTGTCGTGCAAAATACGACAACACATACTGTGAGTTTAAATACAAATATTGTCTTCTAGACAATATCCACACTCAAATAAATCCTCATTACAATTATTCAAACACTATTTTACAGAAATAGTGAGGACTGCTAATACATCTTTCTAGAACCATCACTCCATACCCCGACTAGATCCTGCTATGTTCTCACCTCCTGAGAAGAAAAATGGAACAAAAAGGAAAAGGGTGAGCTCAACTAGCCCAGTAAAGAATATTATGACTAAGATAATATACAACAAATTATCGTTAGTCTTCAACAGGGAAAAATCTGATAAAATATAATCGACAACAAGTTTTAGATCAACAACTGCAGCGGAAACAACAAACCATTAGAAGAGTCAAGTAGAGAAAGAATTCTACTATCTTCTAAGATTTAAAAGTCCATCATCAATATTTTATCCCTGTAACATCAATTAATAATCATCTTTAACCAAATATTCATCTTTGCACTACAGGCCAAAGATATTCATTTGTATCATCAGTCGGTCATGTTCATCTCAACACCTGTTCATCTTTGCACTACAGGCCAAAGATATTCATCAAGTAATTATACATCTTTGCACTACAGGCCAAAGATATTCAGTAATATCATCATTTAGGACTGAGGATGATGAAAAATATCTTAAAGAGAACGAATCCAATGAGACAGAAGGACAAATAGTAGGGATTCGTATAACAGTTTATCCAAGATCAATAATACTTCATAATAATCAATTGTGAAGCAGAATTCAAAAATAAAGATCAAAACATGGATACAATCAAAGATAGTAACCATAATAGACATCTTGGACAAAAAGGAAAAATTTTATTTTTCGGTGAATAGTGCCGTATTCGTGAATAGTGCCGTATACGTGAATAGTACCGTATACGTGAATAGTAACCCCGACACAAAAAGTTCCAAATTTGATAAAAACTCATATCAATATTTCAGCATAATGATATTGAAGAAAATAATATCATTTAAGAAGAAAATAATATCCCTTACCTCAAAATATCAGTACTTCTGGTCGGAATACCGGTATAAGGCTGAAAGAAACTTGCTCTGATGAATAGAAACTCTCAAAGTATCTAAATACTCACAAAATACACTCAATAATCTAGAGAGAGAAAGAGAGAAAACTTGTTTCTGGTGTGATTTTCAATTCTAACTTAGCCCTCTATTTATAGGAAAATTTTGGTAGGTTTGACCTGCAACCTGATGGCTTTACCTGCTACTATTCCCACCCACCACATTTGAAATATAATTCAGCACATTTCTTCACCAACCACAAGTGGGGCCCACCAATTCTAGAATTTTCCACCAAAATGATAAACTCCGAAAATTCAACAATTTCTGAACCAGTCATCTCGTAAAATTCATAATAAATCATACGTTCATTTTTAACGGTTCAAAATTTGTGGACATATACTCAACTTATATATGTATAACATATCCAAAAATTACCACGATCCAACGGTCGGATTAAAAATTATAACACCCGCAATATTTCTCAAAAACCCTGATTTGATTTTTTAATACCTCCATTCCGACAAAAATACTGATAAAACACCTCAACATTAACTCCTTCATTTTTAACCACAAAAATATATCCCTCATTTATATCCACATAAAATAAATATTTCCTTATCATATGAATCAATAATTAATTATTCACAAATAATATTACAGAATCACATTTATGACAACCAGGCCGTTCCCAGGAAAGAGGGGGCTTTCCAATAAGGATTTCTCCTTACTGGCGCGCAATTAGATGACCAAACCTCTCCTTAGACAGAACTTTCTAGACATTGCCAATAATGTTATCTAATAATATTATTCAAATAATATGAATTATTGATCTGATAAATGAAAATACTGTGCAGCAACAATTATTGAAACAACAATAATATAAAATATCAACGCAACAATTATTGAATCAATAAAATAAAATATTGAATAATAACTACTGTAACAATTATTGAGTAGTGCCTTCTTACGTAAGAATCAATAATTGGTGCAATACCGTGTGCTACTGTATTTTAACCACCGGGTATTCCAACAGTATTAACGGTAACAACTACGCCGTTATTTATAAACAACTTATACTTGTCGTTTTCTTCATCCAATCGCTTTCCGTTATGGGACCCATACAAGGCTGCGTCGTCGTACGAATATTCCCCGACAGCAAGAATATTCCACGACCAACCGAATATTCACCGACCAAAAATAAATATTTTATAACCATTTGCTTATTTTGCAAAATTTGCACATTTCACCCATAACCAAAGTATTATATCAAATTAACCCCTTATTATTCACAATAATATTTAGAGAAAATTTGATTTTATTCATTAATAAGTTGGGGTCTTACAATAATATTATTCAAATAATATGAATTATTAATCTGATAAATGAAAATACTGTGCAACAACAATTATTGAAACAACAATAATATAAAATATCAACGCAGCAATTATTGAATCAATAAAATAAAATATTGAATAATAACTACTGTAACAATTATTGAGTAGTGCCTTCTTACGTAAGAATCAATAATTGGTGCAATACCGTGTGCTACTGTATTTTAACCACCGGGTATTCCAACAGTATTAACGGTAACAACTACGCCGTTATGTATAAACAACTTATACTTGTCGTTTTCTTCATCCAATCGCTTTCCGTTATGGGGCCCACACAAGGCTGCGTCGTCGTACGAATATTCCCCGACAGCAAGAATATTCCATGACCAACCGAATATTCACCGACCAAAAATAAATATTTTATAACCACTTGCTTATTTTGCAAAATTTGCACATTTCACCCATAACCAAAGTATTATATCAAATTAACCCCTTATTATTCACAATAATATTTAGAGAAAATTTGATTTTATTCATTAATAAGTTGGGGTCTTACAGAAAGTGATATTGTTTGTTTATATTTCACAATTGATATATGTCCTAAAACAAGTTTGTAACTCTGTGGTTACTATCAAAACAATAGTTGGTTACCTTTTAATATATATTTGGTTACCAATTGAACATATCAAACAATGCAGCAAACACAACTTACTATCAGTAAACCTTGATATAGTGCATTTATATTAAGAGTACACTGTGCACTTGATAATTGTTCTAAATATAAAAAATATGGTGACCATAACATTAAACTATTTGGTTACTTATTTGTTATAACAGTAAACAAAATATAACAAACAAGTAACCAAATAATTAGATAAAAGTAATCAAAACAAAATTTAATGGTAACCAAAACATAAACAATCTCACATATAATTAAAGTGATATTGTTCCTTTAGACAACCAATGTATACTCTCACATATACATTTAACAATTGTTATATGTCCTGATACAATATTATAAATCTCTGTTTACTATCAAAAAATTAGTTGGTTACCCTTTTATACAAATTTAGTTACCAAACTGTACATTTCATCAAACTGGTACATAAAACAATTCATAAAGACAAAACAACAAGTTCCGAACTAATCAAAATCTGGAACAAATCTTTCTGGGAATTCTCTGTCAGTCTCATATCCATCCAACTGTTTGTTCCTCGCATGAATGTATAGGTTTGTGCATAACTTCTTCCGATATTTCGCAATAGGGAATGGAATAGGAATTTTATCAAACTTCTGGTGAATGACATGCTCAGCAAAACAAATCGTGAACATCCCACAATCACTGTACAAATGGACAAAAGATAAGAAAAATAAAAAAATAGAATCAACCTATAAATAATACATATCATTTTATGCAGTAACCAAACAGTTATATATAAAATTAACCAAAACATAAATTAAAGACAACTAAAACAAAAAAATAGTAACAAAAATATAACACAATAAGTAACCAAATATTTAGATAACAGTAACCAAATCCAATAACTGTATGTAAGACCCCAACTTATTAATGAATAAAATCAAATTTTCTCTAAATATTATTGTGAATAATAAGGGGTTAATTTGATATAATACTTTGGTTATGGGTGAAATGTGCAAATTTTGCAAAATAAGCAAGTGGTTATAAAATATTTATTTTTGGTCGGTGAATATTCGGTTGGTCGTGGAATATTCTTGCTGTCGGGGAATATTCGTACGACGACGCAGCCTTGTGTGGGCCCCATAACGGAAAGCGATTGGATGAAGAAAACGACAAGTATAAGTTGTTTATAAATAACGGCGTAGTTGTTACCGTTAATACTGTTAGAATACCCGGTGGTTAAAATACAGTAGCACGCGGTATTGCACCAATTATTGATTCTTACGTAAGAAGGCACTACTCAATAATTGTTACAGTAGTTATTATTCAATATTTTATTTTATTGATTCAATAATTGTTGCGTTGATATTTTATATTATTGTTGTTTCAATAATTGTTGCTGCACAGTATTTTCATTTATCAGATCAATAATTCATATTATTTGAATAATATTATTAGATAACATTATTGGCAATGTCTAGAAAGTTCTGTCTAAGGAGAGGTTTGGTCATCTAATTGCGCGCCAGTAAGGAGAAATCCTTATTGGAAAGCCCCCTCTTTCCTGGGAACGGCCTGGTTGTCATAAATGTGATTCTGTAATATTATTTGTGAATAATTAATTATTGATTCATATGATAAGGAAATATTTATTTTATGTGGATATAAATGAGGGATATATTTTTGTGGTTAAAAATGAAGGAGTTAATGTTGAGGTGTTTTATCAGTATTTTTATCGGAATGGAGGTATTAAAAAATCAAATCAGGGTTTTTGAGAAATATTGCGGGTGTTATAATTTTTAATCCGACCGTTGGATCGTGGTAATTTTTGGATATGTTATACATATATAAGTTGAGTATATGTCCACAAATTTTGAACCGTTAAAAATGAACGTATAATTTATTATGAATTTTACGAGATGACTGGTTCAGAAATTGTTGAATTTTCGGAGTTTATCATTTTGGTGGAAAATTCTAGAATTGGTGGGCCCCACTTATGGTTGGTGAAGAAATATGCTGAATTATATTTCAAATGTGGTGGGTGGGAATAGTAGCAGGTAAAGCCATCAGGTTGCAGGTCAAACCTACCAAAATTTTCCTATAAATAGAGGGCTAAGTTAGAATTGAAAATCACACCAGAAACAAGTTTTCTCTCTTTCTCTCTCTAGATTATTGAGTGTATTTTGTGAGTATTTAGATACTTTGAGAGTTTCTATTCATCAGAGCAAGTTTCTTTCAGCCTTATACCGGTATTCCGACCAGAAGTACTGATATTTTGAGGTAAGGGATATTATTTTCTTCTTAAATGATATTATTTTCTTCAATATCATTATGCTGAAATATTGATATGAGTTTTTATCAAATTTGGAACTTTTTGTGTCGGGGTTACTATTCACGTATACGGTACTATTCACGTATACGACACTATTCACGAATACGGCACTATTCACCGAAAAATAAAATTTTTCCTTTTTGTCCAAGATGTCTATTATGGTTACTATCTTTGATTGTATCCATGTTTTGATCTTTATTTTTGAATTCTGCTTCACAATTGATTATTATGAAGTATTATTGATCTTGGATAAACTGTTATACGAATCCCTACTATTTGTCCTTCTGTCTCATTGGATTCGTTCTCTTTAAGATATTTTTCATCATCCTCAGTCCTAAATGATGATATTACTGAATATCTTTGGCCTGTAGTGCAAAGATGTATAATTACTTGATGAATATCTTTGGCCTGTAGTGCAAAGATGAACAGGTGTTGAGATGAACATGACCGACTGATGATACAAATGAATATCTTTGGCCTGTAGTGCAAAGATGAATATTTGGTTAAAGATGATTATTAATTGATGTTACAGGGATAAAATATTGATGATGGACTTTTAAATCTTAGAAGATAGTAGAATTCTTTCTCTACTTGACTCTTCTAATGGTTTGTTGTTTCCGCTGCAGTTGTTGATCTAAAACTTGTTGTCGATTATATTTTATCAGATTTTTCCCTGTTGAAGACTAACGATAATTTGTTGTATATTATCTTAGTCATAATATTCTTTACTGGGCTAGTTGAGCTCACCCTTTTCCTTTTTGTTCCATTTTTCTTCTCAGGAGGTGAGAACATAGCAGGATCTAGTCGGGGTATGGAGTAATGGTTCTAGAAAGATGTATTAGCAGTCCTCACTATTTCTGTAAAATAGTGTTTGAATAATTGTAATGAGGATTTATTTGAGTGTGGATATTGTCTAGAAGACAATATTTGTATTTAAACTCACAGTATGTGTTGTCGTATTTTGCACGACAATTGTATTATTGAAGTTGTAGTTTGCTTTCTGTACCATGTATTTGGCGACTCAGAATGGGTGTTGTATACCTATTCTGGGGGCGTCACAGTTGGTATCAGAGCTTAGGGATATGATCCCTGGCTGAGATGTGAGACAAGAACTAGGAGGGGAGAGACGGGAAATTCCTTCGCTAGTATGACCTGACTAAGTTTATTTGGTGTTTATTTGGTCGGTCAGAGTATAGGGATAATATATGACATGACTATTAACCCTTGTTTTATGGCAGTATTTAAGAATGGCAGCTGAGAACGTTAATAATGGAGTAAATCAGACCGTGGAGACACCTTTGATCACTACCCAGGGGAACGTGCAACAGGAAGGCAATATTCCTCCTGTAAACAACGTTACCGAGCAAACGATGAATGATGGAATGTTTAGGAGCTTTTTGCAGTTCATGCAAAATCAGACGAGGGAGACTCGTGTGCAGAATACGGGTGGAAATGATAACAACGCGCGGTTTGTCACAGCTAAGCAGTTCAAGGAATTGGGACCACCAGAATTTAAGGGAAAGCCGGATCCGATCATGGCGGAAACGTGGGTCAAGCAAATTACCAAGATATTCGATGTCTTGGGATGCACGGAGGAACAGAAGGTTCCATTCGCTACCTTTATGTTCCGCGGTGAGGCAGACTACTGGTGGGAGTCTGTGAAGCGTACCCAGCCTGACGCACTCAATATGTCCTGGGAAACGTTTCAGAAACTGTTCAATGACAAGTACTTTCCCGAAAGTATTCGTCATATGAAGGAGGTTGAGTTTATTAGACTGGAACAAAACAACATGACGGTGTCCCAGTACGAGGCGAAGTTTGCAGAGTTATCCAGGTTTGCACCTCATTTGGTCGAAAATGAGGAACGAATGACGCGGATGTTTCTGAGAGGTTTAAAACCTGAGATTCGTCAATACCTTATCTCTCATAAATTTTCTTTATATTCAGATGTTGTAAACAGGGCTCAATTATTAGAGCGAGATAATGAGTATGTGCAACCGAGGGACCACAACCAGGGTCATACCGGTGGCGGCAGTCATCGAAGCAATGAAAACCAGCAGGGAGGAAAACATTCGGACAAAAGCGGTAACCACTCTGGTGGTAATCGTGGTCGTGATAATAGAAGGAGCGAGTCGGGAGGAGATTTCAAGAAGAGAAGGTACAACAATGATAACGTGAAGACGTCAGCACAAACATCAACTGTTTCTAGGGGAGGAGAACGACCACCGGTCGTATGTTACAAATGTGGGAAAGAGGGACATATCAGCCCAAACTGCCCACAACAATCCAAGGTATGTTATAACTGTGGAAAGGAAGGTCATATAGCTCGAGAGTGTTCTGTAGCAAAACCAAGTTCAGCGGGGATGGTGACTCCAAAAGTTATCCCGGATAAGTCGAAATCAGCGGTTCCTGGAAGGGCGTTTGTCGTTACTGGCCAAAACGCGAGAAACCCGAACGAGGTGATCACGGGTAAGCTAATCTTGAATTCTTGCGAAGTTTATACTTTACTAGATACCGGTTCTACCCATTCTTTTATCTCTCCTGCTTGTGCTCAACGTTTAAACTTGACTCCGGAGAAATTGGACTTTAACTTATCTGTTGAAACTCCGTTGGGTGAAACCTTCGTTACATCTACAGTTTATAAATCTTGCATGATCCAAGTTGGCACTATCACATTACCTGTTGATCTTATCTCTTTAAAGATACTTGCTTTTGATGTGATTTTAGGAATTGATTGGTTAACCACTCATCATGCTAAAATTGATTGTTTTCGTAAGGTTGTTAGTTTTCATATTCCTAACCAACCTGTCATACGAATTCAAACTACTAAACCACTAAAATCAGTCACTGTCATATCAAGCCACAAAGCTATTCGTTTATTGAAAAACGGATGTCAAGCTTTCTTAGCCCATGTTATGGATTTGAACAAAGACAAGTCAGATTTGAATAATATTTCTATTGTTAGAGAATTTTCCGATGTATTTCCTGAAGAACTTCCCGGTCTACCCCCGGAACGAGAAATTGAATTCTTTATTGACCTTGAACCCGGTACAAAGCCCATTTCTAAAACCCCATATCGAATGGCTCCTATTGAACTTCAGGAGTTAAAAGTCCAACTACAGGAGTTGTTGGACATCGGTTTTATTCGTCCTAGTACGTCTCCTTGGGGTGCTCCTGTTTTATTCGTAAAGAAGAAAGACGGGAGTATGCGACTTTGTATTGACTATCGAGAATTGAACCATGTCACCATCAAGAATAGGTATCCGCTACCTCGCATTGATGACCTGTTTGACCAGTTGCAAGGAGCACAATTCTTTTCAAAGATCGATCTTCGTTCTGGATATCATCAGCTGAAGATTAAAACTGAGGATATTCCAAAGACTGCCTTCAGAACTCGGTACGGGCATTATGAATTCTTAGTAATGTCTTTTGGATTGACTAATGCTCCTGCTGCCTTCATGGATATGATGAACCGTGTATTCAAAGAATATTTGGATCAGTTCGTTGTTGTCTTTATTGATGACATCCTCATCTATTCCAAAAGCCGTGAAGATCATGAGCGCCATTTGAAGCTGGTACTGCAAAGGCTTCGTGAAAATAAGCTATATGCCAAACTGAAGAAATGCGAGTTCTGGCTTGAGGAAGTAGCATTCCTTGGGCACGTGGTGTCAAAACATGGAGTATCTGTCGACCCGGCGAAGATTGAAGCCATACAAAGTTGGGAGCAACCGAAGTCGGTAACCGAAGTACGTAGCTTTCTGGGCTTAGCTGGTTATTATCGGAGATTTGTGGAAGGATTTTCTCGAATCGCTACTCCGTTAACTCAGCTGACTCGGAAAGATACAAAATTCGTATGGAGTGAGGAATGCGAGAAGAGTTTCCAAGAACTCAAGAGGAGACTCATTTCGGCACCTGTTTTGACAATACCATCTGGTTCGGATGGATTTGTTATCTACAGCGATGCTTCAGGCAAAGGGTTAGGATGTGTTCTCATGCAACATGGGAAAGTCATAGCCTATGCCTCACGACAACTCAAAGAATATGAGAGGAATTATCCTACTCATGATTTGGAGTTGGCAGCAGTCGTTTTTGCGTTGAAGATCTGGAGACACTACCTGTATGGGGAGAAAGTGGAGATCTATACAGATCATAAAAGCCTCAAATATTTCTTCACCCAAAAGGAACTCAACATGCGGCAACGACGTTGGCTTGAGCTGTTGAAAGATTACGATCATACCATCCAATACCATCCTGGAAAAGCAAACGTAGTAGCTGACGCATTGAGTAGAAGATCATATGCGGGTACGAGTGCAATGTTTTTAACACAAAGGCCCATTTTGTATGACTTGCAAAGGATGGAGATAGAGATGAAGGCTCCAAGTACCCACATGATGATATCAAATATACGAGTAGAACCGACTTTAATCGATAAAGTTAAAGCTGCTCAAGCTACGGATATAGAGCTGATGCGTATGAAGAAGAAAGTGCAAGAAGGTGCTATTCCAGAAGCAAGAATCGATGAAGAAGGAATACTTCGAGTCAACTCCAGACTTTGTGTTCCTAACGATTTTGACTTGAAGCATAGAATAATGATGGAGGCACACAACACACCGTTTGCAATCCATCCTGGGAGTACCAAAATGTATCACGATCTTCGACATACATTTTGGTGGAGCAATATGAAAAGAGAGATCGCGGAGTTTATCTCGAGATGTTTAACTTGTCAACGTGTAAAAGCGGAGCATCAAGTACCAAAGGGTCCATTGCAACCACTTGAGATTCCGAAATGGAAGTGGGAACACATTACTATGGATTTTGTTACAGGTCTTCCCAAGGTTTCTCAAGGCATAGATGCGATTTGGGTTATTGTTGATAGATTAACCAAGTCCGCTCATTTCTTGCCGATACGTGAGACTTATTCCCTTGAACGTCTTGCTAGTATGTACGTGAACGAGATTGTGAGATTGCATGGCATGCCAGTATCCATAGTTTCGGATCGTGACCCAAGATTCACTTCACGATTTTGGGTTAGCTTGCAGAAAGCTATGGGCACGGATTTACGATTCAGTTCAGCATACCATCCTCAAACGGACGGACAATCAGAGAGGACTATTCAAACTCTTGAAGATCTATTAAGACTTTGTGTCTTAGATCTCAAAGGGAGTTGGGATAAGTACCTACCATTGGTGGAATTCTCCTACAACAACAGTTATCAGGCGAGCATAGGTATGGCTCCATTTGAGGCGTTGTATGGAAGAAAATGTCGTTCTCCAGTATGCTGGGACGAGGTGGGTGAAGCAACATTGTTGGGACCAGAGTTGGTACGCATTACTACAGAGAAGATCCAAACGATTCGACAACGTATACAAACGGCACAGGATCGACAAAAGAGTTATGCGGATCTTCATCGGAAGGACGTGGAATTTAATATTGGGGATCATGTATTGTTACGTGTTGCACCATGGAAGGGAGTTACAAGATTTGGGAAGAGAGGAAAGCTCAATCCAAGATTTGTTGGTCCATTTGAGATTCTTGAGCGAATAGGAAATGTGGCATATAGACTCGCATTACCTCCAAGCATGTCTCGTGTTCATAATGTTTTTCACATATCTATGCTTCGTAAATATGTTAAAGACCCGAACCACATTATTGAGTTAGAACCAGACGAGATAGCTGAAGATTTAACGTACGAGGAGGTACCTGTTAAGATCTTGGATAGGAAAGAGCATGTCCTACGCACGAAGGTTATACCACAAGTTAAGGTTTTGTGGAGAAACCATGCTATTGAAGAAATGACCTGGGAGTTGGAATCAGAAATGAAAGCGAGGTATCCTCACCTTTTTGAAACATCAGGTACGTACGTCAATTTCGAGGACGAAATTTCATAAGGAGGGGAGGTTGTAAGACCCCAACTTATTAATGAATAAAATCAAATTTTCTCTAAATATTATTGTGAATAATAAGGGGTTAATTTGATATAATACTTTGGTTATGGGTGAAATGTGCAAATTTTGCAAAATAAGCAAGTGGTTATAAAATATTTATTTTTGGTCGGTGAATATTCGGTTGGTCGTGGAATATTCTTGCTGTCGGGGAATATTCGTACGACGACGCAGCCTTGTGTGGGCCCCATAACGGAAAGCGATTGGATGAAGAAAACGACAAGTATAAGTTGTTTATAAATAACGGCGTAGTTGTTACCGTTAATACTGTTGGAATACCCGGTGGTTAAAATACAGTAGCACACGGTATTGCACCAATTATTGATTCTTACGTAAGAAGGCACTACTCAATAATTGTTACAGTAGTTATTATTCAATATTTTATTTTATTGATTCAATAATTGTTGCGTTGATATTTTATATTATTGTTGTTTCAATAATTGTTGCTGCACAGTATTTTCATTTATCAGATCAATAATTCATATTATTTGAATAATATTATTAGATAACATTATTGGCAATGTCTAGAAAGTTCTGTCTAAGGAGAGGTTTGGTCATCTAATTGCGCGCCAGTAAGGAGAAATCCTTATTGGAAAGCCCCCTCTTTCCTGGGAACGGCCTGGTTGTCATAAATGTGATTCTGTAATATTATTTGTGAATAATTAATTATTGATTCATATGATAAGGAAATATTTATTTTATGTGGATATAAATGAGGGATATATTTTTGTGGTTAAAAATGAAGGAGTTAATGTTGAGGTGTTTTATCAGTATTTTTATCGGAATGGAGGTATTAAAAAATCAAATCAGGGTTTTTGAGAAATATTGCGGGTGTTATAATTTTTAATCCGACCGTTGGATCGTGGTAATTTTTGGATATGTTATACATATATAAGTTGAGTATATGTCCACAAATTTTGAACCGTTAAAAATGAACGTATGATTTATTATGAATTTTACGAGATGACTGGTTCAGAAATTGTTGAATTTTCGGAGTTTATCATTTTGGTGGAAAATTCTAGAATTGGTGGGCCCCACTTGTGGTTGGTGAAGAAATGTGCTGAATTATATTTCAAATGTGGTGGGTGGGAATAGTAGCAGGTAAAGCCATCAGGTTGCAGGTCAAACCTACCAAAATTTTCCTATAAATAGAGGGCTAAGTTAGAATTGAAAATCACACCAGAAACAAGTTTTCTCTCTTTCTCTCTCTAGATTATTGAGTGTATTTTGTGAGTATTTAGATACTTTGAGAGTTTCTATTCATCAGAGCAAGTTTCTTTCAGCCTTATACCGGTATTCCGACCAGAAGTACTGATATTTTGAGGTAAGGGATATTATTTTCTTCTTAATGATATTATTTTCTTCAATATCATTATGCTGAAATATTGATATGAGTTTTTATCAAATTTGGAACTTTTTGTGTCGGGGGTTACTATTCACGTATACGGCACTATTCACGTATACGGCACTATTCACGAATACGGCACTATTCACCGAAAAATAAAATTTTCCCTTTTTGTCCAAGATGTCTATTATGGTTACTATCTTTGATTGTATCCATGTTTTGATCTTTATTTTTGAATTCTGCTTCACAATTGATTATTATGAAGTATTATTGATCTTGGATAAACTGTTATACGAATCCCTACTATTTGTCCTTCTGTCTCATTGGATTCGTTCTCTTTAAGATATTTTTCATCATCCTCAGTCCTAAATGATGATATTACTGAATATCTTTGGCCTGTAGTGCAAAGATGTATAATTACTTGATGAATATCTTTGGCCTGTAGTGCAAAGATGAACAGGTGTTGAGATGAACATGACCGACTGATGATACAAATGAATATCTTTGGCCTGTAGTGCAAAGATGAATATTTGGTTAAAGATGATTATTAATTGATGTTACAGGGATAAAATATTGATGATGGACTTTTAAATCTTAGAAGATAGTAGAATTCTTTCTCTACTTGACTCTTCTAATGGTTTGTTGTTTCCGCTGCAGTTGTTGATCTAAAACTTGTTGTCGATTATATTTTATCAGATTTTTCCCTGTTGAAGACTAACGATAATTTGTTGTATATTATCTTAGTCATAATATTCTTTACTGGGCTAGTTGAGCTCACCCTTTTCCTTTTTGTTCCATTTTTCTTCTCAGGAGGTGAGAACATAGCAGGATCTAGTCGGGGTATGGAGTAATGGTTCTAGAAAGATGTATTAGCAGTCCTCACTATTTCTGTAAAATAGTGTTTGAATAATTGTAATGAGGATTTATTTGAGTGTGGATATTGTCTAGAAGACAATATTTGTATTTAAACTCACAGTATGTGTTGTCGTATTTTGCACGACAATTGTATTATTGAAGTTGTAGTTTGCTTTCTGTACCATGTATTTGGCGACTCAGAATGGGTGTTGTATACCTATTCTGGGGGCGTCACACTGTAAATACACAAAATCAGAATTAAACAGTTATTAGTAACCAATATAAAAAAATTTATACCAAAAATAGTAATATATACTAAACCCAGTAACCAAATACATACTAAACAAGTAACCGAATAATTCTATAATGGTAACCAAACAATCTTTTAATGGTAACCAATACATAAACAACCTATACACTAAACCCAGTTTATTAAACCATGTATACTAGGCAAAAACATATTAAACATAACAACATAAAAAGGAAGCCAAATTCCCAACTTAAGAAAACATAAATGGTATCAAAATAATAAGCTTACAGTATCAAAATACATACTAACAAGTAACCAAGTAATTACATAATGGTAATCATAAGCAAACTGAATGTAATCAAGTCAGCATTACGTCACTAACCATATAATGTAATCAATAATAATTTAAGCAAACTGAATAAACTAAACAAATACATAGTAAACAAATATAATAAAAAGTAACAAATAATTTTCTTCAATGAAACATTAACATAAATCAAATAATACAAACTAGTAACCAAACTGTAATATGATAGTAACCAAAACCTGATATAACAGTAACCAAAATATAATATCACAGTAACCAAATACATACTAATAAGTAACCAAATCATTAAAAGTTTACAGTAACCAAATATATACTAACAAGTAACCAAATAATTATGATTTTACATTAACCAAATACATACTAATAAAAAAATCACAGTAACCAAATATATATATATATATACTAATAAGTAACCAACCCATAAAAGTAACACACTAATATAATATAACAGTAACCAAATACATACTACTAAGTAACCAAATCATTATAAGTTTACATTAACCAAATACATACTAATAAGTAACCAAATAATTATGATTTTACAGTAACCAAATACATACTAATAAGTAACCAAATAATTATATACTGGTAACCATAAGAAAATTTAAATTAACACACCTTTAAAATTCTCTGTGTTGGAATTATATTCTGGATAAACACTTGTCCTTTGGTCTTAATTACAGGAATATCAAACTGAGAATCTGACTGCACTTCAGAATGCTTCAAATCACTGTGTATCACCAGCCTATTCTCATTCTTACTCGATTTCCGACCTACATCCTTTTCCTTCCCCTTCCTATCAACAGCATACTTCTTCACTTCCTTGACAGAATCACGCTCCGATATTCTCTTCCTCTTCTCATCCTTCTTCCTTGTATCAACCATTCTATACAAAAAATAAAAAATAACACAAACCCACACAACAATCAACAATACATTCGACTGATAAACTACATTAATATATAATACGTTAAACTATTTTAAAATAACTGACCTGAAAATATACACAACCAGAATCGAAAGCGAAGAAGAATAAACCAACTGGAACACTATGTAATCACGATAACAAGAAACAACGATGGTGAAGAAAACAAAACACAAACGAAATGACTTTGAACTTCGAGAAAAAGACGAACGACGAGAGACGAACAGCAAGAGACGAACGGAAAGAAAAAAGTGGAAAGAGAAAAGAGGGTTTTAGCGTGTAAAGAATACGAAGAGTCCTACAAATAATATACGGCGGTAATCACGCATTTTAAAAAATATGCCCCATTAACAATCCCTTAAATTAAGGACTCATAATTATAATAATATTGTAAATAAAATTACAAAAGTGTAATATTTTTGTAATTATTTTATGGATGTAAGATTTTTGTAATTATTTTCTAAAATGTACTAACAAATGTAATTAATCCTATTTAATATTATCATATATAGCTACTAAAAAATATATTATAATCATTTTTTGTTTGAATATATATTTCATTGATATGCATTAAACCCTATGACAAAATCCTTACCCTAATGTTCCATATTTAATTAAATACTTTATTCATTCTAAAACATATAATATTAATGCTTGTCTTAATTTTGAATTAGTCAGTAAAAAATATTTTTAATCTCAAAATTAATATTAATTTGTTATCTATAAATAATTTATACTATTGAAAAAAGATTTAAATTTGAAAAAATAAAATTGATATTATATTTTTGAACGAGAGGGTAAGAACTTTATTATAGGTAATTAAGACAATAGTAGTATGAAAAATATTGCCGATTATTTGCAAAACAGGTTAGGATGACATAGATAGGGTTAGTTGTATTATTAATTCTGCCTCATTTAAAAAATTCCGACAACCCGCGTAACTGAGGAGGCCGTTGACCCCAAAAAGGAGATCGAAAACACCAGGTAATTAAATCACCTTTTTATTTTAGAACAACTTGAAAATTTTGTCAACTTTACGGCTCTAAACCACTAACCATAGAAGATTAGAAAAAGGTCACGATTGGAAACAGCTTTTTTCTCACAATCGCAATCATTAATTCAAAAAGATTAGTATATAGTTTATGAAACCAAATTAAGTCAAGTTGGCTAGCCAAGTCATTTCCCATTCAACCAAATTTCATAGACTTAGAAACTCCTTTCCCACTAATATAATACATTATTACTTTACATACACACACATATATATATATATATATATATATATATATATATATATATTGGCTAAGGCTAATTAGCAAGAACTTAGTAAAATAACCTAGTTTTATTTTTAGGGTTAAGTTTTATATAAAAAAATTGAAAATTATAACTTTTATACTAAATTACGACGTTTTGTTAAGTAGTCTGACTAAACTTGACTTTTTTATATATAATTCAAGATTTTTTATCAGAAAAATAAAAAACATAATCCTAAAAATAAAACTACATCGTTTTACTAAGATTTTACGTTAGCCAAATTTTATTAAGACATATATTAGATTACTTTTTCTCATATATATATATATATATATATATATATATATATATATATATATATATATATATACAACCTTAATATATACATACACGTTTACAGTATTTTGGTCAAAACGCACACATACAAGTAGTAGATATATGTGGATGTGAAATCCACACACAAACATACGTGTACATATATAAAGAGAGACAGAAACAAAGAATAATATAGAAGCTTTTCAATCATATATATATATATATAGATATATATATATATATATATATATATAAAGGAGTTGCAAACCTCTACCTCTTTGTAGGGTAGAGAAACTACTCAAACCATTTGAATAATATCGGTTTTATTTCTTATATAGAGCTCTCTAAATATATATATATATATATATATATATATATATATATATATATCTTCTCCATTTTCAGTAGCATTCAAATTAAATTATTTTTATTTTTCTCGTTCCAATTCGCATTCCAGTCGGCTAACCAAACGCACCACAAACCCTTTATACACCGGAAGAAAAAATGACTATCAAGAAGATAGCATGGAAATCTTTGCTTCCAAGTTGTGGCAAGATTGAGAATTCGTCGTCGTGTAAGTCTAAGACTACGAAAGTGGTTCCAAAACCTTCTTCATTTCAAAGGATTTCTCTATCGGATATTAGTTCTTCCACACTTTCGGAGGACTTGTCTAATTCCCTAGTAGGGTCTAATCTTCATGTTTTTACGCTAGCTGAACTTAAAGTGATCACACATAGCTTTTCGTCGAGTAATTTTCTTGGCGAAGGAGGGTTTGGACCGGTTCATAAAGGGTTTGTTGATGACAAGCTTAGGCCTGGTTTGAAGGCTCAGCCTGTTGCTGTTAAACTTCTTGATTTGGACGGCATGCAAGGCCATAAGGAGTGGCTGGTAATTAAATATAGTTATTATTATTTTCACTATTTAAAATACCTTTTTTTTGGTTTAGTTAGTTGACGAAGTTTTGAAGAGTTTGTTATGTATATTGATTTTGCAGACTGAAGTGATATTTCTTGGGCAATTAAGGCATCCACATTTGGTGAAGTTGATTGGGTACTGTTGTGAAGATGAACACAGGCTTTTGGTTTATGAATATATGCCCCGAGGCAGCTTAGAGAATCAGCTCTTCAGAAGTACGTCTCTTTCTGTTAATTCACTTTGTAAGTAGTTTGTATGTAATGATAGTGTTATTTGACTTTTTTTAATTTTTAAGATGTGGTTATGCTAACTCTCACTGTATATGAGTGAAAAAAACCCAAAGCTGTAATAAGAATCTTTAATTACTTCTGGACAAGTACATATTATTGTTCATCATTTTCATAGGTTTTCTATTTTTTTGGACCTGTAAGTCTTAAGAAAAATGGCATGATCCAGGCTTTTTGTCAATAAAACAAGATATAATAGTTTAATGAGAAAATGGTGGAAGAAAAAGTCAAAACTTGTGGTTGCTTTTGGATAGTTGACATTACAAGAACCGTACGTACGTTAGCTAGCCTCTATATTTCAAAATCAAGACTTTGTATCATATATATATATATATATATATTCATATGTAATTAACTGTCCAAAGACGAATTCCTTAATTAGTATTGTGATCTAGCCATGAATCATCTCAGTACTTTATACAAGTCAAAAGAATTTAATTACCAACTGGCCAGGCTAACTTTTTCAAGAAAAGAATTTTCATTCAAGTGATAATTATTTACAAATGTAACTCAAAATATTAATTGACCTTGATTTCAGAATACTCGATGTCACTTCCATGGTCGACAAGAATGAAAATTCTTCTTGGTGCCGCAAAAGGCCTTGCTTTCCTCCATGAAGCTGAAAAACCTGTTATATATCGCGATTTCAAAGCTTCCAACATTTTGCTGGATTCTGTAAGCTTCTTCCCCAATATGTCGAGCCTTTTCTTCTTCACCTTGTTTTGATTTTCATTACTGAATTTTCTTTCATGTTATTTTTCAGGACTACACCGCTAAGCTCTCGGATTTTGGGCTTGCGAAGGATGGTCCAGAAGGAGATGAGACGCATGTTTCCACACGAGTTATGGGCACTCATGGCTATGCTGCCCCTGAATACATCATGACTGGTAATTAACTTCATCTTTTTCATTAATTACGATTTTTACACTCTCTCTAATAGGCTAACGGTTTAAGTTTTTAGAGCAGTCGGTAACTTAACATGATATCTGTCAACCTAATTAATTAAGGAATTTATGCCAAGTTTGAATGATTTAGAATGCTACTAATTCTTGCATGCGAATTTGAATTGTTTTTTTCAGGTCACTTGACAGCAGCAAGTGATGTTTATAGCTTTGGAGTGTTAGTTTTGGAGCTAATAACAGGGCGAAGGTCAGTGGACAAGAGCCGGCCTAGAAAAGAACAATGCTTAGTAGAATGGGCAAGATCATCCTTGAGAGAAGCACGAAAACTAAGCCGGATAATGGACCCTAGGCTTGAAGGGCAATATTCAGAAATCGGGGCTCAAAAGGCGGCTGATTTGGCTTATCAATGCCTTAACCACAAACCAAAGTTCAGACCAACCATGAGTACAGTGGTCAAAACCTTAGAGCCATTGAAGGATTTTGATGTCACTGCAGTCTCTCCGTTTGTGTACACAGCAGCTCCATCACCGTCTCAGTCAAGGTCAGGGCAGTGGAGTAAATCACCAAAATCTTCAGCTATTTTATGAGGAACTGATCTAATCCAAAATGTCAAGAATGGGTAATTAAGAAGCCCATTGAAGTTTAGAATAAAAAAGTATAGGCTAGTAGAAATGTATATCATGCCAAAGCTAGTCTTATGATCCATGATTTTCTTGGATTGTGTCCAGTGTAAGAAAATCCTGTGAGAACAGGTTGGATTTGTTTTTTTAATTTATTCTTTGATTTTTGGATTTTGTCAAATGTTTATGAAAAGGAAGACTTTTGAGTTACCAGTTTGAATAGAACAGTACTGCGATATAATTGATGACTTAGTGCTCGCTCCTTGTCAATCATTTTGGAAAAAGAAAAGAAAGAGTAAACCCTTTGTTTAATACTCGTTTTGAAGTAGGCTCATGTTTTTTTCAATAAAATCCCCTGTTTTTTTGTTTGTTGTTATACGTTTAATCGTATAATATTGGTTGTAAATATCCCGCGAAACATCAAGTAAATGTACGCTGCATTGCCATCCTGCCCACACAGGACTAATTCATCTGCATATATAATTTTTTCTCTGCTTTAATATCAAGAATGGTGCACAATTGTTAGCTGGCATACATTACATAGATGTGTATATACAATTTTCTTAACTAGTCCCTCTAGTAAATAACTTGTTAATAGTACTTGTATAGTTGTATGCTACGAGTAACACGAAAAATAAAATCGCACCTTTCTGCAACACAAATATATTCAAAGGAATTGAGACATTTAGAGCTGAATAGCTGAGCCAGCCGTGAGTGTGATAAATTGAAAGGCCTTGGCGCTAATAAGGTTCATATGGAACCCATGTTATGCTGCTGCCGGATCTGGTTAACTTGATGGTAAGTTGGTTATTTGACCAATACAATGCTGACACACAGAAAGATATCACATTTCACCTTCATGTCGACACTATATTAGTCAATTGACCAAAATCAACTTCATATTAATCACCCCGATGCTGCCAACTGCTATAGCTGCTGGCTAGGAAGCCAAAACATAGAAATAAGTCTTGAAAGTTGCTTTGTCATGACTCATGAGGCCACTGTAACTGGGCATGACCCAAATTTGAGACCTGCAATAAGTGTCCATATTTTGGTACAGTTTGTGGACTGCAGCACAATCTTTATAGGCTTCTCTGCATCTTGCGGTTTTTTCTTGAAAGCATGTTTAATTAGTTTGTCTTTTGCTACATCTATCTGAAAAATAACAAGAAGTTAGTACCAAACTAAGTAATTCCATTTGAGTCCTTTATGTGAACAGTAAATGAGTCACTGTTCATGTGCATGAATGGTGATAAAACTAACAAAAATAAGTGAGAAAAATAATAGTAGTTCCCTACAAAATACTATCTGGATTTCGAATTAGAAGATTAGTATTGACTTTATAAAAGTTAATTTTGTTAGAAATGGAATTTGAATGAGAAAATTGACTCGGGTCGGGTCATGGTCGTGACGGGCGGGTTCGTGATATATATTTTTTATCATCACAAAACTACGTCGTTTTGACGACGGTTATATGCAAATTTTCCTATAAATAAACGGTGTGGGAAAGCATTTAAAACATAACAAATTTTCCCTCTCGTTCTGAAAATTTCAGTCCCGTTCCGTTCTGCAAAAAATTCTCGTTCCCCGTTCTGTCAGAAAATTCTCGTTCCGTTCTTAATTATTTCCCATTCCGTTCCTCGTTTTTCCCGTTTTCCGTTCCATTCTCTGTTGGCAAAGTGTGCAGTGCGCTGCTCTTCATTTCCTTCCAGTATCATTAAGTAAGTTGTAATTACATGCATCATTTGCATCATTATTGAAAAAGTTCGGTACATAATATAAAAATTGGTTCGATGAATTCTTAATTTTGTAATGCTACTAATTAAGAATTGAAATCCGTTTTATCTTGGGAAGCAATTATTCAAGTACCCTTAGCATCTGTGGGGGAATAAATTTGCTTTAAGGAGACTTTGTGAATTCAAAGGACTCGGATTTATTTTATTTATGTTATGCATAATTTATTATTATTATATTTATATGCATTATTAAATAATAGTATATATTACAGATAACAATCTTAAAACAAATTTATTATTCTGTAAATATAGTAGTATTTAATTGCATGTTAATATGTATTCGTTAATTGCAGAAAATTGGAATTATGTAATTGCATATTACCAACGAAATTCGTTAATTGCATGTTACCAACTGATTTTTTTTTTTTATAATTGATGTGTACTTGTTTGATAAACAATACAAAACCACTAAATTGTCAATCTGTAATCATTAATGTCTATTCATGCATTGTCTATTATATAGTGATATAATACTAAGTTGTTCGTTTTAAATGGCATTCATTCACTTTATTGATATTCTGGAAAGTTAAAGTCACTCATTTTTTGGTTTTTATTTTTTCCTTGTACGGTGTACTAAATAATAAATTAATAATTTCTAATTGTAGTATTATGTTATCTGTTTTTTTTAAACCAGAAAATCGTTTTAAAAAAACAACAAAAAAAACAGTAATTAAACAAAATAGAGTTACATAGTATTATGTATTTTCTAAAGTTCCTTTACTGTTTGAGTTCAAATGCTTAGAAAATTTGAATTATTATAAAGTTCCTTTACTGTTAAGAACGCCACTTGTTATATTTGTTTCTTTACCGTTAATCATTTCATGTTTAATAAATTACTGTATTGCATGTTTACCGTTGGTTTTTTAATTATTATCGTTGGTGTTATTTTCCTTTCTTATATAAAAGAATAGGAAAAGCTGATTATATACACACTCTCAAAAAGCAAGCAGTGTTCATATGTCACTTGTTAATAATATTCTGTTATTTCTAATATTGTTTAAATATATACGTGTAGTATATATAATATTTTGTTTATATATATTCTGTAAGACCCCAACTTATTAATGAATAAAATTAAATTTTCTCTAAATATTATTGTGAATAATAAGAGGTTAATTTGATATAATACTTTGGTTATGGGTGAAATGTGCAAATTTTACAAAATAAGCAAGTGGTTATAAAATATTCATTTTGTCGGGGAATATTCGTTTGGCCGTGGAATATTCTTGCTGTCGGGGAATATTCGTACGACGGCGCAGCCTTGTGTGGGCCCCATTAGGGGTGCTCATCGGTAAAATACCGGCCCGAACCGAACCGAACCGATTACCAAAACTACTGATAATTGGGTACCGATACCGGAACCGAATGAACCGGTAAACCGAACCGAATAGTCGGTTCGGTACCGGACCGGTTTCCGGTTTTTACCGACTTGTACCGAAATTTCAACCCAACCAATTTCAGCCCAAAAACAAGATTTTTAGCCCAAAAACTTTCAACCCAAAACTTTAAATACTGACTTAAATTTTTAAGCCCAAAATTATGTCTGCCCAAAAGCTTAGTAAGATAGACCTATTACAGCCCAAACACAAAATTATAAGCCAAAAATTGGCCCAATTGGAATTTATTATTACATGGTAATCGGTAATCATTTTATAAGGAGAATCTCCTTAAAGTTTTACCAATTTAACCAATATGGGACTTGGAGACAACTAAATAGTAAAGGCTTCACTTGGTAGTGTTTTTATAAAGAAAACTTTCTTAAATTTTTATAATCTAATCAATGTGGGACTTAGAAACAAATTATGTAAGATGGTGCCATAAGTTCCCTTATGTGATTTTCTTGGCATTCATTAATCATTAGTGTCATTATAGTTGGTTTGATTTGATGAAAGTCTAAGTTTGTAAATTTATTTAAAGTTTTAGCAATGGTATTTTTATAAAAAAAACTTTCTTAATTTTTTATAATCTAATCATTGTGAGACTTAGAAACAAGCAATGGTGCCATAAGTTCTTCATTAGTGTCATTCATTATAAGGGTTAAGTTATTTACATTCTTATTATTAATAATGCATTGATTATTTGTTATCTTAAATTCATTATTACATGATAATCAATTTATAAGAAAAATTTCCTTAAAGTTTTACCAATTTAGCCAATATGGGATTTGGAGACAACTAAATAGTAAAGACTTCACTTGGTAGTGTTTTTATAAAGAAAATTTTCTTAAATTTTTATAATCTAATCTATGTGGGACTTAGAAACAAGTTATGTAAGATGGTGCCATAAGTTCCCTTATGTGATTTCCTTGGCATCCATTAGTGTCATTATAGTTGGTTTGATTTGATGAAAGTCTAAGTTGGTAAATTTACTTCAAGTTTTAGCAAATGGTATTTTTATAAAGAAAACTTTCTAAATTTTTTATAATCTAATCAATGTGGGACTTAGAAACAAGCAATAGTGTCATAAATTCTTCATTAGTATCATTATAAGGGTTAAGTTGTTTACATCCTTAATACTAATAATGGTTTGATTATTTGTTATCTTAAATTCATTAAGACATAATAATCAATTTATAAAGAAAATTTTCTTAAAGTTTTACCAATTTAGCCAATATGGGACTTGGAGATTCACTTGGTAGTAATGTAGTATGCCATCTCTTGTTTAATAAGTCCCACATTGAATACATCCCACATTGTCTAGTATGTCATCTCTTGTCTTACCTCTATTCTATAAATAGAAGAGACTTTCAAGTTAATTTTACATGGCTAGACAACTAAACATCCCACATTGTCTAGTATGCCATCTCTTGTCTTACCTCTATTCTATAAATAGAGAGACTTTCAATTAATTTTACATAGTTAGACAAAAGAGTCTTAAAACTTTTACATAGTTAGACAAATGAGTCTTAAAAAATTGGTCCTTAAAGTTATTTTTTAATTTATTATTTAAATAATCGGTACGATCGGTTCGGTTCGGTATTTACCGACCAAGCCAAACATCCAACCAAAATCGGAACCGAAAATTCGGTATGTACCGATTTTTTGTACCGGTACCGAACCGGTTCAACTTTGTACCGAACCGATCGGTTCGAACCGGTTCGGTTTCCCTAAAAACCGAAAAAATCGACCGGTTTGAACACCCCTAGGCCCCATAACGGAAAGCGATTGGATGAAAAAAACGACAAGTATAAGTTGTTTATAAATAACGGCGTAGTTGTTACCGTTAATACTGTTGGAATACCCGGTGATTAAAATACAGTAGCACACGATATTGCACCAATTATTAATTCTTACGTAAGAAGGCACTACTCAATAATTGTTACAGTAGTTATTGTTCAATATTTTATTTTATTGATTCAATAATTGTTGCATTGATATTTTATATTATTGTTGTTTCAATAATTGTTGCTGCACAGTATTTTTCATTATCAGATCAATAATTTATATTATTTGAATAATATTATTAGATAACATTATTGGCAATGTCTAGAAAGTTCTGTCTAAGGAGAGGTTTGGTCATCTAATTGCGCGCCAGTAAGGAGAAATCCTTATTGGAAAGCCCCCTCTTTCCTGGAAACGGCCTGGTTGTCATAAATGTGATTCTGTAATATTATTTGTGAATAATTAATTATTGATTCATATGATAAGAAAATATTTATTTTATGTGGATATAAATGAGGGATATATTTTTGTGGTTAAAAATGAAGGAGTTAATGTTGAAGTGTTTTATCAGTATTTTTATCGGAATGGAGGTATTAAAAATCAAATCAGGGTTTTTGAGAAATATTGCGGGTGTTATAATTTTTAATCCGACCGTTGGATCGTGGTAATTTTTGGGATATGTTATACATATATAAGTTGAGTATATGTCCACAAATTTTGAACCGTTAAAAATGAACGTATGGTTTATTATGAATTTTACGAGATGACTGGTTCAGAAATTGTTGAATTTTCGGAGTTTATCATTTTGATGGAAAATTCTAAAATTGGTGGGCCCCACTTGTGGTTGGTGAAAAAATGTGCTGAATTATATTTTAAATGTGGTGGGTGGGAATAGTAGCAGGTAAAGCCATCAGGTTGCAGGTCAAACCTACTAAAATTTTCCTATAAATAGAGGGCTAAGTTAGAATTGAAAATCACACCAGAAACAAGTTTTCTCTCTTTCTCTCTCTAGATTATTGAGTGTATTTTGTGAGTATTTAGATACTTTGAGAGTTTTTATTCATCAGAGCAAGTTTCTTTCAGCCTTATACCGGTATTCCGACCAGAAGTACTGATATCTTGAGGTAAGGGATATTATTTTCCTCTTAAATGATATTATTTTCTTCAATATCATTATGCTAAAATATTGATATGAGTTTTATCAAATTTGAAACTTTTTGTGTCGGAGTTACTATTCACGTATACGGCACTATTCACGAATACGGCACTATTCACCGAAAAATAAAATTTTCCCTTTTTGTCCAAGATGTCTATTATGGTTACTATCTTTGATTGTATCCATGTTTTGATCTTTATTTTTGAATTCTGCTTCACAATTGATTATTATGAAGTATTATTGATCTTGGATAAACTGTTATACGAATTCCTAATATTTGTCCTTCTGTCTCACTGGATTCGTTCTCTTTAAGATATTTTTCATCATCCTCAGTCCTAAATGATGATATTACTGAATATCTTTGGCCTGTAGTGCAAAGATGTATGATTACTTGATGAATATCTTTGGCCTGTAGTGCAAAGATGAACAGGTGTTGAGATGAACATGACTGACAGGTGATACAAATGAATATCTTTGGCCTATAGTGCAAAGATGAATATTTGGATAAAGATGATTATTAATTGATGTTACAGGGATAAAATATTGATGATGGACTTTTAAATCTTAGAAGATAGTAGAATTATTTCTCTACTTGACTCTTCTAATGGTTTGCTGTTTCCGCTGCAGTTGTTGATCTAAAACTTGTTGTCGATTATATTCTATCAGATTTTTCCCTGTTGAAGACTAACGATAATTTGTTTGTATATTATCTTAGTCATAATATTCTTTACTGGGCTAGTTGAGCTCACCCTTTTCCTTTTTGTTCCATTTTTCTTCTCAGGAGGTGAGAACATAGCAGGATCTAGTCGGGGTATGGAGTGATAGTTCTAGAAAGATGTTTTAGCAGTCCTCACTATTTCTGTAAAATAGTGTTTGAATAATTGTAATGAAGATTTATTTGAGTGTGAATATTGTCTAGAAGACAATATTTGTATTTAAACTCACAGTATGTGTTGTCGTATTTTGCACGACAATTGTATTATTGAAGTTGTAGTATGCTTTCTGTACCATGTATTTGGCGACTCAGAATGGGTGTTGTATACCTATTTTGGGGGCGTCACATATTCTGTATGTGTAATAGTATTTTATGTAAACAGAAAATTGTTTGCATATTAATAGATACTATTCTGTTATTGTTTTCAATTTCAAATAACAATTTATTTTTATTGCTAATATATATTATTGTTACATCTTGTACACACAAAAATTTATTTTTGTCTATTGACAATAGTCTTTATTTGTATAACATAAATGACTTCTACAAGCACCATTCCTGCCGTGAGTATGTCTCGTGGAGAAAAACCTGAAAGGTTCAATGGAACTGATTTCAAGCGTTAACAACAGAAAATGCTCTTCTATCTCACCATGTTGAACTTGACAAGGTTTCTGCAGGAGGACTGCCCTACTCTTGTTGAAGGGGAAATTGACAAGGAGAAAGTGGCTGCTGTTGATGCATGGAAACATGTAGATTTCCTTTGTAGAAATTATGTAATGAATGGATTAGACAATACATTGTATAATGTGTATTGTACAATTCAAACTGCAAAGGAACTTTGGGAATCTTTAGACAAGAAATATAAAACTGAAGATGCTGGCATGAAAAAATTTATTGTTGGTAGATTTCTTGACTATAAAATGGTAGATTCCAAAGCAGTTATCACTCAGGTTCAAGAATTACAAGTAATTCTACATGACATTCATTCTGAAGAAATGTCATTAAGTGACTCATTCCAAGTTGCTGCAATGATTGAAAAACTTCCACCATCGTGAAAAGACTTCAAGAATTATCTGAAGCATAAACGCAAAGAGATGAATCTTGAAGAACTGATCGTGCGACCAAGGATTGAAGAGGACAATCGAGGATCTGAGAAGAAAAGTGGGAAGAATTTCATTGAATCCAAGATAAATGTCATAGAACAAAGGTCAAATAACAACAAAAGGAAGCGTGAAGGCAAAGATGTTTTCAAGGCCAAGAAGAAATTCAAAGGCAAATGTTTCAACTATGGCATACAAGGACATAAATCAAATGAATGTCGAAAGTCAAAGAAGTTCAAGAAATTAAATAATACTATATATTACAGATAACAAATTTAATATATATTTTAAATTTAAAATTGATATTACTCATTTATAATTATAACTAGTATTTTTAAAAAAAATAATTAATAATATTTATATTTATATTGACATAAATTGCATGAAAATTATAAGTTTCAAAACATTTGAAAATAACTTTTAAAAAGTCTATATATTTTCCTTTCGATTGAAAAGAAAAAATGTATCATTTCCTCGCTCTCCTTCCCTTTGTTTCCATTTACATAAAAGAAAAGGAAAATGAGGAAAGCAAGAGAATGTCGACATTATGAGCATATATTAAGTCATAACATCCAATATATTATTTAGTCAAATTCTTAGTCCAATTTCTTTTTCTTTTTCTGTTTCTTTTATTTCCCCCCACAAAACCTGTATATGTAGTAGGACAACGGTGTCCCAAATTCGTGTCCCAAATTCGTGCCCTAGCATTTCCGGTCTGCTTCAAGTTCACAACAATGGCTTCACTGGACACTGACGTGACTATGGTTCCTGCTGGCGAAGGATCGGGTGGCGCGGGACCTTCTTCTTCCACCGTTTCAACATCATCTTCCACTAGGAAAGCTAAGCGATTTGAGATCAAAAAGTGGAACGCTGTCTCTCTCTGGGCTTGGGGTATCATCAAAACCATAACTTTCAAATATATATGTATAGTTTATATATTTATGTGTTTATTTGTTACTTTTGATCGCGTAATGATTTGGTATGTGGATTGACTGGTCGATGCAGATATTGTGGTGGATAATTGTGCTATCTGCAGGAACCATATCATGGATCTCTGTGAGTTTCTACTTTTTCTGATTTGATATTGATAAGCGTTTCGTTTCTTTGATTAGTTCTTACTGAAGTTTTTGAATGTTTTGTTTGATAATTAATTTATGGTTTGATAGGTATCGAGTGTCAAGCTAACCAAGCTAGTGCTACAAGCGAGGAGTGCACTGTTGCTTGGGGTATGGATACCCTCTCAATAAACTTCAATTTACAATAGCTTGCTTGATTTTTATCAGTGTATTTTGTTTTGTTTATCTTTGATTGTTGATTAACTTAAATACTGATTGGATGTTTAATGAATTACAGTTGTCAATTTATGCTTATAATGAGAGGCTAGGATAGCAATCTTTTTGGCAGTTACAGGTTTTGAGATTGGGAATAGGAATACTGATATCTCTGTTTGATCAACAATTTCTGTCTATCCTTTTTTTTCCCTTCGTGATGCTTCATATGGCCCTATAAGTATTTTGATGTTTTATGTGGAACCCAAATGATTTCGTTACTTGTTCAGCAGAGGGATTTGTAACTTGTTAGAGCCTAATTGTTTTGAGACTGATTAGGGAGCCTGTAATTGGATTATTGGATAGATTAGATAATAAGTTGGTTTTTTAAGCTTATTATTGGACTAGGTGTTTCTAAGGCTTAATATAACTTTTTGACAAGTACTGTGCTGAATCTCATTAGATGTTAAATATATGACCAGAGTGGTCACACATTGACATTGATGTTGGAGTACATATGTTTATCAGATTATGAACTTATGTTTTTAGTACTGGTCTAAGACCTTGCTATGATATTCTAGTGTTTTCATCATCTTTTAGCCTAATCCTTCTATTAATAGTCTGTAGCTATCAAGGATAAAGTGGGGTTAACCCATGGTGTTGCTAATACAAATATTGCACTTGCGGATATCTTTTATTGCATCTTTTAGCTTTTCCCTTGAATGAAGTTTTTCTGTAAGGGGAATGACCATGCAGATGGCACTAAGTATAATATATCGGTTCATAAAAATGATTTCAATGGAACATGAGTTTAAACTTTCTCACAATTTTCGAACTTCAAGTTTACTAGAGTGATGAGTATTGAGCTACTGGCTGAGATTGTTTCAGTGACACTGGTAGAGTGAGAAATCATATGGTGAAGTGTCTTAATATTGCTTTTATAGTGTAGTTTTCCCTTGATTTTCCTTGCCTGGAACTCCCGCCAACGATTAGTTGTAGGAACTTGAGCGTTCTGTAAAATGAACTTACAATTGTCATGCTCCTGTTACTGATTTTGTAGTGTTATTAGAGTAGCTATAGGCCTGTAGCTTATTCATCTAACAGTATAACACGTCTATTGCAATCTAAGGTGTTTCTTTCTTTCTTTTTTGATAAGTTAATGTGTTGCTATTTTCTAGGATGTATTTAAAGTTTGTACATAGTTATTAGGCTTCATAATAATTTTGGTTCTAGAAGAATGTCGGCTTCAAGCAGTGAATTAGTGTTCATGTCATGGTAGTGCAACCTTTTCGATAGATTGTATTTTTGCTAAATAAACTTTCATCTGTTGTTGGTCAGAAAGTACACGAATAAGTGAGATGGCTTCAGTTATTACATCACACTTGAACGTGCAATGAAACTGAATGGCTGAATGCTATTAAATTCGCCTCTCGTCCAACCTATCATTTACAATAAGTTTATATATATTTTTTGAACTAACTAACTTGTAATTATTTACCAAATTAGAAACACAAGCTGACCAACCCTCGTGGCATAAATAATAATTTATTATATTAATAATTAAAAAAAAATTGTGATTTCGAGAACGTAGTTGTAGTTATTAATTAGTTAAATATTTATTCAAATGACTAATGATTGAATAATATCTAGTAGGTTCTTTCAACCAATTTTTAAGCTAAATATTTGAATGGATTATTGTAGATTTATTTAGTTCTGATTATGAGAAAATAATTATTTTAATTTTATTTAAGTTTGTAATGGAATTCTATATTAGCGTTTATATTGACAAAATTTTCTTGAAATTCTAATCTGAACAGAATTATGAAACTCAAGTTTTAATAAGTTTTAATTTAATTATGACAATTAATTAGGAATGAATCTACTATAATTTTTCAACTAATGTTACAGTTATTATGTTTCAAATTTACATATATTATTAATACAATTAATCATGTGATTTAATAAAATTTCAAGTTTTAATGAATTAAATTAGTTAGGATATTAATTTAATAATAAAGTTCACGACTAATATTAATATAATTAAATTGCGTTATATGTTAAGAGATTTTTTCGACATCTTAATATTTTAATAAAATTGTAGCAATAAAATTATCCTATACAAATTTATTAAGATATATAAACTAAATAAAACTATTAACAAAAACACATATAGTAATTATTGATGGATAACATGTAGTAATTATTCAAATTTGTAGATTATTTATACTAATTTGAACAGAAAAGAAGAGATATTTTTTCTATTACTCTTGGAGATAGGAATATTTTTAAGTTTGGATAGTATTTAATTAATACAAATTTGGATAATACTTGTGCTAATATGAATTAAATATGAATTAGTAAAGCTGAACCAAAAATTGGTGAAACCAAACCAAACCAAACCAAGTTTGTGCTTTTAATTATATAGTTGATTTGTCAGGGTTGCATGTTAATAAGTTAAAGAAAAACCTTGTTCAAACTTACCTTAGGGGTCAAGTGGTTGACATAATTGTCTACTTTGATTTTTTGTGTTCAACTTTTATGCATGGTGAAACAGCCAATTTGTTGATGGCACATAATGGGATTCTCACGCAGTCATGCCATCAGGAGTTGGTTATAGCTGAAAACAACTATACACCCGAGGATCAGCTGAACTTTTTCTTAAACAGTGCTCTGCATGTTACGTTATTACTGAGATTTTGAACACATGAGAACTGTAATTTTACCACCTTCATTTAGGTAGTTCTCAATATTATGTAATTCTGGAAGCAGATGCTCCGATGGAGGAGTACGTGTTTGTTTCTTCATTTGATTTTGAAAAAGGCCTAATTTTTATGTTCCAATACTGATTAATGGTGCTGATTTTAATTAACTGCCATATCTTATTTTTATCATTGTCTGATGAAAGAAGTTAATTTCAGGGGTCTGCAACCATGCCTTCCACTTCCACTGCATCAGCAGATGGCTGAAGACTCGTCAAGTTTGTCCATTGGGTATGTTCTCTATCAATTTATCTCTTTTCTCCTCTGTTAATTAATTTTTGGGCATCTAAAATATTGTGTAAAGTTGGATGAAAGATGGAAGTGGGGTTTGGACCCATGTCATTGCATGGGAAGATGGAAGGTTTGCCATATGTGCTCATGTGCAAGCATTTCTTCTTTTAGTGCCGTTATATTTCATATCTATTCCATTTTGTGATGATGTGTTTTTGCTCATTCTCTTAAATCTGTGTTGTTGCAGATAACAGTGAGTGGGAATTTCAGAAATATGGTCACTAGTACCTTTCTGCTGCCGAACAGTTTACTCTAGCGACTATATGTGGGAGATTTGAAGTATTGTTGTATTTACCGTCTTTTAGTTGTCAATATTGAAAACTTTTGTTCAAAAAGCTATCAACAAATATGATGTGTAATGCAGCCGGTATTTAGAACTAGATGATATGCACCGTGTTGAATGTTATGAAGTGGATTTGATCTCTCTTAAAACCATATCTCCCCCCTCTCTCTCCATGTGAATCGTAGTGTAGAATCTACAGAAAAGGTTTTTGCATGGATTAGAGGCATATTTCAGAATACCAAGGATGAGGCCTAATGTCATCTTGAAGTATCCAAACAGATGCAATACCCGTCATCTAATTGATTGATTAGGTTCAATGTATTCGTTTGTTTCTGGCTGGGAAATCAATAGGTTAACATGTTTTGTTTATGCCCCCTTGTGCAGTTTTTAGTTGAACATGTTCAATTTCACTTTGTAATGGATCAAATCTGATTGAAACTTGAACTCCCGTTGATGTGCATGTAGCTTCCTCTATTATTCCCCCCCTCGAGGAAAAAATGTAGCTTCATCATTTGTCTGCTTTTTAGCGAGAAAACAATTGTTCTTTCAAGTTGAAGCATCCTGTATATTATGGTTTTTGAAACAGTTCAATATCTTTTCAGCTGCAATTTGGTCTAATAGTTTAAACTTCATCCAACAGTCCAATTCCAAATGAGAGTTTACAGTAAATAATTTTATTTTTTGTATGGGCAAATTCCATTATAACATCCTAAATTGACATAACAATATTAGTATTTGCTTTAAACATAAGTCTAAACACTTTTAACTAGGGACAAAATTGAACAATTATGTTGGGAGTGGTTATCAAAAAGTGAACTTTATGATAAGTTCACTTCATATACAATACAGTGCTGATACATAGGTGAAATATCATCTTCACGCCTGTGTAATAACACTGTATTAAGCATAAAATAAACTTACCATAAAATTCACTTCGTGCTAATCCGGATCCGATTATGTCAATTAAAAAAGCTATATTTTCTTTTTTATTATCACTTTGTCGTCAGTTATCAAGAAAGTTTTTTTTAGGTATGTATGCATGAAAAGATAGTATGTCGCATCATAAACTTTTTATTTTCGAGACAAAAGGACACAAAATAGTCTCTCTTCTGAAAAAGAAAAAATAAAAATAAAAAGTCCTCCGATCAGTGAGATGAAATTAAAAGGAAAAGAAAACGTATACGTCGCCTGAGAGATTCGAACTCTCGCGGGGAAACCCCATGTACTTAGCAGGCACACGCCTTAACCACTCGGCCAAAGCGACAATTTGTTCAACAACTTAGCAAGATATTATATTTTGTTTGGTTCTATGTATATTTTTGTAATAGGTCCTTTTGGTTGCTGCTTGGTTTGGCTATTTTCCAACTTGGGGATTTTTTTGTCTATAACATATTACCTCCATTCCATAATAATACTCATTTAAGCTTCATGAAACATGAATTAAGAAAGTTATTTAATACTATCATTTAATAACTTAAATTTGTGTGAAATTCTATCACTATCCTTTTATGGAAGTTGAAAAGTACTAATACAAGAAAAAAAATATTTTGAGATAATGAGAGAAGTTAGGTGTTATATAAAAAAATAAATAATTTATTCGTCTAAAAAATTATAAATGATAAATAAATTAAAATCTATTTTTTTCATCTAAAAAATCTATTATATATTATTATAGAATAGGGGGACTATAAGTTGTCAACGCAGCCACATAGGGTTGGATGTAAAAAAATAATAAAAAATAAAAGAATATCACACGCACAAGAACAAAAAAGTGAGATACAAAGGAACTTTCACCAACTTAGGATTTGAAATATATATGCACTTGATGAAACTCCATAGTATTCTAATATTTTTTGTGCCAAAAGAACTCCATAGCTGATTGGCTATGTTATTATTTCACCTAAAAATGCATGCAACTATGCAAGTAGTATATATATATATATATATTCAATTATAGTAATATAATTTAGCAAAAAATAAAAATAAAAATAAAAATATAGTAATATATGTGTATCATCAATATTCTAATCCAATAGTTGCTTCTGCCTAGATTGGTAATTAAGACGACAACAATATCTTTCTTTTCCCTTAAAAATTAAAGGATATATGTCTCTTTAACTGAACCATGTTTTAAAATATATGCACGTATGTATGGATAGTTAAAGTAAGTTGTAATGGAGTGTTTAATAATTAATTTATTTTGTACCATTTAAATTTTTTAAAATAAACAAACGATACCAATTAGTTAACTATTTAACATTTCATAACTAATTTTAATTATGAACCACCCACTTATATCCAACATCCACATTCTAGATTTGTATTTTGAAAGACTAGGTACAGGGAACTACTTTCTGATTTCTTAGGCGCCTAATTAATTAAACTTAATTTTAGGTGAAAATAAAATACAATATTTGGATCTCTTTATTATTATTTTTATCAGATTTATTTATATACGTTAAAATTTTATGTTGATATAAATTTATTGTCATATATAACAACACTTGGGTAAAACTAGGAGTAGTTAGCATGAAACGAATTTCATAGTAAATTTACTTCATGATCAATACAGTGCTGACACGCAGATAAAAAAATCACCCCATCTATACGTATACCTGGCAAACGATCAGGCCCGGCCGGGCCAAAATGGCATGAGTTTTGGTTGGCAGAAATTGTGAGGCCCGGGTTGTGCCGGCCCGCGGGCTTCTTCATTTATTTATTTAAAAATCTTGCTACACCAGAAATAGTAATAATAATAACTATTAAAAATAATAAAATAATTAATAATAAACAATAATACAAACAGACACGATTAATTAATTAACTACATATCTGTAAGACCCCAAATTATTAATAAATGAAATTTAAATTTCTTCTATTTATTATTTTGAAATAGTAAGTGTTAAATTGATTAATGAGGTTAGTTATGGGTAAAATGCATAAATATTTTAAATAAGTAAGTGGTTATAAAATATTCATTGTTGTTGGGGAATATTCGTTTGGTCGTGGAATATTCTTCCTGTCGGGGAATATTCGTACGACGGCGCAGTCTTTTGTGGGCCCCATAACGGAAAGCGATTGGATGAAGAAAACGACAAGTATATGTTTTTATTAATAACGGCGTAGTTGTTACCGTTAATACTGTTGGAATACCCGGTGGTTAAAACACAGTAATACGCGTTGTTACACAGTAGCACACTGTATTGCACCAATTATTGATTCTTACGTAAGAAGGCACTACTCAATAATGGTTACAGTAATTACTGTTCAGTATTTTATTTTATTGATTCAATAATTGCTGCGTTGATATTTTATATTACTGTTGTTTCAATAATTGTCACTACACAGTATTTCCCATTATCAGATCAATAATTCATATTATTTGAATAATATTATTAGATAACATTTGTAAGACCCCAAATTATTAATAAATGAAATTTAAATTTCCTCTATTTATTATTTTGAAATAGTAAGTGTTAAATTGATTAATGAGGTTAGTTATGGGTAAAATGCGTAAATATTTTAAATAAGTAAGTGGTTATAAAATATTCATTGTTGTTGGGGAATATTCGTTTGGTCGTGGAATATTCTTCCTGTCGGGGAATATTCGTACGACGGCGCAGTCTTTTGTGGGCCCCATAACGGAAAGCGATTGGATGAAGAAAACGACAAGTATATGTTTTTATTAATAACGGCGTAGTTGTTACCGTTAATACTGTTGGAATACCCGGTGGTTAAAACACAGTAATACGCGTTGTTACACAGTAGCACACTGTATTGCACCAATTATTGATTCTTACGTAAGAAGGCACTACTCAATAATGGTTACAGTAATTACTGTTCAGTATTTTATTTTATTGATTCAATAATTGCTGCGTTGATATTTTATATTACTGTTGTTTCAATAATTGTCACTACACAGTATTTTCCATTATCAGATCAATAATTCATATTATTTGAATAATATTATTAGATAACATTTGTAAGACCCCAAATTATTAATAAATGAAATTTAAATTTCCTCTATTTATTATTTTGAAATAGTAAGTGTTAAATTGATTAATGAGGTTAGTTATGGGTAAAATGCGTAAATATTTTAAATAAGTAAGTGGTTATAAAATATTCATTGTTGTTGGGGAATATTCGTTTGGTCGTGGAATATTCTTCCTGTCGGGGAATATTCGTACGACGACGCAGTCTTTTGTGGGCCCCATAACGGAAAGCGATTGGATGAAGAAAACGACAAGTATATGTTTTTATTAATAACGGCGTAGTTGTTACCGTTAATACTGTTGGAATACCCGGTGGTTAAAACACAGTAATACGCGTTGTTACACAGTAGCACACTGTATTGCACCAATTATTGATTCTTACGTAAGAAGGCACTACTCAATAATGGTTACAGTAATTACTGTTCAGTATTTTATTTTATTGATTCAATAATTGCTGCGTTGATATTTTATATTACTGTTGTTTCAATAATTGTCACTACACAGTATTTCTCATTATCAGATCAATAATTCATATTATTTGAATAATATTATTAGATAACATTATTGGCAATGTCTAGAAAGTTCTGTCTAAGGAGAGGTTTGGTCATCTAATTACGCGTCAGTAAGGAGAAATCCTTATTGGAAAGCCCCCTCTTTCCTGGGAACGGCCTGGTTGTCATAAATGTGATTCTGTAATATTATTTGTAAATAATTAATTATTGATTCATATGATAAGGAAATATTTATTTTTGTGGATATAAATGAGGGATATATTTTTGTGGTTAAAAATGAAGGAGTTAATGTTGAGGTTTTTATCAGTATTTTTGTCGGAATGGAGGTATTAAAAATCAGGATTTTTGAGATATTTTGCGGGAGTTATAATTTTTAATCCGACCGTTGGATCGTGGTAATTTTTGGATATGTTATACATATATAAGTTGAGTATATGTCCACAAATTTTGAACCGTTAAAAATGAACGTATGATTTATTATGAATTTTACGAGATGACTGGTTCAGAAATTGTTGAATTTTCGGAGTTAATCATTTTGGTAGAAAATTCTAGAATTGGTGGGCCCCACTCTTGGTTGGTGAAGAAATGTGCTGAGATTTTTATTCAAATGTGGTGGGTGGGAATAGTAGCAGGTAAAGCCATCAGGTTGCAGGTTAAGTCTGCTTCGGCGTGCTAACATTTTCCTATAAATAGAGGGCTAAGTTAGAATTGAAAATCACACCAGAAATAAGTTTTCTCTCTTTCTCTCTCTAGATTATTGAGTGTATTTTGTGAGTATTTAGATACTTTGAGAGTTTCTATTCATCAGAGCAAGTGTCTTTCAGCCTTATACCGGTATTCCGACCAGAAGTACTGTCTGTACGAGGTAAGGGATGTTATTTTATTCAAAAATGATATTATTTCTTCAATATCATTATGCCGAAATATTGGTTAGAAATTTTTATCAAATTGGAACTTTTCACGTCGGGGTTACTATTCATGAGTTACTATTCACGAGTTACTATTCACGAGTTACTATTCACCGAAAAATAAAATTTCTTCTTTTCGTCCAAAATATCTATTCTGGGTACTAGCTTTGATTGTATCCATGTTTTGATCATTCTTGAATTCTACTTCACTATGAATAATTATAAGGTATTTTTGGACATGGATAAATCGAAATACGAATCCTTAATATTTGTTATTTTGTTTCACTGGATTCGTTTTCTTTAATATATTTTTCATCATCCTCAGTCCTAAATGATGATATTACTGAATATCTTTGGCCTGTAGTGCAAAGATGTATAATTACTTGATGAATATCTTTGGCCTGTAGTGCAAAGATGAACAGGTGTTGAGATGAACATGACCGACTGATGATACAAATGAATATCTTTGGCCTGTAGTGCAAAGATGAATATTTGGTTAAAGATGATTATTAATTGATGTTACAGGGATAAAATATTGATGATGGACTTTTAAATCTTAGAAGATAGTAGAATTCTTTCTCTACTTGACTCTTCTAATGGTTTGCTGTTTCCGCTGCAGTTATTGATTTAAAACTTGTTGTCTATTGTATTCTATTAGATTTTTCCCTGTTGAAGACTAACGATAATTTGTTCTGTATTATCTTAGTCATAATGTTCTTTACTGGGCTAGTTGAGCTCACCCTTTTCCTTTTTGTTCCATTTTTCTCAGGAGGCGAGAATGTAGCGAGTACTAGTCGGGGTATGGAATGATGGTTCTAGAAGTTACTTTAGTAGTCCTCACTATTTTTGTGAAATAATGTATCAATAATTGTAATGAGGGCTTATTTGAGTGTGGATATTGTCTAAATGACAATATTTGTATTTAAACTCACAGTTCTTGTGTTGTAATAATAAAGATGTAGTTGTTTCTGTACCATGTATTTTGGCGACTCAGAATGGGTGTTGTATACCTATTTTGGGGGCGTCACAGTTGGTATCAGAGCTTAGGGATATGATCTCTGGCGGAGATCGGGGAATAGAACTAGGAGGGGAGAGACGAATCCTTCGCTAGTGTGTCCTACCTAAGCTTATTTATTGGTCAGTCATAATATAGGGGTATTATGTGATTTGTTAATTTATTTAATTAACCCTTGTTTTATGGCAGTATTTGAGAATGTCGACTTAGAATGTTAATAGTGGAGTAAATGAGACCGTGGAGACACCGGTGCTTACCAACGAGGAGAACGTGCAACAGGCTGGCAATGTTCCTCCTGTGAACAACACCAATGAGCAGATGATGAACGATGGAATGTTTAGAAGTTTTTTGCAATTCATGCAAAACCAGACAAGGGAGACTCGTGTTCAAAATACAGGAGGAAATGATAGCAATTCACGGTTTGTCACAGCCAAACAGTTTAAAGAATTGGGACCACCAGAATTTAAGGGAAAGCCGGATCCGATCATGGCGGAAACGTGGGTCAAGCAAATTACCAAGATATTCGATGTCTTGGGATGCACGGAGGAACAGAAGGTTCCATTCGCCACCTTTATGTTCCGTGGCGAGGCAGATTACTGGTGGGAGTCTGTGAAGCGTACCCATCCAACCGCACTCAGCATGTCTTGGGAGACATTTCAAAAACTGTTCAATGACAAGTACTTTCCTGAAAGTATTCGTCATATGAAGGAGGTAGAGTTTATTAGACTAGAGCAGAATAATATGACGGTATCTCAGTACGAGGCAAAGTTTGCAGAATTGTCCAGGTTTGCACCTCATTTGGTGGAGAATGAGGAACGTATGACGAGGATGTTTCTGAGAGGTTTGAAACCCGGCATACGTCAATATCTCATTTCTCATAAATTTTCTCTCTATTCAGATGTTGTCAACAGGGCTCAATTATTAGAGCGAGATAACGAGTACGGTCAACTGAGGGATCACAACCAGGATCATATCGGTGACAGCAGTCATCAGAACAATGATAACCAGCGGAGAAAGAAAAATACAGACAAGAACGGCAACCACTCTGGTGGTAATCGTGGCTATGAAAATAGAAGAAGCGAGTCGGGAGGAGATTTTAAAAAGAGGAGATTCAACAATGACAATACGAAGACGTCAGCACCAACAGCAATTGGTTCCAAGGGAGGAGAACGACCACCGGTTATATGCTATAAGTGCGGAAAAGAAGGACATATCAGCCCAAACTGCCCACAACAGTTTAAGGTATGTTATAATTGTGGAAAGGAAGGACATATCGCTCGAGATTGCACTGTAGCAAAACCAAGTCCAGCGGGGATGGTGACTCAAAAAGCTGTCCCAGAAAAGATAAAGTCAACGGTTCCTGGAAGAGCGTTTGTCGTGACTGGTCAACATGCGAGGAACCCAAACGAGGTGATCACGGGTAAGCTAATCATAAATTCATGCGAAGTTTATACCTTATTAGATACCGGTTCTACCCATTCTTTTATCTCTCCTGCTTGTGCTCAACGTTTAAACTTGACTCCGGAGAAGTTAGACTTTGATTTATCTGTGGAGACTCCGTTAGGAGAAACTTTCATCACATCCACTGTTTATAAATCTTGTGTGATCCAAGTTGGTACCATCACCTTACCTGTTGACCTTATCTCTTTAAAGATACTTGCTTTTGATGTGATTTTAGGGATTGATTGGCTAACTACTCATCATGCCAAAATTGATTGTTTTCGTAAGGTTGTTAGTTTTCATATTCCTAACCAACCTGTTGTACGAATTCAAACAACTAAGCCATTAAAATCAATCACTGTTATATCAAGCCATAAAGCGATTCGTTTATTAAAAAACGGATGTTAAGCTTTCTTAGCCCATGTTATGGATTTGAATAAAGACACGTCAAATTTGAATAATATTCCTGTTGTTATTGACTTTCCTGACGTATTTCCTGAAGAACTTCCCGGTCTACCCCCGGAACGAGAAATTGAATTCTTTATTGATCTTGAACCTGGTACAAAGCCCATTTCTAAAACCCCATATCGAATGGCTCCTATTGAACTTCAGGAGTTAAAGGTCCAACTACAAGAGTTGTTGGACATCGGTTTCATTCGTCCTAGTACATCTCCTTGGGGTGCTCCTGTTTTATTTGTAAAGAAGAAAGACGGGAGTATGCGACTTTGTATTGATTACCGGGAATTAAACCATGTCACTATTAAGAATAGGTATCCGCTACCTCGTATTGATGACCTGTTTGACCAGTTACAAGGAGCACAGTTCTTTTCAAAGATCGATCTTCGTTCTGGATATCATCAGCTGAAGGTTAAAACTGAGGATATTCCAAAGACTGCCTTCAGAACTCGGTACGGGCATTATGAGTTCCTAGTTATGTCTTTTGGATTGACTAATGCTCCTGCGGCTTTCATGGATATGATGAACCGAGTATTTAAGGATTATTTGGATCAGTTCGTTGTTGTCTTTATTGATGACATCCTCATATATTCCAAAAGCCGTGAAGATCATGAGCATCATTTGAAGCTGGTACTCCAAAGGCTGCGTGAAAATAAGTTATATGCCAAGTTGAAGAAATGCGAGTTCTGGCTTGAGGAAGTAGCTTTCCTAGGGCACGTGGTGTCAAAACATGGAGTATCTGTTGACCCGGCGAAGATTGAAGCAATACAAAGTTGGGAGCAACCAAAGACGGTGACCGAAGTACGTAGCTTTCTAGGCTTAGCTGGTTATTATCGAAGATTCGTGGAAGGGTTTTCTCGAATCGCTACCCCGTTAACTCAGCTGACTCGGAAAGATATCAAATTCGTATGGAGCGAGGAATGCGAGAAGAGTTTTCAAGAGCTTAAGAGGAGACTTATTTCGGCACCTGTTCTGACAATACCATCTGGTTCGGATGGATTTGTTATCTACAGTGATGCTTCAGGCAAAGGGTTAGGATGTGTTCTCATGCAACATGGGAAAGTCATAGCCTATGCCTCGCGACAACTCAAAGAATATGAGAGGAATTATCCTACTCATGATTTGGAGTTGGCAGCAGTAGTTTTCGCGTTGAAGATCTGGAGACACTACCTGTATGGGGAGAAAGTGGAGATCTATACAGATCATAAAAGCCTTAAATATTTCTTCACCCAAAAGGAACTCAACATGCGGCAGCGACGTTGGCTCGAGCTGTTGAAAGATTACGATCATACCATCCAATATCATCCTGGAAAAGCAAACGTAGTAGCTGACGCATTGAGTAGAATATCATATGCGGGTACGAGTGCAATGTTGTTAACACAAAGGCCCATTTTGTATGACTTGCAAAGGATGGAGATAGAGATGAAGGCTCCAAGTACCCACATGATGATATCAAATATACGAGTAGAACCGACTTTAATCGATAAAGTTAAAGCTGCTCAAGCTACGGACATAGAGCTGATGCGTATGAAGAAGAAAGTGCAAGAAGGTTCTATTCCAGAAGCAAGAATCGATGAAGAAGGAATACTTCGAGTTCACTCTAGACTCTGTGTTCCTAACAATTTTGATTTGAAGTACAAGATCATGATGGAAGCACACAATGCACCATTTGCAATCCATCCTGGAAGTACCAAAATGTATCGTGATCTACGACATACATTTTGGTGGAATAATATGAAGAGAGAGATTGCAAAGTTTATCTCGAGGTGTTTAACTTGTCAACGTGTAAAGGCGGAACATCAAGTACCAAAGGGTCCATTGCAACCACTTGAGATTCCGAAATGGAAGTGGGAACACATTACCATGGATTTCGTTACGGGTCTTCCCACGGTTTCTCAAGGCATAAATGCTATTTGGGTTATTGTTGATAGATTAACCAAGTCTGCTCATTTCTTGCCGATACGGGAGACTTATTCCCTTGAACGTCTTGCTCGTATATACGTAGATGAGATTGTGAGACTGCATGGCATGCCAGTATCCATAGTTTCGGATCGTGACCCAAGATTCACTTCAAGATTTTGGGTTAGCTTGCAAAAAGCTATGGGCACAGATTTACGATTTAGTTCGGCATACCATCCTCAAACGGACGGACAATCAGAGAGGACTATTCAAACTCTTGAAGATCTATTAAGACTTTGTGTCCTAGATTTCAAAGGGAGTTGGGATAAGTACCTACCATTAGTGGAATTCTCTTACAATAACAGTTATCAGGCAAGTATAGGTGTGGCCCCATTTGAAGCATTATATGGACGAAAGTGTCGCTCTCCAATATGCTGGGACGAGGTGGGTGAAGCAACATTGTTGGAACCAGAGTTGGTACGCATGACTACAGAGAAGATCCAAACGATTCGACAACGTATACAAACGGCACAGGATCGACAAAAGAGTTATGCGGATCTTCATCGGAAGGACGTGGAATTTGACATTGGGGATCATGTATTGTTGCGTGTGGCTCCATGGAAAGGAGTTACAAGATTTGGGAAGAGAGGAAAGCTCAATCCACGATTTATTGGTCCATTTCAGATTCTTGACCGAGTAGGAAATGTGGCCTATAGACTTGCGTTACCTCCAAGTATGTCTCGTGTTCATAATGTTTTTCATATATCTGTGTTACGTAAATATGTGAAAGACCCAGACCACGTTATTGAGTTAGAACCGGACGAGATAGCTGAAGACTTAACGTACGAAGAGGTACCTGTCAAGATCTTGGATAGAAAGGAGCATGTCCTACGCACGAAGGTCATACCACAAGTTAAAGTTTTGTGGAGAAACCATGCTATTGAGGAAATGACCTGGGAGTTGGAAACGGAAATGAAAGCGAGGTATCCTCATCTTTTCGAAACACCAGGTACGTACGTCAATTTCGAGGACGAAATTTCATAAGGAGGGGAGGTTGTAAGACCCCAAATTATTAATAAATGAAATTTAAATTTCCTCTATTTATTATTTTGAAATAGTAAGTGTTAAATTGATTAATGAGGTTAGTTATGGGTAAAATGCGTAAATATTTTAAATAAGTAAGTGGTTATAAAATATTCATTGTTGTTGGGGAATATTCGTTTGGTCGTGGAATATTCTTCCTGTCGGGGAATATTCGTACGACGGCGCAGTCTTTTGTGGGCCCCATAACGGAAAGCGATTGGATGAAGAAAACGACAAGTATATGTTTTTATTAATAACGGCGTAGTTGTTACCGTTAATACTGTTGGAATACCCGGTGGTTAAAACACAGTAATACGCGTTGTTACACAGTAGCACACTGTATTGCACCAATTATTGATTCTTACGTAAGAAGGCACTACTCAATAATGGTTACAGTAATTACTGTTCAGTATTTTATTTTATTGATTCAATAATTGCTGCGTTGATATTTTATATTACTGTTGTTTCAATAATTGTCACTACACAGTATTTCCCATTATCAGATCAATAATTCATATTATTTGAATAATATTATTAGATAACATTATTGGCAATGTCTAGAAAGTTCTGTCTAAGGAGAGGTTTGGTCATCTAATTGCGCGCCAGTAAGGAGAAATCCTTATTGAAAAGCCCCCTCTTTCCTGGGAACGGCCTGGTTGTCATAAATGTGATTCTGTAATATTATTTGTAAATAATTAATTATTGATTCATATGATAAGGAAATATTTATTTTTGTGGATATAAATGAGGGATATATTTTTGTGGTTAAAAATGAAGGAGTTAATGTTGAGGTTTTTATCAGTATTTTTGTCGGAATGGAGGTATTAAAAATCAGGATTTTTGAGATATTTTGCGGGAGTTATAATTTTTAATCCGACCGTTGGATCGTGGTAATTTTTGGATATGTTATACATATATAAGTTGAGTATATGTCCACAAATTTTGAACCGTTAAAAATGAACGTATGATTTATTATGAATTTTACGAGATGACTGGTTCAGAAATTGTTGAATTTTCGGAGTTAATCATTTTGGTAGAAAATTCTAGAATTGGTGGGCCCCACTCTTGGTTGGTGAAGAAATGTGCTGAGATTTTTATTCAAATGTGGTGGGTGGGAATAGTAGCAGGTAAAGCCATCAGGTTGCAGGTTAAGTCTGCTTCGGCGTGCTAACATTTTCCTATAAATAGAGGGCTAAGTTAGAATTGAAAATCACACCAGAAATAAGTTTTCTCTCTTTCTCTCTCTAGATTATTGAGTGTATTTTGTGAGTATTTAGATACTTTGAGAGTTTCTATTCATCAGAGCAAGTGTCTTTCAGCCTTATACCGGTATTCCGACCAGAAGTACTGTCTGTACGAGGTAAGGGATGTTATTTTATTCAAAAATGATATTATTTCTTCAATATCATTATGCCGAAATATTGGTTAGAAATTTTTATCAAATTTGGAACTTTTCACGTCGGGGTTACTATTCATGAGTTACTATTCACGAGTTACTATTCACGAGTTACTATTCACCGAAAAATAAAATTTCTTCTTTTCGTCCAAAATATCTATTCTGGGTACTAGCTTTGATTGTATCCATGTTTTGATCATTCTTGAATTCTACTTCACTATGAATAATTATAAGGTATTTTTGGACATGGATAAATCGAAATACGAATCCTTAATATTTGTTATTTTGTTTCACTGGATTCGTTTTCTTTAATATATTTTTCATCATCCTCAGTCCTAAATGATGATATTACTGAATATCTTTGGCCTGTAGTGCAAAGATGTATAATTACTTGATGAATATCTTTGGCCTGTAGTGCAAAAATGAACAGGTGTTGAGATGAACATGACCGACTGATGATCCAAATGAATATCTTTGGCCTGTAGTGCAAAGATGAATATTTGGTTAAAGATGATTATTAATTGATGTTACAGGGATAAAATATTGATGATGGACTTTTAAATCTTAGAAGATAGTAGAATTCTTTCTCTACTTGACTCTTCTAATGGTTTGCTGTTTCCGCTGCAGTTATTGATTTAAAACTTGTTGTCTATTGTATTCTATTAGATTTTTCCCTGTTGAAGACTAACGATAATTTGTTCTGTATTATCTTAGTCATAATGTTCTTTACTGGGCTAGTTGAGCTCACCCTTTTCCTTTTTGTTCCATTTTTCTCAGGAGGCGAGAATGTAGCGAGTACTAGTCGGGGTATGGAATGATGGTTCTAGAAGTTACTTTAGTAGTCCTCACTATTTTTGTGAAATAATGTATCAATAATTGTAATGAGGGCTTATTTGAGTGTGGATATTGTCTAAATGATAATATTTGTATTTAAACTCACAGTTCTTGTGTTGTAATAATAAAGATGTAGTTGTTTCTGTACCATGTATTTTGGCGACTCAGAATGGGTGTTGTATACCTATTTTGGGGGCGTCACAACATTATTGGCAATGTCTAGAAAGTTCTGTCTAAGGAGAGGTTTGGTCATCTAATTGCGCGCCAGTAAGGAGAAATCCTTATTGGAAAGCCCCCTCTTTCCTGGGAACGGCCTGGTTGTCATAAATGTGATTCTGTAATATTATTTGTAAATAATTAATTATTGATTCATATGATAAGGAAATATTTATTTTTGTGGATATAAATGAGGGATATATTTTTGTGGTTAAAAATGAAGGAGTTAATGTTGAGGTTTTTATCAGTATTTTTGTCGGAATGGAGGTATTAAAAATCAGGATTTTTGAGATATTTTGCGGGAGTTATAATTTTTAATCCGATCGTTGGATCGTGGTAATTTTTGGATATGTTATACATATATAAGTTGAGTATATGTCCACAAATTTTGAACCGTTAAAAATGAACGTATGATTTATTATGAATTTTACGAGATGACTGGTTCAGAAATTGTTGAATTTTCGGAGTTAATCATTTTGGTAGAAAATTCTAGAATTGGTGGGCCCCACTCTTGGTTGGTGAAGAAATGTGCTGAGATTTTTATTCAAATGTGGTGGGTGGGAATAGTAGCAGGTAAAGCCATCAGGTTGCAGGTTAAGTCTGCTTCGGCGTGCTAACATTTTCCTATAAATAGAGGGCTAAGTTAGAATTGAAAATCACACCAGAAATAAGTTTTCTCTCTTTCTCTCTCTAGATTATTGAGTGTATTTTGTGAGTATTTAGATACTTTGAGAGTTTCTATTCATCAGAGCAAGTGTCTTTCAGCCTTATACCGGTATTCCGACCAGAAGTACTGTCTGTACGAGGTAAGGGATGTTATTTTATTCAAAAATGATATTATTTCTTCAATATCATTATGCCGAAATATTGGTTAGAAATTTTTATCAAATTTGGAACTTTTCACGTCGGGGTTACTATTCATGAGTTACTATTCACGAGTTACTATTCACGAGTTACTATTCACCGAAAAATAAAATTTCTTCTTTTCGTCCAAAATATCTATTCTGGGTACTAGCTTTGATTGTATCCATGTTTTGATCATTCTTGAATTCTACTTCACTATGAATAATTATAAGGTATTTTTGGACATGGATAAATCGAAATACGAATCCTTAATATTTGTTATTTTGTTTCACTGGATTCGTTTTCTTTAATATATTTTTCATCATCCTCAGTCCTAAATGATGATATTACTGAATATCTTTGGCCTGTAGTGCAAAGATGTATAATTACTTGATGAATATCTTTGGCCTGTAGTGCAAAGATGAACAGGTGTTGAGATGAACATGACCGACTGATGATACAAATGAATATCTTTGGCCTGTAGTGCAAAGATGAATATTTGGTTAAAGATGATTATTAATTGATGTTACAGGGATAAAATATTGATGATGGACTTTTAAATCTTAGAAGATAGTAGAATTCTTTCTCTACTTGACTCTTCTAATGGTTTGCTGTTTCCGCTGCAGTTATTGATTTAAAACTTGTTGTCTATTGTATTCTATTAGATTTTTCCCTGTTGAAGACTAACGATAATTTGTTCTGTATTATCTTAGTCATAATGTTCTTTACTGGGCTAGTTGAGCTCACCCTTTTCCTTTTTGTTCCATTTTTCTCAGGAGGCGAGAATGTAGCGAGTACTAGTCGGGGTATGGAATGATGGTTCTAGAAGTTACTTTAGTAGTCCTCACTATTTTTGTGAAATAATGTATCAATAATTGTAATGAGGGCTTATTTGAGTGTGGATATTGTCTAAATGACAATATTTGTATTTAAACTCACAGTTCTTGTGTTGTAATAATAAAGATGTAGTTGTTTCTGTACCATGTATTTTGGCGACTCAGAATGGGTGTTGTATACCTATTTTGGGGGCGTCACAGTTGGTATCAGAGCTTAGGGATATGATCTCTGGCGGAGATCGGGGAATAGAACTAGGAGGGGAGAGACGAATCCTTCGCTAGTGTGTCCTACCTAAGCTTATTTATTGGTCAGTCATAATATAGGGGTATTATGTGATTTGTTAATTTATTTAATTAACCCTTGTTTTATGGCAGTATTTGAGAATGTCGACTTAGAATGTTAATAGTGGAGTAAATGAGACCGTGGAGACACCGGTGCTTACCAACGAGGAGAACGTGCAACAGGCTGGCAATGTTCCTCCTGTGAACAACACCAATGAGCAGATGATGAACGATGGAATGTTTAGAAGTTTTTTGCAATTCATGCAAAACCAGACAAGGGAGACTCGTGTTCAAAATACAGGAGGAAATGATAGCAATTCACGGTTTGTCACAGCCAAACAGTTCAAAGAATTGGGACCACCAGAATTTAAGGGAAAGCCGGATCCGATCATGGCGGAAACGTGGGTCAAGCAAATTACCAAGATATTCGATGTCTTGGGATGCACGGAGGAACAGAAGGTTCCATTCGCCACCTTTATGTTCCGTGGCGAGGCAGATTACTGGTGGGAGTCTGTGAAGCGTACCCATCCAACCGCACTCAGCATGTCTTGGGAGACATTTCAAAAACTGTTCAATGACAAGTACTTTCCTGAAAGTATTCGTCATATGAAGGAGGTAGAGTTTATTAGACTAGAGCAGAATAATATGACGGTATCTCAGTACGAGGCAAAGTTTGCAGAATTGTCCAGGTTTGCACCTCATTTGGTGGAGAATGAGGAACGTATGACGAGGATGTTTCTGAGAGGTTTGAAACCCGGCATACGTCAATATCTCATTTCTCATAAATTTTCTCTCTATTCAGATGTTGTCAACAGGGCTCAATTATTAGAGCGAGATAACGAGTACGGTCAACTGAGGGATCACAACCAGGATCATATCGGTGACAGCAGTCATCAGAACAATGATAACCAGCGGAGAAAGAAAAATACAGACAAGAACGGCAACCACTCTGGTGGTAATCGTGGCTATGAAAATAGAAGAAGCGAGTCGGGAGGAGATTTTAAAAAGAGGAGATTCAACAATGACAATACGAAGACGTCAGCACCAACAGCAATTGGTTCCAAGGGAGGAGAACGACCACCGGTTATATGCTATAAGTGCGGAAAAGAAGGACATATCAGCCCAAACTGCCCACAACAGTTTAAGGTATGTTATAATTGTGGAAAGGAAGGACATATCGCTCGAGATTGCACTGTAGCAAAACCAAGTCCAGCGGGGATGGTGACTCAAAAAGCTGTCCCAGAAAAGATAAAGTCAACGGTTCCTGGAAGAGCGTTTGTCGTGACTGGTCAACATGCGAGGAACCCAAACGAGGTGATCACGGGTAAGCTAATCATAAATTCATGCGAAGTTTATACCTTATTAGATACCGGTTCTACCCATTCTTTTATCTCTCCTGCTTGTGCTCAACGTTTAAACTTGACTCCGGAGAAGTTAGACTTTGATTTATCTGTGGAGACTCCGTTAGGAGAAACTTTCATCACATCCACTGTTTATAAATCTTGTGTGATCCAAGTTGGTACCATCACCTTACCTGTTGACCTTATCTCTTTAAAGATACTTGCTTTTGATGTGATTTTAGGGATTGATTGGCTAACTACTCATCATGCCAAAATTGATTGTTTTCGTAAGGTTGTTAGTTTTCATATTCCTAACCAACCTGTTGTACGAATTCAAACAACTAAGCCATTAAAATCAATCACTGTTATATCAAGCCATAAAGCGATTCGTTTATTAAAAAACGGATGTCAAGCTTTCTTAGCCCATGTTATGGATTTGAATAAAGACACGTCAAATTTGAATAATATTCCTGTTGTTATTGACTTTCCTGACGTATTTCCTGAAGAACTTCCCGGTCTACCCCCGGAACGAGAAATTGAATTCTTTATTGATCTTGAACCTGGTACAAAGCCCATTTCTAAAACCCCATATCGAATGGCTCCTATTGAACTTCAGGAGTTAAAGGTCCAACTACAAGAGTTGTTGGACATCGGTTTCATTCGTCCTAGTACATCTCCTTGGGGTGCTCCTGTTTTATTTGTAAAGAAGAAAGACGGGAGTATGCGACTTTGTATTGATTACCGGGAATTAAACCATGTCACTATTAAGAATAGGTATCCGCTACCTCGTATTGATGACCTGTTTGACCAGTTACAAGGAGCACAGTTCTTTTCAAAGATCGATCTTCGTTCTGGATATCATCAGCTGAAGGTTAAAACTGAGGATATTCCAAAGACTGCCTTCAGAACTCAGTACGGGCATTATGAGTTCCTAGTTATGTCTTTTGGATTGACTAATGCTCCTGCGGCTTTCATGGATATGATGAACCGAGTATTTAAGGATTATTTGGATCAGTTCGTTGTTGTCTTTATTGATGACATCCTCATATATTCCAAAAGCCGTGAAGATCATGAGCATCATTTGAAGCTGGTACTCCAAAGGCTGCGTGAAAATAAGTTATATGCCAAGTTGAAGAAATGCGAGTTCTGGCTTGAGGAAGTAGCTTTCCTAGGGCACGTGGTGTCAAAACATGGAGTATCTGTTGACCCGGCGAAGATTGAAGCAATACAAAGTTGGGAGCAACCAAAGACGGTGACCGAAGTACGTAGCTTTCTAGGCTTAGCTGGTTATTATCGAAGATTCGTGGAAGGGTTTTCTTGAATCGCTACCCCGTTAACTCAGCTGACTCGGAAAGATATCAAATTCGTATGGAGCGAGGAATGCGAGAAGAGTTTTCAAGAGCTTAAGAGGAGACTTATTTCGGCACCTGTTCTGACAATACCATCTGGTTCGGATGGATTTGTTATCTACAGTGATGCTTCAGGCAAAGGGTTAGGATGTGTTCTCATGCAACATGGGAAAGTCATAGCCTATGCCTCGCGACAACTCAAAGAATATGAGAGGAATTATCCTACTCATGATTTGGAGTTGGCAGCAGTAGTTTTCGCGTTGAAGATCTGGAGACACTACCTGTATGGGGAGAAAGTGGAGATCTATACAGATCATAAAAGCCTTAAATATTTCTTCACCCAAAAGGAACTCAACATGCGGCAGCGACGTTGGCTCGAGCTGTTGAAAGATTACGATCATACCATCCAATATCATCCTGGAAAAGCAAACGTAGTAGCTGACGCATTGAGTAGAAGATCATATGCGGGTACGAGTGCAATGTTGTTAACACAAAGGCCCATTTTGTATGACTTGCAAAGGATGGAGATAGAGATGAAGGCTCCAAGTACCCACATGATGATATCAAATATACGAGTAGAACCGACTTTAATCGATAAAGTTAAAGCTGCTCAAGCTACGGACATAGAGCTGATGCGTATGAAGAAGAAAGTGCAAGAAGGTTCTATTCCAGAAGCAAGAATCGATGAAGAAGGAATACTTCGAGTTCACTCTAGACTCTGTGTTCCTAACAATTCTGATTTGAAGTACAAGATCATGATGGAAGCACACAATACACCATTTGCAATCCATCCTGGAAGTACCAAAATGTATCGTGATCTACGACATACATTTTGGTGGAATAATATGAAGAGAGAGATTGCAAAGTTTATCTCGAGGTGTTTAACTTGTCAACGTGTAAAGGCGGAACATCAAGTACCAAAGGGTCCATTGCAACCACTTGAGATTCCGAAATGGAAGTGGGAACACATTACCATGGATTTCGTTACGGGTCTTCCCACGGTTTCTCAAGGCATAAATGCTATTTGGGTTATTGTTGATAGATTAACCAAGTCTGCTCATTTCTTGCCGATACGGGAGACTTATTCCCTTGAACGTCTTGCTCGTATATACGTAGATGAGATTGTGAGACTGCATGGCATGCCAGTATCCATAGTTTCGGATCGTGACCCAAGATTCACTTCAAGATTTTGGGTTAGCTTGCAAAAAGCTATGGGCACAGATTTACGATTTAGTTCGGCATACCATCCTCAAACGGACGGACAATCAGAGAGGACTATTCAAACTCTTGAAGATCTATTAAGACTTTGTGTCCTAGATTTCAAAGGGAGTTGGGATAAGTACCTACCATTAGTGGAATTCTCTTACAATAACAGTTATCAGGCAAGTATAGGTGTGGCCCCATTTGAAGCATTATATGGACGAAAGTGTCGCTCTCCAATATGCTGGGACGAGGTGGGTGAAGCAACATTGTTGGGACCAGAGTTGGTACGCATGACTACAGAGAAGATCCAAACGATTCGACAACGTATACAAACGGCACAGGATCGACAAAAGAGTTATGCGGATCTTCATCGGAAGGACGTGGAATTTGACATTGGGGATCATGTATTGTTGCGTGTGGCTCCATGGAAAGGAGTTACAAGATTTGGGAAGAGAGGAAAGCTCAATCCACGATTTATTGGTCCATTTCAGATTCTTGACCGAGTAGGAAATGTGGCCTATAGACTTGCGTTACCTCCAAGTATGTCTCGTGTTCATAATGTTTTTCATATATCTGTGTTACGTAAATATGTGAAAGACCCAGACCACGTTATTGAGTTAGAACCGGACGAGATAGCTGAAGACTTAACGTACGAAGAGGTACCTGTCAAGATCTTGGATAGAAAGGAGCATGTCCTACGCACGAAGGTCATACCACAAGTTAAAGTTTTGTGGAGAAACCATGCTATTGAGGAAATGACCTGGGAGTTGGAAACGGAAATGAAAGCGAGGTATCCTCATCTTTTCGAAACACCAGGTACGTACGTCAATTTCGAGGACGAAATTTCATAAGGAGGGGAGGTTGTAAGACCCCAAATTATTAATAAATGAAATTTAAATTTCCTCTATTTATTATTTTGAAATAGTAAGTGTTAAATTGATTAATGAGGTTAGTTATGGGTAAAATGCGTAAATATTTTAAATAAGTAAGTGGTTATAAAATATTCATTGTTGTTGGGGAATATTCGTTTGGTCGTGGAATATTCTTCCTGTCGGGGAATATTCGTACGACGGCGCAGTCTTTTGTGGGCCCCATAACGGAAAGCGATTGGATGAAGAAAACGACAAGTATATGTTTTTATTAATAACGGCGTAGTTGTTACCGTTAATACTGTTGGAATACCCGGTGGTTAAAACACAGTAATACGCGTTGTTACACAGTAGCACACTGTATTGCACCAATTATTGATTCTTACGTAAGAAGGCACTACTCAATAATGGTTACAGTAATTACTGTTCAGTATTTTATTTTATTGATTCAATAATTGCTGCGTTGATATTTTATATTACTGTTGTTTCAATAATTGTCACTACACAGTATTTCCCATTATCAGATCAATAATTCATATTATTTGAATAATATTATTAGATAACATTATTGGCAATGTCTAGAAAGTTCTGTCTAAGGAGAGGTTTGGTCATCTAATTGCGCGCCAGTAAGGAGAAATCCTTATTGGAAAGCCCCCTCTTTCCTGGGAACGGCCTGGTTGTCATAAATGTGATTCTGTAATATTATTTGTAAATAATTAATTATTGATTCATATGATAAGGAAATATTTATTTTTGTGGATATAAATGAGGGATATATTTTTGTGGTTAAAAATGAAGGAGTTAATGTTGAGGTTTTTATCAGTATTTTTGTCGGAATGGAGGTATTAAAAATCAGGATTTTTGAGATATTTTGCGGGAGTTATAATTTTTAATCCGACCGTTGGATCGTGGTAATTTTTGGATATGTTATACATATATAAGTTGAGTATATGTCCACAAATTTTGAACCGTTAAAAATGAACGTATGATTTATTATGAATTTTACGAGATGACTGGTTCAGAAATTGTTGAATTTTCGGAGTTAATCATTTTGGTAGAAAATTCTAGAATTGGTGGGCCCCACTCTTGGTTGGTGAAGAAATGTGCTGAGATTTTTATTCAAATGTGGTGGGTGGGAATAGTAGCAGGTAAAGCCATCAGGTTGCAGGTTAAGTCTGCTTCGGCGTGCTAACATTTTCCTATAAATAGAGGGCTAAGTTAGAATTGAAAATCACACCAGAAATAAGTTTTCTCTCTTTCTCTCTCTAGATTATTGAGTGTATTTTGTGAGTATTTAGATACATTGAGAGTTTCTATTCATCAGAGCAAGTGTCTTTCAGCCTTATACCGGTATTCCGACCAGAAGTACTGTCTGTACGAGGTAAGGGATGTTATTTTATTCAAAAATGATATTATTTCTTCAATATCATTATGCCGAAATATTGGTTAGAAATTTTTATCAAATTTGGAACTTTTCACGTCGGGGTTACTATTCATGAGTTACTATTCACGAGTTACTATTCACGAGTTACTATTCACCGAAAAATAAAATTTCTTCTTTTCGTCCAAAATATCTATTCTGGGTACTAGCTTTGATTGTATCCATGTTTTGATCATTCTTGAATTCTACTTCACTATGAATAATTATAAGGTATTTTTGGACATGGATAAATCGAAATACGAATCCTTAATATTTGTTATTTTGTTTCACTGGATTCGTTTTCTTTAATATATTTTTCATCATCCTCAGTCCTAAATGATGATATTACTGAATATCTTTGGCCTGTAGTGCAAAGATGTATAATTACTTGATGAATATCTTTGGCCTGTAGTGCAAAAATGAACAGGTGTTGAGATGAACATGACCGACTGATGATACAAATGAATATCTTTGGCCTGTAGTGCAAAGATGAATATTTGGTTAAAGATGATTATTAATTGATGTTACAGGGATAAAATATTGATGATGGACTTTTAAATCTTAGAAGATAGTAGAATTCTTTCTCTACTTGACTCTTCTAATGGTTTGCTGTTTCCGCTGCAGTTATTGATTTAAAACTTGTTGTCTATTGTATTCTATTAGATTTTTCCCTGTTGAAGACTAACGATAATTTGTTCTGTATTATCTTAGTCATAATGTTCTTTACTGGGCTAGTTGAGCTCACCCTTTTCCTTTTTGTTCCATTTTTCTCAGGAGGCGAGAATGTAGCGAGTACTAGTCGGGGTATGGAATGATGGTTCTAGAAGTTACTTTAGTAGTCCTCACTATTTTTGTGAAATAATGTATCAATAATTGTAATGAGGGCTTATTTGAGTGTGGATATTGTCTAAATGACAATATTTGTATTTAAACTCACAGTTCTTGTGTTGTAATAATAAAGATGTAGTTATTTCTGTACCATGTATTTTGGCGACTCAGAATGGGTGTTGTATACCTATTTTGGGGGCGTCACAATATCTCAATCAATTAAATTTTTAATAGTATTAAAATTTAGTATTATTAATTAATTACTTACATTAATTACATATCTTAATTACTCAATACTCATGTTCTTAACAAATCATATTCTTCTTCTCTATAAAAAATATATTGAAGATTGTATTACAAACAAATAGTTGTAGCTCAGTTGGTTTAAACTCTTATTTATTTACTCACAAGTAGCAATATTTTATTTTTTTTAAAAAAAAAGAAGTCGCGGGCCAAAAAGACCCGAATTTTATTGAACTAAAAAATCGCATCCCACAACCCAACCCGTGACGGACGGACCGGCCTGACCCGCGAACTTGAATTATATTTACCAAGTCTATATGTCTGTACTATATTGAACATAAAATTTCTTTGATTTAATAAAAACTCCACTCGTTCGTCTTTTTCAATTTTCAACTATTATCCTCCCCCACGGGTCAAATGAAAGCTTCTTTGATTTAATACTTTAATTTTCTTTTATAATTAAACCATAAGAAGAAAAGAGCAAGAGAACTCCCGGTATATTAATTTTTGGAAAAATAAATTATTATTTTACAAATATATCTTTAATTTTAAATATAAAAATAATAATATAAAATAACACAATATTTTTAATTCATTATCCTAATTTTATCATTGTATTATTATTAAAGGAAAAAATTAATATTAAATAAACATTAATAAAATAAGATTATATATTTATAAACGAGACTCTTTCCGGCTTGAATGGCATCGCTAACTAAGGCCTATACCTGGCAAACGGGCGGGCCGGGTCGGGCCAAAAAGACCCGGATTTTGGTGGGCTGGAAATGACCAGCCCGTGGTGGGCGGGCCGGGCCGGCCCGCGGGTTTCGGCCATTATTTTTTTTTTTTTGCAAACTCTTTGTTACACTAAAAATAATAATAATAAATATTAAAAATAATAAAATAATTAATAATAAACAATAATACAAACAAACACGATTAATTAATTACATACATTAACTACATATCTCAATTAATTAAAATTGTAATAGTATTTATAAATTAGTATTATTAATTAATTTTTAATTATAGTTAAAATATATTGAAGATTACATTAAAAACAAATAGTTGTTATAGCTCAGTTGGTTTGAACTCTTATTTATTTACTTACAAATCTTGTGTTCAAGCCTCACAACCTAACACTTTATTTTTTTTAAAAAAAAAATTAATTGTTGGCGGGCGGGCCGGGCCAAAAACGGACCGGGCCAAAAAGGTCCGGGTTTTCATGGGCTTAAAAACAGCGGTCCAAAGCCCGGGTTTTGACGGGCGGGCCGGCCCGACCCGCGGGCTTTGGACCCGTTTGCCAGGTCTAGCTAAGGCCATCCCCATTTAATTTCATGTGATGTGCCCCCATCGACCCATCCTACTGAAATGTATTTGTGCAAACAGTTGACTGCACTAGGGCTGAGCAAGTAACCAAATTGGAACCGAAATCGCACGAACCGCACCAATTAAAATCGCACCAACGGTTCCGGCGTATGTGGCGGTTTTAGGTGGGTTGAATAGCCATATTTACGGTTCCGGTTTGGTTACTAGCCAAAACCAAATCGCATAAAACCGAAACCGCACCATGTGTGTGTATGTATGTATTATCTCTAGTAAATTCTAAAGTTACTTTTCACTTGAACACGCTCAGAGAAAACCCCAGTCTTGTATTGTCATTTTTTCACCAATTGAAAGAAGATGTTAGAGGTTATAGAGTCAAAAATTAAGCAATTGAGTTTTAGAATTTTGAATTTGTTTGATGCGTTATTGGAGAGACTTATAGTTGAGGGGCTCGAGCACTTGATGCATTGGTTAATGTCAATGCTATAATTGTAATAGTCTAATAGATTATTTTTAGTCCTCCCTGCAATATATTTTATTCTATCTTCAGTATATACTTTTAATTTTTGGGGAATTAGATAAACATTCTTGCTTATTATTGAATAGTCCCCGTTGTTTTATATAGCGCATATTTTAGTTTTAAAGCATGCTTGATATAATTCTCATTGTCGACTTTGTCACTAAGTTAATTGCTCGATGTAAATTTTATGTTAAATTTTATTGAAGGCTTAAACTATTTTATTGTTTCAATTGGTTTTGGAACCGAAACCGCACCAATTAAAACCGCACCGCACACTTTAAAACCGAACCGCACCAATCACAAGCGGTTTCGGATGCGGTTTTGAATTTTTCAAACCGCACTTAAGCGATTTCGGGTACGATTTAGACTTCAAATCGCACCATGCTCACCCCTAGACTGCACCATGAGTTATCAGAAAATATAACTGATAAAAATCAGTTATATTTTTTATTTATTTCAGATTTAATATATAGACAAATTATCCTAGACTACTAAATATTTTTAAGATCATATTTTATGGTATCTCAATTTCTCATCAAAGCATACATTTGATGACTTTGTAATGTATTTAATTTATTTTAAAAAAAATTAATAATAAAAATTAATATTAAAATAAAACTCAATATTATATATAAATATTTTTTAATCACGTGACGTTGTCATGTAATCAATTTTTTGACGTGAAACTATCAATTAATCAGAAAAAAATTAAAAGTTTAAATTCCTAATTAAAAAATTAAAAAGACAATCATCAAAATAAAAAATTTAATTTATTAATTGAAAAAATTATCTCTAAAATAATTTTTTTTTAAAAGTACAGAGTATTAGCCATAAAAAATTTAGTCGCGGCTCGCTAAGTGTGAGTTTGTTTATAATTAGAACGGGAGTCTTTAATAATTTAAAAATAGAAGTGAGAAATTAACATAAACAACTTAAAAATGGCACACACGTAATAAAAACAATATACAGACCTCTTTCAAAAGTATGACATGTTTATATACCCGACACTAGTCCATCGTCCCTTCTATCCTCTCTGACAGTCACTGCAACATCGACTGTCTTCTTCCTACCTATTTTCTTCACTTCAACCCAAATTCATATATACAGTATATACATATATATAAATTTAGTTTCTCATTTCTATCAGTAACCCTTCAATCTCCATTCGGAAAATGGGGTCTGTGACTTGGTTCTGTTTAATTGCTCTTCTTCTTCAATCCATTATTACTAATGTTACTGCCAAACAGACTTACATAGTCCACATGAAGCACCACCAGAAGCCTGAATCTTATGCCACCCATCACGACTGGTACTCCGCCAAACTCCAATCTCTCTCCTCTGCCACCACCGACTCCATCCTCTACACTTACACCACCGCCTACCACGGCTTCGCTGCCGCTCTCACCCCCGATGAAGTTGAATCCCTCCGCCAATCTGACTTCGTCATAAGCGTCTATGAAGAATCCGTTTACTCGCTCCACACTACTCGAACACCCGAATTCCTTGGTCTGGAGAGAGATGTCGGTTTGTGGGCCGGCCGTTCTCCCCAACAACTTAACCAGGCTTCCCAGGATGTCATCATCGGTGTCCTGGATACCGGAGTCTGGCCAGAATCCAAGAGTTTTTCCGAGACAGGAATGCCAGCTGTACCATCCCGGTGGCGAGGCCAATGCGAATACGGCGCCGATTTTGACAAATCTTTATGTAACAAGAAATTAATCGGAGCTCGAGCCTTTTCTAAAGGCTACCGCATGGCCATTGGCAATTATCCCAATAAAATAATAGAAACAGAGTCCCCCCGTGACGTGGACGGTCATGGGACGCATACCGCCAGTACGGCCGCCGGGTCCAACGTGGCCAACGCTAGCCTCTTGGGCTACGCTAATGGGATCGCGCGTGGAATGGCTACTCACGCTCGGATCGCCACTTACAAAGTATGCTGGAAAGCCGGTTGCTTCAGCTCCGACATTCTCGCTGGCATGGATCATGCAATCACTGACGGCGTTGATGTCCTGTCGATGTCGTTGGGCGGTGGTTCTGGTCCTTATCATCGTGACACGATAGCAATTGGAGCTTTCACCGCCATGGAAATGGGGATTTTAGTGTCTTGTTCTGCCGGTAACAGCGGTCCTACTCCGTCGTCGTTGGCTAATGTGGCGCCATGGATAATGACTGTCGGTGCCGGAACTCTAGACCGGGATTTTCCGGCTTATGCCAATTTGGGAGATGGGCTCCGGTTTACTGGGGTGTCGTTGTATAGTGGTAGCGGTATGGGGGATAAACCGGTGGGGATTGTCTATAATAAAGGTGGGAATAGTTCGAGTAATTTATGTTTTCCCGGTTCGCTTGACCCGGAGTTGGTACGTGGGAAGGTGGTGCTGTGTGACAGGGGGGTTAACGCACGTGTGGAGAAAGGAGCGGCGGTACGGGATGCCGGAGGAGTGGGGATGATTTTGGCAAACACGGAAGCGAGTGGGGAGGAGCTGGTGGCGGACAGCCACTTAATCCCGGCAGTGGCGGTGGGGAGGAAAATGGGGGACGTGATAAGGGAGTACGTGAATAAGGAAGCGAATCCCACGGCGGTGTTGAGTTTTGGTGGGACGGTGTTAGACGTGAAGCCGTCGCCGGTTGTGGCGGCGTTTAGTTCGAGGGGCCCCAATATAGTGACTCCGCAGATTTTGAAGCCAGATGTGATTGGGCCTGGGGTTAACATTTTAGCTGGATGGTCAGAGGCTGTTGGCCCAACTGGGTTGGACTCGGACACTAGAAAGACTCAGTACAATATTTTGTCAGGTAACCCACATTTCACCATTGTAATTAAATTTTACTTTTATAGTGTTATAAGTGTGTTTCCAATTATAATTTCAACTTTAATAGTCCACATTTGATTCTTAGGTTTATTCGAGACGAGCAGTAAAATATTGTGTTAAAAGTACTTTATAAAGACGACATAAGTCTTCAGTAAAACCCAGTTAGGGGCTTTTCATTTTTAATAAATTATAAAGTGATAATCTTTTTCTTTTTTAAAAAAAAATAATTTTTGGGAAATTAAAGTAATAATGTGGAAACATAAGTCTTTATTAAAGTCTTGGTATAAGGTTTTTCATTTTAAATAATAATAATAATAATAATAATAATAATAAAGTGATAGTTTTTATAGGTATGGATTATAAAGTAATATTATTTTTTAAAAAATATTGAAGAGTTCAGGTTTTGGGACAAAAAGTGGACAACTAGAGATGGGGCTGTGAAAGGATTTTTCTTTTTCTTCTATATAATCCATAATCCATAATGTGATACTTTATATGACAGTTCAGTCAGTCTAGATTTAATTTTTTATTTTCCCCTTTTACTTTTTTGGTTTGGACCTTTTGGTGGAATATGAGTTGAAAAGTAATTTAAAGATCGATGGGTGACTATAACCTAATTTTCAACATATATTATTGGAGTAGTTAACGTGAAGTTAACTTTGATCAATTGATCAAATACAGTATCGACACGTAGGTTAGGAGGTCTCTGCGTATCTGCATTGTATTGGTCAATTGATCAACTTACCATGAAGTTAACTTCATGGTAACCGGATCAATATATTATGATGATGGTAAGTGTGTCACTGATTGGGGTATAACATAAAGAATGCGTCTCCTTTATTATCTTTTTACTTTTTTGGTAGGTGAGTGTTGCTACTAATTGAAAGCAGTGTTTAGTAATTAGTAGAAGTTATGGCTATGCTAGTAGTACTTATTAGTTGGCATCTTTCTATCATGTGCCAGGAAAAAAGTTTACTTGGAGATGATTTAGTTTGGCCCTTTGATTGTGATATCCATCCAACCCCTTGAATGTTTCTACACATTAAAAAAAAAGAAGAAGCATTTTTGCATGTGGGAAACTGAGTTAAAATTGATCTGTATAACTATATAATAAGATTTGCACTTGTGTAGATTCCCTGCATATTTTCTTGAAATATTTATATACCAAGTAGTGGAGTTGCATATACTTTATCCCATGATTTGGGTGGGAGATAATGGATTCATACCATTTTTTAGTTTCTCACTGAGAAAAACTTTCAAAAAGAAAAATGATAAAATTATTTGATAAACTGGTGACTGAAATTGAAGTTGGTCACTTTCTTATGTCAAATTTACAAACACCAACTTGTTACTGTATTTTTGTTTTGCCCTTTGCATTGATTGATCTTTAAACATTATGCCATGTTTGGATATTTCAACTTATTATCTTAATTATTTTTGTTAAAAATCCATAGGTACATCAATGTCCTGCCCACATATCAGTGGGCTAGCAGCATTGCTCAAGGCTGCACATCCAGATTGGAGCCCAAGTGCAATCAAATCCGCCCTCATGACCACTGCCTACACTCAAGACAACACCAATTCCCCACTCCTTGATGCAGCCACAGGTGTGGTCTCCAATCCATGGGCATACGGCTCGGGTCATGTTGACCCTCACAAGGCCATCTCCCCAGGCCTTGTATATGATTTATCAGCACATGACTACATTGCATTCCTTTGTTCCTTGGACTACACCATTGAAAACATTCAAACCATTGTAAAGCACCCGAACCTCACGTGTTCCAAGAAATTCTCCGACCCCGGACAGCTGAACTATCCGTCGTTCTCGGTCCTTTTTGTGAAGTCTAGAGTTGTACGATACACTCGTGAGTTGACAAATGTGGGAGCTGCAGGATCCACGTACGAGGTTGCCGTGAATGCACCTTCTGCCATTGGGGTGACTGTGAATCCCACAAAACTTGTTTTCAAGAATGTAGGAGATAAGCTCCGGTACACAGTTACATTTGTGTGGAAAAGGGGTATGAACCTGATGGGGAGAAGTGCATTTGGGTCCATAAGCTGGAATAACGCTGAACACCAAGTTAGCAGTCCAGTTACTTTTGCCTGGACACATTCATAAGATGGTGTGGTTTTAGTAGTCTATTTGGGGGTTTTCTTGTTCCTTGTCTTTGGTTGAATAGAGTTCCGGAAGTGCTCTTGTCCTCTGTTCTTGTACAAACTTTGCAAATCTACAAGGAAGGAGATGAAGAATGTAGAGGGAAAAGTTCCTCTTTTAAGTTAAATTTGGTGTGGTGTGGTGTGGTGTGGTTAATAGTAAACTAATGTAATAGAATTAGGCATCGGTATTGCAATAGTGTTGAAATGTAAATCCAACACGATACACACAGTGGGATTTATTTTCTAATGCAAAACCAAGAGGATATGATATTTCTTTACTTGCAAAGAGACGACTAACTAAACCATTCCATGGGCTTTTGGTCCAAGTTTTTTCATGTGAAGAAGTAAAGAAAGAAGCATTACCCCATAAGACCATGGTCAAAACTTCTCTTTTTTGGTTCCTTGTTCACATAATTTTTCATGCAAAAATTAACTTTTGGTATCCAAACGTTAATATCCAAACTGAAAAAAGTAATAAATTGGTACTTGTATTAAAAAAAATTTACAAGTTAATTATTAGAATTCTATCTAGTTTCTGTTTAAAATTTGGGTTCTTTACATAAGTATACAACAAATAAAAAGTAATTACAAGAAAAATACATCAACCAAATAATTACAAAAAGAGTGTAATTAGGACCCATATTACAAAAAATAATACAATTCACATTAATAAAGAAACCTAAAATCAAGGACAAATAACTGCTATAATTAATAATTCAAATTCAAATATTTGGATCTAACAACAAAAACAAATTCAAATTTAAATATTCAAATTCAAATCTTCATCTCCCTCACATACACTTTGAAATAATAGTCCGCCGCTACACCTCACATACTCCGCCGCTACACCGCCGCGAATCTCCGTTTTCCAAAACGCCAATGAGGATAAAAAGAAGATTCGCCCTACAAAAAATTTAAAAATAAATATATGTAACTTTTAATGTTCTGAAATTTTTTTATAACTATTTTGTTATTCATAAATAATAAAATGGTTACCTTTGTATGAAGGGTTGGCTACCAACTGCATCACATTCAAACGAAATTGTAATTTAATAAAATTGAATTGGTTATCTTGGTCTGAAGGTTTGGCTACTAATTGTACAATGAAAAAACTGCAGGTGTGGATGTGAATTAGTTACTTTGGTATGAAGGTTTTGTTACCTTTGTACGAAGGTTTGCTTACCTTGATATGAAGATTTGGTAACCAACTAAGAAAAAATTTAAAGTGTGGAGGTTGATTGATTACTTTGATATGACAGTTTGGTTAGCTTGTTATGAAAGTTTGGTTACCATCATCCAGTATTTATATCCACCGCCACCACCTCCTGAATCTTCACTCGAAGAAAAGGGATTATCGAGTGGTCGGATATTCCATTTTGGTTCATAAGCTTCTGAATCTTTGGGCTTGGTTCTTTGATCTCCGAGACATTGCTCTGGGTCTCCATCACGATGACTTGTGTACGAGAAGAAAACTGAACCAGGAGCATGATTCACAAAAAGTCTGAGCAGATTAGCAAAAGAGCTTCTCTTTCCTCGAATTCTTCTATCTCCGGCAAATTTGAAGGTAATCACGAAAACCATATTTCTGGTGCCCATTTTATCCCATTTTGGCCACTTGCAAGAGATTTCCATGGAAAGAGGTAAAATGATATATATATATATATATATATATATATATATATATATATATATATAATATAATACGTTGAATGAAGAAAAATGGTGATCTAACTGCAGTTATTATAGATGAGGAGATAGAGAAGAAGTCATGGGTATAACTAATCCCTAAATTAAGAAATTCTAATTGAATACTAATTCCTTAAATTAAGGAATCCTAATTACACTACTATTGTAAATAAATATGGAAGTATATTAGTTGTGTAAAAATTTTATGAGTGCACTATTGTTGTAATTATTTTTAAAAATGTAATAGAATATGTAATTGAGCCTTAAAATTTTAACACGTCAGAAGAGAACGATAACATGGCGATGACTAGACAAGTCAGTTGAAAAATTAGGCGAGCTACCATTGTTTTCCATTTATGTAAACGAACGTTAAGGCATTTTGGGAGAAAAGTTAGGGCTTCCAAGTCGTCTTCATCTTTTTCTCTCGATTCTTCAACCTAGAGTAAAATTATATGTTCTGTCTCTCGATTAATGGTTCACACACACACACACACACATACATATATATATAGAACGGATCTAAAATACTCCTCTTAAATATCACTCTCTTAAAAAACAAGTGGGGTCGCGTGTGTCGTTTTTATACATAAAAAAAATAAGTGAGACCACTCTATTTTAATATTATTTTGTATTTTAAAAGAATCTTCAAAATAACATAATTTTAATAAAGAGTGTTATTTAAGAGAGAGTAATATTTAAGAGGAGTGTTTTAGATTCATCGTCTCTCTCCCTCTCTCTCTATATATATATATAGGACAATGATCCATATAATCTATTTGTTATGGATCAAAAATGAATAAATACAATTTTTACCTTCCATTATAATTATCAACGATTGGGATTAAAAAGGAATTTACTCCGTCTGCTAGTATTTCTAGCGGAGTATATTAAAAATATTTTTGGATGTTAATACCCCCGTCAGGCTAAAGGGAACGAAGATCGTCTCATTGTCAAGGGGGACATAAACGTCAGTGTGTTCCAGAAAGAAGTGAGAGTTGTATGATTCAACCACATAGGTGGAGACCTGAGGGGAAGGGTAAACAGTGAAACCAAGCTTTGATTTTTTGCCATAGTCCACAAAAAGCTTTTCTAGAAGAAGAGATTTAAGGCCAGAACCAGTGCCACCTCCAACAACGTGGAATACCAAAAAACCCCTGAAGCCCAGTGCAATTGTCTACTAGCTTTCTAATTCGGTCCAAACTCAAATCCACAATCTGTTTTTCAACTGTCCCCAAAATAAAAATTATCAAAATTAGGTTATTTCTAGATCATAATACTAACTACGAACAGGGAAGAAAGAATTTACTTGTGTAAGCTCCGAATATGATCTCAAGTGTGCTTTTTGAGTAACCTTATAATTCGAAAACTCACCGGAACATCCTTATAATTCGAAAACTCACCGACAAATCTTCTACGCACGAGTATCGAAGGGTTTTACTAGAGGAATCGCCGCTTCGCCGCTGCTAGAGGAATCGCCGCTGAGTTTGTGTAGTTGCAGAGGAATCGAGAGGAATAGCCACTAAGATTGTGTAGTTGCAAAGGGATCGAGAGGAATCGCCGTTGAGATTGTGTATTGTGTAGTAATTCTTGCGGACTTGGATTTTTGCTTTGTTATTCTTGTGATGATTTGGGGTTAGGGGGACATAATAGACCGTAATAGTTCCGTCCGCTAGAATAACTAGCGGATGACGAGTTTAATTTTTAATATTGCCGTTAATTATAGAAACTGACGATTATGATGGTATTTGTCAATTTTTGATCTATAACAAATAGATGTTATAGATCATTGACCATATATATATATATATATATATATATATATATATATATATATATATATATATATATCCTCAGATTGTAGAATGACTTAACTCTACGTTTTTACGATCGTAGACTGAATCCTCAGAAACGTAGAGTGAATCCTCAGATCATAGAGTAAAATATAGAGTGAATCTTCATATCGTAGAATGACTTAACTCTACGATACTAGATTTTAGTGTACAAACATAAACCGAATCTTCAAAAAATAGAGTGAATCCTCATATCGTAGAAACTCTCACAAAGTCTCATCCCACTTGGATAGTGAAGTAAGCAATCAAAGGGCTAACATTAGTGAGCACACATAGCGTCCTTGCTTTCTCTTAATCAATAATTAAGGATCTCTCCTCCTTCTGGTAGGTCAGATTGTAGAATGACTTAATTCTACGTTTCTACGATCGTAGAGTGAATTCTCATATCGTATAAAATGACTTAACTCTATGTTTCTAAGATCGTAGAGTAAATCCTCATATCTTATAATGACTTAACTATACGATAATAGACTTCAGTGTAAAAATGTAAACTAAACCCTTAGAAAAATGGAGTGAATTCTCAGATCGTAGAGTGAAACGTAAAATGAATCTTCAGATCGTAGAATGACTTAACTTTACGTTTTTACACTGAAATCTAGTATCCTAGAGTTTAGTCACTCTACATTGCCCTTTTAACTGTGTGAAAAATTCTACACAGATTTATTGCTCTTAATGCCCTAAAATCTTTAAACTACAAAAAAGAAAGAGGTTTGGATGCTTACTTCTTACTGTACTTCAAATTTGTCACACAATCAACACTTAATCTCGCTAAAACCACTAATTTTGAAAGATCGCATATGCTATTTTGGATGAATCATGTCGTGTTTCCCCCCCCCCCCCTCTCTCTGTGTGTTTGTCTCCAACATTCTGGATTTGCTAACCCAAATTTGTTCCTTTTGCCTCTAACAATCTCCTCATGTGACCCACATGCGTGACTAAGATACATTTTCCTCTCCAATTTTGAATTATGACAAGTCTCAGATACAAATGTCATTATTCACATAGGATCTTTTAGCTTATTAAAAATTTTCCGTCATGTTCGTTAGTCAAATTTTAACGATTTTACATAAATATTTAATTACAATAATCAACTAGTAATTTTTTTCCGGTACAAACATCAATTTCTTACATTTTTTAGTTTGATACCACCTTATAATTCGGGTCTCAGAACATGAAACAATAGATGATTTTTCTCTTATTTCTCACTTGTAATTGCATTTTGTATTTGATTATTGAATAGAGTAATAAATGCATCCCCTTAAACAAATCAAGACACATGAAGGATCCTAATAGGGTTGAATTTTAACTTGCCCATATTAAAATTACAAGACAACATTTGTACGAAATTTTTTGCCAAAGGAAAAAAAAACTTCCCTTGCAAATTTTAATTTGTTTAAAAAACGGCTATTGATATTGACAACAAAAATGATGGATTAAGATCCATTTATTACATCTATCTTCCAATCTCTCTTAATATACTTAACGTCCCAAATATCACAGTCAGCAATAAAATAAAATTATCGTCAACAATTTACAACAAAATAAAAGTTAAGCTTAGATTAAAAAATAATGCAATAGAAGGGATAATAATCCAAAAATAATAGTGAGTAAATATACATTTAGTGGGAAGTGGTTAACATGGAGTTTATTTTTAGGTAAGTTGATCAATTGGTCAATAGAGTGCTAACACGCAGGCAAAGCTTGTCAACATTCTATTGACCAATTGACCAACTTATCAAAAAATAAATTTCATGCTAACCGGAGTAAATCTTTTATAATTTTTTTGAAAAAATATAATAGTTTAAGTAATATTTAATATTTTTTTTTTGCACGAACTTTAAAAATAAGTCAAAAAGTTAAATGGTGCTTTCAGTTTGGGATGTTGCAAAAGACACCTTGAGGCAGAAGAGAAGATATAGGTGGTCATCCATGAGACATCAAATCCAACTGAAAGCCTGCTACGTCTCGTGGGAATAATGACGCAGGAAATTGGAAAATATTCGACTGACTGACAACACGCCTAATAATCCAAAAATTTGGCCCCTAGTGTGTTCAGAAATACATTTCCTAAGAACTCAAGCTAAAATATAGAAACAGCTGCCTGCAGAGTCCCAATTAAAAATTTGCTTTGTTCAGAAACATACATATAAGACATGCATAATTCCCCGAATAATCAAAACTCTGAACGGCCTATTGATTTGATTGACTATGACGATGTGATGTATTGAAGACTAAGCAGCCAGCCTAGAACGGAGCACATGTTATTTCTCTTCGAAATCCAAACACCTTACCTTTCTTCTTAGTCTGATCCGGACACTCCAGACCCACCTCGGTTCTTGGAGGGATCATCATAAATGATTAAAGCGTGTGATTCACGGAACATAAAAGATGAAGCCAGAGCGGCTTCTGTCCGAGTGGTTAATAATGCACGTAAGTATGATGATATTGAGCTTTGCAAATCCAGGGGAGTATTACATTAACAATCTTTCGTTCAAACCTGATAGATTGATTAGTCAAAAGAGGTTTGGATCCAATGACTGCACTAGGATAAATATAGCACATTTTGTGTCGCAAAGTATGAAACTTAGAGTTCTGCAGAGGGTCCTTGGAGATAGAAATAAGACGAAAAATGGCTGCAAGAGGAAACTTGATGCTGATAATTATCAGGTAATTCCGAAGGAGGCCGAATGTTGTGAATGGAGGAGGTTTTGTAGTCACAGATTGCAGCCAGAAAGTTGTTTTCAGATTCAGAGGGCAAAAAGGATGAGCTGCTCCTAAAGGACGGTAATGGAGATGCTTTGCTTCAATATATTCTCCCTCAAAACAAAAGATGTAGGCACAATTCAATCACATAAGCATTTATAAAAGACATACTCCCTCAATCCTAAAGAGTTTCAATTCAGTTGCATAACCATTCGTAAAGGCATACCTAAGCAGAACTTGAAACAAAATCTCTAGTTCATGTTTTTTTTTTGGGGACAGGTATAATTATGAGGATAAAGAAATAAATATCCATATTTCACACATAAGAATACAACCATAAAACAAAAACAAGAACAAAAGATTCAACTAGCATCAAATTAAGTAGAGAAAAATAAGAACTAAATTATATACAGAGTATGGAGAGAGATTAAGAACAAGCGCACCCGTTGTTTTCCACAACCATCACGGCATCATCACCAGCATCATCCTCACTCCTGCAGAAAAAATACCCGACAGAAAGACCAGACACTATAGCAATAAAAATGCCACCATTAAACGTCATGACGGCCAGCATTACCATATCCAATTGCCGAGTTTAATCCGAACAACAGGGTAGACTTCAGCCCGACCCACCTACGAGCCAGGACTGCTTTGGGGAGAAGGGTAGTATTGATTGATGGCAGCTGTGAAGATTTAGCATCCAGCTTTAAATTTGTGCAGTTTACCTTCAATGCGCTGGTATAAGGCGGAATAGAGGAAGCAGAGGAATAAAAGTTGGAAGTAAAACCCCCATGAATCGGCCTTCCATAAGGCGAACAAGAAAGTTACATCTTTACCCCCCATTAGAAGGTCATATGCATCATCTTCTTCGTTTGTTGCTGGTCACTTTGTTGCTGGTCACTGAAATCAGATCATATACACAAGTCATTAACAATATATATACAGATAGATAGAGAAATTGGACTTGGCTTTGGGTTGAAAAGTATGCGGGAAAGACAAAATAAAGTCAAACCAATGGCACAATTGTTTAGTTCTTGTACAACAACTCAGAATTCGGTAATACCCCCGAGTTGTTATAATTTACTATGCCATTGACATTCAAACAAATCTGTAGCAAGCCCCATACTGCTCTTTCACTGAAGTCTGTCTTTCATTTGTAATTTGTGCAATTTTATAACATCCCATTTGACTTCACTTCAGATGGTGCTAACAGCGGAAAACATGGGATTCTATTGTAAGAGAAAACTCATGAGTAACAAGGTAGCTTAAAATGAAAACAGCATACATATACAGAGGGTGTTACTTATCAATTGTGAAGTCATGCTGCTAAAAGTCTACAATTGTCATACAAAATCAGAAGCAGATCTTGTAAACAGTTGCTGAACAGAATCTATTAAGATTGAAAAGGAAGGGCACATTGGAGATATATAGCATCTTATACACTGCCCTACATTACAAATAATAAGAACAGAGCTCAGTGGATTAAAATAATCATGTTCAAAGGTGAGGAGAGGAGCAAAACAGCAAACAAAGAGGTCTCAAGAAGAATATAACAGTACAATGTTTATATGATACAATATAATTGGCAAAACTATATGATTACATAAATTCTAGATTTTTGGATACTTAGTTCAAGTAATTTCATTTACTATATGATTGTCGAGCATATTATGATTCCGACACCAAACATCTTGTTATTCTACATAAAGTATGTTGTATGATACAGAAAGGTCAATAATTCTCTCACACGGTCTATGAAAACACATACTAATGCATTAGCACTGCATAGAAACAGAGAAATTAAACATGACAAAAATGCATTCAAAGTTAAACTCATGCTAACGAAGTTCAAGGAGCTACTGCTAACTTTTCTCAACACATTAATTTGTGTGGATTATCAGAAGGACACATTGCTTTTTGATTATGTTAATACATGTTGTCAGGCATCAACATCCATATGCCTCCGACGTGTAGGTATACAAGTTGAAAAGGATTGCTAGATTGCCAAAATAAAGAAAAAGGATGAACTGGCCATTATCTACATGTCCTACTCCTTTTAGCTCGGTACAATGACTAATCTAATGTCAACTTTAACCATTTAATGACCCCTCACCCAAAGCCATGCTCACTCTGAAAGAGAGAAAAACTAAATAGATAATCATAAGGCCAATCCCCAACTTCTTGCTAGGGCGCATGCCATTTTTGGGTAGGACAATCAGTGACCAAACAAGCCCTAGCATAAGAAAACCCAAGGTAGAATACAAGCTAGTGTCTCGAGGTACTGCATAAGAAGCTGGTCTCTTAGACCAAGCTCCAAGCAGCATAGAGATTCCCAAACCAACAAGTGTGTTGAACATTGGCCCGGCAAAGCACCCAGACATGGCAATCTGCACGCCATCTCCACCATTCATCGCCAGTGCTACATTTGACATTAAATCACCCATTGAGTTACCCCATGCCAATACAGTTAATCCGAGGAGAGATGGACTAACTCCAAATATAACACCTAAACACACCAGCAGTGCAACAAGTTCATTGGCAACAATGTAGAACCAAATGATACTCATAAAGAAGCCGCCCAGAAGCCATGGTAAAAGGTAGTTTTGAGGTGGCCGATCCGATCTAGTGCACATAAATGCAAGAACACCAAGAGTACAACCAACTACTGCACCAACTAGATATGCAATTTCACCACTCTGCAAATTGACATCATCTTGGGTGTTCCAAAGAAAAGCAAGAAGCATGGGCGCCAATGAAGCAGTGGACACTGCAAAACCCTTCGACCACCGATCGTCCTCAATTACAGGAATAGTCAACCGTCTGGGTAGCGCCAATGGTAATTTCAGCAACGAGCATATCTTGGAACATGAAAACCATGACTGGCCTTCCATTGTCTCCTCGTCATTCCAGCCCCACAAAGGTTTTGGACTCTCTTGCAAAGTTGGATTTACCGACTCATTTGCATAGATTGCTACATTTGAAGCCCACATCCAATGAGGTAACTTAGTTTGGAGATGTGGTACCTCATTCCCAGTATCTGACAGAAGAAGGTTTGCATATAATGATTCCTCATCTCCAGTTTCGTGAGAAAACATACTTCCTGTAACAGGTAGCAATTGCCTAACAGAATCTAGCTTCAACCTCGACGAATCTTTTCTCAAAATCTCATGTACAACTATAGAGAATGCATAAACAACATAAATAGAAAGAAACACAACTGCACCTCCTACGCTCAACTTTCCAATAATCAAAACAACAAGAAGGGAAAGAAGAGCAAATAGAAAGAAACATACATCTCTTATAAAACATCTCTTATCAATCTGAACCCGTTGCTCCGCCACGGAAAGGGAAATAGTCGCAACCACAACACAAGTCACAAATACAGCTCCACCCAACACACTATTAAGTCCAACATCTCCATCATTACTTCCCATAAAAGAAGCAATGCTCGCAAACACATCGGGCGCCCCGTTACCCAGAGGAAGCAGAGTCACCCCTGCAACAGTGGGCGGCAAGTTCAAGAGATTCGAGAGCTTCTCAAGAGAACAACAAAAATAGTCCGTAGCAGTATTACCCAGTAAATAAAACAGAGCAACCAACCAAATTCCCAAAGCCAAATAACCCAGAAATTTAACCTTCTCACACCCACAAGAGAAGAAGCGAATGTAATCAAGAAGCCCCCCTGATGTGCATTGTGGATTAGCTGTCAAAAACTCACACTGGCTTTTGTAGCCTTTATGCTCATTCAATCCATTACAACCAGTGGACTCTTTAGCCCCAAAATCAGTTAAATTCAAACTAACTTCACCTAGATTTCTCCGAATAACCTCGACCCGATTAGCCTCACCCCGCAACAAACCACCTCTGAAGTCCCATTTCTGAAAATTTGAGGAAGACTGTCTGAGGAATGGACTAGTAAAAATGTCTTCTTGGTAGAACAAGAAACAAAACAGTACAAAAGTACAAAAACCATTCAAAGCTCCACCGAATTTCAAGCGCCTCGGGTAGTAAACCCCATTGAAAATTTCCATGAAACCCTCTTCACAACACCCTAATTCAAGAAATCTCGACTGACAAACAAGAAGAAAAAGAGCAAAAACTACAAAAACTAAATCTTTATGATGAAAGGTTGAAAATTAAGCCAATTGAGATCCTAATTGCGTTGAATATCAGCAAATTATAACCCCCAAAATCAAAACACTTCATAAATATACAGTAAACAGAGCAAAATTATACAGGTGTTTGATATATTAGTAAAAAGGGGAAACGTGAGTTCACCTGAAAAGGAAAGGCTGGTGATAAAGAGAAGCTTCGTAGGAGTTGGGTAGAGAAATTAATGGAGTTTGGAGGAGGAGTTGTTATTATTATTATTAACGGATTATGGGAACTAGGAAAGGGAAAAGAGCCTGCTGGAGAGAAAGAAAAGGAGATAATTGTGGCTCCCGCGTAGCAGCTGTTAAAAGCCAAGACCCGACACCATTATTATATATTAATGATTTGATATACTCCCAATTACATACACCGTACACGTTAGGAGGTATGATATTTGTTTGATTGCATAAAATAGTAAATAAAACCATCAAAATTATTAGTACTAGTAAATAATTTAATATTATTAGTATAGTAGCAGTATTAGTACTAGATTCTATGCCTTCACCTACAAGAAAAGCCTTATGCAGCAACTCTTCCTATCGCCTACACCATTACTTCACCGCGTAAAAGTATAATAAAATATCCAATCTTTGATTATGAAGTAATAATATTTTTTAATAAATATTAAAGTGGAAGAGTTTTGGGACATTCAAAAAGTGAAAGAGGAACAACTAGAGACGGGAAGTGAAAGTATTTTTCCTTTTTCTCCTATATAATCCATACTTTATTATGACAGTACCGTCCAGACATAATTTGTTTTTTCTTTTTTACCCTTTTCCTTTTTTGGTTTTGGACCTTTTAGTGGAATATGGTATCAAAAATTTAGCTTCAAAGGGTTGTCAAAAATTAACTTTAACAGGGTGTTGGTCAAGGATCACAATAGATATTTATCTAATCATAAATTCTTGGGTATTCGATTACTGTTAATAAAAAATAGTTATATTATGTTATTTTTTTTATAGTAGATATGTAATTATCAGTAATTATTAATTGGGTATGAATTCAATATTATTACGTATATATTTTTTAATATTAATCTTTTACTAAAATATCTTTATACTAATTTTAATTGAATGATTCACCCATATGATTATTATCAAATGTAATCACCAATCATCAAAGTAATATTCACACTAATTAATTCAATATTACTTAGTAGATTGTATTAAAATTTTAATATGTTTATAAAATTATAATTCATGATTTATTCAAAATTATTAAGCTCAAAATTTTTAAGTATGTCGTTAATAATAAATTAACTTATAATAATAAATAGCAAACAACATCACATAATTTGTATGAACAATGAGTTATTTTAGTTAAATTAAACATGTCGAAAAAAAATCAAAAAATTAAAAAGTTAAAAATATATATATATATATATATATATATATATATATATATAAATTATGTGAATAATAAGGATATTTATGTTCCAATTATTAAATATAAAAAATATATTTGTTTAAATAAAAAATTCAAAATGACCACCATGTGGTAATCTCATATTATCACTTATTTTTTAGCCATGTGATTATTAAAAATCTCGACACTTCGTCATGTACTACCTCCATTTCATAATAATAGTCGTTTTATAGCATCTCCAACAGCCGCTTCAACCATTTTCAGAAAAATTATGTCCAACAACCTCTCCAAGACTCCAACCTTAGTCATTAAATCTGCAACCTCATTCTCTCTCTTCAGAATTAGTAAGTTGATATTGTCTCTTCAAAATATTTATTTTATTTTGGGAGAATCAAAATCATATGCAAAAGGCTAAAAATATTTATTTTGATTGATGAGTTTGATGTACAGCTCATTTTAAAATTTAATATAATTCCTTTTTATTTATTTATTTGTCATGTTGGATAAAATATTATTTTGATTACTCTTTGGATAATCACGTGAATTAAAAATAAAATATAATTAACAGGAAATTCTTGGAAGGGAATTTAGTTCTAATTAAATATTAATTTTTAAATATAATTTAATTTTCAAAATGTTATCTTTTTAAAAATGAATGTTATTAATTATTTTAAATGTTATCAATTATTATTGTTTTAAGTCAAATACTGCATTAACGGAATTCAAGAGACTTATGAGGCACAAAATATTAAAGTAACAAATAATATTTTTCAAATTGTCACGTAGATCAATAAACTTCAATTTGAACAGATTTTTTTGCTACTACTGTTGGATATGCTCTTTGCTTCAATTTGAACAGATTTTTTTGCTCCCTCTGTTCTTAAAATATTGTCATTTTAGAAGAAAAAATTTGTTCCAAAATGTTTATCGTTTACAACTTTCTAGAAGAATAAATTACTCCATCTGCTCTTAAAAGATTGTCATTTAAGGTTAATGCACACAGATTAAGGAATATAATTAATACATAACAAAAATACTATACTACCATTATTAATTGTCTCAACCAATTATTCCTTTTCCAATGTTTCTTATTCAATTCAATAAATTACTTCTTATTCAACCAATTACTACTTGAATTATATCATTGAATTGAATAAGAATCATTGGAAAGGGAAGAAAGCTTTAAATAGGAAAAAACTTTAAATAAGTGTGACGCCCCCAAAATAGGTATACAACACCCATTCTGAGTCGCCAAATACATGGTACAGAAAGCAAACTACAACTTCAATAATACAATTGTCGTGCAAAATACGACAACACATACTGTGAGTTTAAATACAAATATTGTCTTCTGGACAATATCCACACTCAAATAAATCCTCATTACAATTATTCAAACACTATTTTACAGAAATAGTGAGGACTGCTAAAACATCTTTCTCCATACCCCGACTAGATCCTGCTATGTTCTCACCTCCTGAGAAGAAAAATGGAACAAAAAGGAAAAGTGTGACGACCCCAAAATAGGTCCATTCCATCCAACCCATTCTGAGTCGTCAAATACATGGTACAGAAAATAACTACAACTTTATTACAACAATTGTCTTGTAAAATACAACAACATATATGTTATGAGTTTGGATACAAATATATACCAAATGTGACTCATGTCCCAACCGTGGATAGCACCTCACAATGACACCTTACATAAAGGTATAGTCAAAAACTGTTTTAAAAATTAGCATATTTGGGAAGTGCTCAAGGAAACCTTTGTACATGGGAGGCCATGCGTCTAGGTTATGATAGATATCATATGGCCACAGAATTATCCTTGGTTGACCCAATATACCCCAAAGAAAAATGAGAAGTTTACTATCATATTCTTCCCAATGATGAGTCTTCTCTTGACTTATCATTATCTCCACTGTCTCTAATTGTGAATTATACTTCAAACAAACACCAAGATTATATAGGTAGTGCTTGTAAATATACTCAGCAAGTGGATGAGCACAATCCTGTCTTATGATGACACGAGGTTGTATGTCACTAGACATCTTGTATGATAGTGGCAAAACACCCTTCCAACGTTGGATTCGCTTCACCCTAGATGATTCACCAAATATAACTACTAAATGATGACCACCGTTCTATTTTCCCGTTACCCTCGCTCGACCCAGCTACACTCTTATAACCTGAAAAGGAATTGTGAAGCAAAAGGGTGAGCACAACTAGCCCAGTAAAGAATATCATGACTAAAGATAATTAAATTATCAATAGCCTTCACCAATAATAAATCAGAGATTTAGAACATATGGTAGATGATAAAACTTCTCAACCATAGTTGCAGCGGAACGAGCAATCCATTAGAAGAGTCAAATAGATTATAAAGTCTATTATCTTCTCCACGTTAAAAGTCCACCAACAATATTTTATCCCTATAACATCAATCAACAATTCCTGTCCACAATCACGTGTATAACTCATAATCGTAATTATAGTTCTAAATTCCTCTTCTCATCCAAGACGAAGATAATTTTCATCACCTGAAACATCAAAGATCATGGTTACACCAAATCACATTTCATGTTCGTAATCATACTAATAACTTCATCTTTGCACTACGGCCAAAGATATTCATTTGTATCACCAATTGGTCATGTTCATCTCAACACATGTTCATCTTTGCACTACTGGCCAAAGATATTCAACAACATGTCATCTTTGCACTACGGGCCAAAGATATTCATCAACAGATCATCTTTGCACTACAGGCCAAAGATATTCATTTACAATTCATCTTTGCACTACAGGCCAAAGATATTCCTCAATAATTCATCTTTGCACTACAGGCCAAAGATATTCCTCAACAGTTCATATTTGCACTACAGGCCAAATATATTCATCAACAGTTCATATTTGCACTACAGGCCAAATATATTAATATCTCTAAGAATATATAATCATTTCAGAATTTATATAAACAATAATTATAACCATGTTGATCATTTCACCTTTGCACTTAAGCTAAAGATATTCAATTATAAATTCAATGGTCATGATCATACCAGTCAACAATTCAATTTTGCACTACTAGCCAAAGAGAACCCATAGTCATGATCATACCAATAATCTACCCATCTTTACACTCAAGTCAAAGAGAAATATAATCATTAGGGTTATAAAAATGTTATATATGATAATAAAATCAATATAATCAACATATAGATTTAATCTCAAGAGTAATATTCATAAATCAACTATAATTTGGTCAAAAAAAGAAACTAATTTTGTCGTGAATAGTAACTCGTGAATAGTAACTCATGAATAGTAACTCGTGAATAGTAACTCGTGAATAGTAACCCCGACACAAAAAGGTAGAAATTTCACAATAAAATTCATACCAATATTTCGGTATAATGATATTGAAAGAATAACATTTCTTAAACTTATAAACAATTTATTTTAATTGTTTACACTTTACTAAATAATGTATTTAATCATTCTAAAATGCCAAACTCATAAGATTTCATCACCAATAACCAAAACTCTCATCAAAAATCTGCATATACCTCATATAGGATTCTCAAGTCATAAAATCCTATTTTCTAATTTTCTTACTTCACAAAACATATTTAATTCATTTACTATTTTTCATATGGCCAAAACAGCCGAATATTTAGACATTTATCAAAAATTATACTTTTATCCAAAAATTCTGAAATTTACAGAGTATACTTCTATCATATACATGTACTCCCAATAAAAATTTCATCAATTTTAGAGTTAACCACAAGGAGTTATAAACGGTTACTTTTAAAATAGTTTTTTCTCATATAATTCATAACTCTCAATCTATACATCCAAAAATCACCATTTTTGGACACAATCAAGAAAACTCATCAAAATATTATTTCAAATTTTTTCATAATTTTTGAAGGTCAGAAAAATTACGAAACTGAAAAACATAACAACCCTTAAAATCCCTTACCTCAAAAGTGCAGTATTTCTGACTGGAATGCAAAGCCGAAGGAAACTTGCACTGAATAGCAACTCTCAAAGTATCTAAATACTCACAAAATATGCTTCATAATATAGATAGAGAAAGAGAGAAATCTTATGTTTCTGGTGTGATTTTCAATTCTAACTTAGCCCTCTATTTATAGGAAAATGTTAGCACGCCGAAGCAGACTTAACCTGCAACCTGATGGCTTTACCTGCTACTATTCTCACCCACCACATTTGAATAAAAATTTTAGCACATTTCTTCACCAACTAAGAGTGGGGCCCACCAATTCTAGAATTTTTCACCAAAATGATTAACTCCGAAAATTCAACAATTTCTGAACCAGTCATCTCGTAAAATTCATAACAAATCATACGTTCATTTTTAACGGTTCAAAATTTGTGGACATATACTCAACTTATATATGTATAACATATCCAAATATTACCGCGATCCAACGGTCGGATTAAAAATTATAATCCTCGCAAAATAACTCAAAAACTCTAATTTGATTTTTAATACCTCCATTCCGACAAAAATACTGATAAAACACCTTAACATTAACTCCTTCATTTTAACCACAAAAATATATCCCTTATTTATATTCACATAAAATAAATATTTCTTTATCATATAAATCAATAATTAATTATTCACAAATAATATTATAGAATCATATTTATGACAACCAGGCTGTTCCCAGGAAAGAGGGGGCTTTCCAATAAGGATTTCTCCATACTGGCGCGTAATTAGATGACCAAACCTCTCCTTATACAGAACTTTCTAGACATTGTCAATAATGTTATCTAATAATATTATTCAAATAATATGAATTATTGATCTGATAATAGAAAATACTGTGCAGCAACAATTATTGAAACAACAATAATATAAAATATCAACGCAGCAATTATTGAATCAATAAAATAAAATATTGAATAGTAACTACTGTAACAATTATTGAGTAGTGCCTTCTTAGGTAAGAATCAATAATTGGTGCAATACCATGTGCTACTATATTTTAACCACCGGGTATTCCAACAGTATTAACGGTAACAACTACGCCGTTATTTATAAACAACTTATACTTGTCGCTTTCTTCATCCAATCGCTTTCCGTTATGGGGCCTACACAAGGCTGCGCCGTTGTACGAATATTCCCCGACAGCAAGAATATTCCACGACCAAACGAATAATTCCCGACAAAATGAATATTTTATAACCACTTGCTTATTTTGTAAAATTTGCACATTTCACCCATAACCAAATTATTATATCAAATTAACCCCTTATTATTCACAATAATATTTAGAGAAAATTTGATTTTATTCATTAATAAGTTGGGGTCTTACAACCTCCCCTCCTTATGAAATTTCGTCCTCGAAATTGACGTACGTACCTGATGTTTCAAAAAGGTGAGGATACCTCGCTTTCATTTCTGATTCTAACTCCCAGGTCATTTCTTCAATAGCATGGTTTCTCCACAAAATCTTAACTTGTGGTATAACCTTCGTGCGTAGGACATGCTCTTTCCTATCCAAGATCTTAACAGGTACCTCCTCGTACGTTAAATCTTCAGCTATCTCGTCTGGTTCTAACTCAATAATGTGGTTCATGTCTTTAACATATTTATGAAGATTAGATATGTGAAAAATATTATGAACACGAGACATGCTTAGAGGTAATGCGAGTCTATATGCCACATTTCCTATTCGCTCAAGAATCTCAAATGGACCAACAAATCTTGGATTGAGCTTTTCTCTCTTCCCAAATCTTGTAACTCCCTTCCATGGTGCAACACGTAACAATACATGATCCCCAATATTAAATTCCACGTCCTTCCGATGAAGATCCGCATAACTCTTTTGTCGATCCTGTGCCGTTTGTATACGTTGTCGAATCGTTTGGATATTTTCTGTAGTAATGCGTACCAACTCTGGTCCCAACAATGTTGCTTCACCCACCTCGTCCCAACATACTGGAGAACGACATTTTCTTCCATACAACGCCTCGAATGGAGCCACACCTATGTTCGCCTGATAACTGTTGTTGTAGGAGAATTCCACCAATGGTAGGTACTTATCCCAACTCCCTTTGAGATCTAGGACACAAAGTCTTAATAGATCTTCAAGAGTTTGAATAATCTTCTCTGATTGTCCGTCCGTTTGAGGATGGTATGCCGAACTGAATCGTAAATCCGTGCCCATAGCTTTTTGCAAGCTAACCCAAAACCGTGAAGTGAATCTTGGGTCACGATCCGAAACTATGGATATTGGCATGCCATGCAATCTCACAATCTCGTTCACATACATACTAGCAAGACGTTCAAGGGAATAAGTCTCACGTATCGGTAAGAAATGAGCATACTTGGTTAATCTATCAACAATAACCCAAATCGCATCTATGCCTTGAGAAACCTTGGAAAGACCTATAACGAAATCTATGGTAATGTGTTCCCACTTCTATTTCAGGATCTCAAGTGGTTGCAATGGACCCTTTGGCACTTGATGCTCTGCCTTTACACGTTGACAAGTTAAACACCTCGAGATAAACTCCGCGATCTCTCTTGTCATATTGCTCCACCAAAATATATGTCGAAGATCGTGATACATTTTGGTACTCCCAGGATGGATTGCAAACGGTGTGTTGTGTGCCTCCATCATTATTCTATGCTTCAAGTCAAAATCGTTAGGAACACAAAGTCTGGAGTTGACTCGAAGTATTCCTTCTTCATCGATTCTTGCTTCTGGAATAACACCTTCTTGCACTTTCTTCTTCATACGCATCAGCTCTATGTCCATAGCTTGAGCAGCTTTTGTGAGACCCCAGATTTTATGAATAAATATTTAATTTTCTCGAAATAATTTTTTGAATATTATGGTGTGGATTTGATATAATATTATAGTTGTGGGTATTATTTATAAATTTTGCAAAGTAAGCAAGTTGTTTTAAAATATTCGTTTGGTCGGGGAATATTCTTTTTGTCGGGGAATATTCGTACAACGACACAATCATTGGTGGACCCCACAACAGAAGTATAGTCGTAGTTAGAAAACGACAAAATTATCTTTCTATAAAAATAACGGCTGAGGTGTTACCGTTAAAACAGTTAAAACTGTTGAACTACCCGGTAGTAAAAGTACAGTAATACGCGTGGTTGCATAGTAGCACACGGTATTGATTATTGATGCTTACGTGAGAAGTCACTCAGCTATACTCAATTATTGCTACAGTAATTGCTGCATCATATCTCTTAAATTATTGTCATAGTATCATCTGTATAATATGTTATATTATTAAATCAATAATTGAGACGTTGTGGTAAGTTTGGTTATTTTTATGGGGGGCCATATGTCATCATCTAAGAGTCTCTTCGTCAATAGTAATTACCGTTGTCAATAGTAATTACCGTCGTCAATAGTATTTATCTTGGTCAATAGTATTTACCTTGGTCAATAGTAATTACCTTCGTCAATAGTATTTACCTTGGTCAATAGTATTTACCTTGGTCAATAGTATTTACCTTGGTCAATAGTAATTACTTTCATCAATAGTAGTTGTCCCTTCAATATTACCAAGAGTCATTTGACCCTTCGTTAAGACCAAGAGTCATTTGACCCTTCATTAAGACCAAGAGCCGCCCTCAGTTTTTCTATAAATAGAGGCCTAGGGCTTCATTATTTTTCACGAATTCATTCAAGCTATAGAGAGAGAAAGTATAGAGAGAATAAGAGAGAGAGAATAAAAGTATTCTGCTACTTCACTTTTCCAATATCCAGTTCTTTTAAGGTAAGGGATATTATTCTTTTGTATTCAAGAAGAGAACTTCTGTTATTCCATTTCTTTATTATTCTGTTGAAATAACCTGTATATGCGGAATACCCTATACTTGGTGGCATTCTTCTATTATTCTGTCTTTGTTATTCCATTGGAACATCCTGTCCGTGCTTTACGCCGGACCTGGTTCCGTCTTTATTATTATTCTGTCGGAATATCCTGTCTGTGTGTTTTACACTGGACCTGGTTCCATTATTTATTATACTGTTATTTATTATTCTGTCGAAATATCTTGTCTGTGCGTTTACGCCGGACCTGGTTCCATTATTATTATTCTGTTAAGAATAACTTGTCTGTGCGGTCTATCGCATGCATGGTGATTTCTTTTGTTATTCCATTCTTTATTATACTCAGTTGATTAAAACTTTGACTTCTATACTCCATGAAATTAGTGGAATATCCTTGATATGTGCGCTTCATCTAGTATCTATTCATGAAAATATTCTCCTGATCAGTCTTGAAGTTTACTCCACAAAGCAGTATCATGTTGACAATTTGGACGTTATTAATTCCTGGATAAACTAATTCTTGAACTTGTTTTATTGAATTCTTATATCATTGTCATCATCCTCATGTTTATATTCTGTTGAAAGTCATCTGTGGCCTGTAGTGCATAGATAGAATTGGTATGATTATGACCAGGGATTATTCGGTGTAATCATGACTGTAATGTTACAAATGATGTGGTAAAAGTCCTCATTGGCCCGTAGTGCATTGATGGACAGTTATTGGCATGATCATGACCATTAATGAATACACAATTATTCTTGGCTGTAGTGCATGGATAATTGTGGTCGTGATACTAAAGAATATCCTTGGCCGTAATGCAGGGGTGATTCGATGATGTGGATTATTATTAAGCTGAGTCTCAGCGATAACAGTGTTGAAAAATCTTTTAAATCATAGAAGATAGTAGATTTTATTTGCTACTTGACTCTTCTAATGGATTGCATGTTCCGCTGCAGTTAAACTTGATGTTTACTATATTTTATCAGTTTAACACTGTTGAAGGCTAATGATAATTTATTCTGCATTATCTTAGTCATAATATTTCTTACTGGGCTAGTTGAGTTCACCCTTTCTTTCACTGTTCTCTTCAGGAAATGAGAACGTAGCTGGAACTAGTCGGGGAAAGGAGTGATGGTCCTAGATGTTGCATTAGTAGTCCTCACTATTCTGTGAAATAGTGTGATAATAATTGTAATAAGGACTCCATTGAGTTTGTATAATTTCTAGATGATAATATTTGTATTCAAACTCACAGCATATGTTTTGTCGTATTATACACGACTGTTGTATAATTAAGTTGTATTTGAATTTTGTACCATGTAAGTGGCGACCCAAGATGGGTGATGTATACCTGATTTTGGGGGTGTCACAGTTGGTATCAGAGCTTAGGGATATGATCCCTGGCTAAGATGTGAGAATAGAACTAGGAGGGGAGAGACGGGGAATTCCTTCGCTAGTATGACCTACCAGTATAACCTACCTAAGTTTATTTGATATTTAATTGGTCGGTCAAAGTATATGGATAATATGTTATATGTTAATTAACCCTTGTTTTGTTGCAGTATTTACAAATGGCATCCGAAAATGTTGAGATAATCAATGAAGCACATGAGACCATTGAATCACCAACGATTAATGCTCAGGGTAATGTGCAACCAGAGGATAATAATCCTCATGAAAACAATAACACCGATGAAATGGTGAATGATGAGATGGTCAGAGGCTTTATGCAATTCATGCAACAACAAAATAACTCTCGGTTGGTCACCGCTAAACAATTCAAGGAGCTGGGACCACCGGAGTTTTTGGGAAAGCCAGAACCACTTAAGGCGGAGACGTGGTTAAAGCAGATCACCAAGATATTTGATATCTTGGGATGCTCCGAGGAGCAAAAGATTCCCTTTGCCACCTTTATGTTACGTGAAGAGGCAGATTACTGGTGGGAATCTGTAAAACGTACCCAGCCTGACGCACTCAAGATGTCTTGGGAGAAGTTCCAAGAGATGTTCAATGATAAGTACTTTCCCGAAAGAATTCGTCACATGAAGGAGGTGAAATTTATCAAGTTGGAGCAAAACAACATGATCGTGTCGCAGTACGAAGCCAAGTTTGCCGAGTTGTCCCGATTTGCGTCCCACTTGATGGATAATGAAGAGAGAATGGCGCGAATGTTTTTAAGAGGTTTGAAGTCGGAGATACGTCAACATCTTATTTCTCATAAACTGTGTTTGTATTCAGATGTTGTAAATAGGGCTCAGTTGGTGGAGCGCGATAACGAGTCAACGCAACCAAAAGAGAGCAGCCGACAAAATGATAATACTAGTGAGAGCAGTCATCGAAGCGGTGACAACAAGCGTGGAGGGAATCAATAGGCCAAAAATGGTAACCACTTCGGTGGTAATCATGGCCAGAACAATGGACATTTTAAGAAGCGAAAATTCAACAATGATGGAAAGACGTCAGCACCAGCAACCGTTGTTAAGGATGGAGAACGACCACCTATCATATGTTTCAAATGCGGAGGAGAGGGACATATCAGTCCAAACTGCGCGATGCCGTCTAAGGCATGTTATAATTGTGGAAGAGAAGGTCACCTAGGCCGATTTTGTCGTTCACCGAAGACAAGTTCAGCTAGGATGGAGGCACCAAAGGATGTCCCAGACAAGCCAAAGCCAGTTGTTTAAGAGAGAGCATTTTTTTTCGTGACGAGGAACCTAAATAAAATTATCACGGGTATGTTAGTCATAAACTCTTGCGAAGTCTATACCGTGTTAGATACCGGTTCTACTCACTCTTTTATTTCACCTAGTTGTGTTCAATGTTTGTTCTTAACTCTGGAGAAGTTAGACTTTGATTTATCTATTGAAACTCCGTTGGGAGAAACCTTCGTTACCTCCATTATTTATAAATCTTGTTCAAATCAACACTTTCACGTTACCTGTCAATCTTATCTCTTTGAAAATGCTAGCCTTTGATGTGATTTTAGAAATCGATTGGTTAACTACTCATCATGCTTCTCGTAAGGTGGTTAACTTTCATATTCCTAACCAACCTGTTATGCGAATTCAAGTAACCAAACCACTAAAGTCAATCATTGTCATATCAAGCCATAAATAAAGAGCCCCGATCCTTTCGCTGATGACTTCCTTGTGTGGAATGCACCGAAGCCAGACTTTCTGTAGGCGACGTCGTGAACGACGATGACAAGTTGATAGGTATCAATGTGACGTGCAATCCAAGTCTTGGATGAGGGTCACAGTTTTGAACGATATTTCTATTGTTAATAAATTTCTTGACGTATTCTTGAAGACTTCTTAGCCTACCCCTAGAGCGTGAAATCGAATTTTTGTATTGACCCCAGTACAAAACCCATTTCTAAAATCGTTAAATATTTCTTCAACTAAAGCGAACGTAACATGCGCCAAAGACGTTGGCTCGAGCTGTTGAAGATTACGACCGTACCATTCAATATCATTGTGGAAGAACGAACGTGATAGCTGACGTGTTGAGTAGAAGATCGTATGTGTTTACGAGTGCAATGTTGTTAAAATAAAGACTCATTTCGTATAACTTACAAATGACGAAGATAGAGTTAAAGACTCGAGGGACCCATATGAAGATAACGAATATACGAGTGAAATCGACTTTAATCGATAACGTTAAAGCCGTTCAAGCTACACACCCGGAGCTGATGAATGTAAGAAGGTTCAAGAGGGCGTTATTCTAGAAGCAAGAATTGACAAAGGGAGGAAATCTCAACCCTCGATGTAATTGACCCATTTAAAATCCTCGATCGAGTAGAAACTATGGCTTATAGACTCGTTTTACCGCCAAGCATGTCGTGTGTTCATAACGTTTTTTTTCACGTATCGATGTTACGTAAATATGTGGACGGCCCGAACAACATTATTAATTTAGAACCGGACGAGATAGCGGATGATTTAATGTTTGAGGAGATACGTGTTAAAATCTTGGATAAGAAGGATCATATTCGACGCTCAAAGGTTATACCTCAAGAGTTAGAATTTGAAGTGAAGCCAATGTATCCTCACCTGTTCGGCATACCAGGTATGTACGTAAATTTTGAGGGCAAAATTCCATAAGGAGGGGAGATTGTGAGACCCTAGATTTTATGAATAAATATTTAATTTTCTCGAAATAATTTTTTGAATATTATGGTGTGGATTTGATATAATATTATAGTTGTGGGTATTATTTATAAATTTTGCAAAGTAAGCAAGTTGTTTTAAAATATTCGTTTGGTCGGGAAATATTCTTTTTGTCGGGGAATATTCGTACAACGTCACAATCATTGGTGGACCCCACAACAGAAGTATAGTCGTAGTTAGAAAACGACAAAATTATCTTTCTATAAAAATAACGGCTGAGGTGTTACCGTTAAAACTGTTGAACTACCCGGTAGTAAAAGTACAGTAATACGCGTGGTTGCATCACGGTATTGATTATTGATGCTTACGTGAGAAGTCACTCAGCTATACTCAATTATTGCTACAGTAATTGCTGCATCATATCTCTTAAATTATTGTCATAGTATCATCTGTATAATATGTTATATTATTAAATCAATAACTGAGACGTTGTGGTAAGTTTGGTTATTTTTATGGGGGGCCATATGTCATCATCTAAGAGTCTCTTCGTCAATAGTAATTGCCGTCGTCAATAGTAATTACCGTCGTCAATAGTATTTACCTTGGTCAATAGTATTTACCTTGGTCAATAGTAATTACCTTCGTCAATAGTATTTACCTTGGTCAATAGTAATTACCTTCGTCAATAGTATTTACCTTGGTCAATAGTATTTACCTTGGTCAATAGTAATTACTTTCATCAATAGTATTTGTCCCTTCAATATTACCAAGAGTCATTTGACCCTTCGTTAAGACCAAGAGTCATTTGACCCTTCGTTAAGACCAAGAGCCACCCTCAGTTTTTCTATAAATAGAGGCCTAGGGCTTCATTATTTTTCACGAATTCATTAAAGCTATAGAGAGAGAAAGTATAGAGAGAATAAGAGAGAGAGAGACTAAAAGTATTCTGCTACATCACTTTTTCAATATCCAGTTCTTTTAAGGTAGGGAATATTATTTCTTTTATATTCATGAAGAGAACTTCTGTTATTCCATTCGTTATTATTCTGTTGGAATAACCAGTATACGCGGTCTACCCTATACTTGGTGACATTCTTCTATTATTCTGTTGGAACATCCTGTCTGTGTGTTTTACACCGGACCTGGTTCCGTTTATTATTCTGTTGGAACATCCTGTCTGTGTGTTTTACACCGGACCTGGTTCCGTTTTTATTATTATTCTGTTGGAACATCCTGTCTGTGTGTTTTACACCGGACCTGGTTCCATTATTTATTATTCTGTCGGAATATCCTGTCTGTGCGTTTACGCCGGACCTGGTTCCATTATTTATTATTCTGTTGGAATAACCTGTCTGTGCGGTCTATCGCATGCATGGTGATTTCTTTTGTTATTCCATTCTTTATTATACTCAGTTGGTTAAGTTTTGACTTCTATTGTAAGACCCCAATTTTTTATAAATAAAGATGAATTTTCTATAAATATCATTTTTGAATATTATGGAGTTAATTTGATATAATGTTATAGTTGTGGGTAATATTTATAAATTTTGCAAAGTAAGTAAGTTGTTATAAAATATTCGTTTGGTCGGGGAATATTCTTTTTGTCGGGGAATATTCGTACGACGGCACAATCATTGGTGGACCCCACAACGGAATTATTGTCGGATTGAGAAAACGACAAAATTATCTTTCTATAAAAATAACAGCTGAGGTATTACGTTAAAACCGTTAAAACTGTTGAACTACTCGGTAGTAAAAGTACAGTAATACGCGTGGTTGCATAGTAGCACACGGTATTGATTATTGATGCTTACGTGAGAAGTCACTCAGCTATACTCAATTATTGCTACAGTAATTGCTGCATCATATCTCTTAAATTATTGTCATAGTATCATCTGTATAATATGTTATATTATTAAATCAATAATTGAGACGTTGTGGTAAGTTTGGTTATTTTATGGGGGACCATATGTCATCATCTAAGAGTCTCTTCGTCAATAGTAATTACCGTCGTCAATAGTAATTACCGTCGTCAATAGTAATTACCGTCGTCAATAGTATTTACCTTGGTCAATAGTAATTACCTTCGTCAATAGTATTTACCTTGGTCAATAGTAATTACCTTCGTCAATAGTATTTACCTTGGTCAATAGTAATTACTTTCGTCAATAGTAGTTGTCCCTTCAATATTACCAAGAGTCATTTGACCTTTCGTTAAGACCAAGAGTCATTTGACCCTTCGTTAAGACCAAGAGCCACCCTCAGTTTTTCTATAAATAGAGGCCTAGGGCTTCATTATTTTTCACGAATTCATTCAAGCTATAGAGAGAGAAAGTATAGAGAGAATAAGAGAGAGAGAGACTAAAAGTATTCTGCTACATCACTTTTCCAATATCCAGTTCTTTTAAGGTAGGGAATATTATTTCTTTTATATTTATGAAGAGAACTTCTGTTATTCCATTTGTTATTATTCTGTTGGAATAACCAGTATACGCGGTCTACCCTATACTTGGTGACATTCTTCTATTATTCTGTTGGAACATCCTGTCTGTGTGTTTTACACCGGACCTGGTTCCGTTTATTATTCTGTTGGAACATCCTGTCTGTGTGTTTTACACCGGACCTGGTTCCGTTTTATTATTATTCTGTTGGAATATCCTGTCTGTGTGTTTTACACCGGACCTGGTTCCATTATTTATTATTCTGTCGGAATATCCTGTCTGTGCGTTTACGCCGGACCTGGTTCCATTATTTATTATTCTATTGGAATAACCTGTCTGTGCGGTCTATCGCATGCATGGTGATTTCTTTTGTTATTCCATTCTTTATTGTACTCAGTTGGTTAAGTTTTGACTTCTATACTCCATGAAATTTGTGGAATATCCTTGATAGTTGCGTTTCATCCAGTATCTTTTCAAGAAAATATTCTTCTAAGCATTCTTGAATTTTACTCTACAATGCAGTATCATGTTGACAATTTGGACGTTGTTAATTCCTGAATAAATTAATTCTTGAACTTGTTTTATTGAATTCTTATATCATTGTCATCATCCTCATGTTTATAAAATGTTGAAAGTCATCTGTGGCCTGTAGTGCATAGATGGACTTGGTATGATTATGACCAGGGATTATTCGGTATAATCATGACCGTAATGTTACAAATGATGTGGTAAAAGTCCTCATTGGCCCGTAGTGCATTGATGGACAGTTGTTGGCATGATCATGACCATTAATGAATACACGAATATCCTTGGCCGTAGTGCAGGGGTGATTCGATGATGTGGATTATTTTATTAAGCTGAGTCTCAGCGATCGCAGTGTTGAAAAACCTTTTAAATCATAAAAGATAGTAGAGTTTATTTTCTACTTGACTCTTTTAATGGATTGCTTGTTCCGCTGCAGTTAAACTTGATGTCTATTATATTTTATCAGTTTAACATTGTTGAAGGCTAATGATAATTTATTCTGCATTATCTTAGTCATAATATTTCTTACTGGGCTAGTTGAGCTCACCCTTTCTTTCACTGTTCTCTTCAGGAAATGAGAACGTAGCTGGGACAAGTCGGGGTACGGAGTGATGGTCTGAATGATAGTATTAGTTAGTAGTCCTCACTATTCTATGTAATGGTGTGTTAATAAATGTAATGAGGACTCCTTTTGAGTATGAATACTCTCTAGAAGATAATATTTGTATTCAAACTCACAGTTTATGTTTTGTCGTATTGTACACGACAGATGTATTAATCAGTTGTATTTGTATTCTGTACTATGTATCTGACGACCCAAGATGGGTGATGTATACCTAATTTTGGGGGCGCCACAGTTGGTATCAGAGCTTAGGGATATGATCCCTGGCTAAGATGTGAGAATAGAACTAGGAGGGGAGAGACGGGGAATTCCTTCGCTAGTATGACATACCTAAGTTTATTTGCATGGTATTTAATTGGTCGGTCATAATATAAGGATAATATATGACATATCAATTAATTTTTATTTTGTGGCAGTATCTGAAAATGGCATCTGAGAACGTTGAGAATAGCAATGGAGCACAGACGACTGTTGATTCACCACATATCAATAATCAGGATAATGTGCATCAGGAAGGTGTCAATCCTCATGCAATCAACAACACTGACCAAATGATGAATGATCAAATGTTCAGAGGCTTTATGCAATTCATGCAACAACAGGTGAAAGCGGCTCCTGTCCACAACGTAGGTGGAAATACTGGAAACTCTCTGGCGGTCACCGCTAAACAGTTTAAGGAGCTGGGACCACCGGAGTTTAAGGGAGAACCCAAACCACTTGTAGCTGAAACATGGATAAAGCAGATCACCAAGATATTTGATGTCTTGGGTTGCTCTGAGGAGCAAAAGGTTCCCTTTGCCGCCTTTATGTTGCGAGGAGAGGCAGATTACTGGTGGGAATCGATAAAGCGTACTCAACCTGCCGCACTGAAGATGTCTTGGGAGAAGTTCCAAGATCTGTTTAACGACAAATACTTTCCTGAGAGTATTCGTCACATGAAGGAGGTGGAGTTCATCAAATTGGAGCAGAATAATATGACCGTGTCACAGTACGAGGCAAAATTTGCGGAGTTATCCCGGTTTGCGTCCCACCTGGTGGATAATGAAGAAAGAATGACGCGGATGTTTTTAAGAGGTTTGAAGCCGGAGATACGTCAACATCTTGTTTCTCATAAACTATGTTTGTATTCAGATGTTGTAAATAGGGCTCAGTTGGTGGAGCGCGATAACGAGATAACGCAACCAAAAGAGAGCAGCCGGCAAAATGATAATACCAGTGAGAGCAGTCATCGAAGCGGTGACAACAAGCGTGGAGGGAATCAACAGGCCAGAAATGGTAACCACTTCAGTAGTAATCAGGGCCAAAATAATAAGAATGGACATTTTAAGAAGAGGAGATTCAATAATGATGGAAAGATGTCAGCACCAGCACCTGTCGTTAAGGAAGGAGAACGACCACCTATCATATGTTTCAAATGCGGAGGGGAGGGGCACATCAGTCCAAACTGCGCGATGCCGTCCAAAGCATGTTATAATTGTGGAAGAGAAGGTCATTTAGCCCGATTTTGTCGTTTACCGAAGACAAATTCAGCTAGGATGGAGGCACCAAAGGCCGTCCCAGAAAAGTCAAAACCGGTTGTGCAAGGGAGAGCGTTTGTTGTGACCTCCCAGAACGCAAGGAACCCGAATGAGGTCATCACGGGTAAGCTTATCATAAACTCTAACGAAGTCTATACTTTATTTGATACCGGTTCAACCCATTCTTTTATTTCTCCTACTTGCGCTCATCGATTAAATTTGATTCCGGAAAAATTAGACTTTGACTTAGCAGTTGAAACTCCATTGGGAGAAACCTTCATTACATCCACGGTTTATAAGTCTTGTTTGGTTCAAGTTGGTACCCACACATTACCTGTCGATCTTATTTCATTAAAAATACTTGCATTTGACGTGATTCTAGGGATAGATTGGTTAACTACTCATCATGCAAAAATTGATTGTTTTCGTAAGGTTGTTAGCTTTCATATTCCTAATCGACCTATTATGCGAATTCAAGCAACCAAACCATTAAAATCAATCGCTGTCATCTCAAGCCATAAAGCTATTCGTTTATTGAAAAACGGATGTCAAGCTTTCTTAGCTCATGTCACAGATCTAAACAAAAATACGTCAGTTTTGAATGATATTTCTATTGTTAATAAATTCCCTGACGTATTCCCTGAAGAACTTCCTGGCCTACCCCCAGAGCGTGAAATTGAATTTTGTATCGATCTTGAACCCGGTACAAAACCCATTTTCAAAGCCCCATATCGAATGGCTCCTATTGAACTTCAGGAGTTAAAGATCCAACTGCAGGAATTGTTAGACATTGGCTTTATTCGTCCTAGTACTTCTTCTTGGGGAGCTCCTGTTCTATTCGTGAAGAAGAAAGATGGAAGTATGCGACTTTGTATTGATTATCGGGAGTTGAATCATGTCACCATCAAAAACAGGTACCCATTGCCACGTATTGATGACCTGTTTGACCAGTTGCAAGGAGCACAATTCTTTTCAAAGATCGATCTTCGTTCTGGATATCATCAGCTGAAGGTTAGAACTGAGGATATTCCAAAGACGGCTTTTAGAACTCGGTACGGGCATTATGAATTCCTAGTCATGTCCTTTGGATTGACTAATGCTCCTGCTGCCTTCATGGATATGATGAACCGGGTATTCAAGGAATATTTGGATCACTTTGTGGTCGTCTTTATTGATGACATCCTTATTTATTCCAAAAGCCGTGAAGATCATGAGCAACACTTGAGACTGGTACTCCAAAAGCTTCGTGAATACAAACTTTATGCCAAGTTGAAGAAATGCGAGTTCTGGCTGGAAGAGGTAGCATTCCTTGGGCACGTAGTATCAAGTCGTGGAATATCTGTTGACCCGGCAAAGATTGAAGCTATTCAAAGCTGGGAGCAACCTAAATCAGTGACCGAGGTACGTAGCTTTCTTGGTTTAGCTGGTTATTATCGAAGATTCGTGGAAGGATTTTCTCGAATCGCTACTCCATTAACTCAGCTGACTCGAAAAGATACAAAGTTTGGTTGGAACGAAGAATGTGAACAAAGTTTTCAAGAACTCAAGAGGAGACTCATTTCAGCACCTGTTCTAACAATACCATCTGGCTCGGAGGGATTTGTCATCTACAGTGATGCTTCGAGCAAAGGGTTGGGATGCGTTCTCATGCAACATGGAAAAGTCATAGCCTATGCATCAAGACAACTCAAGGAATATGAGAGGAATTATCCTACTCATGATCTAGAGTTGGCAGCTGTTGTCTTTGCACTTAAAATTTGGAGGCATTACTTGTATGGGGAGAAAGTGGAGATCTTTACGGATCATAAAAGTCTCAAATATTTCTTCACTCAAAAGGAACTCAACATGCGACAACGACGTTGGCTTGAACTGTTGAAAGATTATGATCATACCATTCAATACCATCCTGGAAAAGCGAACGTGGTAGCTGACGCATTGAGTAGAAGATCATATGCGGGTACAAATGCAATATTAACAATGCAAAGGCCCATTTTGTGTGACTTGCAAAGGATGGAGATAGAGTTGAAGACTCCAAGGACCCATGTGATGATGGCGAATATACGAGTAGAACCGACTTTAATCGATAAAGTTAAAGCTGCTCAAGCTACAGACCTGGAGCTGATGCGTATGAGGAAGAAAGTGCAAGAAGGTTCTATGCCGGAAGCAAGAATCGATGAAGAAGGAATACTTCGAGTCAACTCCAGACTCTGTGTTCCTAACAACCCTGATTTAAAGTATGAAATCATGATGGAGGCGCACAACACACCATTTGCAATCCATCCTGGAAGTACCAAAATGTATCATGATCTTCGTCATACATTTTGGTGGAGCAATATGAAGAGAGAGATAGCGTTGTTTATCTCAAGGTGTCTAACTTGTCAACGAGTCAAAGCGGAGCATCAAGTACCAAAAGGTCCATTGCAACCACTTGAAATTCCAGAATGGAAGTGGGAGCACATCACCATGGATTTCGTTACCGGTCTTCCTAGGGTTTCTCAAGGTATTGATGCGATTTGGGTCATTGTTGATAGATTGACCAAGTCTGCTCATTTCTTACCGATACGAGAAACTTATACACTTGAACGTCTTGCTCGTATGTACATAAACGAGATTGTAAGACTGCATGGTATGCCAGTATCCATAGTTTCTGATCGAGACCCAAGATTCACTTCACGATTTTGGGTTAGTTTACAAAAAGCTATGGGCACGGAGTTACGATTTAGTTCAGCATATCATCCTCAGACGGACGGACAATCAGAGAGGACTATTCAAACTCTTGAAGATCTATTAAGACTCTGTGTCTTTGACTTCAAGGGAAGTTGGGACAAGTTCTTACCATTGGTGGAGTTTTCCTACAACAACAGTTATCAAGCAAGTATTGGCATGGCTCCATTCGAAGCATTGTATGGAAGAAAATGTCGTTCTCCAGTATGCTGGGATGAGGTGGGCGAAGCAACGTTGTTGGGACCGGAGTTGGTACGTATGACTACAGAAAAGATTCAAACGATCCGACAACGTATAAAAACCTCACAAGATCGACAAAAGAGTTATGCTGATCTTCATCGAAAGGACGTGGAATTTGATGTAGGAGATCATGTGTTCTTACGTGTTGCTCCATGGAAAGGTGTTACGAGATTTGGAAAGAGAGGAAAGCTAAATCCTCGATTCATCGGTCCATTTTTAATCCTCGATCGAGTAGGAACTGTGGCTTATAGACTCGCTTTACCGCCAAGTATGTCTCGTGTTCATAACGTTTTCCACATATCCATGTTACGCAAATATGTGGAAGACCCGAACCACATTATTGAGTTAGAACCGGACGAAATAGCGGAGGATTTGACGTATGAAGAAGTTCCTGTTCAAATCTTGGATAAGAAGGAACATATTCTACGCTCCAAGGTTATACCTCAAGTCAAAGTTTTGTGGAGAAACCACGATGTTGAGGAAATGACTTGGGAGTTAGAATCAGAAATGAAATCAAGGTATCCTTACCTCTTCGACATACCAGGTAAGTACCCTAATTTCGAGGGCGAAATTTCATAAGAAGGGGAGGTTGTAAGACCCCAATTTTTATAAATAAAGATGAATTTTCTATAAATATCATTTTTGAATATTATGGAGTTAATTTGATATAATGTTATAGTTGTGGGTAATATTTATAAATTTTGCAAAGTAAGTAAGTTGTTATAAAATATTCGTTTGGTCGGGGAATATTCTTTTTGTCGGGGAATATTCGTACGACGGCACAATCATTGGTGGACCCCACAACGGAATTATTGTCGGATTGAGAAAACGACAAAATTATCTTTCTATAAAAATAACAGCTGAGGTATTACGTTAAAACCGTTAAAACTGTTGAACTACTCGGTAGTAAAAGTACAGTAATACGCGTGGTTGCATAGTAGCACACGGTATTGATTATTGATGCTTACGTGAGAAGTCACTCAGCTATACTCAATTATTGCTACAGTAATTGCTGCATCATATCTCTTAAATTATTGTCATAGTATCATCTGTATAATATGTTATATTATTAAATCAATAATTGAGACGTTGTGGTAAGTTTGGTTATTTTATGGGGGACCATATGTCATCATCTAAGAGTCTCTTCGTCAATAGTAATTACCGTCGTCAATAGTAATTACCGTCGTCAATAGTAATTACCGTCGTCAATAGTATTTACCTTGGTCAATAGTAATTACCTTCGTCAATAGTATTTACCTTGGTCAATAGTAATTACCTTCGTCAATAGTATTTACCTTGGTCAATAGTAATTACTTTCGTCAATAGTAGTTGTCCCTTCAATATTACCAAGAGTCATTTGACCTTTCGTTAAGACCAAGAGTCATTTGACCCTTCGTTAAGACCAAGAGCCACCCTCAGTTTTTCTATAAATAGAGGCCTAGGGCTTCATTATTTTTCACGAATTCATTCAAGCTATAGAGAGAGAAAGTATAGAGAGAATAAGAGAGAGAGAGACTAAAAGTATTCTGCTACATCACTTTTCCAATATCCAGTTCTTTTAAGGTAGGGAATATTATTTCTTTTATATTTATGAAGAGAACTTCTGTTATTCCATTTGTTATTATTCTGTTGGAATAACCAGTATACGCGGTCTACCCTATACTTGGTGACATTCTTCTATTATTCTGTTGGAACATCCTGTCTGTGTGTTTTACACCGGACCTGGTTCCGTTTATTATTCTGTTGGAACATCCTGTCTGTGTGTTTTACACCGGACCTGGTTCCGTTTTATTATTATTCTGTTGGAATATCCTGTCTGTGTGTTTTACACCGGACCTGGTTCCATTATTTATTATTCTGTCGGAATATCCTGTCTGTGCGTTTACGCCGGACCTGGTTCCATTATTTATTATTCTATTGGAATAACCTGTCTGTGCGGTCTATCGCATGCATGGTGATTTCTTTTGTTATTCCATTCTTTATTGTACTCAGTTGGTTAAGTTTTGACTTCTATACTCCATGAAATTTGTGGAATATCCTTGATAGTTGCGTTTCATCCAGTATCTTTTCAAGAAAATATTCTTCTAAGCATTCTTGAATTTTACTCTACAATGCAGTATCATGTTGACAATTTGGACGTTGTTAATTCCTGAATAAATTAATTCTTGAACTTGTTTTATTGAATTCTTATATCATTGTCATCATCCTCATGTTTATAAAATGTTGAAAGTCATCTGTGGCCTGTAGTGCATAGATGGACTTGGTATGATTATGACCAGGGATTATTCGGTATAATCATGACCGTAATGTTACAAATGATGTGGTAAAAGTCCTCATTGGCCCGTAGTGCATTGATGGACAGTTGTTGGCATGATCATGACCATTAATGAATACACGAATATCCTTGGCCGTAGTGCAGGGGTGATTCGATGATGTGGATTATTTTATTAAGCTGAGTCTCAGCGATCGCAGTGTTGAAAAACCTTTTAAATCATAAAAGATAGTAGAGTTTATTTTCTACTTGACTCTTTTAATGGATTGCTTGTTCCGCTGCAGTTAAACTTGATGTCTATTATATTTTATCAGTTTAACATTGTTGAAGGCTAATGATAATTTATTCTGCATTATCTTAGTCATAATATTTCTTACTGGGCTAGTTGAGCTCACCCTTTCTTTCACTGTTCTCTTCAGGAAATGAGAACGTAGCTGGGACAAGTCGGGGTACGGAGTGATGGTCTGAATGATAGTATTAGTTAGTAGTCCTCACTATTCTATGTAATGGTGTGTTAATAAATGTAATGAGGACTCCTTTTGAGTATGAATACTCTCTAGAAGATAATATTTGTATTCAAACTCACAGTTTATGTTTTGTCGTATTGTACACGACAGATGTATTAATCAGTTGTATTTGTATTCTGTACTATGTATCTGACGACCCAAGATGGGTGATGTATACCTAATTTTGGGGGCGCCACATCTATACTCCATGAAATTTGTGGAATATCCTTGATAGTTGCGTTTCATCCAGTATCTTTTCAAGAAAATATTCTTCTAAGCATTCTTGAATTTTACTCCACAATGCAGTATCATGTTGACAATTTGGACGTTGTTAATTCCTGGATAAATTAATTCTTGAACTTGTTTTATTGAATTCTTATATCATTGTCATCATCCTCATGTTTATAAAATGTTGAAAGTCATCTGTGGCCTGTAGTGCATAGATGGACTTGGTATGATTATGACAAGGGATTATTCGGTATAATCATGACCGTAATGTTACAAATAATGTGGTAAAAGTCCTCATTGGCCCGTAGTGCATTGATGGACAGTTGTTGGCATGATCATGACCATTAATGAATACACGAATATCCTTGGCCGTAGTGCAGGGGTGATTCGATGATGTGGATTATTTTATTAAGCTGAGTCTCAGCGATCGCAGTGTTGAAAAACCTTTTAAATCATAAAAGATAGTAGAGTTTATTTTCTACTTGACTCTTTTAATGGATTGCTTGTTCCGCTGCAGTTAAACTTGATGTCTATTATATTTTATCAGTTTAACATTGTTGAAGGCTAATGATAATTTATTCTGCATTATCTTAGTCATAATATTTCTTACTGGGCTAGTTGAGCTCACCCTTTCTTTCACTGTTCTCTTCAGGAAATGAGAACGTAGCTGGGGCAAGTCGGGGAACGGAGTGATGGTCCGAATGATAGTATTAGTTAGTAGTCCTCACTATTCTATGTAATGGTGTGTTAATAAATGTAATGAGGACTCCTTTTGAGTATGAATACTCTCTAGAAGATAATATTTGTATTCAAACTCACAGTTTATGTTTTGTCGTATTGTACACGACAGTTGTATTAATCAGTTGTATTTGTATTCTGTACTATGTATCTGACGACCCAAGATGGGTGATGTATACCTAATTTTGGGGGCGTCACAGTTGGTATCAGAGCTTAGGGATATGATCCCTGGCTAAGATGTGAGAATAGAACTAGGAGGGGAGAGACGGGGAATTCCTTCGCTAGTATGGCATACCTAAGTTTATTTGCATGGTATTTAATTGGTCGGTCATAATATAAGGATAATATATGACATATCAATTAATTTTTATTTTGTGACAGTATCTGAAAATGGCATCTGAGAATGTTGAGAATAGCAATGGAGCACAGACGACTGTTGATTCACCACATATCAATAATCAGGATAATGTGCATCAGGAAGGTGTCAATCCTCATGCAAACAACAACACTGACCAAATGATGAATGATCAAATGTTCAGAGGCTTTATGCAATTCATGCAACAACAGGTGAAAGCGGCTCCTGTCCACAACGTAGGTGGAAATACTGGAAACTCTCAGGCGGTCACCGCTAAACAGTTTAAGGAGCTGGGACCACCGGAGTTTAAGGGAGAACCCAAACCACTTGTAGCTGAAACATGGATAAAGCAGATCACCAAGATATTTGATGTCTTGGGTTGCTCCGAGGAGCAAAAGGTTCCCTTTGCCGCCTTTATGTTGCGAGGAGAGGCAGATTACTGGTGGGAATCGATAAAGCGTACTCAACCTGCCGCACTGAAGATGTCTTGGGAGAAGTTTCAAGATCTGTTTAACGACAAATACTTTCCCGAGAGTATTCGTCACATGAAGGAGGTGGAGTTCATCAAATTGGAGCAGAATAATATGACCGTGTCGCAGTACGAGGCAAAATTTACGGAGTTATCCCGGTTTGCGTCCCACCTGGTGGATAATGAAGAAAGAATGACGCGGATGTTTTTAAGAGGTTTGAAGCCGGAGATACGTCAACATCTTGTTTCTCATAAACTGTGTTTGTATTCAGATGTTGTAAATAGGGCTCAGTTGGTGGAGCGCGATAACGAGACAACGCAACCAAAAGAGAGCAGCCGGCAAAATGATAATACCAGTGAGAGCAGTCATCGAAGCGGTGACAACAAGCGTGGAGGGAATCAACATGCCAGAAATGGTAACCACTTCGGTGGTAATCAGGGCCAAAACAATAAGAATGGACATTTCAATAAGAGGAGATTCAACAATGACGAAAAGACGTCAGCACCAGCACCTGTCGTTAAGGAAGGAGAACGACCACCTATCATATGTTTCAAATGCTGAGGGGAGGGACACATCAGTCCAAACTGCGCGATGCCGTCCAAAGCATGTTATAATTGTGGAAGAGAAGGTCATTTAGCCCGATTTTGTCGTTTACCGAAAACAAATTCAGCTAGGATGGAGGCACCAAGAGCCGCCCCAGAAAAGTCAAAACCGGTTGTGCAAGGGAGAGCGTTTGTTGTGAACTCCCAGAGAGCAAGGAACCCAAATGAGGTCATCACGGGTAAGCTTATCATAAACTCTAAAGAAGTTTATACTTTATTTGATACCGGTTCAACCCATTCTTTTATTTCTCCTACTTGCGCTCATCGATTAAATTTGATTCCGGAGAAATTAGACTTTGACTTATCTGTGGAAACTCCGTTGGGAGAAACCTTCATTACCTCCACTGGTTTTAAGTCTTGTTTGGTTCAAGTTGGTACCCACACATTACCTATTGATCTGATTTCATTAAAAATACTTGCATTTGACGTGATTCTAGGGATTGATTGGTTAACTACTCATTATGCAAAAATTGATTGTTTTCGTAAGGTTGTTAGCTTTCATATTCCTAATCGACCTATTATGCGAATTCAAGCAACCAAACCATTAAAATCAATCGCTGTCATCTCAAGCCATAAAGCTATTCGTTTATTAAAAAACGGATGTCAAGCTTTCTTAGCTCATGTCACAGATCTAAACAAAAATACGTCAGCTTTGAATGATATTTCTGTTGTTAATAAATTTCCTGACGTATTTTCCGAAGAACTTCCTGGCCTACCCCTAGAGCGTGAAATTAAATTTTGTATCGACCTTGAACCTGGTACAAAACCCATTTCCAAAGCTCCATATCGAATGGCTCCTATTGAACTTCAGGAGTTAAAGACCCAACTGCAGGAATTGTTAGACATTGGTTTTATTCGTCCTAGTACTTCTCCTTGGGGTGCTCCTGTTCTGTTCGTGAAGAAGAAAGATGGGAGTATGCGACTTTGTATTGATTATCGGGAGTTGAATCATGTCACCATCAAAAATAGGTACCCATTGCCACGTATTGATGACCTGTTTGACCAGTTGCAAGGAGCACGATTCTTTTCAAAGATCGATCTTCGTTCTGGATATCATCAGCTGAAGGTTAGAACTGAGGATATTCCAAAGACTGTCTTCAGAACTCGGTATGGGCATTATGAATTCTTAGTTATGTCTTTTGGATTGACTAATGCTCCTGCTGCCTTCATGGATATGATGAACAGGGTATTTAAGGAATATTTGGATCACTTTGTGGTCGTCTTTATCGATGACATCCTTGTTTATTCCAAAAGCCGTGACGATCATGAGCAACACTTGAGGCTGGTACTCCAAAAGCTTTGTGAATACAAACTTTATGCCAAGTTGAAGAAATGCGAGTTCTGGCTGGAAGAGGTAGCATTCCTTGGGCACGTAGTATCAAGTCGTGGAATATCGGTTGACCCGGCAAAGATTGAAGCTATTCAAAGCTGGGAGCAACCTAAATCAGTAACCGAAGTACGTAGCTTTCTCGGTCTAGCTGGTTATTATCGGAGATTCGTGGAAGGATTTTCTCGAATCGCTACTCCGTTAACTCAGCTGACTCGAAAAGATACAAAGTTCGGTTGGAGCGAAGAATGTGAGCAGAGTTTTCAAGAACTCAAGAGGAGACTCATTTCAGCACCTGTTCTAACAATACCATCTGGCTCGGAGGGATTTGTCATCTACAGTGATGCTTCGAGCAAAGGGTTGGGATGTGTTCTCATGCAACATGGAAAAGTCATAGCCTATGCATCAAGACAACTCAAGGAATATGAGAGGAATTATCCTACTCATGATCTAGAGTTGGCAGCTGTTGTCTTTGCACTTAAAATTTGGAGGCATTACTTGTATGGGGAGAAGGTGGAGATCTTTACGGATCATAAAAGTCTCAAATATTTCTTCACTCAAAAGGAACTCAACATGCGACAACGACGTTGGCTTGAACTGTTGAAAGATTATGATCATACCATTCAATATCATCCTGGAAAAGCGAACGTGGTAGCTGACGCATTGAGTAGAAGATCATATGCAAGTACGAGTGCGATATTGTCAACACAAAGACCCATTTTGTGTGATTTACAAAGGATGGAGATAGAGTTAAAGACTTCAGAGACCCATGCGATGATGGCGAATATACGAGTAGAACCGACTTTAATCGATAAAGTTAAAGCTGCTCAAGCTACAGACCTGGAGCTGATGCGTATGAGGAAGAAAGTGCAAGAAGGTTCTATGCCGGAAGCAAGAATCGATGAAGAAGGAATACTTCGAGTCAACTCCAGACTCTGTGTTCCTAACAACCCTGATTTAAAGTATGAAATCATGATGGAGGCGCACAACACACCATTTGCAATCCATCCTGGAAGTACCAAAATGTATCATGATCTTCGTCATACATTTTGGTGGAGCAATATGAAGAGAGAGATAGCGTTGTTTATCTCAAGGTGTCTAACTTGTCAACGAGTCAAAGCGGAGCATCAAGTACCAAAAGGTCCATTGCAACCACTTGAAATTCCAGAATGGAAGTGGGAGCACATCACCATGGATTTCGTTACCGGTCTTCCTAGGGTTTCTCAAGGTATTGATGCGATTTGGGTCATTGTTGATAGATTGACCAAGTCTGCTCATTTCTTACCGATACGAGAAACTTATACACTTGAACGTCTTGCTCGTATGTACATAAACGAGATTGTAAGACTGCATGGTATGCCAGTATCCATAGTTTCTGATCGAGACCCAAGATTCACTTCACGATTTTGGGTTAGTTTACAAAAAGCTATGGGCACGGAGTTACGATTTAGTTCAGCATATCATCCTCAGACGGACGGACAATCAGAGAGGACTATTCAAACTCTTGAAGATCTATTAAGACTCTGTGTCTTTGACTTCAAGGGAAGTTGGGACAAGTTCTTACCATTGGTGGAGTTTTCCTACAACAACAGTTATCAAGCAAGTATTGGCATGGCTCCATTCGAAGCATTGTATGGAAGAAAATGTCGTTCTCCAGTATGCTGGGATGAGGTGGGCGAAGCAACGTTGTTGGGACCGGAGTTGGTACGTATGACTACAGAAAAGATTCAAACGATCCGACAACGTATAAAAACCTCACAAGATCGACAAAAGAGTTATGCTGATCTTCATCGAAAGGACGTGGAATTTGATGTAGGAGATCATGTGTTCTTACGTGTTGCTCCATGGAAAGGTGTTACGAGATTTGGAAAGAGAGGAAAGCTAAATCCTCGATTCATCGGCCCATTTTTAATCCTCGATCGAGTAGGAACTGTGGCTTATAGACTCGCTTTACCGCCAAGTATGTCTCGTGTTCATAACGTTTTCTACATATCCATGTTACGCAAATATGTGGAAGACCCGAACCACATTATTGAGTTAGAACCGGACGAAATAGCGGAGGATTTGACGTATGAAGAAGTTCCTGTTCAAATCTTGGATAAGAAGGAACATATTCTACGCTCCAAGGTTATACCTCAAGTCAAAGTTTTGTGGAGAAACCACGATGTTGAGGAAATGACTTGGGAGTTAGAATCAGAAATGAAATCAAGGTATCCTTACCTCTTCGACATACCAGGTAAGTACCCTAATTTCGAGGGCGAAATTTCATAAGAAGGGGAGGTTGTAAGACCCCAATTTTTTATAAATAAAGATGAATTTTCTATAAATATCATTTTTGAATATTATGGAGTTAATTTGATATAATGTTATAGTTGTGGGTAATATTTATAAATTTTGCAAAGTAAGCAAGCTGTTATAAAATATTCGTTTGGTCGGGGAATATTCTTTTTGTCGGGGAATATTCGTACGACGGCACAATCATTGGTGGACCCCACAACGAAATTATTGTCGGATTGAGAAAACGACAGAATTATCTTTCTATAAAAATAACAGCTGAGGTGTTACCGTTAAAATCGTTAAAACTGTTGAACTACTTGGTAGTAAAAGTACAGTAATACGCGTGGTTGCATAGTAGCACACGGTATTGATTATTGATGCTTACGTGAGAAGTCACTCAGCTATACTCAATTATTGCTACAGTAATTACTGCATCATATCTCTTAAATTATTGTCATAGTATCATCTGTATAATATGTTATATTATTGAGACGTTGTGGTAAGTTTGGTTATTTTATGGGGGGCCATATGTCATCATCTAAGAGTCTCTTCGTCAATAGTAATTACCTTCATCAATAGTATTTACCTTGGTCAATAGTAATTACCTTCGTCAATAGTATTTACCTTGGTCAATAGTATTTACCTTGGTCAATAGTAATTACCTTCGTCAATAGTAATTACCTTGGTCAATAGTAATTACTTTCGTCAATAGTAGTTGTCCCTTCAATATTACCAAGAGTCATTTGACCCTTCGTTAAGACCAAGAGTCATTTGACCCTTTGTTAAGACCAAGAGTCATTTGACCCTTCGTTAAGACCAAGAGCCACCCTCAGTTTTTCTATAAATAGAGGCCTAGGGCTTCATTATTTTTCACGAATTCATTCAAGCTATAGAGAGAGAAAGTATAGAGAGAATAAGAGAGAGGGAGACTAAAAGTATTCTGCTACATCACTTTTCCAATATCCAGTTCTTTTAAGGTAGGGAATATTATTTCTTTTATATTCATGAAGAGAACTTCTGTTATTCCATTCGTTATTATTCTGTTGGAATAACCAGTATACGCGGTCTACCCTATACTTGGTGACATTCTTCTATTATTCTGTTGGAACATCCTGTCTGTGTGTTTTACACCGGACCTGGTTCCGTTTATTATTCTGTTGGAACATCCTGTCTGTGTGTTTTACACCGGACCTGGTTCCGTTTTTATTATTATTCTGTTGGAACATCCTGTCTGTGTGTTTTACACCGGATCTGGTTCCATTATTTATTATTCTGTCGGAATATCCTGTCTGTGCGTTTACGCCGGACCTGGTTCCATTATTTATTATTCTGTTGGAATAACCTGTCTGTGCGGTCTATCGCATGCATGGTGATTTCTTTTGTTATTCCATTCTTTATTATACTCAGTTGGTTAAGTTTTGACTTCTATACTCCATGAAATTTGTGGAATATCCTTGATAGTTGCGTTTCATCCAGTATCTTTTCAAGAAAATATTCTTCTAAGCATTCTTGAATTTTACTCCACAATGCAGTATCATGTTGACAATTTGGACGTTGTTAATTCCTGGATAAATTAATTCTTGAACTTGTTTTATTGAATTCTTATATCATTGTCATCATCCTCATGTTTATAAAATGTTGAAAGTCATCTGTGGCCTGTAGTGCATAGATGGACTTGGTATGATTATGACCAGGAATTATTCGGTATAATCATGACCGTAATGTTACAAATAATGTGGTAAAAGTCCTCATTGGCCCGTAGTGCATTGATGGACAGTTGTTGGCATGATCATGACCATTAATGAATACACGAATATCCTTGGCCGTAGTGCAGGGGTGATTCGATGATGTGGATTATTTTATTAAGCTGAGTCTCAGCGATCGCAGTGTTGAAAAACCTTTTAAATCATAAAAGATAGTAGAGTTTATTTTCTACTTGACTCTTTTAATGGATTGCTTGTTCCGCTGCAGTTAAACTTGATGTCTATTATATTTTATCAGTTTAACATTGTTGAAGGCTAATGATAATTTATTCTGCATTATCTTAGTCATAATATTTCTTACTGGGCTAGTTGAGCTCACCCTTTCTTTCACTGCTCTCTTCAGGAAATGAGAACGTAGCTGGGGCAAGTCGGGGAACGGAGTGATGGTCCGAATGATAGTATTAGTTAGTAGTCCTCACTATTCTATGTAATGGTGTGTTAATAAATGTAATGAGGACTCCTTTTGAGTATGAATACTCTCTAGAAGATAATATTTGTATTCAAACTCACAGTTTATGTTTTGTCGTATTGTACACGACAGTTGTATTAATCAGTTGTATTTGTATTCTGTACTATGTATCTGACGACCCAAGATGGGTGATGTATACCTAATTTTGGGGGCGTCACAGCTGCAGTTAAACTTGATGTTTACTATATTTTATCAGTTTAACACTGTTGAATGCTAATGATAATTTATTCTGCATTATCTTAGTCATAATATTTCTTACTGGGCTAGTTGAGCTCACCCTTTCTTTCACTGTTCTCTTCAGGAAATGAGAACGTAGCTGGGACTAGTCGGGGAACGGAGTGATGGTCCTAGATGGTGCATTAGTAGTCCTCACTATTATGTGAAATAGTGTGATAATAATTGTAATAAGGACTCCATTGAGTTTGTATAATTTCTAGATGATAATATTTGTATTCAAACTCACAGCATATGTTTTGTCGTATTATACACGACTGTTGTATAATTAAGTTGTATTTGAATTTTGTACCATGTAAGTGGCGACCCAAGATGGGTGATGTATACCTGATTTTGGGGGCGTCAGAGCTTTAACTTTATCGATTAAAGTCGGTTCTACTCGTATATTTGATATCATCATGTGGGCACTTGGAGCCTTCATCTCTATCTCCATCCTTTGCAAGTCATACAAAATGGGCCTTTGTGTTAACAACATTGCACTCGTACCCGCATATGATCTTCTATTCAATGCGTCAACTACTATGTAAGACCCCGAATTTTATGAAATAAAAGTATTCAATTTTTCCAATTCAGTAAATGGTTAAATTGATAAAAGTTTAAAGTTATGGGTGAAATGTGAAATTGTTTTCAAAATAAGAAAGTGGTTATAAAATAATCATTTTTGTCGGGGAATATTCGTTTGGTCGTGGAATATTCTTTCTGTCGGGGAATATTCGTACGACGGCGCAGCTATTTGTGGGCCCCATAACGAATAACTGTCGGATGAAGAAAACGACAAATTTGAGCTTTTACAAATAACGGCGTAGTTGTTACCGTTAATACTGTTGAAATACCCGGTGGTTAAAATACAGTAATACGCGTTATTGTACAGTAGCACACGGTATTGCACCAATTATTTATTCTTACGTAAGAAGACACTACTCAATAATTGTTACAGTAGTTATTGTTCAATATTTTATTTTATTGATTCAATAATTGCTGCGTTGATATTTTATATTATTGTTGTTTCAATAATTGTTGCTGCACAGTATTTTTCTTTATCAGATCAATAATTCATATTATTTGAATAATATTATTAGATAACATTATTGGCAATGTCTAGAAAGTTCTGTCTAAGGAGAGGTTTGGTCATCTAATTGCGCGCCAGTAAGGAGAAATCCTTATTGGAAAGCCCCCTCTTTCCTGGGAACGGCCTGGTTGTCATAAATGTGATTCTGTAATATTATTTGTGAATAATTAATTATTGATTCATATGATAAGAAAATATTTATTTTATGTGGATATAAATGAGGGATATATTTTTGTGGTTAAAAATGAAGGAGTTAATGTTGAGATTTTTATTAGTATTTTTATAGGAATAGAGGTATTTAAAATCAGGGTTTTTGAGATATTTTGTGGGGGTTATAATTTTTAATCCGACCGTTGGATCGTGGTAATTTTTGGATATGTTATACATATATAAGTTGAGTATATGTCCATAAATTTTGAACCGTTAAAAATGAACGTATGATTTATTATGAATTTTACGAGATGACTGGTTCAGAAATTGTTGAATTTTCAGAGTTTATCATTTTGATGGAAAATTCTAGAATTGGTGGGCCCCACTTGTGGTTGGTGAAGAAATGTGCTGAATTTTATTTCAAATGTGGTGGGTGGGAATAGTAGCAGGTAAAGCCATCAGGTTGCAGGTCAAGTTTGCTAAAATTTTCCTATAAATAGAGGGCTAAGTTAGAATTGAAAATCACACCAGAAACATAAGCTTTCTCTCTTTCTCTCTCTATATTATGAAGCATATTTTGTGAGTATTTAGATACTTTGAGAGTTGTTATTCAGTGCAAGTTTCTTTCGGCTTTACATACCGATCAGAAGTACTGCTCTTTTGAGGTAAGGGATAGTAAGAGATAATAAGGGATTTTAAGGGTTGTTATGTTTTTCAGTTTCGTAATTTTCCTGACCTTCAAAAATTCTGGAAAAATTTAAAATGATATTTTGATGAGTTTTCTTGATTGTGTCCAAAAATGGTGATTTTTGGATGTGTAGATTGAGAGTTATGAATTTAATGAGAAAATACTATTTTAAAAGTAACCGCTTATAATTTCTTGTGATTAACTCCAAAATTGATGAAAGTTTTATTGGGAGTACATGTATATGATAGAAGTATACTCTGTAAATTTCAGAATTTTTGGACAAAAAATATAATTTTTGATAAATGTCTAAATATTCGGCTGTTTTGGCCATATGAAAAATAGTAAATGACTTTAAAAAATTCTGAGAAAAATATATGTTCACTATGAGACTATATTATGATAAATCCCAGAAAAGAAATATTTTTGGAACTGATTTGGTATTTTTCATGAAAATAGTCTAGTTATGAGTAAATGAATTAAATATGTTTTGTGAAGTAAGAAAATTAGAAAATAGGATTTTATGGCTTGAGAATCCTATATGAGGTATATGTAGATTTTTGATGAGGATTTTTGGTTATTGGTGATGAAATCTTATGAGTTTGGCATTTTAGGATGATTAAATGCATTATTTAGTAAATTGTAAACAATTAAAATAAATTATTTATAAGCTTAAGAAATATTATTCTTTCAATATCATTATACCGAAATATTGGTATGTATTTTATTGTGGAATTTCTACCTTTTTGTGTCGGGTTTACTATTCACGAGTTACTATTCATGAGTTACTATTCATGAGTTACTATTCACGAGTTACTATTCACGAGTTACTATTCACGACAAAATTGGTTTCTTTTTCTAACTAAATTATAGTTGATTTATGAATATTACTCTTGAGATTAAATCTAGATGTTTTAATTATATTGATTTTATTATCATATATAACATTTTTATAACCCTAATGATGATATTTCTCTTTGACTTGAGTGTAAAGATGGATAAATTTCTGGTATGATCATGACTATGAGTTCTCTTTGGCCAGTAGTGCAAAGTTAAATTGTTGACTGGTATGATCATGACCATTGAATTTATAAGTGAATATCTTTAACTTAAGTGCAAAGGTGAAATGATCAACATGGTTATAATTATTGTTTATATAAATTCTGAAATGATTATATATTCTTTGAGATATTAATATATTTGGCCTGTAGTGCAAATATGAATTGTTGAGGAATATCTTTGGCATGTAGTGCAAAGATGAATTGTAGATGAATATCTTTGGCCCGTAGTGCAAAGATGACATGTTGTTGAATATCTTTGGCCAGTAGTGCAAAGATGAACAGATGTTGAGATAAACATGACCAACTAGTGATACAAATGAATATCTTTGGCCGTAGTGTAAGGATGAAGTTATTAGTATGATTATGAACAGGAAATGTGATTTGGTGTAACCATGATCTTTGATGTTTCAGGTGATGAAAATTATCTTTGTCCTGGATGAGAAAAGGAATTTAGAACTACAATTACGATTATGAGTTATTCATATGATTGTGGACCAGAATTGTTGATTGATGTTACAGGGATAAAATATTGTTGGTGGATTTTTAACATGGAGAAGATAATAGACTTTATAGTCTATTTGACTCTTCTAATGGATTGCTCGTTCCGCTGCAACTATGGTTGAAATTTTTATCATTTACCATATGTTCTAAATCTCTGATTTATTATTGATGAAGGCTATTGATAATTTAATTATCTTTAGTCATGATATTCTTTACTGAGCTAGTTGTGCTCACCCTTTTGCTTCACAATTCCTTTCAGGTAATAAGAGTGTAGCTGGGTCGAGCAAGGGTAACGGGGAAATAGAACGGTGGTCTCTAGCTGTGGATGTTCTCTCGAAGTAGTATAGAAAAGTTCATTTAGTAGTTTTATTTGGTGAATCCAATAGGGTAAGGTGTACCCAACATTGGAAGGGTGGTTTGCCACTATCATACAAGATGTCTAACGACATACAATCTCGTGTCATCATAAGACAGGGATGTGCTCATCCACTTGCTGAGTATATATACGAGCACTACCTATATAATCTTGGTGTTTGTTTGAAGTATAATTCTCAATTAGAGACAGTAGAGATAATGATATGTCAAGAGAAGACTCACCATTGGGAAGAATATGATAGTAATCTTCTCGTTTTTTTTTGGGGTCTATTGGGTCAACCAAGAATAATTCTGTGGCCATATGATATCTATCATAACCTAGACGCATGGCCTCCCATGTACGAAGGTTTCCTTGAGCACTTCCCAAAAATTCTAATTTCTAAAACAGTTTTTGACTATACCTTTATGTAAGGTGTCATTGTGAGGTGATGTCCACGGTTGGAACATGAGTCACATTTGGTATATATTTGTATCCAAACTCACAGCATATGTGTTTTTGTATTTTGCACGACAATTGTTGTAATAAAGTTACAGTTATTTTCTGTACCATGTATTTGGCGACTCAGAATAGGTTGGATGGAATGGACCTATTTTGGGATCGTTACATTTGGTATCAGAGCTATAAGTAAAGAGCCCCGAGCCTCTCGCTGGTGACTTCCTGTTGATGGGGGATGCACCGAAGCCAGACTCTCCGTAGGGGACGCCGTTCTGCGGTGGTAAACTGATAGGTATCAATGTAAGGTGCTTACATAGGTTGGTGTCCAGAGTTACATTTGGTATCAGAGCTTAGGGATATGATCTTTGGCGGAGATCGGGGAATATAACTAGGAGGAGAGAGATGAGTAAATCTTTCGCTAGTGTGTCCTACCTAAACTTATTTGTTGGTCAGTCATAATATCGGGATATTATGTGATATGTTAATTTGTTCAATTAACCCTTGTTTTGAAGCTGTATTCTAGAATGATATTTGAAAAACAGGAGATGAGCAATGGAGAAATTATGATGACAGGGAAGATGGAATCTGGAATGAAAGGAAGGTATTCTCAACTCTTCGAAATACCAGGTACGTAAATTTCGGGGATGAAATTTCATAAGGAGGGGAGATTGTAAGACCCCGAATTTTATGAAATAAAAGTATTCAATTTTTCCAATTCAGTAAGTGGTTAAATTGATAAAAGTTTAAAGTTATGGGTGAAATGTGAAATTATTTTCAAAATAAGAAAGTGGTTATAAAATAATTATTTTTGTCGGGGAATATTTGTTTGGTCGTGGAATATTTTTTCTGTCGGGGAATATTCGTACGACGGCGCAGCTATTTGTGGGCCCCATAACGAATAACTGTCGGATGAAGAAAATGACAAATTTGAGTTTTTACAAATAACGGCGTAGTTATTTCCGTTAATACTGTTGAAATACCCGGTGGTTAAAATACAGTAATACGCGTTATTGTACAGTAGCACACGGTATTGCACCAATTATTGATTCTTACGTAAGAAGACACTACTCAATAATTGTTACAGTAGTTATTGTTCAATATTTTATTTTATTGATTCAATAATTGCTGCGTTGATATTTTATATTATTGTTATTTCAATAATTGTTGCTGCACAGTATTTTCCTTTATCAGATCAATAATTCATATTATTTGAATAATATTATTAGATAACATTATTGGCAATGTCTAGAAAATTCTGTCTAAGGAGAGGTTTGGTCATCTAATTGCGCGCCAGTAAGGAGAAATCCTTATTGGAAAGCCCCCTCTTTCCTGGGAACGGCCTGGTTGTCATAAATGTGATTCTGTAATATTATTTGTGAATAATTAATTATTGATTCATATGATAAGGAAATATTTATTTTATGTGGATATAAATGAGGGATATATTTTTGTGGTTAAAAATGAAGGAGTTAATGTTGAGATTTTTATCAGTATTTTTGTCGGAATGGAGGTATTAAAAATCAGGATTTTTGAGATATTTTGCGGGGGTTATAATTTTTAATCCGACCGTTGGATCGTGGTAATTTTTGGATATGTTATACATATATAAGTTGAGTATATGTCCACAAATTTTGAACCGTTAAAAATGAACGTATGATTTATTATGAATTTTACGAGATGACTGGTTCAGAAATTGTTAAATTTTTGGAGTTTATCATTTTGATGGAAAATTCTAGAATTGGTGGGCCCCACTTGTGGTTGGTGAAAAAATGTGCTGAATTTTATTTCAAATGTGGTGGGTGAGAATAGTAGCAGGTAAAGCCATCAGGTTGCAGGTCAGGTTTGCTAAAATTTTCCTATAAATAGAGGGCTAAGTTAGAATTGAAAATCACACCAGAAACATAAGCTTTCTCTCTTTCTCTCTCTATATTATGAAGCATATTTTGTGAGTATTTAGATACTTTGAGAGTTGCTATTCAGTGCAAGTTTCCTTCGGCTTTGCATACCGATCAGAAGTACTGCTCTTTTGAGGTAAGGGATAGTAAGGGATAGTAAGGGATTTTAAGGGTTGTTATGTTTTTCAGTTTCGTAATTTTTCTGACCTTCAAAAATTCTAGAAAAATTTAAAATGATATTTTGATGAGTTTTCTTGATTGTGTCCAAAAATGGTGATTTTTGGATGTGTAGATTGAGAGTTATGAATTTTATGAAAAAGACTATTTTAAAAGTAACCGCTTATAATTCCTTGTGGTTAACTCCAAAATTGATGAAATTTTTATTGAGAGTACATGTATATGATAGAAGTATACTCTGTAAATTTCAGAATTTTTGGATAAAAGTATAATTTTTGATAAATGTCTAAATATTCGGCTGTTTTGGCCATATGAAAAATAGTAAATGACTTTTAAAAATTCTGAGAAAAATATATGTTCACTATGGGACTATATTATGCTGAATCTCAGAAAAAAAATATTTTTGGAACTGATTGGGTATTTTTTATGAAAATGGTCTAGTTATGAGTAAATGAATTAAATATGTTTTGTGAAGTAAGAAAATTAGAAAATAGGATTTTATGGCTTGAGAATCCTATATGAGGTATATGTAGATTTTTGATAAGGATTTTTTGTTATTGGTGATGAAATCTTATGAGTTTGACATTTTAGGATGATTAAATGCATTATTTAGTAAATTGTAAACAATTAAAATAAATTGTTTATAAGCTTAAGAAATATTATTCTTTCAATATCATTATACCAAAATATTGGTATGTATTTTATTGTGGAATTTCTACCTTTTTGTGTCGCGTTTACTATTCACGAGTTACTATTCATGAGTTACTATTCATGAGTTATTATTCACGAGTTACTATTCACGAGTTACTATTCACGAGTTACTATTCATGACAAAATTGGTTTCTTTTTCTAACTAAATTATAGTTAATTTATGAATATTACTCTTGAGATTAAATCTAGATGTTTTGATTATATTGATTTTATTATCATATATAACATTTTTATAACCCTAATGATGATATTTCTCTTTGACTTGAGTGTAAAGATGGGTAAATTTCTGGTATGATCATGACTATGGATTCTCTTTGGCCAGTAGTGCAAAGTTGAATTGTTGACTGGTATGATCATGACCATTGAATTTATAAGTGAATATCTTTAACTTAAGTGCAAAGGTGAAATGATCAACATGGTTATAATTATTATTTATATAAATTCTGAAATGATTATATATTCTTTGAGATATTAATATATTTGGCCTGTAGTGAAAATATGAATTGTTGAGGAATATCTTTGGCCTGTAGTGCAAAGATGAATTGTAGATGAATATCTTTGGCCTGTAGTGCAAAGATGGTCTGTTGATGAATATCTTTGGTCCGTAGTGCAAAGATGACATGTTGCTGAATATCTTTGGCCAGTAGTGCAAAGATGAACAGATGTTGAGATAAACATTACCAACTGGTGATACAAATGAATATCTTTGGCCGTAGTGCAAAGATGAAGTTATTAGTATGATTATGAACAGGAAATGTGATTTGGTGTAACCATGATCTTTGATGTTTCAGGTGATGAAAATTATCTTTGTCCTGGATGAGAAAAGGAATTTAGAACTACAATTATGATTATGAGTTATTCATATGATTGTGGACCAGAATTGTTGATTGATGTTACAGGGATAAAATATTGTTGGTGGATTTTTAACATGGAGAAGATAATAGACTTTATAGTCTATTTGACTCTTCTAATGGATTGCTCGTTCCGCTGCAACTATGGTTAAAATTTTTATCATTTACCATTTGTTCTAAATCTCTGATTTATTATTGATGAAGGCTATTGATAATTTAATTATCTTTAGTCATGATATTCTTTACTGAGCTAGTTGTGCTCACCCTTTTGCTTCACAATTCCTTTCAGGTAATAAGAGTGTAGCTGGGTCGAGCAAGGGTAACGGGAAAATAGAACGGTGGTCTCTAGCTGTGGATGTTCTCCCGAAACAGTATAGAAAAGTTCATTTAGTAGTTTTATTTGGTGAATCCAATAGGGTAAGGTGTACCCAACGTTGGAAGGGTGGTTTGCCACTATCGTACAAGATGTCTAACGACATACAACCTCGTGTCATCATAAGACAGGGATGTGCTCATCCACTTGCTGAGTATATATACGAGCACTACCTATATAATCTTGGTGTTTGTTTGAAGTATAATTCTCAATTAGAGACAGTAGAGATAATGATATGTCAAGAGAAGACTCACCATTGGGAAGAATATGATAGTAATCTTCTCGTTTTTCTTTGGGGTCTATTGGGTCAACCAAGAATAATTCTGTGGCCATATGATATCTATCGTAACCTAGACGCATGGCCTCCCATGTACGAAGGTTTCCTTGAGCACTTCCCAAAAATTCTAATTTCTAAAACAGTTTTTGACTATACCTTTATGTAAGGTGTCATTGTGAGGCGATGTCCACGGTTGGAACATGAGTCACATTTGGTATATATTTGTATCCAAACTCACAACATATGTGTTGTTGTATTTTGCACGATAATTGTTGTAATAAAGTTACAGTTGTTTTCTGTACCATGTATTTGGCGACTCAGAATAGGTTGGATGGAATGGACCTATTTTGGGGTCGTTACATACTACGTTTGCTTTTTCAGGATGATATTGGATGGTATGATCGTAATCTTTCAACAACTCAAGCCAACGTCGCTGCCGCATGTTGTGTTCCTTTTGAGTGAAGAAATATTTGAGGCTTTTATGATCTGTATAGATCTCCACTTTCTCCCCATACAGGTAGTGTCTCCAGATCTTCAACGCAAAAACGACTGCTGCCAACTCCAAATCATGAGTAGGATAATTCCTCTCATATTCTTTGAGTTGTCGTGAGGCATAGGCTATGACTTTTCCATGTTGCATGAGAACACATCCTAACCCTTTGCCTGAAGCATCGCTGTAGATAACAAATCCATCTGAACCAGATGGTATTGTCAGACCAGGTGCCGAAATGAGTCTCCTATTGAGTTTTTGAAAACTCTTCTCACATTCCTCACTCCATATGAATTTTGTATCTTTCCGAGTCAGCTGAGTTAACGGAGTAGCGATTCGAGAAAATCCTTCCACAAATCTCCGATAATAACCAGCTAAGCCCAAAAAGCTACGTACTTCAGTTACCGACTTCGGTTGCTCCCAACTTTGTATGGCTTCAATCTTCGCCGGGTCGACAGATACTCCATATTTTGACACCACGTGCCCAAGGAATGCTACTTCCTCAAGCCAGAACTCGCATTTTTTCAATTTGGCATATAGCTTATTTTCACGAAGCCTTTGTAGTACCAGCTTCAAATGGCGCTCATGATCTTCACGACTTTTGGAATAGATGAGGATGTCATCAATAAAGACAACAACGAACTAATCTAAATATTCTTTGAATACCCGGTTCATCATATCCATGAAGGCAGCAGGAGCATTAATCAATCCAAATGACATGACTAGGAATTCATAATGCACGTACCGAGTTCTGAAGGCAGTCTTTGGAATATCCTCAGTTTTAATCTTCAGGTGATGATATCCAGAACGAAGATCAATCTTTGAAAAGAATTGTGCTCCTTGCAACTGGTCAAACAGGTCATCAATGCGAGGTAGCGGATACCTATTCTTGATAGTGACATGATTCAATTCTCGATAGTCGATACAAAGTCGCATACTCCCGTCTTTCTTCTTTACGAATAAAACAGGAGCACCCAAGGAGACGTACTAGGACGAATAAAACCGATGTCCAACAACTCCTGTAGTTGGAGTTTTAACTCCTGAAGTTCAATAGGAGCCATTCGATATGGAGTTTTAGAAATGGGCTTTGTACCGGGTTCAAGGTCAATAAAGAATTCAACTTCACGTTCTGGGGGTAGACCAGGAAGTTCTTCAGGAAATACATCAGGAAATTCTCTAACAATAGAAATATTATTCAAATCTGACTTGTCTTTGTTCAAATCCATAACATGGGCTAAGAAAGCTTGACATCCATTTTTCAATAAACGAATAACTTTGTGGCTTGATATGATAGTGACTGATTTTAGTGGTTTAGTAGTTTGAATTCGTATGTCAGGTTGGTTAGGAATATGAAAACTAACAACCTTACGAAAACAATCAATTTTAGCATGATGAGTGGTTAACCAATCTATTCTTAAAATCACATCAAAAGTAAGTATCTTTAAAGAGATAAGATCAATAGGTAATGTGATAGTGCCAACTTGAATCATGCAAGATTTATAAACTGTAGATGTAACGAAGGTTTCACCCAATGGAGTTTCAACAGATAAGTTAAAGTCCAATTTCTCCGGAGTCAAGTTTAAACGTTGAGCACAAGCAGGAGAGATAAAACAATGGGTAGAACCGGTATCTAGTAAAGTATAAACTTCGTAAGAATTCAAGATTAGCTTACCCGTGATCACCTCGTTCGGGTTTCTCGCGTTTTGGCCAGTCACGATAAACGCCCTTCCAGGAACCGCTGATTTCGACTTATCCGGGACAAATTTTGGAGTCACCATCCCCGCTGAACTTGGTTTTGCTACAGAACACTCTTGAGCTATATGACCCTCCTTTCCACAGTTATAACATACCTTGGATTGTTGTGGGCAGTTTGGGCTGATATGTCCCTCTTTCCCACATTTGTAACATACGACCGGTGGTCGTTCTCCTCCCCTAGAAACAGTTGATGTTTGTGCTGACGTCTTCACGTTATCATTGTTGTACATTTTCTTCTTGAAATTTCCTCCCGACTCGCTCCTTCTATTATCATGACCACGATTACCACCAGAGTGGTTACCGCTTTTGTCCGAATGTTTTCCTCCCTGCTAGTTTTCATTGCTTCGATGACTGCCGCCACCGGTATGACCCTGGTTGTGGTCCCTCGGTTGCACATACTCATTATCTCGCTCTAATAATTGAGCCATGTTTACAACATCTGAATATAAAGAAAATTTATGAGAGATAAGATATTGCCGAATCTCGGGTTTTAGACCTCTCAGAAACATCCTTGTCATTCGTTCCTCATTTTTGACCAAATAAGGTGCAAACCTGGATAACTCTGTAAACTTCGCCTCGTACTGGGACACCGTCATGTTGTTTTGTTCCAGTCTGATAAACTCCACCTCCTTCATATGACGAATACTTTCAGGAAAGTACTTGTCATTGAACAGTTTCTGAAATGTTTCCCAGGACATGTTGAGTGCGTCAGGCTGGGTACGCTTCACAGACTCCCACCAGTAGTCTGCCTCACCGCGGAACATAAAGGTGGCGAATGGAACCTTATGTTCCTCCGTGCATCCCAAGACATCGAATATCTTGGTAATTTGCTTGACCCACGTTTCCGCCATGATCGGATCTGGCTATCCCTTAAATTCTGGTGGTCCCAATTCTTTGAACTGCTTAGCTGTGACAAACCGCGCGTTGTTATCATTTCCACCCGTATTCTGGACACGAGTCTCCCTCGTCTGATTTTTCATGAACTGCAAAAAGCTCCTAAACATTCCATCATTCATCGTTTGCTCGGTAACGTTGTTTACAGGAGGAATATTGCCTTGCTGTTGCACGTTCCCCTGGGTGGTGATCAAAGGTGTCTCCACGGTCTGATTTACTCCATTATTAACATTCTCAGCTGCCATTCTTAAATACTGCCATAAAACAAGGGTTAATAGTCATGTCATATATTATCCCTATACTCTGACCGACCAAATAAACTTAGTCAGGTCATACCAGCGAAGGAATTTCCCGTCTCTCCCCTCCTAGTTCTTGTCTCACATCTCAGCCAGGGATCATATCCCTAAGCTCTGATACCAATTGTGACGCCCCCAAAATAAATATACAACACCCATTCTGAGTCGCCAAATACATGGTACAGAAAGCAAACTACAACTTCAATAATACAATTGTCGTGCAAAATACGACAACACATACTGTGAGTTTAAATACAAATATTATCTTCTAGACAATATCCACACTCAAATAAATTCTCATTATAATTATTCAAACACTATTTTACAGAAATAGTGAGGACTGCTAAAACATCTTTCTAGAACCATCACTCCATACCCCGACTAGATCCTGCTATGTTCTCACCTCCTGAGAAGAAAAATAGAACAAAAAGGAAAAGGGTGAGCTCAACTAGCCCAGTAAAGAATATTATGACTAAGATAATATACAACAAATTATCGTTAGTCTTCAACAGGAAAAAATCTGATAGAATATAATCGACAACAAGTTTTAGATCAACAACTGTAGCGAAAACAGCAAACCATTAGAAGAGTCAAGTAGAGAAAGAATTCTACTATCTTCCAAGATTTAAAAGTTCATCATCAATATTTTATCCCTGTAACATCGATTAATAATCATCTTTATCCAAATATTCATCTTTGCACTACAGGCCAAAGATATTCATTTGTATCACCAGTCGGTCATGTTCATCTCAACACCTGTTCATCTTTGCACTATGGGTCAAAGATATTTATCAGTTAATCATTCATCTTTGCACTACGGGCCAAAGATATTCAGTAGTATCATCATTTAGGACTGAGGATGATGAAAAATATTTTAAAGGAAATGAATCCAGTGAGACAGAAGGACAAATATTAGGGATTCGTATAACAGTTTATCCAAGATCAATAATACTTCATAATAATCAATTGTGAAGCAGAATTCAAAAATAAAGATCGAAACATGGATACAATCAAAGATAGTAATCATAATAGACATCTTGGACAAAAAGGGAAAATTTTATTTTTCGGTGAATAGTTCCGTATTCGTGAATAGTACCATATACGTGAATAGTGCCGTATACGTGAATAATAACCCCGACACAAAAAGTTCCAAATTTGATAAAAACTCATATCAATATTTCAGCATAATAATATTGAAGAAAATAATATCATTAAGAAGAAAATAATATCCCTTACCTCAAAATATCAGTACTTCTGGTCGGAATACCGGTATAAGGCTGAAAGAAACTTGCTCTGATGAATAGAAACTCTCAAAGTATCTAAATACTCACAAAATACACTCAATAATCTAGAGAGAGAAAGAGAGAAAACTTGTTTCTGGTGTGATTTTCAATTCTAACTTAGCCCTCTATTTATAGAAAAATGTTAGCACGCCGAAGCAGACATAGCCTGCAACCTGATGGCTTTACCTGCTAGTATTCTCATCCACCACATTTGAATAAAAATCTCAGCACATTTCTTCACCAACCAAGAGTGGGGTCCACCAATTCTAAATTTTTCTACCAAAATGATAAACTCCGAAAATTCAACAATTTCTGAACCAGTCATCTCGTAAAATTCATAATAAATCATACGTTCATTTTTAACGGTTCAAAATTTATGGATATATACTCAACTTATATATGTATAACATATCCAAAAATTACCACGATCCAACGGTCGGATTAAAAATTATAACCCCCGCAAAATATCTCAAAAATCCTGATTTTTAATACCTCCATTCTGACAAAAATACTGATAAAAACCTCAACATTAACTCCTTCATTTTTAACCACAAAAATATATTCCTCATTTATATCCACATAAAATAAATATTTCCTTATCATATGAATCAATAATTAATTATTCACAAATAATATTATAGAATCACATTTATGACAACCAGGCCGTTCCCAGGAAAGAGGGGGCTTTCCAATAAGGATTTCTCCTTACTGGCGCGCAATTAGATGACCAAACCTCTCCTTAGACAGAACTTTCTAGACATTGACAATAATGTTATCTAATAATATTATTCAAATAATATGAATTATTGATCTGATAATGGAAAATACTGTGCAGCAACAATTATTGAAACAATAATAATATAAAATATCAACGCAACAATTATTGAATCAATAAAATAAAATATTGAACAGTAACTACTGTAACAATTATTGAGTAGTGCCTTCTTACGTAAGAATTAATAATTGGTGCGATACCGTGTGCTACTGTATTTTAACCACCGGGTATTCCAACAGTATTAACGGTAACAACTACGCCGTTATTTATAAACAACTTATACTTGTCACTTTCTTCATCCAATCGCTTTCCGTTATGGGGCCCACACAAGGCTGCGCCGTTGTACGAATATTCCCCGACAGCAAGAAGATTCCACGACCAAATGAATATTCGCCGACAAAATGAATATTTTATAACCACTTGCTTATTTTACAAAATTTGCACATTTCACCCATAACCAAAGTATTATATCAAATTAACCCCTTATTATTCACAATAATATTTAGAGAAAATTTAATTTTATTCATTAATAAGTTGGGGTCTTACAATAAGGGTAAAGTAGAAAAAAAATAGCTAATGTGTATTGATAAACTCAAAACGATAATCTTTTTAGAACAAAAATTACTTCCTAAAACGACAATCTTTTAGGAACGGAGGGAGTATTTACTTTCCTATATTACTCCTACATTCTCTTATTGTCCCAAAAAATTCTCTCCATTGTATTAATAGTTTTTAATTTTTCATAAATGGGTAGTGATGAAATTTCAAACATATTTTAATTGTTAAATGGTAGTATTAAATGACTTTCTTAATCCATGTGCAAAAACCTTAAACGACAATCTTTTAAGAACAGAGAGAGTACCATTTAACAATTAAAATTTATTTAAAATTCCATCACTACCCATTTATGGGAATTTGAAAACTATTAATATAAGGGAGAGAATTTCTTGAGACATGAGAGAAGGTAGGGGTAATATAGAAAAGTAAATAATTTATTCTCCTAGAAAGTTGTAAACGACAAACATTTTAGAACAAAATTTTTCTTCTAAAACGACAATCTTTCAGGAACGGAGGGAGTAGTATTAAATGACTTTCTTAATCCATGTGCAAAAATCTTAAATGACAATCTTTTAGGAAGGGAGGTAGTATCATTTAAGAGTTAAAATTTGTATGAAATTTTATCACTACCCTCTTATGGAAAATTTAAAACTATTAATATAAGAGAGAAAATTTATTGGGACAATGAGAAAATTTAGGAATGATATACTCCCTCTGTGAGACACCAACTTTTTAATGAATAAAATTGAATTTTTTCTATTTATTATTGTGAATAATAAGGTGCTAATTTGATATAATATTTTGGTTATGGGTGAAATGTGTAAATTTTTTAAAATAAACAAGTGGTTATAAAGTATTCATTATTGTCGGGGAATATTCGTTTGGTCCTGGAATATTCTTACTGTCGGAGAATATTCGTACGACGGCGCAGCCTTGTGTGGACCCCATAACAGAAAGCGATTGGATGAAGAAAACGACAAGTATAAGTTATTTATAAATAACGGCGTAGTTGTTACCGTTAATACTGTTGGAATACCCGGTGGTTAAAACACAGTAATACGCGTTGTTGCACAGTAGCACACGGTATTGCACTAATTATTGATTCCTACGTAAGAAGTCACTACTCAATAATTGTTACAGTAATTACTGTTCAATATTTTATTTTATTGATTCAATAATTGTTGCATTGATATTTTATATTATTATTGTTTTAATAATTTTCACTGCACAGTATTTTTCATTATCAGATCAATAATTCATATTATTTGAATAATATTATTAGATAGTATTATTGGCAATGTCTAAAAAGTTTTATCTAAGGAGAGGTTTGGTCATCTAATTGTGCGCCAGTAAGGATAAATCCTTATTGAAAAATCCCCTCTTTCCTGGGAACTGTCTGGTTGTCAGTATTGTGATTCTGTAATATTATTTATGAATAATTAATTATTGATTTATATGATGAGAAAAATATTCATTGTATGTGGATATAGATGGAGAAAATTTTTAATGTGACAATTGTTGAAAATTAATATTTTATCTTTTTCTGATAAAAAATTCATTTAAATATATTATTATATTATAATAATATAATAATGGTGATATTTTTTACAATGAATATGGGATATATGAATAAATGAGGAGGAAGAGTATTTTTGTTACTAAAAATATTTAAAACATATTTATCATGTTTGTGGACCCCATTTCTTGACTGAAATTTGATTATAGCCTAAAAACTAGTCCGTTTATGGATTTCGGTCAATTTCTGTTTAGAATTTGGAAAAACTTTCTTCTGCAAAGTTGTAGAGAATGAAATTTTCTATGAAAAGAATATGAGGTTCGAATTTTTCTAATAAAAAGACTATTTATTGTGAATTATTGAAGTTCCGGAATAATTGATTTTATTTTTTTTGGAGTTTTAAATGATTTTTATATGAAATACGTTTTTGGTGAGTTGGCACATGTGTGGCTGATGTTTTGGATCATTGGAGGTGTGCTTAGGAATTTATAATGTAACGTCCCCAAAATAGGTCCATTCCATCCAACCTATTCTGAGTCGCCAAATACATGGTACAGAAAACAACTACAACTTTATTACAACAATTGTCGTGCAAAATACAACAACACATATGTTGTGAGTTTGGATACAAATATATACCAAATGTGACTCATGTCCCAACCGTGGATAGCACCTCACAATGACACCTTACATAAAGGTATAGTCAAAAACTATTTTAGAAATTAGAATCTTTGAAAAGTGCTCAAGGAAACCTTCGTACATGGGAGGCCATGCTTCCAGGTTATGATAGATATCATATGTCCACAGAATTATCTTTGGTTGACCTAATAGACCCCAAAGAAAAACGAGAAGATTACTATCATATTCTTCTCAATGGTGAGTCTTCTCTTGACATATCATTATGTCCACTGTCTTTAATTGAGAATTATACTTCAAACAAACACCAAGATTATATAGGTAGTGCTCGTAGATATACTCAGTAAGTGGATGTGCACAATCCTGTCTTATGATGACACGAGGTTGTATGTCATTAGACATCTTGTATGATAGTGATAAAACACCCTTTCAACGTTGGGTTCACCTCACCCTATTTGATTCACCAAATATAACTACTAAATGAACTTTTCTATACTGCTTAGGGGGAATTCCACAGCTAGAGACCACTGTTCTATTCCCTTGTTACCCCCGCTCGACCAAGCTACACTTTTATTACCTGAAAGGAATTGTGAAGCAAAAGATTGAGCTCAACAAGCCCAGTAAAGAATATCATGACTAAAGATAAATAAGTTATCAATAGCCTTCAACAGAATTAAATCAGAGATTTAGAACATATGGTAGATGATAAAAAAAATTTCAACCATAGTCGCAGCGGAACGAGCAATCCATTAGAAGAGTCAAATTGACCATAAAGTCAATTATCTTCTCCATATTAAAAATCCACCCATAATGTTTTAACCCTGTAACATCACTCAACAGTTCCTTTCCACAATCATATGAATAACTCATAATCATAATTATGATTCTAAATTCCTCTTCGCACCCAGGACGAAGATAATTTTCATCACATGTCTTTACCTGAAACATCAAAGATCATGGTTATACCAAATCACAGTTCCTGTTCATAGTCATACTAACAATTTCATCTTTGCACTACGACCAAAGATATTCATCAACAGACCATCTTTGCACTACAGGCCAAAGATATTCAACAACAGGTCATCTTTGCACTACGGGCCAAAGATATTCATCAACAATTCATCTTTACACTACAAGCCAAAGATATTCCTCAATAGTTCATATTTACACTACATGCCAAATATATTTATATCTCAAAGAAATATATAATCATTTTAGAATTTATATAAACAATAATTATAACCATGTTAATCAATTCATCTTTACACTTAAGCTAAAGATATTCAATTATAAATTCAATGGTCATGATCATACCAGTTAACAATTCATCTTTGCACTACAGGCCAAAGATATTCCTTAGTCACGATCATACCAATAATTTACCCATCTTTACACTCAAATGAAAGAGAAATTCAACATCAGGGTTATAAAAATGTTATTTATGATAATAAAAATAATATTATCAACAACTGTATTTATTTTCAAGAGCAACAATCATAAATCAACGATAATTTGGTCAGAAAAAAAACTAATTTTATCGTGAATAGTAACTCATGAATAGTAACTCGTGAATAGTAACCCCGACATAAAAAAGTAGAAATTTCACAATAAAATACATACCAATATTTCGGTAGAATGATATTGAAAGAATAATATTTCTTAAGCTTATAAACAATTTATTTTAATTGTTTACACTTTATTAAATAATACATTTAATCATCCTAAAATGTCAAACTCATAAGATTTCATCACCAATAACTAAAAACCCTCATAAAAAATCTGCATATACCTCATATAAGATTCTCAAGCCATAAAATCCTATTTTCTAAATTTCTTACTTCACAAAGCATATTTAATTCATTTACTCATAACTAGACCATTTTCATGAAAAATACCAAATCAGTTTCAAAAATATTTCTTTTCTGAGATTTAGCATAATATAGTCTCATAGTGAACATATATTTTTCTCAGAATTTTTAAAAGTAATTTACTATTTTTTATATGGCCAAAACAGCCGAATATTTAGACATTTATCAAAAATTGTACTTTTATCTAAAAATTCTGAAATTCACAGAGTAAACTCCTATCATATACATGTACTCCTAATAAAATTTTTATCAATTTTAGAGTTAACCACAAGGAGTTATAAGCGGTTACTTTTAAAATAGTATTTTCCCGTAAAATTCATAACTCTTAATCTATACATCCAAAAATCACCATTTTTGGACACAATCAATAAAACTCATCAAAATATCATTTCAAAATTTTACAGAATTTTCTGAAGGTCAGAAGAATTATAAAACTGAAAAACATAACAATCCTTAAAATCCCTTACTATCCCTTACAATCCCTTACCTCAAAAGAATAGCATTTCTGACCGGATATCGGATATAACGCTGAAAAAAACTTGCACTGATGAATACCAACTCACCAAGTATCTAAATACTCACAAATTATACTCAATAATCTAGAGAGAGAAAGAGAGAAAACTTGTTTCTGGTGTGATTTTCAATTCTAACTTAGCCCTCTATTTATAGGAAAATGTTAGCACGCCGAAGCAGACTTAACCTGCAACCTGATGGCTTTATGTGACGCCCCCAAAATTAGATATACATCACCCATCTTGGGTCGTCAGATACATAGTACAGAATACAAATACAACTTACTAATACAACTGTCGTGTACAATACAACAAAACATAAACTGTGAGTTTGAATACAAATATTATCTTCTAGAGAGTATTCATACTCAAAAGGAGTCCTCATTACATTTATTAACACACTATTACATAGAATAGTGATGACTACTAACTAATACTATCATTCGGACCATCACTCCGTTTCCCGACTTGCCCCAGCTACGTTCTCATTTCCTGAAGAGAACAGTGAAAGAAAGGGTGAGCTCAACTAGCCCAGTAAGAAATATTATGACTAAGATAATGCAGAATAAATTATCATTAACCTTCAACAATGTTAAACTGATAAAATATAATAGACATCAAGTTTAACTGTAGCGGAATAAGCAATCCATTAAAAGAGTTAAGTAGAAAATAAACTCTACTATCTTTTATGATTTAAAAGGTTTTTCAACACTGTGTTCGCTGGGACTCAGCTTAATAAAATAATCCACATCATCGAATCACCCATGCACTACGGCCAAGGATATTCGTGTATTCATTAATAGTCATGATCATGCCAACAACTGTCCATCAACGCACTACGGGCCAATGAGGGCTTTTACCACATCATTTGTAACATTACAGTCATGATTATACCGAATAATCCCTGGTCATAATCATACCAAGTCCATCTATGCACTACAGGCCACAGATGACTTTCAACATTTTATAAACATGAGGATGATGACAATGATATAAGAATTCAATAAAACAAGTTCAAGAATTAATTTATCCAAGAATTAACAACGTCCAAATTGTCAAAATGATACTGCTTTGTGGAGTAAAATTCAAGAATACTTAGAAGAATATTTTTATGAAAAGATACTGGATGAACCGCAATTATCAAGGATATTCCACTAATTTCATGGAGTATAGAAGTCAAAACTTAACCAACTGAGTATAATAAAGAATGGAATAACAAAAGAAATCACCCGGCATGCGATAGACCGCACAGACAGGTTATTCCAACAGAATAATAAATAATAGAATCAGGTCCGGCGTAAACGCACAGACAGGATATTCTGACAGAATAATAAATAATGGAACTAGGTCCGGTGTAAAACACACAGACAGGATGTTCCAACAGAATAATAACAATACGGAACCAGGTCCGGTGTAAAACACACAGACATGATATTCCAACAGAATAATAATAAAAATGGAACTAGGTCCGGTGTGAAACACACAGACAGGATGTTCTAACAGAATAATAATAAAAACGGAACCAGGTCCGGTGTAAAACACACAGACAGGATATTCCAACAGAATAATAGAAGAATGTCACCAAGTATAGGGTAGACCGCGTATACAGGTTATTCCAACAGAATAATAAGAAATAGAATAACAACAGTTCTCTTCATGAATAAGAAAGAATAACACCCCTTACCGTTTTAAAGAAGAGCTGAAATAAGGAAGTAGTTAAGTAGTAGAATACTCTTCTTCTCTCTCTCTATAGTTTCTCTCTCTAGAGTTCAGTGAATTCGTAAGAAATAATGAAGGAATGAGCTGCTATTTATAGAAAAATAGAATGCATAGTAACTAATCCATGAACGGTCTAGATTGATTACTTTAATCTGACGGTCCATATTTAAAGAAAAATCTTTTAAATAAAATTAAATATATTCTATTTATAGAATAACTTTAATAAAGTATTTTGTTTTATATAAAAAGATGTTTCTGTTTTATTACGTTAATAATACGAATAAAATAAAACGTCATTATCGCTAAATAATTCATATTATTAACTGACAATAATGGAATCAAACTGAGTGACTTCTCACATAAGCATCAATAATCAATACCGTGTGCTACTATGCAACCACATGTATTACTGTACTTTTACTACCGAGTAGTTCAACATATCAACGGTAAAACTTCCGCCGTTATTTTTAATAAAATATTTTTGTCGTTTTCTCAATCCGACAATAATTCCGTTGTGGGGTCCACCAATGATTATGCCGTTGTACGAATATTTCTTGTTAAAACGAATATTCCCCGACCAATCGAATATTATATAACAACTTGCGTACTTTGCAAAATTTATAAATATTACCCACAACTATAACATTATATCAAATTAACTCCATAATATTCAAAAATGATATTTATAGAAAATTCGTCTTTATTTATAAAAGTTGGGGTCTTACACTTTACCTGCTACTATTCTCACCCACCACATTTGAATAAAAATCTCAGCACATTTATTCACCAACTAAGAGTGGGGCCCACCAATTCTTGAATTTTTTACCAAAATGATAAACTCCGAAAATTCAACAATTTCTGAACCAGTCATCTCGTAAAATTCATAATAAATCATACGTTCATTTTTAACGGTTCAAAATTTGTGGACATATACTCAACTTATATATGTATAACATATCCAAATATTACCACGATCCAACGGTCGGATTAAAAATTATAACCCTCGCAACATATCTCAAAAACCTTAATTTGATTTTCAATACCTCCGTTTTGACAAAAATACAGATAAAACACCTCAACATTAACTCCTTCATTTTTAACCACAAAAATATTTCCCTCATTTATATCCACATAAAATAAATATTTCCTTATCATATAAATCAATAATTAATTATTCACAAATAATATTACAGAATCAAAATTATGACAACCAGGCCGTTCCCAGGAAAGAGGGGGCTTTCCAATAAGAATTTTTCCTTACTGGCGCGCAATTAGATGACCAAACCTCTCCTTAGACAGAACTTTCTAGACATTGCCAATAATGCTATCTAATAATATTATTCAAATAATATGAATTATTGATCTGATAATGGGAAATATTGTACAGTGACAATTATTGAACAACAATAATATAAAATTTCAACGTAGCAATTATTGAATCAATAAAATAAAATATTGAACAGTAATTACTGTAACAATTATTGAGTAGTTCCTTCTTACGTAAGAATCAATAATTTTAAAAATACTGTGCAATACCGTGTGCTACTGTGCAATAACGCGTATTACTGTATTTTAACCACCGGGTATTCTAACAGTGTTAACGGTAACAACTACGTCGTTATTTGTAAAAACTCAAATTTGTCGTTTTCTTCATCCGACAATTATTCTGTTATGGGGCCCACAAATGGCTGCGCCGTCGTACGAATATTCCCCGACAGAAAGAATATTCCACGACCAAACGAATATTCCCCGACAAAAATGATTATTTTATAACCACTTGTTTATTTTAAAAAACTTTCACATTTCACCCATAACTTTAATTTTTTATCAATTTAACCATTTACTAAATTATAATTATAAGAAAAATTGAATACTTTTATTTCATAAAATTCGGGGTCTTACATATAATATATATATATATATTAATATTTTATTAAATTTTCTGCTTTAGTGTTCTAAGCATTTTCCTATAAATAGTGTGCTTAGGTTAGAATTGAAATCCACACCAGAAACTAAAAAATTCTCTCTCTATATTATCGAACGTATTCTTGTGAGTATTTTGATATTTTGAGTGTTGTTATATGGTGCAAGTTCCCTTCAACACTATATCCGGTATTTCAGCTAGAAGTACTGTTCTTTTGAGGTAAGGAATTTTAAAGGTTATTATATTTTTCAGTTTCGTAATTTTTCTGACCTTCAAAAATTCTAAAAAAATTTAAAATGATAATTTGGTGAGTTTTCTAAATTGTGTCCAAAAATGGTAATTTTTAGATGTATAGATTAAGAGTTATGAATTTTATGGGAAAAGACTATTTTAAAAGTAAACCTTTATAACTCCTTGTAGTTAACTCCAAAATTGGTAAAATTTTTATTGGGAGTACATGTATATAACAGAAGTGTACTTTGTAAATTTCAAATTTTTTGGATAAAAGTACAATTTATGATAAATATATAAATATTCGGCTATTTTGGCCATATGAAAAATAGTAAATAAATTTTAAAAATTCTGAGAAAAATATATGTTCAATATGGAACTATATTCTGTTAAATTTCAGAAAAGAAAATTTGTTTGTACTGATTTGGTATTTTTCATGAAAATAAACTAGTTATGGGTAAATGAATTAAATATGTTATGTGAAGTAAAAAAAATTGAAAAATAAGATTTTATGGTTTAAGAATCCTATATGAGGTATATGCAGATTTTTTATGAGGGTTTTAATTATTGGTGATGAAATCTTATGAATTTGACATTTTAGGATGATTAAATGTATTATTTAGTAAAGTGTAAATAATTAAAATAAATTATTTATAAATTTAATAAATGTTATTCTTTAAATATCATTATACCAAAATATTGGTATGAATTTTATTATAAAATTTCTACCATTTTTATGTCGGGGTAATATTCATGAGTTACTATTCATGAATTACTATTCATGAGTTACCATTCACGAGTTACTATTAATGAGTTACTATTCACGAGTTACTATTCACGACAAAATTGGTTTCTTTTACTGACCAAATTATCGTTGATTTATGAATCTTACTCTTGAGATTAAATCTATATGTTGATTATATTGTTTTTATTATCATATATAACATTTTTATAACCCTAATGATGATGTTTTTTCTTTGACTTGAGTGTAAAGATGAGTAGATTATTAGTATGATCGTAACTATCAGTTCTCTTTGGCCAGTAGTGCAAAGTTGAATGGTATGATCATGACCATTGAATTTACAATTGAATATTTTTAGCTTAAGTGCAAAGGTGAATTGATCAACATGGCTATAATTATGGTTTATATAAATTCTGAAAGAATTATGTGTTTATTTGATATATGAATATCTTTGGTCTGTAGTGCAAAGATGACCTGTTGTTGAATATCTTTGGCCTGTAGTGCAAAGATGATCTGTTGTTGAATATCTTTGGCCAGTAGTGCAAAGATGAACGGTTGACGAATATCTTTGGCCCATAGTGCAAAGATGAATTTATTGGTATGATTATGAACATGAACTGTGATTTGGTATAATCATGATCTTTGATGTTTCAGGTAAAGACATGTGATAAAAATTATCTTCGTCCTAGATGCGAAGAGAAATTTAGAATCACAATTATGATTAAAAGTTATTCATATGATTGTAGACCAGAACTGTTGATTGATGTTACAGGGATAAAATATTGTTGGTAGATTTTTATCATGGAGAAGATAATAGACTTTATGGTCTATTTGACTCTTCTAATGGATTGCTCGTTCCGCTACAACTATGGTTAAATTTTTTTATCATCTACCATATATTCTAAATATCTGAATTATTACTGATGAAGGCTATTGATAATTTAATTATCTCTAGTCATGATATTCTTTACTGGGCTATTTGTGCTCACATTTTTACTTCACAATTCCTTTCAGGTAATAAGAGTGTAGCTGGGTCGAGCGAGGGTAACAGGGAAATAGAACGGTGGTCTCTAGCTGTGGAGGTTCTCCCTAAGCAGTATAGAAAAGTGTGTTGTATTTTATGCATCATTTAGTAGTTATATTTGGTGAATCCAATAGGGTGAGGCAAACTCAACGTTGGAAGGGTGTTTTGCCACTATCATACAAGATGTCTAATGACATATAACCTCATATTATCATAAGACAGAGTTGTGTACATCCACTTGCTGAGTATATCTACGAGCACTACTTATATGTTTTTGGAGTTTATTTGAAATATAATTTTCAACTGGAGACAGTGGAGATAGTTATATATCAAGAGAAAACTCACCATTGGAAAGGACATGATAGAAATCTTCTCGTTTTTCTTTGGGGTCTATTGGGTCAACCAAGAATAATTCTGTGGGTATATGATATCTATCATAACCTAGACGCATGGCCTCCCATGTACGAAGGTTTCCTTGAGCACTTTCTAAAAGTTTTAATTTCTAAAATAGTTTTTGACTATAACTTTATGTAAGGTGTCATTGTGACGTGTTATCCAAGGTTGGAATGAGAGTCACGGTTGGCATATATTTGTATCTAAACTCACATCATATGTGTTGTTGTATTTTGCACGACAATTGTTGTAATAAAATTGTAGTTGTTTTCTGTATCATGTATTTGGCGACTCAGAATAGGTTGGATGGATTGAACCTATTTTGGGAGCGTTACACCCTCGGTTCCATATTAAGTGTCGTTATTACATAAAACACACATATTAAAGATATTATTACTTTGTAATTAATATAGGTTCAAATTTTTATATTTACCCCTTATGTGTTGGTAGTCTCTCTCCTCCAATTAAGGTGAAAATAACGTGTATCTCTCCTTAAATAAGAGAGAGGGAGAGAATAATATTGAGTAAGTAGTGTTTTTATAGGAATACATTTTCTTGGAAAGTGGAGAGGAATTAGGTGTAGTATTTTTATGGAAATAAATTTACTTGGAAAATGTTACACTTGAAAAGAGAGATATTTAGGGGTAAATCAGGAAAATATGAGAAAATTTCTCCTAAAAATCTGCAAACGACACTTAATTAGGAATTAGTTTTTTTTTTCTAAAACGACACTTAATATGGAACCGAGGGAGTATAATTTATTCTCCTAGAAAGTTGTAAACGACAAATAAATTGAAACAAATTTTTTCTTCTAAAAAGACAGTTATTATGGAATGGAGGTAGTTAGTATATGATTACTAGAAATGTAATATTATGAGTGTAACAAACAAGATTTACAAAGATGATCAGCTCAGATTATTAAATGTTTAAGATGACCACTTTGGCACTTTAGATGATGTTTAACAAAAACCTCCTGAAGATGATATGCTAGCATTGTCAAGCGTATTATGATTCCCACACGTAAAATCTTGTTATGTTACATGAAGAGTGTTGTATGGTACAGAACAAATAATAATAAATTAGCACTGCATAAAAATAGAGAAGTTAAACATGACAAAAAAGCAAATTCAAAGTTAAACTCATGCTAAAGAAGTTCAAGGAGCTGGTGCTAACTTTTCTCGACGCATTAATTTGTGTGGATTATCAGTAAGGACATGTTGCTATTAGATTATGTTAATACATGCTATCAGGCATAGATATCCATATGCCTCCGAATTGTAGGTGTTAACGCCAAGATCTTTGATGACGTCCCAATCACGTAAGACGTCCGAATCCTGCACAGGAAACACGATCAACACCAAAAGCTTGACGGCTGGACCGTCGGGGGATAGCTCCGGCGTGAGAGTCAATACAGGCGTTCAAGGTTTAACAATGGAGGGAAAAAAATGTCTAGTGTGTTTTGCTAGATCGAAAGTGTATGCGTACCTTTTGTTAGGAGACTTCCTTGCTAGGTTATACTCTCATCCTCGGTTTTTGTGCCACCAACCACGGTCTGACACAGCCCCCTGCTTCTCTATAGTCTCAGCCGTGTGCATGCAGGTTGTGACCTTTTTTCCACTGTTTCTGCCGCCGGCCGGATAAAATCCCATCCACATTAATGATCTGCAGACCTTTGGTCAACTGCTCTCCTTTTTTCATCATTACCAGTCAAAGTCTTAGATATTAAAAGATCTTATGGACCGGCCACTTGACCCAGCCCAATATTAAGGAGAGGCAATAAAGACAGGGTAAAGGTCAAGCCCAGGGATTATAAGAATTAATAGTAAAGGTCCACTAGATTAATTAAATGGATGGGCCCAATCGGTCTGGCCCAATGAAAGGAATATCATGCCCCAACATTGCCCCCTAGTTTTTTGTTAAATAGAATATTTAATGAAGAACTACAAGCGACCCCAGATGTCATGAGATCCAATAGGGTTGGCATAGGCCCGAAAAGGAGAATCCAAAGGGCCAAATATTTGGAGCTTAACCCGGACGTAACCTTTCAAATTCGTAATGATGACTGTCAAATTAATGAGCCGCCCCCGGTTTTCGTGCAAAATTTGAAAAGACCGCTATAAAAGCCTATTTTCCCCAATTTGACGACTTTACCAGCTCAATCTGAATTTGATATACAGTGCTTTCTCTTTCTCCCCGATTCCTTTTTCCCCTACAAGATCTCAGTAACAATGGCGGCCCAAGATTCGGATAACTCCACCCCTATCCCTGCTGTTCCAATTTCCGTCACTCCTCCTACCAACAACCCTACTGAGTCGGTTCCAAACTCCAACCCTTCCGAGTTCTTCGAGAGTGAAGAGCAGTATCCTCACGCCAATATCCCTTCCATCATAACCGAAATCGAACTGCGTGCCATCAAGAGTCGGTACCAGATTCCGGACACCCATCCGGTGAGGGCTCCGGTATCGCACGAGCGGATGTACCAACGGCCGGACGGGTGGATTGCCGTACCGGTGACGGTTCTAGAGAAGGGAGTCAGGTTCCCTCTTCATCCCTTTCTTGTTACCCTCCTGGGATTTATCGGAGTAGGATTTGCCCAACTGGTGCCGAATTCATACATCCACATCCTGGCCTTCATTGCGTTCTGCTATGAGTTGGGGATACCTCCAACAGTTGATTCTTTCTTCACTCTCTTCACGGCCGGGAAGTCTCGGGAACGAGGTTTCAAGGTGCTGAGCAAACAGTCCCCCAAGCCCAACGCCAAATTTGAGAAGCGACCGTTGATGGATACCCCTTCGAGTAACAAGGGATGGCACAAAGAATGGTTTTTCGTGAAGGGGCCTGAAACTCCGTCTATCCCGGAATGGACCACTTCCGAGCGGATTTCTGCAGACTTCGGGGACATTCCAGAGGAGCGCGTGAGAGAAATGGCGAGCATTCTCGAGAGGATTCCCCTGAAAGAGTGGAGCTTCAGGCTTTTGAGCAAACAAGCCTGGTTGTATGACCATAAACTTTCTTTGATAGAACCAACATCGACCGAGCGAAGGGAATTGGATAAATTCCTCTCGGGTAAAACATCATCATCCCCCGCCGACATCCCACAGGAAGAACTTCCGGTTTCGGAGGCCCACGACTCGGAAGCCTTCCATGGGTCAGAACCCGCTGCGGAGCCCAGCCGGCCTCGTCAGAAGAAGAGGGCAGTTCGGAAAATCCGGGCAAACCCCCAAGGATTTCAATCAGCTTCTGCAGCGAGTTTGATTGATATGCCTGCGAACGAGCGGATGCAAGCTCTTCGGATTAAGAAGAGGAAAACCATGGTGACTCCTCTGTCTGCCGATGAGCTTCGGGTTCCTCCTCCTGCAGCCGATCCGCCTACCATTATTCCTACGGAGATCCACGTTTCAGAAGAGGAGCTCGAAGACCCGACCGAGTCTCTTCTTCTGTCTCGTAAAAGGAAGCAGCCTTCCGAGGATCAACCACCACCGCCTCCCGCACCATCAGTGCCTTCCCCGACAAGATTCTCCCCTTCCGCCTTCAGGCGAGAGGCTGCATCTTCTCCCACTGTGTGGCCGGAGTTCAACGCCAACTTCCCCTTTCAGCTGTTCGAATCCTTCGTCCGGGAGACAGACGACCACCAGTTCGGGAACAGCTCGATCAGGGATCTAATCGAAGAGGGCATGAGCTACCAGGCTAAGGTGAGTTTGTTCAGTTTGAAATATTTGGAAATCATCTGTTCTTTCTATTAACTAACCGACTTTCTTTACCCGTCCGCAGGCAAATGCTGTCTTCGGGAGACTTCTTCCTCGGTACAGAGAGTCCGAAGCCGAAGAAGATGCGGCTAGGCGGTAGAAGGCCAGTCTGGCTTCGGCCCTGGAAAGGGAGAGAAGGGCCCATGGTGCTACTCTCCTCAATAATGAAGGCCTCCAGAAAGACGTGAATAATTTAAAAGAGAAGTTGGCGACAGCCGAGGCCACCCACCAACTGACCATTACTACGAACATAGATCTGGTTCGCCGAAACGAGGTCCTTGTTGGGAAGAATGAGACGATGATGAAGACCAATAAGAGCTTGGCTGTTCAAGTACACGACCTTGAGGCCAGGGATCTGAGACATCTGAAAGAGCGGGCGAAACTTGAAGAGGAGCTCCGTGAACTTCGGGCTCTTAGAGATTTAGGTCCTCCTCTAACCGGAGATCTTCGAAAGGAAATTCAACAAGAATACCGGAAATCTGCCGAGTTGAACGAGGAGATCATCCAGATGTTCTCGGATGGATACGACGAATGCCGAAGCAAAGACAAGGCAAGACTTGTCGCTGCCAAGGTTGAACCGACCATCCTGGACTCTTCGGAAGACGAAGCCGATCTCTGAAGATGGTTCTCTTTCCCTTAGCTGTAGGATTTTTGTAAAGCTTCTATCGCTTTGTAAACATTATTATGTAAATAAAATATCAGTATTATCCTTTATGACTTCGGTTTTTTTTTTCACTGTTTACCAGCACTTCAATATGGATTTAATTTGAAAAATGTACAAGCTCCTCCGTGGACTTAACTTTAAACTGTTAATTAACAACTAAGCAAGTTGTATAACAGATAAGATGAAGCTAAATAACGTGGCATTCCGAACTTAACACTTAGAAAGATTTAGGCAATAATAACAAAGTAAAGGAATACTTATTCGTTACCGAAGTGTGAGGTAGGTGCCGTGAGGGATCGGACGAAGTCTGAATGACGATACTTGCCTACCCCGAAGGGCCTGACAAGGTCCTTAGGATCACCTGCCGATGAGGCTATCATCGAATGGCCAGCGAGTCCGCCGAGCCTCCTTACACCGGTGACCATTGATTTTACCACCCTTGGTAAAAAACAATATAGGATCCAGGATTTGACTACCACGCGGGGTATCAAATAAATTGGCTGCCATCAAATGGCCAGCGAGTCCTACCATACCTCCTTACTTCGGTGACCATTGATTTTACCACCCTTGGTAAAAAATAATATAGGATCCAGGATTTGACTACCACGCGGGGTATCAAATAAATTGGCTGCCATCAAATGGCCAGCGAGTCCTACCATACCTCCTTACTTCGGTGACCATTGATTTTACCACCCTTGGTAAAAAACAATATAGGATCCAGGATTTGACTACCACGCGGGGTATCAAATAAATTGGCTGCCATCGAATGGCCAACGAGTCCTACCATACCTCCTTACTTCGGTGACATTGGGACAAATGCGAAGATCAGTTGTGAAAAAAGTGACTTTTTATTGATGATGAACGGTTATGTACAGACTCCCAGTGGACTGACTTGGTTTCTATTGAAAGTACTTTCGGAGCCTGCCCGCGTACCATGTGTTCTGAATTTCGGATCCGTCCAAAGCCTTCAGTCGATACGTCCCAGGCTTTGGTACTTCGGCCACTTCATACGGTCCTTCCCAGTTTGGCATCAATTTCCCAGTGTTCTGCGGTGTAGACGCTTCGGCCTCTCTGAGAACGAGGTCTCCCACCTCAAATCTTCGGAGCTTTACCCCTTTGTTGTAATGCTTGGCAACTCTTCTCTGGTAGGCTGCTAACTTGATCATAGCCACTTCTCTGACTTCCTCTAACAGGTCCAAGTTGGCCTTCAGTCCCTCGTCATTGTAGATCTCACTGAACTGACTAACTCGAAGACTTGGAGATCCAATCTCAACTGGAACTAGGGCATCAGTGTCGTAGGCCAGTCTGAAAGGCGAGTCTCCTGTTGTTATCCTCGGTGTAGTCATGTAGGCCCACAACACGCTGAGCAGCTCTTCTAGCCATCTTCCTTTAGCTTCGTCCAATCTGCGCTTGATTCTATTCAGCAGCGTCCTGTTAGTCACTTCGACTTGTCCTTTAGACTGAGGATGAGCTACTGAAGTCTTCCTGTGCTGGATTCCCAGTTCCCTCAGAAACCCTTCAAATTTAGAACCCACAAACTGGCGTCCGTTATCTGATATCACCACTTGGGGGATCCCGAAGCGAAACACTACGGATTCTTTCATAAATTTCAGACACTCCTGTTCCGTTATTAGTCGGAGCGGTTTCGCCTCGACCCACTTGGTCATATTATCAATAGCAACTATGACGAAACTGACCTGCCCTTTAGCTTTCGGTAACGGGCCCAGTATATCAACCCCCCAGACAGCGAAGGGTATAGGAGATAGAATTGAGTATAGCTCTTCCTGTGGCTGATGTGGAATCGGACTGTTGAGCTGACATTTATCACACTTTTTCATGTATTCTGAAGCTTCCTTGAAGATCGTTGGCCAGTAGTACCCCTGCCGAAGAACTTTGTACGCCAGCGACTTAGCTGCTATGTGGTCACCGCAGATGCCCTCGTGGACTTCCCGAAGGGCGTATTCTGCTTCGGACGGGACCAGGCACTTCAATAATGGTGACGAAAATGCCCTCCGATAAAGATCCCCATCAATAAGAACGAAGTTGGCACTTTTGTACTTGACCTTTTTTGCTAACATCTGATCCGAAGGAAGGACGCCATCTGCCAAATAATTGATGTAAGGAGTCATCCAGCAGTCAGATCGCTCGATACACATCACCGAGTCATGTTGAATACTCGGCTGCTGTAGGACCTCCAAATAGACTGATCCATTGAAAACGACGGCATCTGTAGTGGCCAACTTTGATAAGGCATCGGCAATGGAATTACCGTTACGCTCTATGGCTTGAAATTCGTGAGAAGCAAAGTATCGAAGCCTGTCTTTCAACTCTGCCAAATACCTGATCATCCTCGTCCCACGGGCTTCATATTCTCCTGATAACTGCTTGACGACCAGCTGAGAGTCACTATAAATGATCAACTTCTGGACTTCTAGGCTCTTCGCTAGCCGAACCCCAGCTAGAACGGCTTCATACTCGGCCTCGTTGTTAGTCGCCTTAAACCCGAACCTAATGGCTTGTTGTACCTTGAACCCCTCCGGACTGGTTAGAATAATTCCTGCTCCACTGACGTTTACCGTGGAAGACCCATCTACATACAGTGTCCATGCATTCTGACCGTGTTGAAGAAGTGTAACAGCTCGATTAGATGTCCCCGCTTCCTGTAACTCGGCATCTGCTTCGGTGAAGGAACATTCTACCACAAAATCGACCAAGGCTTGTCCCTTGATAGCGGTTCGGGGATGGTACTCAAGAAAAAACTGGGACAATTCCATGGTCCAGGCTGCCAATCTCCCCGAAACCTCCGGCTTACCCATTACCTTCTTCAGTGGTTGATTTGTGTAGACGATCAAGAGCCTACCCTGAAAGTACTGCCGAAGCTTTCGGTTAGCAATTATTAAAGCAAAGACAATTTTTTCAATATTTGCATACCTGGTTTCGGCGTCTCGTAGGACGTGACTGACGTAATAGACCGGGTGTTGCTTTCTACTGATCTCCCAAATCAGCACCGCTCCAACGGCTAAGGAACTCGCTGCAAGGTAGAGATACAAGGTCTCTTTCAGAGTAGGTTTTACCAATAGGGGAGCAGAGGACAGATAGGTCTTTATGCCTTGGAAGGCTTCTTCACAGGGCGAAGTCCATTGGAAAGTCTTCGCATTCTTCGGCCCCTTCAGTGTGTCGAAGAATGGTAGACACCTCTCTGCGGATCTGGACATGAACCTCCTCAGAGCTGTAATCCTACCGGTCAGACGTTGGACGTCTTTAAATGATTGAGGAGTCTTCATGTCAAGGGCGGCCTGAATTTTCTCTGGATTGGCTTCGATGCCCCTCTGACTGACCAGATACCCCAAGAACTTTCCCGCACCAAGGCCGAAGGTACATTTTGCGGGATTAAGCCTCAATTTGTGATGTCGGACAGTCTGAAAACATTCCTCCAGATCATCCAAATGTTTCTGAACCTGCATGCTTTTAACGATCATGTCGTCCACATAAACCTCCATATTCTTTCCCAGCTGCTTGTGGAAGATAAAATTCATCATTCTTTGGTAGGTTGCTCCAGCATTTATAAGGCCAAAGGTCATCTTCTTATAGGCGTATACCGAACGGTGTGTAATGAATGCTGTCTTCGGGATATCTTCCCTGCACATAGATATTTGATGATAACCTGAAAAAGCATCCATAAAGCTTAGTAGGGCATATCCTGAAGTCGCATCAATAAGTTGATCAATATGGGGCAAAGGATAAAAGTCCTTCGGACAAGCTTTATTTAGGTCGGTGTAATCAATGCAAACTCGCCACTTCTGGTTCTGCTTCTGCACCAATACTACATTGGCCATCCACTGTGGGTAGTCGATCTCAAAAATAAAATCAGCGGCCAACAGCTTGGCGATTTTTTCGTCAATTATCTTCTGTCGCTCGGGTGCGAAGATCCGTCTCTTTTGCCGAACAGGCTTCTTCGAGGGATCTACCTCCAATCGGTGCTCAGCGACCTTTCTGCTAATCCCAGGCATGTCCTTTGGTTCCCATGCAAAAATGTCCGCATAGCAGCGAAGGAGTTCCGTAAGATTTGTCCGAAGAGGTTCTGGTAGACCCAAACCAATTTTCACGGTCTTGTCCGCTTTCCCAAGGATCAACTCAACCTCCTCCGTCTCCCCTGCAGGTGTTACCAATGGCTCGGAACTGCCTTCCGTGAAGGGCTCAATCTCGATTGTCATGGTTTGTTTCTGCCTACTGACCCCGACTCCGGAAGAGATGCACGCATTCCGATAACAGCGTCGGGCTAGATCCAAGTCTCCAGCCACCTCTCCGACCCCGTGCGCTGTAGGGAATTTGATTTTAAAATGGGGGATAGAAGTCACGGCTTGGATAGCCGTCAGCGTAGGTCTTCCCAGTATGGCGTTGTAAGCCGAATCTACATGCACAACATAGAATTTACACATTATTTCTGTCTGTTGAGGAGCTGTGCCGAAGACCACCGGGAGCTCGATAGTGCCAGCAACTTTGACCGGATCGTTGCTGAAGCCATACAGAGGAGCCTCTTGCCCAACTTCCATTTTTCGCCCTTCAAGATGCATTCTTTGATATGCGTGGGCGTACAGAATATCCACTGAAGACCCGTTATCTATCATCATACGTTTCATGTCCACCGAGCCCACTTGCGCGGTGATCACTAACGCCCATTCATGTGGATCAATGGGATCCAAAGGATAGTCTGCATCCGTAAAGGATATAATAGTTCCGGAAAAGGGTCTATCCATCTTTGGAGAGGCACCTGATACGGACATAACCGAATCCAGATACCCCCTTCTCTTTCTTCCTACCAACTTCCCAGACGTTTCCCATGTTATTACGTCAATGACATGCCTTGGTGGCGGGTTCGGGGCGGGCTGTACAGGAGGATTCGTTTGAACTGTCTGATCGGTGCGGTCTACACTTTGCTGGTTCTTTTCGGCTACATATTGGACTAACAGACCGCTCTGGATCTTTCTTTCTACGAAATCCTTCAGATTACAACATTCATTGGTGCCATGGCCTGCAGCTTGATGATAGTTACAATATTTTCGAGAGTTGCCCTGCCCTGTCCTATAATTGTCCCTCGGTGGATCAAAGAACGGCTGGTTCCGGATTTGGTCTAGAATCACTGACCTGTCTGTGTTCAGTTTGGTATAAACCTTATTCACCTTCGGGGCGGAAGCAGGCGGACGAGTATCTCCTTGCCGCCATGAGTTGTTGAACTTCTTGGAACGGCTCTCCGATCTATCATTATACCCCCCCCGTCTTCTTCTGATCAAGCTGGGGTTTAGGGATATCTGCCTCTTTCACCTGCTCCGAAGAGGAACGTCTCAAGCTACTCATGGCCTCCTCCACAACGATATAACCTTCTGCCTTATCGAATGCCTCTGTCAGGCTCTTCGGATGATTGAACATCAGCTTCTTCACCAGCTTCTCTGACTTCACTAAGTCCAAACCGTTCTGAAACAATCACACAGCTTGGAGATCGTTCAAATCAGATACCTGACCAACGGCCTCTCGGAACCATTTCACATACTGACCCAAAGATTCATTGGTGTACTGCCTGACCTGTGCCAGGGAGCCCGTGGGCTTCCCTCTCCTTCGGTTACTCCCAAAACGAGCGTGGAACTTGTCGCAGAGTTCGGACCATGATGAAATTGAATCTGCTGGTAAAGTCCCCATCCACTGCCTCGCATCCTTTCTCAATGTCGTAACGAACATGTGACATTTAGCAGCGTCAGTGAAATCATAGTAGTCCATTAACCGGTCGAATGCTTGGCTATGGTCGTAAGGATCTCCCGAACCATCGTAACTTTCCATGTGAGGCAGCTTCTTAGAGGTGTCCGCCTTCTCCTTAAGAATATCCGAGGAAAAAGGGGATGCTTTCTTTCCCGGAGTATCCTTTACCTGCTGGACCTCGGATAACTGCTTCTGAAGAGCCTTCAGCTCTTTTACGAGGTATTCTACTCCTTCCGGCTGTGACGACACCTCCTTCTCCGACGGCTCTCTCCTTTTTTGAGTAGATCGGTCGTTAACCATAATACCCCCAATCTTCGAAGGACTCTCACGACGGCGGTTCTCTGAGCGAAGTACCCGACTTTCGGGCGTGAGGCCCCGAGATCTGCTTTGTCCCTGGGTCCGACGACTATGGTGAGAGTGCGCGACAATGAGTGCCCTTTTCATGCTCTCTGGAGTTCGTTCTCTGGACCGGCCTTTCCTATCACTTCGGATCTGCCCCATAGGGACGTCACGACGGAGCGCTTCCTTCGATATTAGAGGAGTAGGGCTCCTCGATCTTTTTCTTTCCCGATGCTGACTTTGAATCCCATGTTCTGAATGAACCGGTTCCTTCCCGCTGCGATGCACACGTCTTTCGGACTGAACATAACTGGACGCTTCATCCCTCAGTTCTTCCATCCGAGACATCTGCTCGGCTATATCCTGCCTCTGCTTCATGAGTGACTCCATGGCCCTATTTGCCTCTTCCGCCATCTTGGCCAATCGGGAGGTCTTCTCGTCGTGGTCTAGCTGTTTCCGGCCGCGGCCGGACTCTTTATCCGTCGTGAAGATTAACTTTCTCTTAGCTTTGCCCACGGCCCTTGGACGAGAATCTCCATGCGATCGCTTAGAGGCTGTGCTAGCATGAGCACTTAGTGTGGGCCCCAAACGATCTCTAACAGAAACTCGTGGTGGTGAATCACCCACAGTCATCGGTTGTCCCTCAGGCGTGTCTGCTCTGCTCCTCCCCATCTTTGAGAATGTGGAACAAATGAATATTTGTGATTGAAAGCTCTGGAACACTAGAACTCTGCCCTCCTTCTAGCGCCAATGTTAACGCCAAGATCTTTGATGACGTCCCAATCACGTAAGACGTCCTAATCCTGCACAGGAAACACGATCAACACCAAAAGCTTGACGGCTGGACCGTCGGGGGATAGCTCCGGCGTGAGAGTCAATACAGGCGTTCAAGGTTTAACAATGGAGGGTAAAAAATGTCTAGTGTGTTTTTCTAGATCGAAAGTGTATGCGTACCTTTTGTTAGGAGACTTCCTTGCTAGGTTATACTCTCATCCTCGATTTTTGTGCCACCAACCACGGTCTGACACAGCCCCCTGCTTCTCTATAGTCTCAGCCGTGTGCATGCAAGTTGTCACCTTTTTTCCACTGTTTCTGCCGCCGGCCGGATAAAATCTCATCCACATTAATGATCTGCAGACCTTTGGTCAACTGCTCTCCTTTTTTCATCATTACCAGTCAAAGTCTTAGATATTAAAAGATCTTATGGACCGGCCACTTGACCCAGCCCAATATTAAGGAGAGACAATAAAGACATGGTAAAGGTCAAGCCCAAGGATTATAAGAATTAATAGTAAAGGTCAACTAGGTTAATTAAATGGATGGGCCCAATCGGTCTGACCCAATGAAAGGAATATCATGCCCCAACAGTAGGTATACAAGTTGAACAAGATTGCTACATTGCCAAAATAATATATAAAAAAAGGATGAACTGACCATTATCTACATGTCCTACTCCTTTTTGCTCTGTACAACAACTAATCTAATGTAACTTTAACCATTTAATGAACCATCACCTATAGGCCATAGCCATGCTCATTGTGAAAGACAGAAACACCAAATAGATGGTCATAAGGCCGATCCCCAACAACTTGCAATCTGCACACCATCTCCACCATTCATCGCCAGTGCAACATTTGACATTAAATCACCCATTGAGATACCCCATGCCAATACAGTTAATCCGAGGATAGCTGGATTAACTCCAAATATAACACCTAAAGACTCCAGCAGAGCAACAAGTTCATTAGCGATAATAACGATACTCATAAAGAAGCCGCCCAGAAGCCATGGCAGAAGGTATTTTTGAGGTGGCCGATTCGATCTAGTGCATATAAATGCAAGAACACCAAGAATAAAACCAACACCGGCACCAACTAGGTATGCTATTTCACCACTCCGCAATTTGACATCATCTTGGGTGTTCCAAAGAAAAGCGAGAAGCATTGGTGCCAATGAAGCACTGAACACTGCAAACCCCTTCGACCACCGATCATCCTCAATTAATGGAATAGTCAACCGTCTGGGGAGCGCCAATGGTAATTCCAGCAAGGAGCATATATTGGAACATGAAAAACATGACTGTCCTTCCATCGTCTCCTCGTCATTCCAGCCCCACAAAGGCTTCACTGACTCACGTGCATAGATTGCTACATTTGAAGCCCACATCCAATGAGGTAACTTAGTTTGGAGATGTGGCACCTAATTCCGAGAATCCGACAAAAGAAGGTTCACATGTAAAGATTCCTCATCTCCAGTTTCGTGAGAAAACATACTTCCTGCAACAGGTAGCAATTTCCTAATGGAATCAAGCTTCAACCATGACGAATATTTTCTCAAAATCTCATGTACAACAATAGAGAATGCATAAACAACATAGATAGAAACGAACGCAATTGCACCTCCTACGCTCAACTTTCCAAGAAGCAAAACAAGAAGCAGGGAAAGAAGAGCGAAGAGAAAGAAACATACATCTCTTATAAAACATCTCTTATTAATCTGAACCCGTTGCTCCGCCACGCAAAGGGAAATAGTCCCAACCACAAGACAAATCACAAACATAGGTCCACCCAACACTATTAAGTCCAACATCTCCATCATTACTTCCCGTAAAAGCAGCAATGCTCGGAAACACATCGGGCGCCCCGTTACCCAGAGGAAGTAGAGTCACCCCTGCAACAGTGGGCGGCAAGTTCCAGAGATTCGAGAGCTTCTCAAGTAAACAACAAAAATAGTCCGAAGCAGTATTACCCAATAAATAAAACAGAGCAACCAACCAAATTCCCAAAGACAAATAACCCAAAAAGTTATACTTCTCACAGGCACAAGAGAAGAACCGAATGTAATCAAGAAGCCCCCCTGATGTACATTGTGGATTAGTTGTCAAGAACTCACACTGGCTTATGTATCCTTTATGCTCATTCAATCCAGTACAACCAGTGACCTGTTTAGCCCAAAAATCAGTTAAATTTGACTAATAGAAACTAACTTCACCTAGTTTTCTCCGAATAACCTCGACCGGATTAGTTTCCCCCCACAACAAACCCCCTCTAAAGTCCCATTCCTGAAAATTTGAGGACTTTCTGAGAAATGAACTAGTAAAAATGTCTTCTTGGTAAAAAAAGAAACTAAACAGTACAAAAGCACAAATACCATTCAAAGCTCCGCGGAATTTCGGGTGACTCGGGTAGTAAAGACCATTCAAAATTTCCATGAAACCCTCTTCACAACCCCTAGTTCAAGAAATTTCGACCGACAAATAAGAAGAAACAACACAAAAACTACAACGGCCGACTCTTTATAACAAAATGTCTACCCGGATAGAAAATTAAGCCAATTGAGACCCTCCTCAAAATCAAAACACTTCCTAAACACACAAATACAGTTAACAGAAGTGAAAAAGGGAAACGAGAGTTCACCTGAAAAGGAAGGCAGGAGATATATAAATGCTATATTAATACAGAAAGAGAAGTTTCGTCGGAGTTGGGTTGAGAAATTAATGGAGTTTGGAGGAAGAGGAGGAGTTGTTATTATATTAACGGATCCTGGGAATTAGGAAAAGGGTGAAGCGCCCGCCGACGCGAGAGAAAGAAAAGGAGATGATTCCGGCTCCCCCGTGGCAGTGTAGCAGGTGTTAAAAATGCAAATCCGAGACTGACACGGGCTACTTTTATTAGTTTTACATGCAAATCCGAGACTGACACGGGCTACATGTTTATTGGTTATTTTTATTTATTTATTTATTTTATTTGTAATTCTTAAAAAATATATAGTATTTATTCTAAATTTTTTTTTATAAAATATAATATTTTAAGTATAATTTAGATACATATATAAAAATAGAGTTGTACAATCTGTATAATTCCTATTTTTATATATGTATTCAAATTATTAAAATAAATACTATATATTTTTTTAAAATCACAAACAAAAAAATAAAATAAAAAATAAATTAAAAATATCTAATATTCCGGTCCGCCAAGATTTATTGCTACATTTATTAACGATGTACCAACTTTTTGGATTCTCATCAGTCATCACGTACGCGGTAGGAAGGTTGATATTTGTTTGATTGCATAAATAAATAAACCAATTAAAATTATTATTATTAGTATTATCGTTGTTGTTGTTGATTGCATCCTTTATCCTAATCTAACATTCATGTGACATATTGTTAATCCATATTAAATTGTAGGATTTTTGTGTTTAATTTGGTATGTAGATAGTACTATATATTTATAATGAATTAGAGTAAGTTGAATGAGATATGTTTTATTGATTGGTTTCACGAATCATGAAAATTAATAATCCCTCCGTTCCAGAATAAAAATTCTGGTGAACTTATCACGCATATTAAGAAGAGGAATAAAATGACAAAATTATCCATAATAATGTCATTAAATATGGAGAGAAAATTAGAATAAGTAAAGTATGAGATATTTAATACTACGGGCATAATAGAGAAAAATGTGTAAAAGTTTGGTTATTAAACGAAAGTTGACATTTAACATGAGACTACCCAAAATAGTAATAAAGACTTTTATCCTGGGACGGAAGGAGTACAAAATATTAATGGTTAACAGGTGTATATATTAATCATTAAATGATATATTAAGAAATATTTGGTGACAAATGATATATTGTATTTTTAATAGTAAATGTGTACTAAAATTTTGTGAAAAACTTAACTTTTGAGCTGTTAAGTTAATTTTTGAAAATTACAAAATTTATGACCTACTAAGTTGAACACTCAAAAATAATAATAAAAAATTATGTTATCGAGTTACCAAACTTAGACTACTGAGTCCATAGATTACTAAGTTGACTCGGAGCCAACAATAATGACTCAATATATTTTGTTTTTGATGGTATTGAACAAGCTCCTGACCATAAATATGAACAAAAAAAGTGGCTAAAATATTAGGATAGAGGTGTCTTTCACAACCTCACAAGTCAAAACTATGGCTACATTTCTCTTCACATTGATAATGAGGTGTGAATCTTATTTTTTAGTAACCTACTGATTTGCAATAATATGGACGGCTTCTTTTGGAAAACCCGTATAATATATATATGATCACCCTCGACAGCTATATGCTGGAAGTGGAAGACTTTCGTTTGTAGATAAAAATAAGACAACGAGTTTGTTTGTTTAAAACTAAATATATTTGAACGATTTATTATCTCAATCAATCAGTAATTTAATTTATTTAATTTGAATAAAAATAATTTTAATGGTTGAATCGGTAAACCTAACCAACTGATTTGGTAAGCTGACATTTTCTATCTGATTCTACCCTAAGCCCCCATTGAATAGTTATTTTACACATGTTGCCCCTCTTTCACTCCAATTGATTTTGATGGGTGCACGAAACTGAAGAAGATCCCATGAAAAGATCGAGGAAAAGGCAGGGGTGATGGATTGAATCGTACAAAGATTAATCCCTAAAAAAAATCACAAGCAGACCTGAAACATGAAAGCATAGACCAAACCCAATTGAGGGATTATTTGATTTCTCTCAATTCCTTCGGTATTTGATTGTTTAACTTGGATTTTGATAAGTGGGGATCGAAAAATAGGAAGAGACATGCGTAATTAAGGGAAAAACCAATTAGTGATATTTTTTTTCTCTTATTCGATTCAAACGATTCTATTCTTTAAGCTTATCTCTCTAAAAATACAACCTAAAAAGAGGTCGCCAGAACAGTTGGTGAGACGGAGGGAGAGGAGGTGGTGGAAGAGTGTGAAAGAGTCGCAGGTAGTGGTCGTGGTGGTGGAGTTGGGAGGTTGAAAACAGGGGTCTTTGGTGGTGGGAATGTTAAGGGATTGGGTTAAGTGTAGAAGTGGTATGTTGAGTTGGCGTTGGGGGTAATTGTGGTTTGACGTTGGTGGACGGGGGAGACAGGGAGGACATAAGGGCGGTGGACCGGTTGCCCTACCCCGGTTCCCCTAGAAGGATTGTATTAACATCACCGTATGTACCATAAATTAAAGATGAAAAGAATTTAATCTTGGACTTATATTCTTCTACACGTAGTTGTCAGTAGGGGTGTTCATTTTACTCGATTTTCTGGTTTTTCGAACCGGACCGAACCGATCGGTTCGGTATAAAAAAGAACCGGTCCGGTTCGGTACAAAAAAATCGGTATATGCGACGCCCCCAAAATAGGTATACAACACCTATTCTGAGTCGCCAAATACATGGTACAGAAAACAAACTACAACTTCCATAATACAATTGTCGTATAAAATACGACAACACATACTGTGAGTTTAAATACAAATATTATCTTCTAGACAATATCCACACTCAAATAAGTCCTCGTTACAATTATTCAAACACTATTTTACAGAAATAGTGAGGACTGCTAAAATATCTTTCTAAAATCATCACTCCGTACCCCGACTAGTTCCTGCTATGTTCTCACCTCCTAAAAAAAATGGAACAAAAAGAAAAATGGTGAGCTCAACTAGCCCAGTAAAGAATATTATGACTAAGATAATATACAACAAATTATCGTTAGTCTTCAACAGGGAAAAATCTGATAAAATATAATAGCCAACAAGTTTTAGATCAACAACTGTAGCGGAAACATCAATCCATTAGAAGAGCCAAGTAGATAAAGAATTCTACTATCTTCTAAGATTTAAAAGTCCATCATCAATATTTTATCCCTGTAACATCAATCAATATACATCTTGAATCAAATATTCATCTTTGCACTACAGGCCAAAGATATTCATTTGTATCACCAGTTGGTCATGTTCATCTCAACACCTGTTCATCTTTGCACTACGGGTCAAAGATATTCATTAGGTAATCATTCATCTTTGCACTACAGGCCAAAGATATTCATTTATATCATCATTTAGGACTGAGGATGATGAAAAATATTTTAAAGAAAATGAATCCAATGTGACAGAAGGACAAATAGTAAGGATTCGTATAACAGTTTATCCAAGATCAATAATACTCTACAATAACCAATATTGGAGAAAAATTCAAGAATAAAGATCAAAATATGGATACAATCAAAGATAGTAACCATACTAGACATCTTGGACAAAAAGAAGAAAATTTCACTTTTTCGGTGAATAGTGTCGTATTCGTGAATAGTGTCGTATACGTGAATAGTGCCGTATACGTGAATAGTAACCCCGACACAAAAAGTTCCAAATTTGATAAAAATTTAGATCAATACTTCGGCATAATGATATTGAAGAAATAATATCATATGTGAAGAAAATAGCATCCCTTACCTCAAATTATCAGTACTTCTGAACGGAATATCGGTATAAGGCTGAAGGAAACTTGCACTGATGAATAGAAACTCTCAAAGTATCTAAATACTCACAAAATAAACTCAATAATCTAGAGAGAGAAAGAGAGAAAACTTGTTTCTAGTGTGATTTTCAATTCTAACTTAGCGCTCTATTTATAGGAAAATTTTAGTAGGTTTGACCTGTAACCTGATGGCTTTACCTGTTACTATTCTCACCCACCACACTTAAAATAAAATCCAGCACATTTCTTCACCAACCATAAGTGGGGCCCACCAATTCTAGAATTTTTCACCAAAAATGATTTATAACCTGATTTTCGAATCAGCCACCTCTTAAAATTCATAACAAATCATACACTCATTTTTAACGGTTCAAAATTTGTGGATATATACTCAACTTATATATGTATATCATATCCAAAAATTACAACGATCCAACGGTCGGATTAAAAATTATAACTCCCGCAATATATCTCAAACAACACTAGTTTGATTTTTAATACCTCCAATCCGACAAAATACTAATAAAACACCTCAACATTAATTTCTTCATTTATAACCACAATAAATATATTCAACATTTATATCCACATAAAATAAATATTTCCTTATCATATGAATCAAAAATTAATTATTCACAAATAATATTACAGAATCACATTTATGACAACCAGGCCGTTCCCACGAAAGAGGGGGCTTTCCAATAAGAATTTCTCCTTATTGGCGCGCAATTAGGTGACCAAACCTCTCCTTGACAGAACTTTCTAGACATTGCCAATAATGCTATCTAATAATATTATTCAAATAATATGAATTATTGATCTGATAATAGAAAATATTGTGCAGTGACAATTATTGAAACAACAATAATATAAAATATCAACGCAGCAATTATTGAATCAATAAAATAAAATATTGAACAGTAACTACTGTAACAATTATTGAGTAGTGCCTTCTTACGTAAGGATCAATAATTCATCAATACTGTGCATCCACGCGTATTACTGTATTTTAACCACCGGGTATTCCAACAGTGTTAACGGTAACAACTACGCCGTTATTTATAAAAACTCAAACTTGTCATTTTCTTCATCCGACAGTTGTGACGCCCCCAAAATAGGTATACAACACCCATTCTGAGTCGTCAAAATACATGGTACAGATACAACTACAACTTTATTAATACAACATAAAAACTGTGAGTGTAAATACAAATATTGTCATCTAGATAATATCCACACTCAAATAAGTCCTCATTACAATTATTGATACATTATTATACAAAAATGGTGAGGACTACTAAAACGACTATCTAAAACCTTCATTCCATACCCCGACTAGTACTCGCTACATTCTCGCCTCCTGAGAAGAAAAAATGGAACAAAAGGAAAATGGTGAGCTCAACTAGCCCAGTAAAGAACATTGTAAGACCCCGAATTTTATGAAATAAAAGTATTCAATTTTTCTTATAATTACTATTCAGTAAATGGTTAAATTGATAAATGTTAAAGTTAAGGGTGATATATGATTTTTTTTCAAAATACACAAGTGGTTATAAAATAATCATTGTTGTCGGGGAATATTCGTTTGGTCGTGGAATATTCTTTCTGTCGGGGAATATTCGTACGACGGCACAGCTATTTGTGGGCCCCATAACGAATAACTGTCGGGTGAAGAAAACGACAAATTTGAGTTTTTACAAATAACGACGTAGTTGTTACTGTTAATACTGTTGGAATACCCGGTGGTTAAAATACAGTAATACGCGTTATTGCACAGTAGCACACGGTATTACATAGTATTTTTGAAATTATTGATTCTTACGTAAGAAGGCACTACTCAATAATTGTTATAGTAATTACTGTTCAATATTTTATTTTATTGATTCAATAATTGCTACGTTGAAATTTTGTATTATTGTTGTTCAATAATTGTTGCTGCACAGTATTTCCCATTATCAGATCAATAATTCATATTATTTGAATAGTATTATTAGATAGCATTATTGGCAATGTCTAGAAAGTTCTGTCTAAGGAGAGGTTTGGTCATCTAATTGCGCGCCAGTAAGGAGAAATCCTTATTGGAAAGCCCCCTCTTTCCTGGGAACGGCCTGGTTGTCATAAATGTAATTCTGTAATATTATTTGTGAATAATTAATTATTGAATCATATGATAAGAAAATATTTATTTTATGTGGATATAAATGAGGGATATATTTTTGTGGTTAAAAAATGAAGGAGTTAATGTTGAGATTTTTATCCGTATTTTATCGGAATGGAGGTATTAAAAATCAGGGTTTTTGAGATATTTTGCGGGGGTTATAATTTTTAATCCGACCGTTGGATCGTGGTAATTTTTGGATATGTTATACATATATAAGTTGAGTATATGCCCACAAATTTTGAACCGTTAAAAATAAACGTATGATTTATTATGAATTTTACGAGATGACTGGTTCAGAAATTGTTGAATTTTCGGAGTTTATCATTTTGGTGGAAAATTCTAGAATTGGTGGGCCCCACTTGTGGTTGGTGAAGAAATGTGCTGAATTATATTTCAAATGTGGTGGGTGGGAATAGTAGCAGGTAAAGCCATCAGGTTGCAGGTCAAACCTACCAAAATTTTCCTATAAATAGAGGGCTAAGTTAGAATTGAAAATCACACCAGAAACATAAGCTTTCTCTCTTTCTCTCTCTAGATTATTGAGTGTATTTTGTGAGTATTTAGATACTCTGTGAGTTTCTATTCATCAGTGCAAGTTTCCTTCAGCCTTATACCGATCAGAAGTACTGCTCTTTTGAGGTAAGGGATAGTAAGGGATAGTAAGGGATAGTAATGGATTTTAAGGGTTGTTATGATTTTTAGTTTCGTAATTTTTCTGAACTTCAAAAATTCTGGAAAAATTTGAAATGATATTTTGATGAGTTTTCTTGATTGTGTCCAAAAATAGTGATTTTTGGATGTATAGATTGAGAGTTATGAATTTTATGAGAAAAGACTATTTTAAAAGTAACCGCTTATAATTCCTTGTGGTTAATTCCAAAATTGATGAAATTTTTATTGGGAGTACATGTATATGATAGAAGTATACTCTGTAAATTTCAGAATTTTTAGACAAAAGTACAATTTTTGATAAATGTCTAAATATTCGGCTATTTTGGCCATATGAAAAATAGTAAATGACTTTTAAAAATTCTGAGAAAAATATATGTTCAATATGGGACTATATTATGCTAAATCCCAGAAAAGAAATATTTTCGGAACTGATTTGATATTTTTCATGAAAATGGACTAGTTATGAGTAAATGAATTAAATATGTTTTGTGAGGAAAGAAAATTGAAAAATAGGATTTTATGGCTTGAGAATCCTATATGAGGTATATGCAGATTTTTGATGAGGGTTTTTGGTTATTGGTGATGAAATATTATGAGTTTGGCATTTTAAGATGATTAAATGCATTATTTAGTAAGTGTAAACAATTTAAATAAATTGTTTATAAGCTTAAGAAATGTTATTCTTTCAATATCATTATACCGAAATATTGGTATGGATTTTATTGTGGAATTTCTATCTTTTTGTGTCGGGTTTACTATTCACGAGTTACTATTTAGGAGTTACTATTATATATGACATTTTTATAACCCTGATGTTGAAATTCTCTTTCACTGGAGTGTAAAGATGGGTAGATTATTGGTATGATCATGACTAGGGTTCTCTTTGGCCTGTAGTGCAAAGTTGAATTGTGACTGGTATGATCATGACCATTGAATTTATAATTGAATATCTTAAGCTTAAGTGCAAAGGTGAATTGATCAACATGGTTATAATTATTGTTTATATAAATTCTAAAATGATTATAATTCTTTGAGATATTAATATATTTGGCATGTAGTGCAAATATGAACTGTTGATGAATATACTTGGCCTGTAGTGCAAATATGAATTATTGATGAATATCTTTGGCATGTAGTGCAAAGATGGCCTGTTGATGAATATCTTTGGCCTGTAGTGCAAAGATGAACTGTTGTTGAATATCTTTGGCCCGTAGTGCAAAGATGGTTTGTTGATGAATATCTTTGGCCCGTAGTGCAAAGATGGATTTGTTAGTATGATTATAAACAGGAACTGTGATTTGGTATAACCATGATCTTTGATGTTTCAGGTAAAGACAGGCGATGAAAATATTCTTCGTCCTGGGTGCGAAGAAAAATTTATAGTCACAATTATGATTATGAGTTATTCATATGATTGTGGAAAGGAACTGTTGAGTGATGTTACATGGATAAAATATTGTTGGTGGATTTTTAACATGGAGAAGATAATAGACTTTATAGTCTATTTGACTCTTCTAATGGATTGCTCGTTCCGCTGCAACTATGGTTGAAATTTTTATCATTTACCATATGTTCTAAATCTCTGATTTATTGTTGATGAAGGCTATTGATAATTGAATTATCTTTAGTCATGATATTCTTTACTGAGCTAGTTGTGCTCACCCTTTTGCTTCACAATTCCTTTCAGGTAATAAGAGTGTAGCTGGGTCGAGCGGGGGTAACAAGGGAATAGAACGGTGGTCATCATTTAGTAGTTATATTTGGTGAAGAAAATAGGTGAGGCGAACCCAACGTTGGAAGGGTGTTTTGTCACTATCATACAAGATGTCTAATGACATACAACCTCGTGTCATCATAAGACAGGGTTGTGCTCATCCACTTGCTGAGTATATCTATGGGCACTACCTATATAATCTTGGTGTTTGTTTGAAGTATAATTCTCAATTAGAGACAGTGGAGATAATGATAAGTCAAGAGAAGACTCACCATTGGGAAGAATATGATAGTAATCTTCTCGTTTTTCTTTGGGGTCTATTGGGTCAACCAAGGATAATTCTGTGGCCATATGATATCTATCATAACCTAGACGCGTGGCCTCCCATGTACGAAGGTTTTCTTGAGCACTTCCCAAAGATTCTAATTTCTAAAACAGTTTTTGACTATACCTTTATGTAAGGTGTTATTGTGAGGTGATGTCCACGGTTGGAACATGAGTCACATTTGGTATATATTTGTATCCAAACTCATAGCATATGTGTTGTTGTATTTTGCACGACAATTGTTGTAATAAAGTTGTAGTTGTTTTCTGTACCATGTATTTGGCGACACAGAATAGGTTGGATGGAATGAACCTATTTTGGGGTCGTTACATTTGGTATCAGAGCTTGGGGATATGATCTCTGGCAGAGATCGGGGAATACAACTAGGAGGGGAGAGATGAGTAAATCCTTCGCTAGTGTGTCCTACCTAAGCTTATTTGTTGGTCAGTCATAATATCGGGATATTATGTGATATGTTAATTTATTAAATTAACCCTTGTTTTGATGCTGTATTCTAGAATGTTATTTGAAATACAGGAGATGAGCAATGGAGAAATTATGATGACAGAGAAGATGGAATTTAAAATGAAAGGAAGGTATTCTCAACTCTTTGAAATACCAGGTACGTAAATTTCGGGGACGAAATTTCATAAGGAGGGGAGATTGTAAGACCCCGAATTTTATGAAATAAAAGTATTCAATTTTTCTTATAATTACTATTCAGTAAATGGTTAAATTGATAAATGTTAAAGTTAAGGGTGATATATGATTTTTTTTCAAAATACACAAGTGGTTATAAAATAATCATTGTTGTCGGGGAATATTCGTTTGGTCGTGGAATATTCTTTCTGTCGGGGAATATTCGTACGACGGCACAGCTATTTGTGGGCCCCATAACGAATAACTGTCGGGTGAAGAAAACGACAAATTTGAGTTTTTACAAATAACGACGTAGTTGTTACTGTTAATACTGTTGGAATACCCGGTGGTTAAAATACAGTAATACGCGTTATTGCACAGTAGCACACGGTATTACATAGTATTTTTGAAATTATTGATTCTTACGTAAGAAGGCACTACTCAATAATTGTTACAGTAATTACTGTTCAATATTTTATTTTATTGATTCAATAATTGCTACGTTGAAATTTTGTATTATTGTTGTTCAATAATTGTTGCTGCACAGTATTTCCCATTATCAGATCAATAATTCATATTATTTGAATAGTATTATTAGATAGCATTATTGGCAATGTCTAGAAAGTTCTGTCTAAGGAGAGGTTTGGTCATCTAATTGCGCGCCAGTAAGGAGAAATCCTTATTGGAAAGCCCCCTCTTTCCTGGGAACGGCCTGGTTGTCATAAATGTGATTCTGTAATATTATTTGTGAATAATTAATTATTGATTCATATGATAAGAAAATATTTATTTTATGTGGATATAAATGAGGGATATATTTTTGTGGTTAAAAAATGAAGGAGTTAATGTTGAGATTTTTATCCGTATTTTGTCGGAATGGAGGTATTAAAAATCAGGATTTTTGAGATATTTTGCGGGGGTTATAATTTTTAATCCGACCGTTGGATCGTGGTAATTTTTGGATATGTTATACATATATAAGTTGAGTATATGCCCACAAATTTTGAACCGTTAAAAATAAACGTATGATTTATTATGAATTTTACGAGATGACTGGTTCAGAAATTGTTGAATTTTCGGAGTTTATCATTTTGGTGGAAAATTCTAGAATTGGTGGGCCCCACTTGTGGTTGGTGAAGAAATGTGCTGAATTATATTTCAAATGTGGTGGGTGGGAATAGTAGCAGGTAAAGCCATCAGGTTGCAGGTCAAACCTACCAAAATTTTCCTATAAATAGAGGGCTAAGTTAGAATTGAAAATCACACCAGAAACATAAGCTTTCTCTCTTTCTCTCTCTAGATTATTGAGTGTATTTTGTGAGTATTTAGATACTCTGTGAGTTTCTATTCATCAGTGCAAGTTTCCTTCAGCCTTATACCGATCAGAAGTACTGCTCTTTTGAGGTAAGGGATAGTAAGGGATAGTAAGGGATAGTAAGGGATAGTAATGGATTTTAAGGGTTGTTATGATTTTTAGTTTCGTAATTTTTCTGAACTTCAAAAATTCTGGAAAAATTTGAAATGATATTTTGATGAGTTTTCTTGATTGTGTCCAAAAATGGTGATTTTTGGATGTATAGATTGAGAGTTATGAATTTTATGAGAAAAGACTATTTTAAAAGTAACCGCTTATAATTCCTTGTGGTTAATTCCAAAATTGATGAAATTTTTATTGGGAGTACATGTATATGATAGAAGTATACTCTGTAAATTTCAGAATTTTTAGACAAAAGTACAATTTTTGATAAATGTCTAAATATTCGGCTATTTTGGCCATATGAAAAATAGTAAATGACTTTTAAAAATTCTGAGAAAAATATATGTTCAATATGGGACTATATTATGCTAAATCCCAGAAAAGAAATATTTTTGGAACTGATTTGGTATTTTTCATGAAAATGGACTAGTTATGAGTAAATGAATTAAATATGTTTTGTGAAGAAAGAAAATTGAAAAATAGGATTTTATGGCTTGAGAATCCTATATGAGGTATATGCAGATTTTTGATGAGGGTTTTGGTTATTGGTGATGAAATATTATGAGTTTGGCATTTTAAGATGATTAAATGCATTATTTAGTAAAGTGTAAACAATTTAAATAAATTGTTTATAAGCTTAAGAAATGTTATTCTTTCAATATCATTATACCGAAATATTGGTATGGATTTTATTGTGGAATTTCTATCTTTTTGTGTCGGGTTTACTATTCACGAGTTACTATTTAGGAGTTACTATTATATATGACATTTTTATAACCCTGATGTTGAAATTCTCTTTCACTGGAGTGTAAAGATGGGTAGATTATTGGTATGATCATGACTAGGGTTCTCTTTGGCCTGTAGTGCAAAGTTGAATTGTGACTGGTATGATCATGACCATTGAATTTATAATTGAATATCTTAAGCTTAAGTGCAAAGGTGAATTGATCAACATGGTTATAATTATTGTTTATATAAATTCTAAAATGATTATAATTCTTTGAGATATTAATATATTTGGCATGTAGTGCAAATATGAACTGTTGATGAATATACTTGGCCTGTAGTGCAAATATGAATTATTGATGAATATCTTTGGCATGTAGTGCAAAGATGGCCTGTTGATGAATATCTTTGGCCTGTAGTGCAAAGATGAACTGTTGTTGAATATCTTTGGCCCGTAGTGCAAAGATGGTTTGTTGATGAATATCTTTGGCCCGTAGTGCAAAGATGGATTTGTTAGTATGATTATAAACAGGAACTGTGATTTGGTATAACCATGATCTTTGATGTTTCAGGTAAAGACAGGTGATGAAAATATTCTTCGTCCTGGGTGCGAAGAAAAATTTATAGTCACAATTATGATTATGAGTTATTCATATGATTGTGGAAAGGAACTGTTGAGTGATGTTACATGGATAAAATATTGTTGGTGGATTTTTAACATGGAGAAGATAATAGACTTTATAGTCTATTTGACTCTTCTAATGGATTGCTCGTTCCGCTGCAACTATGGTTGAAATTTTTATCATTTACCATATGTTCTAAATCTCTGATTTATTGTTGATGAAGGCTATTGATAATTGAATTATCTTTAGTCATGATATTCTTTACTGAGCTAGTTGTGCTCACCCTTTTGCTTCACAATTCCTTTCAGGTAATAAGAGTGTAGCTGGGTCGAGCGGGGGTAACAAGGGAATAGAACGGTGGTCATCATTTAGTAGTTATATTTGGTGAAGAAAATAGGTGAGGCGAACCCAACGTTGGAAGGGTGTTTTGTCACTATCATACAAGATGTCTAATGACATACAACCTCGTGTCATCATAAGACAGGGTTGTGCTCATCCACTTGCTGAGTATATCTATGGGCACTACCTATATAATCTTGGTGTTTGTTTGAAGTATAATTCTCAATTAGAGACAGTGGAGATAATGATAAGTCAAGAGAAGACTCACCATTGGGAAGAATATGATAGTAATCTTCTCGTTTTTCTTTGGGGTCTATTGGGTCAACCAAGGATAATTCTGTGGCCATATGATATCTATCATAACCTAGACGCGTGGCCTCCCATGTACGAAGGTTTTCTTGAGCACTTCCCAAAGATTCTAATTTCTAAAACAGTTTTTGACTATACCTTTATGTAAGGTGTTATTGTGAGGTGATGTCCACGGTTGGAACATGAGTCACATTTGGTATATATTTGTATCCAAACTCACAGCATATGTGTTGTTGTATTTTGCACGACAATTGTTGTAATAAAGTTGTAGTTGTTTTCTGTACCATGTATTTGGCGACTCAGAATAGGTTGGATGGAATGAACCTATTTTGGGGTCGTTACATTTGGTATCAGAGCTTGGGGATATGATCTCTGGCAGAGATCGGGGAATACAACTAGGAGGGGAGAGATGAGTAAATCCTTCGCTAGTGTGTCCTACCTAAGCTTATTTGTTGGTCAGTCATAATATCGGGATATTATGTGATATGTTAATTTGTTAAATTAACCCTTGTTTTGAAGCTGTATTCTAGAATGTTATTTGAAATACAGGAGATGAGCAATGGAGAAATTATGATGACAGAGAAGATGGAATTTAAAATGAAAGGAAGGTATTCTCAACTCTTTGAAATACCAGGTACGTAAATTTCGGGGACGAAATTTCATAAGGAGGGGAGATTGTAAGACCCCGAATTTTATGAAATAAAAGTATTCAATTTTTCTTATAATTACTATTCAGTAAATGGTTAAATTGATAAATGTTAAAGTTAAGGGTGATATATGATTTTTTTTCAAAATACACAAGTGGTTATAAAATAATCATTGTTGTCGGGGAATATTCGTTTGGTCGTGGAATATTCTTTCTGTCGGGGAATATTCGTACGACGGCGCAGCTATTTGTGGGCCCCATAACGAATAACTGTCGGGTGAAGAAAACGACAAATTTGAGTTTTTACAAATAACGACGTAGTTGTTACCGTTAATACTGTTGGAATACCCGGTGGTTAAAATACAGTAATACGCGTTATTGCACAGTAGCACACGGTATTGCATAGTATTTTTGAAATTATTGATTCTTACGTAAGAAGGCACTACTCAATAATTGTTACAGTAATTACTGTTCAATATTTTATTTTATTGATTCAATAATTGCTACGTTGAAATTTTGTATTATTGTTGTTCAATAATTGTTGCTGCACAGTATTTCCCATTATCAGATCAATAATTCATATTATTTGAATAGTATTATTAGATAGCATTATTGGCAATGTCTAGAAAGTTCTGTCTAAGGAGAGGTTTGGTCATCTAATTGCGCGCCAGTAAGGAGAAATCCTTATTGGAAAGCCCCCTCTTTCCTGGGAACGGCCTGGTTGTCATAAATGTGATTCTGTAATATTATTTGTGAATAATTAATTATTGATTCATATGATAAGAAAATATTTATTTTATGTGGATATAAATGAGGGATATATTTTTGTGGTTAAAAAATGAAGGAGTTAATGTTGAGATTTTTATCCGTATTTTGTCGGAATGGAGGTATTAAAAATCAGGATTTTTGAGATATTTTGCGGGGGTTATAATTTTTAATCCGACCGTTGGATCGTGGTAATTTTTGGATATGTTATACATATATAAGTTGAGTATATGCCCACAAATTTTGAACCGTTAAAAATGAACGTATGATTTATTATGAATTTTACGAGATGACTGGTTCAGAAATTGTTGAATTTTCGGAGTTTATCATTTTGGTGGAAAATTCTAGAATTGGTGGGCCCCACTTGTGGTTGGTGAAGAAATGTGCTGAATTATATTTCAAATGTGGTGGGTGGGAATAGTAGCAGGTAAAGCCATCAGGTTGCAGGTCAAACCTACCAAAATTTTCCTATAAATAGAGGGCTAAGTTAGAATTGAAAATCACACCAGAAACATAAGCTTTCTCTCTTTCTCTCTCTAGATTATTGAGTGTATTTTGTGAGTATTTAGATACTCTGTGAGTTTCTATTCATCAGTGCAAGTTTCCTTCAGCCTTATACCGATCAGAAGTACTGCTCTTTTGAGGTAAGGGATAGTAAGGGATAGTAAGGGATAGTAATGGATTTTAAGGGTTGTTATGATTTTTAGTTTCGTAATTTTTCTGAACTTCAAAAATTCTGGAAAAATTTGAAATGATATTTTGATGAGTTTTCTTGATTGTGTCCAAAAATGGTGATTTTTGGATGTATAGATTGAGAGTTATGAATTTTATGAGAAAAGACTATTTTAAAAGTAACCGCTTATAATTCCTTGTGGTTAACTCCAAAATTGATGAAATTTTTATTGGGAGTACATGTATATGATAGAAGTATACTCTGTAAATTTCAGAATTTTTAGACAAAAGTACAATTTTTGATAAATGTCTAAATATTCGGCTATTTTGGCCATATGAAAAATAGTAAATGACTTTTAAAAATTCTGAGAAAAATATATGTTCAATATGGGACTATATTATGCTAAATCCCAGAAAAGAAATATTTTTGGAACTGATTTGGTATTTTTCATGAAAATGGACTAGTTATGAGTAAATGAATTAAATATGTTTTGTGAGGAAAGAAAATTGAAAAATAGGATTTTATGGCTTGAGAATCCTATATGAGGTATATGCAGATTTTTGATGAGGGTTTTTGGTTATTGGTGATGAAATATTATGAGTTTGGCATTTTAAGATGATTAAATGCATTATTTAGTAAGTGTAAACAATTTAAATAAATTGTTTATAAGCTTAAGAAATGTTATTCTTTCAATATCATTATACCGAAATATTGGTATGGATTTTATTGTGGAATTTCTATCTTTTTGTGTCGGGTTTACTATTCACGAGTTACTATTTAGGAGTTACTATTATATATGACATTTTTATAACCCTGATGTTGAAATTCTCTTTCACTGGAGTGTAAAGATGGGTAGATTATTGGTATGATCATGACTAGGGTTCTCTTTGGCCTGTAGTGCAAAGTTGAATTGTGACTGGTATGATCATGACCATTGAATTTATAATTGAATATCTTAAGCTTAAGTGCAAAGGTGAATTGATCAACATGGTTATAATTATTGTTTATATAAATTCTAAAATGATTATAATTCTTTGAGATATTAATATATTTGGCATGTAGTGCAAATATGAACTGTTGATGAATATACTTGGCCTGTAGTGCAAATATGAATTATTGATGAATATCTTTGGCATGTAGTGCAAAGATGGCCTGTTGATGAATATCTTTGGCCTGTAGTGCAAAGATGAACTGTTGTTGAATATCTTTGGCCCGTAGTGCAAAGATGGTTTGTTGATGAATATCTTTGGCCCGTAGTGCAAAGATGGATTTGTTAGTATGATTATAAACAGGAACTGTGATTTGGTATAACCATGATCTTTGATGTTTCAGGTAAAGACAGGTGATGAAAATATTCTTCGTCCTGGGTGCGAAGAAAAATTTATAGTCACAATTATGATTATGAGTTATTCATATGATTGTGGAAAGGAACTGTTGAGTGATGTTACATGGATAAAATATTGTTGGTGGATTTTTAACATGGAGAAGATAATAGACTTTATAGTCTATTTGACTCTTCTAATGGATTGCTCGTTCCGCTGCAACTATGGTTGAAATTTTTATCATTTACCATATGTTCTAAATCTCTGATTTATTGTTGATGAAGGCTATTGATAATTGAATTATCTTTAGTCATGATATTCTTTACTGAGCTAGTTGTGCTCACCCTTTTGCTTCACAATTCCTTTCAGGTAATAAGAGTGTAGCTGGGTCGAGCGGGGGTAACAAGGGAATAGAACGGTGGTCATCATTTAGTAGTTATATTTGGTGAAGAAAATAGGTGAGGCGAACCCAACGTTGGAAGGGTGTTTTGTCACTATCATACAAGATGTCTAATGACATACAACCTCGTGTCATCATAAGACAGGGTTGTGCTCATCCACTTGCTGAGTATATCTATGGGCACTACCTATATAATCTTGGTGTTTGTTTGAAGTATAATTCTCAATTAGAGACAGTGGAGATAATGATAAGTCAAGAGAAGACTCACCATTGGGAAGAATATGATAGTAATCTTCTCGTTTTTCTTTGGGGTCTATTGGGTCAACCAAGGATAATTCTGTGGCCATATGATATCTATCATAACCTAGACGCGTGGCCTCCCATGTACGAAGGTTTTCTTGAGCACTTCCCAAAGATTCTAATTTCTAAAACAGTTTTTGACTATACCTTTATGTAAGGTGTTATTGTGAGGTGATGTCCACGGTTGGAACATGAGTCACATTTGGTATATATTTGTATCCAAACTCATAGCATATGTGTTGTTGTATTTTGCACGACAATTGTTGTAATAAAGTTGTAGTTGTTTTCTGTACCATGTATTTGGCGACTCAGAATAGGTTGGATGGAATGAACCTATTTTGGGGTTGTCACATTTGGTATCAGAGCTTGGGGATATGATCTCTGGCAGAGATCGGGGAATACAACTAGGAGGGGAGAGATGAGTAAATCCTTCGCTAGTGTGTCCTACCTAAGCTTATTTGTTGGTCAGTCATAATATCGGGATATTATGTGATATGTTAATTTATTAAATTAACCCTTGTTTTGATGCTGTATTCTAGAATGTTATTTGAAATACAGGAGATGAGCAATGGAGAAATTATGATGACAGAGAAGATGGAATTTAAAATGAAAGGAAGGTATTCTCAACTCTTTGAAATACCAGGTACGTAAATTTCGGGGACGAAATTTCATAAGGAGGGGAGATTGTAAGACCCCGAATTTTATGAAATAAAAGTATTCAATTTTTCTTATAATTACTATTCAGTAAATGGTTAAATTGATAAATGTTAAAGTTAAGGGTGATATATGATTTTTTTTCAAAATACACAAGTGGTTATAAAATAATCATTGTTGTCGGGGAATATTCGTTTGGTCGTGGAATATTCTTTCTGTCGGGGAATATTCGTACGACGGCACAGCTATTTGTGGGCCCCATAACGAATAACTGTCGGGTGAAGAAAACGACAAATTTGAGTTTTTACAAATAACGACGTAGTTGTTACTGTTAATACTGTTGGAATACCCGGTGGTTAAAATACAGTAATACGCGTTATTGCACAGTAGCACACGGTATTACATAGTATTTTTGAAATTATTGATTCTTACGTAAGAAGGCACTACTCAATAATTGTTATAGTAATTACTGTTCAATATTTTATTTTATTGATTCAATAATTGCTACGTTGAAATTTTGTATTATTGTTGTTCAATAATTGTTGCTGCACAGTATTTCCCATTATCAGATCAATAATTCATATTATTTGAATAGTATTATTAGATAGCATTATTGGCAATGTCTAGAAAGTTCTGTCTAAGGAGAGGTTTGGTCATCTAATTGCGCGCCAGTAAGGAGAAATCCTTATTGGAAAGCCCCCTCTTTCCTGGGAACGGCCTGGTTGTCATAAATGTGATTCTGTAATATTATTTGTGAATAATTAATTATTGATTCATATGATAAGAAAATATTTATTTTATGTGGATATAAATGAGGGATATATTTTTGTGGTTAAAAAATGAAGGAGTTAATGTTGAGATTTTTATCCGTATTTTGTCGGAATGGAGGTATTAAAAATCAGGATTTTTGAGATATTTTGCGGGGGTTATAATTTTTAATCCGACCGTTGGATCGTGGTAATTTTTGGATATGTTATACATATATAAGTTGAGTATATGCCCACAAATTTTGAACCGTTAAAAATAAACGTATGATTTATTATGAATTTTACGAGATGACTGGTTCAGAAACTGTAACAATTATTGAGTAGTGCCTTCTTACGTAAGAATCAATAATTAGTGCAATACCGTGTGCTACTGTGCAACAACGCGTATTACTGTGTTTTAACCACCGGGTATTCCAACAGTATTAACGGTAACGACTACGCCGTTATTTATAAACAACTTATTTTTGTCGTTTTCTTCATCCAATCGCTTTCCGTTATGGGGCCCACACAAGGCTGCGCCGTCGTACGAATATTCCCCGACAGTAAGAATATTCCACGACCAACCGAATATTCTCCGACAACAATGAGTATTTTATAACCACTTGTTTATTTAAAATATTCGCGCATTTTACCCATAACTAACCACATTAATCAAATCCACCCTTACTATTTCAAAATGATAAATAGAGGAAATTAAATTTCATTTATTAATAATTCGGGGTCTTACAACAGTTATTCTGTTATGGGGCCCACAAATGATTGCGCCGTCGTACGAATATTCCCCGACAACAAGAATATTCCACGACCAAACGAATATTTCCCGACAAAAATGATTATTTTATAACCACTTGCATATTTTGTAAAATTTTCACATTTCACACATAACCAGAGAATTATATCAAATTAATACCTTATTATTCACAATAATAATTAGAAAAAAATCAATTTTATTTATAATAAGTTGAGGTCTTACAACCTACCCTCCTTATGAAATTTCATCCTCGAAATTGACATACTTACCTGGTGTTTCGAAAAGATGAGGATACCTTGCTTTCATTTCCGATTCCAACTCCTAGGTCATTTCCTCAATAGCATGGTTCCTCCACAAAACCTTGACTTGTGGTATAACCTTTGTGCGTAGGACATGCTCTTTCCTATCCAAGATCTTGACATGTACTTCCTCGTACGTTAAATCTTCGGACATCTCGTCCGGTTCTAACTCAATAATGTGGTTTGTGTCTTTCACGTATTTACGTAGCACAAATATGTGAAAAACGTTATAAATATGAGACATGCTTGAAGGTAAAGCGAGTCTATATGTGACGCCCCCAAAATAGGTATACATCACCCATTATGAGTCGCCAAAAACTTGGTACAGAAATAACTACAACTTCATTAATACAATTGCTGTGTAAAATACAACAACCCAATACTGTGAGTTTGAATACAACTATTCTCTACTAGAGAGTATACAAACTCAAAAGGAGTCCTTATTACAATTATTATCACACTATTTTATAAAATAGTGAGGACTGCTAACACCACTGACTGAAAATATCACTCCGTACCCCGACAAGTTCCCGCTATATTCTCGCCTCCTGAGAAAAATGGAACAAAAAGGAAAATGGTGAGCTCAACTAGCCCAGTAAAGAATATTATGACTAAGATAATATACAACAAATTATCGTTAGTCTTCAACAGGGAAAAAATCTGATAGAATATAATCGACAACAAGTTTTAAATCAACAACTGCAGCGGAAACAGCAATCCATTAGAAGAGTCAAGTAGAGAAAGAATTCTACTATCTTCTAAGATTTAAAAGTCCATCATCAATATTTTATCCCTGTAACATCAATCAATATACATCTTGAATCAAATATTCATCTTTCCACTACAGGCCAAAGATATTCATTTGTATCACCAGTTGGTCATGTTCATCTTAACACCTGTTCATCTTTGCACTACGGGCCAAAGATATTCAGTAGGTAATCATTCATCTTTGCACTACAGGCCAAAGATATTCATTTATATCATCATTTAGGACTGAGGATGATGAAAAATATTTTAAAGAAAACGAATCCAATGTGACAGAATGACAAATAGTAAGGATTCGTATAACAGTTTATCCAAAATCAATAATACTCCATAATAACCAATTTTGGAGAAAAATTCAAGAATAAAGATCAAAACATGGATATAATCAAAGATAGTAACCATACTAGACATTTTGGACAAAAAGAAGAAAATTTCATTTTTCGGTGAATAGTGTCGTATTCGTGAATAGTGTCGTATACGTGAATAGTACCGTATACGTGAATAGTAATCCCGACACAAAAAATTCCAAATTTGATAAATATTTAGATCAATACTTCGGCATAATGATATTGAAGAAATAATATCATATGTGAAAAAAATAACATCTCTTACCTCAAAATATTAGTACTTCTAGTCGGAATATCGGTATAAGGCTGAAGAAAACTTGCACTGATGAATAGAAACTCTCAAAGTATCTAAATACTCACAAAATAAACTCAATAATCTAGAGAGAGAAAGAGAGAAAACTTGTTTCTGGTGTGATTTTCAATTCTAACTTAGCCCTCTATTTATAGGAAAATTTTAGTAGGTTTGACCTGCAACCTGATGGCTTTACCTGCTACTATTCCCACCCACCACACTTTGAAATAAAATTCAACACATTTCTTCACCAACCACAAGTAGGGCCCACCAATTCTAGAATTTTCCACCAAAAATAATTTATAACTTGATTTTCGAATCAGCCACCTCTTAAAATTCATAACAAATCATACACTCATTTTTAACGGTTCAAAATTAGTGGACATATACTCAACTTATATATGTATAACATATCCAAAAATTACAACGATCCAACGGTCGGATTAAAAATTATAACTCTCGCAATATATCTCAAAAAATACTGGTTTGATTTTTAATACCTCCAATCCGACAAAAAATACTAATAAAACACCTCAACATTAATTTCTTCATTTATAACCACAATAAATATATTCAACATTTATATCCACATAAAATAAATATTTCCTTATCATATGAATCAAAAATTAATTATTCACAAATAATATTACAGAATCACATTTATGACAACCAGGTCGTTCCCAGGAAAGAGGGAGCTTTCCAATAAGAATTTCTCCTTATTGCCGCTCAATTAGGTGACCAAACCTCTCCTTGACAGAACTTTCTAGACATTGCCAATAATGCTATCTAATAATATTATTCAAATAATATGAATTATTGATCTGATAATGGAAAATACTGTGCAGTGACAATTATTGAAACAGCAATAATATAAAATATCAACGCAATAATTATTGAATCAATAAAATAAAATATTAAACAGTAACTACTGTAACAATTATTGAGTAGTGCCTTCTTACGTAAGGATCAATAATTCATCAATACTGTGCATCCACGCGTATTACTGTATTTTAACCACCAGGTATTCCAATAGTGTTAACGGTAACAACTACGCCGTTATTTATAAAAACTCAAACTTGTCATTTTCTTCATCCGACAGTTATTCTGTTATGGGGCCCACAAATGATTGCGCCGTCGTACGAATATTCCCCGACAACAAGAATATTCCACGACCAAACGAATATTTCCCGAAAAAAATGATTATTTCATAACCACTTGCATATTTTGCAAAATTTTCACATTTCACCTATAACCAGATAATTATATCAAATTAATACCTTATTATTCACAATAATAATTAGAGGAAATTTGATTTTATTTATAATAAGTTGGGGTCTTACACTATAGGCCACATTTTCTACTCGATCAAGAATTTTAAATTTACCAATGAATCGTAAATCGGTGTCCATAGTTTTCTGCGAGCTGACCCTTTGGCACTTGATGCTCCGCCTTGATACGTTTACACGTTAAACCCCTCGAGATAAACTTCGCGATCTCTCTCTTCATATTGCTCCACCAAAATATAGGTTGACGATCATGATACATTTTGGTACTTCCAGGATGGATTACAAATGATGTGTTGTGTGCCTTCATCATGATTCTATACTTCAAATCATAGTTGTTAAGAACACAAAGTCTGGATTTGACTCGAAGTATTTTCTCTGCATCGATTCTTGCTTTGGGAATAGTATTTTCTTGCTTTTTCTTCTTTATATTAGTCAGCTTCGGATCTGTAGATTGGGAATAGTAAGATTTACATTAAAGTTGGTTCTACGCGTACATTTGACATCATTATGTGGGTCTCCGGAGTCTTTAACTCTATCTTCATCCTTTGTACGTCATACAAAATGGGCTTCGCGTGGACAATATCGCACTTGTACCCGCATACGATCTTCTACTCAACGCGTCAGCTATCACGTTCGCTTTTTCTAGATTGGTATTGGATGGTATGATCGTAATCTTTCAACAGCTCTAACCAACGTCGTTTTCGCATATTGAGTTCTTTTTGGAAAAAATATTTGAGGCTTTTGGAGTATATTAGGATGTTATCAATCATAACACACACGAAATGATCCAAATATTTGATACCAACTGTGACTCATGTCCCAACCTTGGACAACATCTCACAATTGGTTAAACAGGTCATCAATACGAGATAACGGATACCTATTCTTGATGGTGACATGGTTCAACTCCCGATAGTTAATACAACGTCGTATACTACCGTCTTTATTCTTTTCAAATAAAACAAGAGCACCCAAAAGATACATACTAAAACGTATAAAGCCGATGTCTAACAACTCCTGTAGTTGGATTTAAATCCTGAAGTTCAATAAGAGCAATTCGATATGGGGTTTTAGAAATTGGTTTTGTATCGGGTTGAAGGTCAATAAAGACTACAACTTTACGTCTAGGGATAGACCGAAAAATTCTTCAAAAAATACATCAGGAAACTTATTAACAACAAAAATATCATTCAAATCTGATGTATTCTGATTTAAATCAGTGACATGGGCTTTGAAAGCTTGACATCCATTTTTTTCTTCAATAAACGAATAACTTTATGACTTGAAATGACATTGATTGATTTTTGTAGTCTGGTTATTTGAATGAAAGCTAACAACCTTACAAAACAATCAATTTTGGCATGATGAGTGGTTAACCAATTGATTCAAAAAATCACATCAAATGCAAGAATTTTCAAAGATATAAGATCAATAGGAAGTGTGAGTGTACCAATTTGAGTTAAACACGATTTGTAAACTATAGATGTAACGAAGGTTTCCCCCAACAGAATTTCAACAGATAAGTCAAGTCTAATTTTTTTTTTTTGAATTTCAGTTCAAACGTTGAGCACGAGTAAAATGGGTAGAACCGATATCTAATAAGGTATAGATTTCGCAAAAATTTATAATTAACTAACCCGTGATAAATTCATTCGGGTTCCTCGTGTTTTGGGCAGTCATGACAAACGCTCTTCAAGGAACCACTGACTTTGACTTGTCCGGAATAGCTTTAGGAATCTCCATCCCCGCTGGACTTGGTTTCGCTACAGGACACACTCGAGCTATATGTCCTTCCTTTCCACAGTTATAGCACACCTTGGATTGCTGTGTGCAGTTGGGACTGATGTGTCCCTCTTTTCCGCATTTATAGCATACGATCGGCGGTCGTTCTCCTCCCCTAGAAATAGTTGATGGTGATGTTGATGTCGACGTCTTCACACTCTCATTGTTGTACCTTCTCTTCTTGAAATCTCCTCCTGAATCACTTCTTTTATTTTCGTGGCCACGATTACCACCGGAGTGGTTACCGCTTATGTCATGATGCTTTCCTCCCCGCTGGTTGTCATTGCTCTGATGACTGCCGCCACTGGTACGACCTTGGTTGTTGTCCCTTGGTTGAACATAATCATTATCTCGTTCTAATAACTGAGCCCAGTTTACTACATCTGAATATAAAGAAAATTTATGAGAAATGAGGTATTGACGTATTTCGGGTTTCAAACCTCTCAAAAACATTCGCGTCATACGTTCCTCATTCTCCACCAAATGAGGTGCAAACCTGGATAACTCTGCAAACTTCATCTCGTACTGGGACACCGTCATGTTGTATTGTTCCAGTCTGATAAACTCCACCTCCTTCATATGACGAATACTTTCAGGAAAGTACTTGTCATTGAATAGTTTCTGAAATGTTTCCCAAGACATGCTAAGTGCGGCTGACTGGGTACGCTTCACAGACTCCCACCAGTAGTCTGCCTCACCGCGGAACATAAAGGTGGCGAATGGAACCTTCTGTTCCTCCGTGCATCCCAAGACATCGAATATCTTGGTAATTTGCTTGACCCATGTTTCCGCCATGATCGGATCCGGCTTTCCCTTAAATTCTGGTGGTCCCAACTCCTTGAACTGCTTGGCTGTGACAAGCCGCGCATTGCTAGCATTTCCACCCGTATTCTGTGCACGAGTTTCCCTCGTTTGGTTTTGCATGAACTGCAAAAGGCTCCTAAACATTCCATTATTCATCGTTTGCTCGGTAGTGTTGTTTACATGAGGAATATTGTCTTCCTGTTGCACGTTCTCCTGGTTTGTGACTAAAGGTTGTTCCACAGTCTCATACACTCCATTGTTAACGTTCTCAGCAGCCATTCTTAAATACTGTCATAAAAGAAGGGTTAATTAAACAAATTAACATATTATATAATATCCCTATATTATGATCGACCAACAAATGAGCTTAGATAGGACACACTAGCGAAGAATTTACTCATCTCTCCCCTCCTAGTTCTATTCCCCGATCTCCGCCAGAGACCATATCCCTTAGCTTTGATACCATCTGTGACGCCTCCAAAATAGGTATACAACACCCATTCTGAGTCGCCAAATACATGGTACAGAAAGCAAACTACAACTTCCATAATACAATTATCGTGTAAAATACGACAACACATACTGTGAGTTTAAATACATATATTATCTTCTAGACAATATCCACACTCAAATAAGTCCTCGTTACAATTATTCAAACACTATTTTACAGAAATAGTGAGGACTGCTAAAACATCTTTCTAAAACCATCACTCCGTACCCCGACTAGTTCCTGTTATGTTCTCACCTCTTGAGAAAAATGGAACAAAAAGGAAAAGGGTGAGCTCAACTAGCCCAGTAAAGAATATTATGACTAAGATAATATACAACAAATTATCGTTAGACTTCAACAGAGAAAAATCTGATAAAATATAATAGCCAACAAGTTTTAGATCAACAACTGCAGAGGAAACAACAATCCATTAGAAGAGTCAAGTAGAGAAAGAATTCTACTATCTTCTAAGATTTAAAAGTCCATCATCAATATTTTATCCCTGTAACATCAATAAATATACATCTTGAATCAAATATTCATCTTTGCACTACAGGCCAAAGATATTCATTTGTATCACCAGTTGGTCATGTTCATCTCAACACCTGTTCATCTTTGCACTACGGGCCAAAGATATTCATTAGGTAATCATTCATCTTTGCACTACAGGCCAAAGATATTCATTTATATCATCATTTAGGACTGGGGATAATGAAAAATATTTTAAAAAAAACGAATCCAATGTGACAGAAGGACAAATAGTAAGGATTCGTATAACAGTTTATCCAAGATCAATAATACTCCATAATAACTAATTTTGGAGAAAAATTCTAGAATAAAGATCAAAACATGGATACAATCAAAGATAGTAACCATACTAGACATCTTGGACAAAAAGAAGAAAATTTCACTTTTTCGGTGAATAGTGTCGTATTGGTGAATAGTGTCGTATACGTGAATAGTGCCGTATACGTGAATAGTAACCCCGACACAAAAAGTTTTAAATTTGATAAAAATTTAGATCAATACATCGGCATAATGATATTGAAAAAATAATATCATATGTGAAGAAAATAACATCTCTTACCTCAAATTATCAGTACTTCTGAACGGAATATCGGTATAAGGCTGAAGGAAACTTGCACTGATGAATAGAAACTCTCAAAGTATCTAAATACTCACAAAATAAACTCAATAATCTAGAGAGAGAAAGAGAGAAAACTTGTTTCTGGTGTGATTTTTAATTCTAACTTAGCGCTCTATTTATAGGAAAATTTTAGTAGGTTTGACCTGTAACCTGATGGCTTTACCTGTTACTATTCCCACCCACCACACTTGAAATAAAATCCAGTTCTTCACCAACCATAAGTGGGGCCCACCAATTCTAGAATTTTCCGTCAAAAATGATTTATAACCTGATTTTCGAATCAGTCACCTCTTAAAATTCATAACAAATCATACGCTCATTTTTAACGGTTCACAATTTCTGGACATATACTCAACTTATATATGTATATCATATCCAAAAATTACAACGATCCAACGGTCGGATTAAAAATTATAACTCCCGCAATATATCTCAAAAAACACTGGTTTGATTTTTAATACCTCCAATCCGACAAAAATACTAATAAAACACCTCAACATTAATTTCTTCATTTATAACCACAATAAATATATTCAACATTTATATCCACATAAAATAAATATTTCCTTATCATATGAATCAAAAATTAATTATTCACAAATAATATTACAGAATCACATTTATGACAACTAGGCCGTTCTCACGAAAGAGGGCTTTCCAATAAGAATTTCTCCTTATTGGCGCGTAATTAGGTGACCAAACCTCTCCTTAACAGAACTTTCTAGACACTGCCAATAATGTTATCTAATAATATTATTCAAATAATATGAATTATTGATCTGATAATGGAAAATACTGTGCAGTGACAATTATTGAAACAACAATAATATAAAATATCAATGCAGCAATTATTGAATCAATAAAATAAAATATTGAACAGTAACTACTGTAACAATTATTGAGTAGTGCCTTCTTACGTAAGGATCAATAATTCATCAATACTGTGCATCCACGCGTATTACTGTATTTTAACCACCAGGTATTCCAATAGTGTTAACGGTAACAACTACGCCGTTATTTATAAAAACTCAAACTTGTCATTTTCTTCATCCGACAGTTATTCTGTTATGGGGCCCACAAATGATTGCGCCGTCGTACGAATATTCCCCGACAACAAGAATATTCCACGACCAAACGAATATTTCCCGAAAAAAATGATTATTTCATAACCACTTGCATATTTTGCAAAATTTTCACATTTCACCTATAACCAGATAATTATATCAAATTAATACCTTATTATTCACAATAATAATTAGAGGAAATTTGATTTTATTTATAATAAGTTGGGGTCTTACACTATAGGCCACATTTTCTACTCGATCAAGAATTTTAAATTTACCAATGAATCGTAAATCGGTGTCCATAGTTTTCTGCGAGCTGACCCTTTGGCACTTGATGCTCCGCCTTGATACGTTTACACGTTAAACCCCTCGAGATAAACTTCGCGATCTCTCTCTTCATATTGCTCCACCAAAATATAGGTTGACGATCATGATACATTTTGGTACTTCCAGGATGGATTACAAATGATGTGTTGTGTGCCTTCATCATGATTCTATACTTCAAATCATAGTTGTTAAGAACACAAAGTCTGGATTTGACTCGAAGTATTTTCTCTGCATCGATTCTTGCTTTGGGAATAGTATTTTCTTGCTTTTTCTTCTTTATATTAGTCAGCTTCGGATCTGTAGATTGGGAATAGTAAGATTTACATTAAAGTTGGTTCTACGCGTACATTTGACATCATTATGTGGGTCTCCGGAGTCTTTAACTCTATCTTCATCCTTTGTACGTCATACAAAATGGGCTTCGCGTGGACAATATCGCACTTGTACCCGCATACGATCTTCTACTCAACGCGTCAGCTATCACGTTCGCTTTTTCTAGATTGGTATTGGATGGTATGATCGTAATCTTTCAACAGCTCTAACCAACGTCGTTTTCGCATATTGAGTTCTTTTTGGAAAAAATATTTGAGGCTTTTGGAGTATATTAGGATGTTATCAATCATAACACACACGAAATGATCCAAATATTTGATACCAACTGTGACTCATGTCCCAACCTTGGACAACATCTCACAATTGGTTAAACAGGTCATCAATACGAGATAACGGATACCTATTCTTGATGGTGACATGGTTCAACTCCCGATAGTTAATACAACGTCGTATACTACCGTCTTTATTCTTTTCAAATAAAACAAGAGCACCCAAAAGATACATACTAAAACGTATAAAGCCGATGTCTAACAACTCCTGTAGTTGGATTTAAATCCTGAAGTTCAATAAGAGCAATTCGATATGGGGTTTTAGAAATTGGTTTTGTATCGGGTTGAAGGTCAATAAAGACTACAACTTTACGTCTAGGGATAGACCGAAAAATTCTTCAAAAAATACATCAGGAAACTTATTAACAACAAAAATATCATTCAAATCTGATGTATTCTGATTTAAATCAGTGACATGGGCTTTGAAAGCTTGACATCCATTTTTTTCTTCAATAAACGAATAACTTTATGACTTGAAATGACATTGATTGATTTTTGTAGTCTGGTTATTTGAATGAAAGCTAACAACCTTACAAAACAATCAATTTTGGCATGATGAGTGGTTAACCAATTGATTCAAAAAATCACATCAAATGCAAGAATTTTCAAAGATATAAGATCAATAGGAAGTGTGAGTGTACCAATTTGAGTTAAACACGATTTGTAAACTATAGATGTAACGAAGGTTTCCCCCAACAGAATTTCAACAGATAAGTCAAGTCTAATTTTTTTTTTTTGAATTTCAGTTCAAACGTTGAGCACGAGTAAAATGGGTAGAACCGATATCTAATAAGGTATAGATTTCGCAAAAATTTATAATTAACTAACCCGTGATAAATTCATTCGGGTTCCTCGTGTTTTGGGCAGTCATGACAAACGCTCTTCAAGGAACCACTGACTTTGACTTGTCCGGAATAGCTTTAGGAATCTCCATCCCCGCTGGACTTGGTTTCGCTACAGGACACACTCGAGCTATATGTCCTTCCTTTCCACAGTTATAGCACACCTTGGATTGCTGTGTGCAGTTGGGACTGATGTGTCCCTCTTTTCCGCATTTATAGCATACGATCGGCGGTCGTTCTCCTCCCCTAGAAATAGTTGATGGTGATGTTGATGTCGACGTCTTCACACTCTCATTGTTGTACCTTCTCTTCTTGAAATCTCCTCCTGAATCACTTCTTTTATTTTCGTGGCCACGATTACCACCGGAGTGGTTACCGCTTATGTCATGATGCTTTCCTCCCCGCTGGTTGTCATTGCTCTGATGACTGCCGCCACTGGTACGACCTTGGTTGTTGTCCCTTGGTTGAACATAATCATTATCTCGTTCTAATAACTGAGCCCAGTTTACTACATCTGAATATAAAGAAAATTTATGAGAAATGAGGTATTGACGTATTTCGGGTTTCAAACCTCTCAAAAACATTCGCGTCATACGTTCCTCATTCTCCACCAAATGAGGTGCAAACCTGGATAACTCTGCAAACTTCATCTCGTACTGGGACACCGTCATGTTGTATTGTTCCAGTCTGATAAACTCCACCTCCTTCATATGACGAATACTTTCAGGAAAGTACTTGTCATTGAATAGTTTCTGAAATGTTTCCCAAGACATGCTAAGTGCGGCTGACTGGGTACGCTTCACAGACTCCCACCAGTAGTCTGCCTCACCGCGGAACATAAAGGTGGCGAATGGAACCTTCTGTTCCTCCGTGCATCCCAAGACATCGAATATCTTGGTAATTTGCTTGACCCATGTTTCCGCCATGATCGGATCCGGCTTTCCCTTAAATTCTGGTGGTCCCAACTCCTTGAACTGCTTGGCTGTGACAAGCCGCGCATTGCTAGCATTTCCACCCGTATTCTGTGCACGAGTTTCCCTCGTTTGGTTTTGCATGAACTGCAAAAGGCTCCTAAACATTCCATTATTCATCGTTTGCTCGGTAGTGTTGTTTACATGAGGAATATTGTCTTCCTGTTGCACGTTCTCCTGGTTTGTGACTAAAGGTTGTTCCACAGTCTCATACACTCCATTGTTAACGTTCTCAGCAGCCATTCTTAAATACTGTCATAAAAGAAGGGTTAATTAAACAAATTAACATATTATATAATATCCCTATATTATGATCGACCAACAAATGAGCTTAGATAGGACACACTAGCGAAGAATTTACTCATCTCTCCCCTCCTAGTTCTATTCCCCGATCTCCGCCAGAGACCATATCCCTTAGCTTTGATACCATCTGTGACGCCTCCAAAATAGGTATACAACACCCATTCTGAGTCGCCAAATACATGGTACAGAAAGCAAACTACAACTTCCATAATACAATTATCGTGTAAAATACGACAACACATACTGTGAGTTTAAATACATATATTATCTTCTAGACAATATCCACACTCAAATAAGTCCTCGTTACAATTATTCAAACACTATTTTACAGAAATAGTGAGGACTGCTAAAACATCTTTCTAAAACCATCACTCCGTACCCCGACTAGTTCCTGTTATGTTCTCACCTCTTGAGAAAAATGGAACAAAAAGGAAAAGGGTGAGCTCAACTAGCCCAGTAAAGAATATTATGACTAAGATAATATACAACAAATTATCGTTAGACTTCAACAGAGAAAAATCTGATAAAATATAATAGCCAACAAGTTTTAGATCAACAACTGCAGAGGAAACAACAATCCATTAGAAGAGTCAAGTAGAGAAAGAATTCTACTATCTTCTAAGATTTAAAAGTCCATCATCAATATTTTATCCCTGTAACATCAATAAATATACATCTTGAATCAAATATTCATCTTTGCACTACAGGCCAAAGATATTCATTTGTATCACCAGTTGGTCATGTTCATCTCAACACCTGTTCATCTTTGCACTACGGGCCAAAGATATTCATTAGGTAATCATTCATCTTTGCACTACAGGCCAAAGATATTCATTTATATCATCATTTAGGACTGGGGATAATGAAAAATATTTTAAAAAAAACGAATCCAATGTGACAGAAGGACAAATAGTAAGGATTCGTATAACAGTTTATCCAAGATCAATAATACTCCATAATAACTAATTTTGGAGAAAAATTCTAGAATAAAGATCAAAACATGGATACAATCAAAGATAGTAACCATACTAGACATCTTGGACAAAAAGAAGAAAATTTCACTTTTTCGGTGAATAGTGTCGTATTCGTGAATAGTGTCGTATACGTGAATAGTGCCGTATACGTGAATAGTAACCCCGACACAAAAAGTTTTAAATTTGATAAAAATTTAGATCAATACATCGGCATAATGATATTGAAAAAATAATATCATATGTGAAGAAAATAACATCTCTTACCTCAAATTATCAGTACTTCTGAACGGAATATCGGTATAAGGCTGAAGGAAACTTGCACTGATGAATAGAAACTCTCAAAGTATCTAAATACTCACAAAATAAACTCAATAATCTAGAGAGAGAAAGAGAGAAAACTTGTTTCTGGTGTGATTTTTAATTCTAACTTAGCGCTCTATTTATAGGAAAATTTTAGTAGGTTTGACCTGTAACCTGATGGCTTTACCTGTTACTATTCCCACCCACCACACTTGAAATAAAATCCAGTTCTTCACCAACCATAAGTGGGGCCCACCAATTCTAGAATTTTCCGTCAAAAATGATTTATAACCTGATTTTCGAATCAGTCACCTCTTAAAATTCATAACAAATCATACGCTCATTTTTAACGGTTCACAATTTCTGGACATATACTCAACTTATATATGTATATCATATCCAAAAATTACAACGATCCAACGGTCGGATTAAAAATTATAACTCCCGCAATATATCTCAAAAAACACTGGTTTGATTTTTAATACCTCCAATCCGACAAAAATACTAATAAAACACCTCAACATTAATTTCTTCATTTATAACCACAATAAATATATTCAACATTTATATCCACATAAAATAAATATTTCCTTATCATATGAATCAAAAATTAATTATTCACAAATAATATTACAGAATCACATTTATGACAACTAGGCCGTTCTCACGAAAGAGGGCTTTCCAATAAGAATTTCTCCTTATTGGCGCGTAATTAGGTGACCAAACCTCTCCTTAACAGAACTTTCTAGACACTGCCAATAATGTTATCTAATAATATTATTCAAATAATATGAATTATTGATCTGATAATGGAAAATACTGTGCAGTGACAATTATTGAAACAACAATAATATAAAATATCAATGCAGCAATTATTGAATCAATAAAATAAAATATTGAACAGTAACTACTGTAACAATTATTGAGTAGTGCCTTCTTACGTAAGGATCAATAATTCATCAATACTGTGCATCCACGCGTATTACTGTATTTTAACCACCAGGTATTCCAATAGTGTTAACGGTAACAACTACGCCGTTATTTATAAAAACTCAAACTTGTCATTTTCTTCATCCGACAGTTATTCTGTTATGGGGCCCACAAATGATTGCGCCGTCGTACGAATATTCCCCGACAACAAGAATATTCCACGACCAAACGAATATTTCCCGAAAAAAATGATTATTTCATAACCACTTGCATATTTTGCAAAATTTTCACATTTCACCTATAACCAGATAATTATATCAAATTAATACCTTATTATTCACAATAATAATTAGAGGAAATTTGATTTTATTTATAATAAGTTGGGGTCTTACACTATAGGCCACATTTTCTACTCGATCAAGAATTTTAAATTTACCAATGAATCGTAAATCGGTGTCCATAGTTTTCTGCGAGCTGACCCTTTGGCACTTGATGCTCCGCCTTGATACGTTTACACGTTAAACCCCTCGAGATAAACTTCGCGATCTCTCTCTTCATATTGCTCCACCAAAATATAGGTTGACGATCATGATACATTTTGGTACTTCCAGGATGGATTACAAATGATGTGTTGTGTGCCTTCATCATGATTCTATACTTCAAATCATAGTTGTTAAGAACACAAAGTCTGGATTTGACTCGAAGTATTTTCTCTGCATCGATTCTTGCTTTGGGAATAGTATTTTCTTGCTTTTTCTTCTTTATATTAGTCAGCTTCGGATCTGTAGATTGGGAATAGTAAGATTTACATTAAAGTTGGTTCTACGCGTACATTTGACATCATTATGTGGGTCTCCGGAGTCTTTAACTCTATCTTCATCCTTTGTACGTCATACAAAATGGGCTTCGCGTGGACAATATCGCACTTGTACCCGCATACGATCTTCTACTCAACGCGTCAGCTATCACGTTCGCTTTTTCTAGATTGGTATTGGATGGTATGATCGTAATCTTTCAACAGCTCTAACCAACGTCGTTTTCGCATATTGAGTTCTTTTTGGAAAAAATATTTGAGGCTTTTGGAGTATATTAGGATGTTATCAATCATAACACACACGAAATGATCCAAATATTTGATACCAACTGTGACTCATGTCCCAACCTTGGACAACATCTCACAATTGGTTAAACAGGTCATCAATACGAGATAACGGATACCTATTCTTGATGGTGACATGGTTCAACTCCCGATAGTTAATACAACGTCGTATACTACCGTCTTTATTCTTTTCAAATAAAACAAGAGCACCCAAAAGATACATACTAAAACGTATAAAGCCGATGTCTAACAACTCCTGTAGTTGGATTTAAATCCTGAAGTTCAATAAGAGCAATTCGATATGGGGTTTTAGAAATTGGTTTTGTATCGGGTTGAAGGTCAATAAAGACTACAACTTTACGTCTAGGGATAGACCGAAAAATTCTTCAAAAAATACATCAGGAAACTTATTAACAACAAAAATATCATTCAAATCTGATGTATTCTGATTTAAATCAGTGACATGGGCTTTGAAAGCTTGACATCCATTTTTTTCTTCAATAAACGAATAACTTTATGACTTGAAATGACATTGATTGATTTTTGTAGTCTGGTTATTTGAATGAAAGCTAACAACCTTACAAAACAATCAATTTTGGCATGATGAGTGGTTAACCAATTGATTCAAAAAATCACATCAAATGCAAGAATTTTCAAAGATATAAGATCAATAGGAAGTGTGAGTGTACCAATTTGAGTTAAACACGATTTGTAAACTATAGATGTAACGAAGGTTTCCCCCAACAGAATTTCAACAGATAAGTCAAGTCTAATTTTTTTTTTTTGAATTTCAGTTCAAACGTTGAGCACGAGTAAAATGGGTAGAACCGATATCTAATAAGGTATAGATTTCGCAAAAATTTATAATTAACTAACCCGTGATAAATTCATTCGGGTTCCTCGTGTTTTGGGCAGTCATGACAAACGCTCTTCAAGGAACCACTGACTTTGACTTGTCCGGAATAGCTTTAGGAATCTCCATCCCCGCTGGACTTGGTTTCGCTACAGGACACACTCGAGCTATATGTCCTTCCTTTCCACAGTTATAGCACACCTTGGATTGCTGTGTGCAGTTGGGACTGATGTGTCCCTCTTTTCCGCATTTATAGCATACGATCGGCGGTCGTTCTCCTCCCCTAGAAATAGTTGATGGTGATGTTGATGTCGACGTCTTCACACTCTCATTGTTGTACCTTCTCTTCTTGAAATCTCCTCCTGAATCACTTCTTTTATTTTCGTGGCCACGATTACCACCGGAGTGGTTACCGCTTATGTCATGATGCTTTCCTCCCCGCTGGTTGTCATTGCTCTGATGACTGCCGCCACTGGTACGACCTTGGTTGTTGTCCCTTGGTTGAACATAATCATTATCTCGTTCTAATAACTGAGCCCAGTTTACTACATCTGAATATAAAGAAAATTTATGAGAAATGAGGTATTGACGTATTTCGGGTTTCAAACCTCTCAAAAACATTCGCGTCATACGTTCCTCATTCTCCACCAAATGAGGTGCAAACCTGGATAACTCTGCAAACTTCATCTCGTACTGGGACACCGTCATGTTGTATTGTTCCAGTCTGATAAACTCCACCTCCTTCATATGACGAATACTTTCAGGAAAGTACTTGTCATTGAATAGTTTCTGAAATGTTTCCCAAGACATGCTAAGTGCGGCTGACTGGGTACGCTTCACAGACTCCCACCAGTAGTCTGTCTCACCGCGGAACATAAAGGTGGCGAATGGAATCTTCTGTTCCTCCGTGCATCCCAAGACATCGAATATCTTGGTAATTTGCTTGACCCATGTTTCCGCCATGATCGGATCCGGCTTTCCCTTAAATTTTGGTGGTCCCAACTCCTTGAACTGCTTGGCTGTGACAAGCCGCGCATTGCTAGCATTTCCACCCGTATTCTGTGCACGAGTTTCCCTCATTTGGTTTTGCATGAACTGCAAAAGGCTCCTAAACATTCCATTATTCATCGTTTGCTCGGTAGTGTTGTTTACATGAGGAATATTGTCTTCCTGTTGCACGTTCTCCTGGTTTGTGACTAAAGGTTGTTCCACAGTCTCATACACTCCATTGTTAACGTTCTCAGCAGCCATTCTTAAATACTGTCATAAAAGAAGGGTTAATTAAACAAATTAACATATTATATAATATCCCTATATTATGATCGACCAACAAATGAGCTTAGATAGGACACACTAGCGAAGAATTTACTCATCTCTCCCCTCCTAGTTCTATTCCCCGATCTCCGCCAGAGACCATATCCCTTAGCTTTGATACCATCTGTGACGCCTCCAAAATAGGTATACAACACCCATTCTGAGTCGCCAAATACATGGTACAGAAAGCAAACTACAACTTCCATAATACAATTATCGTGTAAAATACGACAACACATACTGTGAGTTTAAATACATATATTATCTTCTAGACAATATCCACACTCAAATAAGTCCTCGTTACAATTATTCAAACACTATTTTACAGAAATAGTGAGGACTGCTAAAACATCTTTCTAAAACCATCACTCCGTACCCCGACTAGTTCCTGTTATGTTCTCACCTCTTGAGAAAAATGGAACAAAAAGGAAAAGGGTGAGCTCAACTAGCCCAGTAAAGAATATTATGACTAAGATAATATACAACAAATTATCGTTAGACTTCAACAGAGAAAAATCTGATAAAATATAATAGCCAACAAGTTTTAGATCAACAACTGCAGAGGAAACAACAATCCATTAGAAGAGTCAAGTAGAGAAAGAATTCTACTATCTTCTAAGATTTAAAAGTCCATCATCAATATTTTATCCCTGTAACATCAATAAATATACATCTTGAATCAAATATTCATCTTTGCACTACAGGCCAAAGATATTCATTTGTATCACCAGTTGGTCATGTTCATCTCAACACCTGTTCATCTTTGCACTACGGGCCAAAGATATTCATTAGGTAATCATTCATCTTTGCACTACAGGCCAAAGATATTCATTTATATCATCATTTAGGACTGGGGATAATGAAAAATATTTTAAAAAAAACGAATCCAATGTGACAGAAGGACAAATAGTAAGGATTCGTATAACAGTTTATCCAAGATCAATAATACTCCATAATAACTAATTTTGGAGAAAAATTCTAGAATAAAGATCAAAACATGGATACAATCAAAGATAGTAACCATACTAGACATCTTGGACAAAAAGAAGAAAATTTCACTTTTTCGGTGAATAGTGTCGTATTCGTGAATAGTGTCGTATACGTGAATAGTGCCGTATACGTGAATAGTAACCCCGACACAAAAAGTTTTAAATTTGATAAAAATTTAGATCAATACATCGGCATAATGATATTGAAAAAATAATATCATATGTGAAGAAAATAACATCTCTTACCTCAAATTATCAGTACTTCTGAACGGAATATCGGTATAAGGCTGAAGGAAACTTGCACTGATGAATAGAAACTCTCAAAGTATCTAAATACTCACAAAATAAACTCAATAATCTAGAGAGAGAAAGAGAGAAAACCTGTTTCTGGTGTGATTTTTAATTCTAACTTAGCGCTCTATTTATAGGAAAATTTTAGTAGGTTTGACCTGTAACCTGATGGCTTTACCTGTTACTATTCCCACCCACCACACTTGAAATAAAATCCAGTTCTTCACCAACCATAAGTGGGGCCCACCAATTCTAGAATTTTCCGTCAAAAATGATTTATAACCTGATTTTCGAATCAGTCACCTCTTAAAATTCATAACAAATCATACGCTCATTTTTAACGGTTCACAATTTCTGGACATATACTCAACTTATATATGTATATCATATCCAAAAATTACAACGATCCAACGGTCGGATTAAAAATTATAACTCCCGCAATATATCTCAAAAAACACTGGTTTGATTTTTAATACCTCCAATCCGACAAAAATACTAATAAAACACCTCAACATTAATTTCTTCATTTATAACCACAATAAATATATTCAACATTTATATCCACATAAAATAAATATTTCCTTATCATATGAATCAAAAATTAATTATTCACAAATAATATTACAGAATCACATTTATGACAACTAGGCCGTTCTCACGAAAGAGGGCTTTTCAATAAGAATTTCTCCTTATTGGCGCGCAATTAGGTGACCAAACCTCTCCTTAACAGAACTTTCTAGACACTGTCAATAATGTTATCTAATAATATTATTCAAATAATATGAATTATTGATCTGATAATGGAAAATACTGTGCAGTGACAATTATTGAAACAACAATAATATAAAATATCAATGCAGCAATTATTGAATCAATAAAATAAAATATTGAACAGTAACTACTGTAACAATTATTGAGTAGTGCCTTCTTACGTAAGGATCAATAATTCATCAATACTGTGCATCCACGCGTATTACTGTATTTTAACCACCAGGTATTCCAATAGTGTTAACGGTAACAACTACGCCGTTATTTATAAAAACTCAAACTTGTCATTTTCTTCATCCGACAGTTATTCTGTTATGGGGCCCACAAATGATTGCGCCGTCGTACGAATATTCCCCGACAACAAGAATATTCCACGACCAAACGAATATTTCCCGAAAAAAATGATTATTTTATAACCACTTGCATATTTTGCAAAATTTTCACATTTCACCCATAACCAGAGAATTATATCAAATTAATACCTTATTATTCACAATAATAATTAGAGGAAATTCGATTTTATTTATAATAAGTTGGGGTCTTACAGTATATACCGGTTTTTCGGTACCGATTTTGGTTCGACGTTTTTATAGTTCGGTAAAAACCGGACCGGACCGGTATATACCGATTTTTTAATTATTTTTTATTTATTAATAATTTATTAAAATAATAATAATAAAATAATGATTACAATAATAAAAATAATAATAATATTAATAAAAATAATAATAATAATAATAATAAAAATAATAATAATAATAAAACGATAATAATAATAATAAAATAAAAATAAAAATAAAAATTATATTAATTTCGTTAAAAATCGGTACCGAACCCGGTTCGGTATACCGGTCCAACCGGTTTCGGTATCGGTATCAATATTTGGCCTATTTCGGTACCGGTCCGGTTCGGGCCGATTTTTACCGGATGAACACCCCTTGTTGTCAGCATATGTGCATATGCTGATAATTACGTGCATATATGAGATATGTAAGAATTAATAAAAGTCTCATTTTAATTTATTTTATCTTATCGTATCCTAATTTCGTTAAATATTTATCGACATGTGTATTATTTTTCCAAAATTATATGATATGGGATTATTACATGTAGGGCTATATAGATAGCACAATTATTAATACTTTTTAGGGGTGAGCATAGTGCGGTTTGAAATAAACCGCACACGAAACTGCTTAGATGCAGTTTGACAAATTCAAAACGCACATGAAATTGCTTAGGATTGGTGCAGTGCAATTTTGAACTGTGAAGTTCCAAAACCAATTGAAACAATAAAATTTTATGCAATTTAAATTAATAATTTAACATCACACAATATTAAATACCACTTTGATAACACACACAACCTTACTTACAATGTTTTGTCTAAACAAAAGATAAATAAAACCAAACCCAATCGTAAATTCAATTTTATATAATGTAGGGTGTGACTAATTAATGTTGAACATAAAATGATAAAATAATTTAATTACTTAATGAGTCTAATGCTTATTATCATATCTCTTCGTATTTATTTAATATCGATAAAATTGTTATCATATATAACACTACTTATATAATGATAAATAAATAATACATATGTTTAACCTTTTAAATTTAGGATAATAATATTAGGAAAATAGAAAATATATATGTATATAAGCTGATATGTATCTATATAAACATAGTGGTGGATAGTAGTGAATAAATTTTGTTGATGAACTTGTTCTTGTAAATTATTATTGTTATTATAATGATGATAATGATAAATAGGACTAATCATTCGGTTATAACCGAACACCGAAATATTCATAATTTCACTATCCGATAACCAAATTTGGCAATGACCGAATTACCGAATGGTAAATTCGGGTATCTGTGCTCCATAGATGTATGAAAAATCCAAAATACTCCCCACAATCATTTCTTTTATGCATAACCTTTTTATTACTTCAATACAAATGCAATCATATCACAGAAATGACCAAACAACCTACAAGTTAATCTTTAAACAACAATGGATAAAAGAGAGAAGAAATACCAAAAAAAATTAAATATAAATATCAAACACAATCGACATCCGAACACATTTCGGCTCCACCTTCAAGTTCATCTCCTTATTGAGGCAACACCGTGAATGGCGGTTATGTATAGGAGTTGAGTAGCAGAAAGAATAATTATGAATGCTTCCATTGTTTTCTGCATATAGAAATTCATGAGTTAGGTATTCATATTTTTTATCGGGTTCTTTTCTAATTTGCGATTTCCCCTCTTAATTTATCATAATTAGATTCAAAGATGAATTCAAGACTTTATTTGTACTCACCATACGGGCATTTCTGATGTGCAGCTCAATTTCTTTGCTGGCAAATCTGTACAAGCAGTACTCAATGGTGAGGACGGTGAAAGCCCAGGCAATGATGGCAGCAGAAGCGACTGATGGCAAGCTATCGTGGTTCCAGAAATGAATGTGGTTGAAACCAGATATAACTGATGCAACACCAACAACATAACTTTTTTATATACAAATGATACTTTTTTTGTATAACACACGAAGCATCACTCTATCACTATTAAATTCTAACATACTATTAAAAATAAATTTGTGACCAACTTAAAATTTGTCATTTAAAAAATATATCTAAACTCACTTTGGTCATATTTTTGTGGCCCAAGTCGAGATAGATTTTTGTGGGGAAACCAGGATAGAGGCTATTTGAAGTTTAGCTACTTACTTGCGTGGGTGCAAGTGATTGTTTACCAAGCCTTAGCAATGATATGAAATTTCACATAAATTTTCGTTAACAAATTTCATTACTCTTGCAAAGCTCCCCCACTCACACAAGTAGGATCTGGCTGCTGCTAAAATTTTGAGACACAAAATTTAAGACCTTTAACTTGCATAACTGCAATACAAACTACAAACCCAGTAACATGATGATATGGACCCGTCAATATTTTCTGTACCAACCCCATAACGTCAAAAGCATCAATCCTGTGACACTTCCATAATATTAAAGTATTAGTACAATTTTATAGAAAACAGTCATTACATGCAGAAGATTAATTATACAAATTTAGAAAATTCAAGAACTATTCCTAAGATGCATAATAAAAACTACCCACATAAAATTTGGGCCTCACCTAGTTTCTTTCTTAAAGAATCCCTCAAGTATCAACTTTTGTAATATGTTCGTTCTCTTCTGAATGTATGAAGTTTCAGCACATTTCTAACTTTTGGCACAACCGCTCGAGGGACTAATCTGAAAAGATATGCAAGTGATGCAACTTTTCAATTGAAAAACACAAGTATTTAAATAGAAATCAAAATATAACATATAAACAGCAGTACAGTGACTATTGAAAAAACAAAACAAAAAAAATAAGACAAAAGATCTAGTACCATTTTAATATAAGGTGAATTTTGTAGTTTATCCATATCCTAATAGGCATCATTGCATCAGTAAAGGCCAAGTGCCCAAAAACTTAATTAAAACAAAGGGACATAACCCACAAAAATTAAGTACAGCAACCTGATGCTGACAATATAAGAGAACAATACAAAGGCAACACCCCTAGGAAAACAAACTTGGTTTATAATTTGATGCGGAGATTGCCAGGGAAAATGTTTTTCAAGTCCCATCTGTGTTTTTTTATTAGATCCTTGAGAACCTCTACACCCAAATCAGCAATATATGGATACTCCGGGTTCCAGTCAGTTTTGAAAGCCAAGTTTGATTCTCTGGATACAAGATGCCAATCTGGTCCAAATGCTGCAATGGCAGGAATGGGCACAGGTAAATCAAACAAATACTCCATCATGGCCACCGCAAATTTCGGGACATGAGCGTGGATCAACCATGGCATTTCTTGGATGCAACTAGCAAAGGAAGATGGAGATTTATCGCAGTCCAAGGAGATGTAGATAATCTCAAAGTACTCATTTGTCCCCTTCTTTTCAAGATACATTTGCTTTAATTTAGGCAAAAAGGATCCAGATTCATAGCACGAATGCGTTGCAAACAATAAAAGTAAAGGCACATTCTTCCGCCGTAGACGCCCCAGGGTAGTATCCTCCTACAAGAGTAAGAAAATTTCAGAAACCGAGAACAATATTTCAAAGTGGTTGATTTGGTGTGCAAGCACAAAATGACACAAAATTAGTGGCAAGCACGCTAAAGCTAGGGCTAATCATAAGAACATGCATGCATATACCTCATGCCACTTAGAACCTCGTCCTCTACCTAACTGGGTCGAGAGTGATAAAAGGTCACGCAACGACACTACTTTCTGTTCTTTCTCCTTCTTTATCATTACAGCTCTTTCTGGGGTAAAAGGATAAGCATCACTTCCAAAACTTCCCCAGATGTCAAAGGCAAAGTAGCTCAAAGATAGAGTTGGTCTACCAGGCTCAAGAATAATGAAATAACCTAAGTTGGGTGTATAATTATAATGTGGGTACCCAACATTGAAAAGATGGGACAAATATCTACCATCTACTGGCAGTGAGTACCAATCTATATTTTTAAACTCCTCCTTGAATTGGGCCTCGCATACGGAAGTTCAAAAGAAAGTCCGAAGATTACCACCATCTCAAATTCTTTATGCTGCTTCTCTTTCACCGAATTCCACAATTCTACAAGTTGTCTGGTCCTTTTCAGGCCAATAGCTGTTGGCACAAAAAAATGCAGTCCAACAACCTTACCTTCAAGGTCGGAGGTAGGTACCTACAAATAGAAGTTGTACTTAGGAATTAATCAATTTCAAATGACGAAAACCATAATAGATATATTTGGGACAACTGAGATATCAATTAAGTAAAACACAACCTATAAAGAGAAAACTGTAAATTGACTTGCCTTTCCCCGTTTCGTGGATATTACATTGGCACCCAAGAGCTCTGTCAAGGAGAGTTCTTTCTGGACTGCAACTTTGCAAAGTGCATCATATTTATGCGCTATTTCATCAATCCTTTCATTGCTAAAGGGAAAGCCTTCGACACCATATAGGCGGAAGAATACCCCAGCCTCACATTGCAAGACCGTGCCTTGTGGAGAAAAAAGAACAGATCTTGTTCTTAATGAACGTGGAAAACTGAACTTGCGTACAAATTGTTGTCTGGCTTCTTCGTCTTTGTGACGCCCCCAAAATTAGGTATACATCACCCATCTTGGGTCGTCAGATACATAGTACAGAATTCAAATACAATTTACTAATACAAATATCGTGTACAATACGACAAAACATAAACTGTGAGTTTGAATATAAATATTGTCTACTAGAGAGTATTCAAACTCAAAATAAGTCCTCACTACATTTATTATCACACTATTTTACAGAATAGTGAGAACTACTAATGCTATCCTCTGGACCATCACTCCGTTCCCCGACTCGTACCAGCTATATTCTCATTTCCTGAATAGAACAGTGAAAAAAAAGGTGAGCTCAACTAGCCCAGTAAGAAATATTATGACTAAAATAAATGCAGAATAATTTATTATTAGCCTTCAACAGTGTTAAGCTGATAAAATATAATAAACATCAAGTTTAACTGCAGCGGAACATGCAATCCATTAGAAGAGTCAAGTAGAGAATAAAATATACTATCTTTTATGATTTAAAAGGTTTTTCATGACTTTTATCGCTGGGACTCAGCTTAATAAATAATCCACATCATCGAATCACCCCTGCACTACGACCAAGGATATTCTTTAGTATCACGACCACGAATTATACATGCACTACGACTAAAGACAATCGTGTTTTCATCAACGGTCCTGATCATGCCATAAAACAATTCATTTTTGCACTACGGCCAAAGAGAATCCATAGCCATAATCATACCAAAAACTGTCCATCAATGCACTACGACAAATGAAGATTTTTACCACATCAATCATTACATTACGGTCATGATTACACCGAATAATCCCTGGTCATAATCATACCAAGTCCATCTATGCACTACAGGCCACAGATGACTTTATCCACAACATTTGTAACATTACGGTCATGATTACACCGAATAATCCCTGGTCATAATCATACCAAGTCCATCTATGCACTACAGGCCACATATGACTTTCAACATAATATAAACATGAGGATGATGACAATGATATAAGAATTCAATTAAACAAGTTCAAGAATTAATTTATCCAAGTATAAACAACGTCCAAATTGTCAACATGATACTACTTTGTGGAGTAAAATTCAAGAATGCTTAGAAGAATATTTTCATGAAAAGATACTGGATGAAACGCAATTATCAAGGATATTCCACTAATTTCATGGAGTATAGAAGTCAAAACTTAACCAACTGAGTATAATAACAAATGGAATAACAAAAGAAATCACCATGCATGCGATAGACCGCACAAACAGGTTATTCCAACAGAATAATAAATAATGGAATCAGGTCCGGCGTAAAACGCACAGACATGATATTTCGACAGAATAATAAATAATGGAATCAGGTCCGGTGTAAAACACACAGACAGGATGTTCCAGCAGAAAAATAATAAAAACGGAACCAGGTCCGGTGTAAAACACACAGACAGGATGTTCCAACAGAATAATAGAAGAATGTCACCAAGTATAGGGTAGACCGCGTATACAGGTTATTCCAACAGAATAATAAGAAATAAAATAACGACAGTTCTTTTCATAAATAAGAAAGAATAACACCCCTTACGAGTACAACAAATAATATTTCTTACCTTAAAAGAATTGGATATTGAAAAAGTGAAGTAGCAGAATACTTTTCTTCTTCCTCTCTATAGTTTCTCTCTCTAGAGTTTCAGTGAATTCGTAAAAAATAATGAAGGAATGAACTTCTATTTATAGAAAAACTGAGAGTGGCTCTTGGTCTTAACGAAGGGTCAAAATGACTCTTGGTAATATTGAAAAGACAACTACTATTTGCGAATGGGTAATTAACCCTTGGAACACCGAAGAGACAATTAACTGAAGGTAATTACTATTGACGAAAGTAATTACTATTGACGATGAGACTCTTAGATGATGACATATGGGTCCCCCATAAAATAACCAAACTTACCACAACCGTCTCATAAAAGACTTTATATACCTCAAGGATTGAATAAATATTACCATAAATCATTTTATTTTATTATCAACACATATTTAACCTTTCAACAATTATTAATCATTTATAACTTGTCATCTCAATTATTGATTTAATAATATAACATATTATACAGATGATACTGTGACAATAATTGAATCAATAATTTAAGAGATATGATGCAGTAATTACTGTAGCAATAATTGAGTATAGCTGAGTGACTTCTCACGTAAGTATTAATAATCAATACCGTGTGCTACTATGCAGCCACGCGTATTACTGTACTTTTACTACCGAGTAGTTCAACAGTATTAACGGTAAAACTTCCGCCGTTATTCTCATAAAAATATTTTTGTTATTTTCTCAATCCGACAATAATTTCGTTGTGGGGTCCACCAATGATTGTGCCGTCGTACGGATATTCCCCGATAAAAAGAATATTCCCCGACCAAACGAATATTTTATAACAATTTGCTTATTTTACAAAATTTATAAATACTACCCACAACTATAACATTATATCAAATTAACTCTATAATATTCACGTGGGTCCCTGGAGTCTTTAACCCTATCTCCATCCTTTGCAAATCATACAAAATTGATTCTTACGTAAAACACAGTAGTACGCGGTGTTGCACAGTAGCATACTGTATTGCACCAATTATTGATTCTTACGTAAGAAAGCACTACTCAATAATTGTTACAGTAATTATTGTTTAATATTTTATTTTATTGATTCAATAATTGTTGCGTTGATATTTTATATTATTGTTGTTTCAATAATTGTCACTGCACAGTATTTCTAATTATCAGATCAATAATTTATATTATTTGAATAATATTATTAGATAGCATTATTGGTAATGTCAAGAAAGTTCTGTCTAAAGAGAGGTTTGGTCACCTAATTGCGCGTCAATTAGGAGAAATCCTTATCGGAAACCCCCTCTTTCTGGGGAACAGCCTGGTTGTCAATATTGTGATTCTGTAATATTATTTGTGAATAACTAATTATTGATAAGAAAAATATTCATTTTATGTGGATATAGATTGAGAAAATTTTTAATGTGACAATTATTAAAAATTGATATTTTATCTTTTCTGATAAAATAATTCATTTAAATATATTATTATATTATAATAATATAATAATGGTGATATTTTTATAATGAATATGGAATATATGAATAAATGAGGAGGAAAAGTATTTTTGTTACAAAAAATATTTAACACATATTTTGTGTGTTGGTGGACCCCATTTCTTGACTGAAATTTGATTATAGCCTGTAAAATCATCCGTATGTAGATTTCGGTTAATTTTTGTTTGGAATTTGGAAAAACTTAAACTTATAAAGTTGTAGAGAATTGAATTTTTTATAGAAGGACATAAGATTCAAATTTTTCTGATAAAAGGACTATTTATTATGAATTATTGAAGTTCCACAATAATTAATTCTTGAGGTTTTAAATATTTTTGTTTAGAAAAATATTTTTGTCATTATTATTGGCCCTACTGGTGGCTGAATTCAGATTGTCAAGAGGTGGGCGTGAATTTGTTTTATAAATATATTATTTTATTAAATTTTCTGCTTTGGTGTTCTAAGCATTTTCCTATAAATAGGGTGCTTAGGTTAGAATTAAAAATCACACTAGAAACTGAAATCTTCTCTCTCTATATTATCGAGCGTATTCTTGAGAGTATTTTGATACTTTGAGTGTTGCTATACGGTGCAAGTTTCTTTCAGCGTTATATCTGATATTCCAGTCAGAAATACTATTCTTTCGAGGTAAGGGGTATTATTTATTTCATATTCTGAAGAGATATTATTTTTCATATTCGTACGAATATTATTTTCGTTCAATATTCATAAAGAGTATTATCTTCGTTCAATATTAGTAGGAATATTATCTTCGTTAAATATTCGTTGGACTATTATTTTCGTTTAACAGTTGTAAGGGATGTTATTTTTGTTCAATATTCGCTTGAAATAATATTTTCTTCCATACTCTTTAGTATGTAAGTAATATTATTTCGTTTCAGATTTCGAATTCTATACTCGTTTTGTTAAAATTTTGGCTTCTATACTCTATGAAATTAGTAGAATATCCTTGATATTTGCGCTTCATCCAGTATATTTTCATGAAAATATTATTCTGAGCATTCTTGATAAGTTTTAACTTTTTCATGCATAGGTACTATTCACGGGGGTACTATTGTGACACCCCCAAAACAGGTATACATCACCCATCTTGAGTCGTCAGATACAAGGTACTGAATACAAATACAACTTAATTGTAAGACCCCAACTTTTATAAATAAAGATGAATTTTCTATAAATATCATTTTTGAATATTATGGAGTTAATTTGATATAATGTTATAGTTGTGGGTAATATTTATAAATTTTGCAAAGTAAGCAAGTTGTTATAAAATATTCGTTTGGTCGGGGAATATTCTTTTTGTCGGGGAATATTCGTACGACGGCACAATCATTGGTGGACCCCACAACGAAATTATTGTCGGATTGAGAAAACGACATAATTATCTTTCTATAAAAATAACGGCTGAGGTGTTACCGTTAAAACCGTTAAAACTGTTGAACTACCCGGTAGTAAAAGTACAGTAATACGCGTGGTTGCATAGTAGCACACGGTATTGATTATTAATGCTTACGTGAGAAGTCACTCAGCTATACTCAATTATTGCTATAGTAATTGCTGCATCATATCTCTTAAATTATTGTCATAGTATCATCTGTATAATATGTTATATTATTAAATCAATAATTGAGACGTTGTGGTAAGTTTGGTTATTTTATGGGGGGCCATATGTCATCATCTAAGAGTCTCTTTGTCAATAGTAATTACCGTCGTCAATAGTAATTACCGTCGTCAATAGTATTTATCTTGGTCAATAATATTTACCTTGGTCAATAATATTTACCTTAGTCAATAGTAATTACCTTCGTCAATAGTATTTACCTTGGTCAATAGTAATTACTTTCGTCAATAGTAGTTGTCCCTTCAATATTACCAAGAGTCATTTGACCCTTCGTTAAGACCAAGAGTCATTTGACCCTTCGTTAAGTCCAAGAGCCACCCTCAGTTTTTCTATAAATAGAGGCCTAGGGCTTCATTATTTTTCACGAATTCATTCAAGCTATAGAGAGAGAAAGTATAGAGAGAATAAGAGAGAGAGAATAAAAGTATTCTGCTACATCACTTTTTCAATATCTTGTTCTTTTAAGGTAGGGAATATTATTTCTTTTATATTCATGAAGAGAACTGTTGTTATTCCATTTCTTATTATTCTGTTGGAATAACCTGTATACGCGGTCTACCCTATACTTGGTGACATTCTTCTATTATTCTGTTGGAACATCCTGTCTGTGTGTTTTACTCCGGACCTGGTTCCGTTTTTATTATTATTCTGTTGGAACATCCTGTCTGTGTGTTTTACACTGGACCTGGTTCCGTCTTATTATTATTCTGTTGGAACATCCTGTCTGTGTGTTTTACACTGGACCTGGTTCCATTATTTATTATTCTGTCGGAATATCCTGTCTGTGCGTTTACGCCGGACCTGGTTCCATTATTATTATTCTGTTAAGAATAACCTGTCTGTGCGGTCTATCGCATGCATGGTGATTTCTTTTGTTATTCCATTCTTTATTATACTCAGCTGATTAAAACTTTGACTTCTATACTCCATGAAATTAGTGGAATATCCTTGATATTTGGGCTTCATCTAGTATCTATTCATGAAAATATTCTCCTGATCATTCTTGAATTTTACTCCACAAAGCCGTATCATGTTGACAATTTGGACGTTGTTAATTCTTGGATAAATTAATTCTTGAACTTGTTTTATTGAATTCTTATATCATTGTCATCATCCTCATGTTTATAAAATGTTGAAAGTCATCTGTGGCCTGTAGTGCATAGATGGACTTGGTATGATTATGACTAGGGATTATTCGGTATAATCATGACCGTAATGTTACAATTGATGTGGTAAAATTCCTCATTGGCCCGTAGTGCATTGATGGACAGTTGTTGGCATGATCATGACCATTAATGAATATACGAATATCCTTGGCCGTAGTGCAGGGGTGATTCGATGATGTGGATTATTTTATTAAGCTGAGTCCCAGCGATCACAGTGTTGAAAAATCTTTTAAATCATAAAAGATAGTAGAGTTTATTTTCTACTTGACTCTTTTAATGGATTGCTTGTTCTGCTACAGTTAAACTTGATGTCTATTATATTTTATCAGTTTAACATTGTTGAAGGCTAATGATAATTTATTCTGCATTATCTTAGTCATAATATTTCTTACTGGGCTAGTTGAGCTCACCCTTTCTTTCACTGTTCTCTTCAGGAAATGAGAACGTAGCTGGGGCAAGTCGGGGAACGGAGTGATGGTCCGAATGATAGTATTATTTAGTAGTCCTCACTATTCTATGTAATGGTGTGTTAATAAATGTAATGATGACTCCTTTTGAGTATGAATACTCTCTAGAAGATAATATTTGTATTCAAACTCACAGTTTATATTTTGCCGTATTGTACACGACAGCTGTATTAGTAAGTTGTATTTTTATTCTGTACTATGTATCTGACGACCCAAGATGGGTGATGTATACCTAATTTTGGGGGCGTCACAGTTGGTATCAGAGCTTAGGGATATGATCCCTGGCTAAGATGTGAGAATAGAACTAGGAGGGGAGAGACGGGGAATTCCTTCGCTAGTATGACATACCTAAGTTTATTTGCATGGTATTTAATTGGTCGGTCATAATATAAGGATAATATATGACATATCAATTAATTTTTATTTTGTGGCAGTATCTGAAAATGGCATCTGAGAATGTTGAGAATAACAATGGAGCACAGGCGACTGTTGATTCACCACATATCAATAATCAGGATAATGTGCATCAGGAAGGTGTCAATCCTCATGCAAACAACAACACTGACCAAATGATGAATGATCAAATGTTTAGAGGCTTTATGCAATTCATGCAACAACAGGTGAAAGCGGCTCCTGTCCACAACGTAGGTGAAAATACTGGAAACTCTCTGGCGATCACCGCTAAACAGTTTAAGGAGCTGGGACCACCGGAGTTTAAGGGAGAACCCAAACCACTTGTAGCTGAAACATGGATAAAGCAGATCACCAAGATATTTGATGTCTTGGGTTACTCCGAGGAGCAAAAGGTTCCCTTTGCCGCCTTTATGTTGCGAGGAGAGGCAGATTACTAGTGGGAATCGATAAAGCGTACTCAACCTGCCGCACTGAAGATGTCCTAAGAGAAGTTCCAAGAGCTGTTTAACTTCAAATACTTTCCCGAGAGTATTCGTCACATGAAGGAGGTGGAGTTCATCAAATTGGAGCCCGATTTTGTCCGATTTAGCCCAAAGCATGTTATAATTGTGGAAGAGAAGGTCATTTAGCCCGATTTTGTCGTTTACCGAAGATAAATTTAGCTAGGATGGAGGCACCAAAGGCCGTCCCAGAAAAGTCAAAACCGGTTGTGCAAGGGAGAGCGTTTGTTGTGAACTCCCAGAGAGCAAGGAACCCGAATGAGGTCACCACGGGTAAGCTTATCATAAACTCTAACGAAGTCTATACTTTATTTGATACCGGTTCTACCCATTCTTTTATTTCTCCTACTTGCGCTCATCGATTAAATTTGATTCCGGAGAAATTAGACTTTGACTTATCTGTGGAAACTCCGTTGGGAGAAACCTTCATTACCTCCACTGTTTATAAGTCTTGTTTGGTTCAAGTTGGTACCCACACATTACCTATCGATCTGATTTCATTAAAAATACTTGCATTTGACGTGATTCTAGGGATTGATTGGTTAACTACTCATCATGCAAAAATTGATTATTTTCGTAAGGTTGTTAGCTTTCATATTCCTAATCGACCTATTATGCGAATTCAAGCAACCAAACCATTAAAATCAATTGTTGTCATCTCAAGCCATAAAGCTATTCGTTTATTGAAAAACGGATGTCAAGCTTTCTTAGCTCATGTCACGGATCTAAACAAAAATACGTCAGTTTTGAATGATATTTCTATTGTTAATAAATTCCCCGACGTATTCCCTGAAGAACTTCCTGGCCTACCCCCAGAGCGTGAAATTGAATTTTGTATCGACCTTGAACCCGGTACAAAACCCATTTCCAAAGCCCCATATCGAATGGCTCCTATTAAACTTCAGGAGTTAAAGATCCAACTGCAGGAATTGTTAGACATTGGCTTTATTCGTCCTAGTACTTCTCCTTGGGGTGCTCCTGTTCTATTCGTGAAGAAGAAAGATGGAAGTATGCGACTTTGTATTGATTATCGGGAGTTGAATCATGTCACCATCAAAAACAGGTACCCATTGCCACGTATTGATGACCTGTTTGACCAGTTGCAAGAAGCACAATTCTTTTCAAAGATCGATCTTCGTTCTGGATATCATCAGCTGAAGGTTAGAACTGAGGATATTCCAAAGACGGCTTTTAGAACTCGGTACGGGCATTATGAATTCCTAGTCATGTCCTTTGGATTGACTAATGCTCCTGCTGCCTTCATGGATATGATGAACCGGGTATTCAAGGAATATTTGGATCATTTTGTGGTCGTCTTTATTGATGACATCCTTATTTATTCTAAAAGCCGTGAAGATCATGAGCAACACTTGAGGCTGGTACTCCAAAAGCTTCGTGAATACAAGCTGTATGCCAAGTTGAAGAAATGCGAGTTCTGGCTGGAGGAGGTAGCATTCCTTGGGCACGTAGTATCAAGTCGTGGAATATCGGTTGACCCGGCAAAGATTGAAGCTATTCAAAGCTGGGAGCAACCTAAATCAGTGACCGAGGTACGTAGCTTTCTTGGTTTAGCTGGTTATTATCGGAGATTCGTGGAAGGATTTTCTCGAATCGCTACTCCATTAACTCAGCTGACTCGGAAAGATACAAAGTTTGGTTGGAGCGAAGAATGTGAGCAGAGTTTTCAAGAACTCAAGAGGAGACTCATTTCAGCACCTGTTCTAACAATACCATCTGGCTCGGAGGGATTTGTCATCTACAGTGATGCTTCGAGCAAAGGGTTGGGATGCGTTCTCATGCAACATGGAAAAGTCATAGCCTATGTGTAACGACCCCAAAATAGGTCCATTCCATCCAACCCATTCTGAGTCGTCAAATACATGGTACAGAAAATAACTACAACTTTATTACAACAATTGTCGTGCAAAATACAACAACACATATGCTGTGAGTTTGGATACAAATATATACCAAATGTGACATTGGACACCATCATGTATCAGCACTTCACAAAGGTACCTTACATAAAGGTATAGTCAAAAACTGTTCTAGAAATTAGAATCTTTGGGAAGTGCTCAAGGAAACCTTCGTACATGGGAGGCCACGCGTCTAGGTTATGATAGATATCATATGGCCACAGAATTATCCTTGGTTGACCCAATAGACCCCAAAGAAAAACGAGAAGATTACTATCATATTCTTCCCAATGGTGAGTCTTCTCTTGACTTATCATTATCTCCACTGTCTCTAATTGAGAATTATACTTCAAACAAACACCAAGATTATATAGGTAGTGCCCATAGATATACTCAGCAAGTGGATGAGCACAACTCTGTCTTATGATGACACGAGGTTGTATGTCATTAGACATCTTGTATGATAGTGACAAAACACCCTTCCAACGTTGGGTTCGCCTCACCCTATTTTCTTCACCAAATATAACTACTAAATGATGACCACCGTTCTATTCCCTTGTTACCCCCGCTCGACCCAGCTACACTCTTATTACCTGAAAGGAATTGTGGAGCAAAAGGGTGAGCACAACTAGCTCAGTAAAGAATATCATGACTAAAGATAATTCAATTATCAATAGCCTTCATCAACAATAAATCAGAGATTTAGAACATATGGTAAATGATAAAAATTTCAACCATAGTTGCAGCGGAACGAGCAATCCATTAGAAGAGTCAAATAGACTATAAAGTCTATTATCTTCTCCATGTTAAAAATCCACCAACAATGTTTTATCCCTGTAACATCAATTAACAATTCTGGTCCACAATCATATGAATAACTCATAATCATAACTGTAGTTCTAAATTCCTCTTCTCATCCAGGACGATGATAATTTTCATCACCTATCTTTACCTGAAACATCAAAGATCATGGTTACACCAAATCACATTTCCTGTTCATAATCATACTAATAACTTCATCTTTGCACTACGTCCAAAGATATTCATTTGTATCACCAGTTGGTCATGTTTATCTCAACATCTGTTCATCTTTGCACTACTGGCCAAAGATATTCAACAACATGTCATCTTTGCACTACGGGCCAAAGATATTCATCAACAATTCATCTTTGCACTACAGGCCAAAGATATTCATCAATATTTCATCTTTGCACTACAGGCCAAAGATATTAATATCTCAAAGAAATATATAATCATTTCAGAATTTATATAAACAATAATTATAACCATGTTGATCAATTCACCTTTGCACTTAAGCTAAAGATATTCACTTATAAATTCAATGGTCATGATCATACCAGTCACAATTCAACTTTGCACTACAGGCCAAAGAGAACCCTAGTCATGATCATACCAATAATCTACCCATCTTTACACTCCAGTGAAAGAGAATTTCAACATCAGGGTTATAAAAATGTTATATATGATGATAAAAATAATATGATCAACATATAGTTTTAATCTCAAGAGTAATATTCGTAACTCATGAATAGTAAATCGTGAATAGTAACTCATGAATAGTAACCCCGACACAAAAGATAGAAATTCCACAATAAAATCCATACCAATATTTCGGTATAATGATATTGAAAGAATAATAACATTTCTTAAGCTTATAAACAATTTATTTTAGTTGTTTACACTTTACTAAATAATGCATTTAATCATCTTAAAATGCCAAACTCATAATATTTCATCACCAATAACCAAAAACCCTCATCAAAAATCTGCATATACCTCATATAGGATTCTCAAGCCATAAAATCCTATTTTCCAATTTTCTTTCCTCACAAAACATATTTAATTCATTTACTCATAACTAGACCATTTTCATAAAAAATACCAAATCAGTTCCAAAAATATTTCTTTTCTGGGATTTAGCATAATATAGTCCCATAGTGAACATATATTTTTCTCAGAATTTTTAAAAGTCATTTACTATTTTTCATATGGCCAAAATAGCCGAATATTTAGACATTTATCAAAAATTATACTTTTGTCCAAAAATTCTGAAATTTACAGAGTATACTTCTATCATACACATGTACTCCCAATAAAAATTTCATCAATTTTGGAGTTAACCACAAGGAATTATAAGCGGTTACTTTTAAAATAGTCTTTTCCTGTAAAATTCATAACTCTTAATCTATACATCCAAAAATCACCATTTTTGGACACAATCAATAAAACTCATCAAAATATCATTTCAAATTTTTTCATAATTTTTGAAGATCAGAAAAATTACGAAACTGAAAATCATAACAACCCTTAAAATCCATTACTATCCCTTACTATCCCTTACAATCACTTACTATCCCTTACAATCCCTTACCTCAAAAGAGCAGTACTTCTGACTGGATATCGGATATGATGCTGAAGGAAACTTGCACTGATGAATAGAAACTCACAGAGTATCTAAATACTCACAAAATACACTCAATAATCTAGAGAGAGAAAGAGAGAAAACTTATGTTTCTGGTGTGATTTTCAATTCTAACTTAGCCCTCTATTTATAGGAAAATTTTGGTAGGTTTGACCTGCAACCTGATGGCTTTACCTGCTACTATTCCCACCCACCACATTTGAAATATAATTCAGCACATTTCTTCACCAACCACAAGTGGGGCCCACCAATTCTAGAATTTTCTACCAAAATGATAAACTCCGAAAATTCAACAATTTCTGAACCAGTCATCTCGTAAAATTCATAATAAATCATACGTTCATTTTTAACGGTTCAAAATTTGTGGACATATACTCAACTTATATATGTATAACATATCCAAAAATTACCACGATCCAACAGTCGGATTAAAAATTATAACCCCCGCAAACTATCTCAAAAACCCTGATTTTTAATACCTCCATTCCGACAAAAATACTGACAAAAACCTCAACATTAACTCCTTCATTTTTAACCACAAAAATATATCCCTCATTTATATCTACATAAAATAAATATTTTCTTACCATATGAATCAATAATTAATTATTCACAAATAATATTACAGAATCACATTTACGACAACCAGGCCGTTCCCAGGAAAGAGGGGGCTTTCCAATAAGAATTTCTCCTTACTGACGCGCAATTAGATGACCAAACCTCTCCTTAGACAGAACTTTCTAGACATTGACAATAATGTTATCTAATAATATTATTCAAATAATATGAATTATTGATCTGATAATAGAAAATACTGTGCAGCAACAATTATTGAAACAACAATAATATAAAATATCAACGCAACAATTATTGAATCAATAAAATAAAATATTGAACAGTAATTACTGTAACAATTATTGAGTAGTGCCTTCCTCCGTAAGAATCAATAATTTTAAAAATACTATGCAATACCGTGTGCTACTGTGCAATACCGCGTATTACTGTATTTTAACCACCGGGTATTCCAACAGTGTTAACGGTAACAACTACGCCGTTATTTGTAAAAACTCAAATTTGTCATTTTCCTTCACCCGACAGTTATTCGTTATGGGGCCCACAAATAGCTGTGCCGTCGTACGAATATTCCCCGAAAGAAGGAATATTCCACGACCAAACGAATATTCCCCGACAACAATAATTATTTTATAACCACTTGCTTATTTTGAAAAAAAATTCATATTTCACCCATAACTTTAAACTTTTATCAATTTAACCATTTACTGAATAGTAATTATAAGAAAAATTGAATACTTTTATTTCATAAAATTTGGGGTCTTACACTATGCATCAAGACAACTCAAGGAATATGAGAGGAATTATCCTACTCATGATCTAGAGTTGGCAGATGTTGTCTTTGCACTTAAAATTTGGAGGCATTACTTGTATGGGGAGAAAGTGAAGATCTTTACGGATCATAAAAGCCTCAAATATTTCTTCACTCAAAAGGAACTCAACATGCGACAACGACGTTGGCTTGAACTGTTGAAAGATTATGATCATACCATTCAATACCATCCTGGAAAAGCGAACGTGGTAGCTGATGCATTGAGTAGAAGATCATATGCGGGTACAAGTGCAATATTAACAACGCAAAGGCCCATTTTGTGTGACTTGCAAAGGATGGAGATAGAGTTAAAGACTCCAGAGACCCATGTGATGATGTCGAATATACGAGTAGAACCAACTTTAATCGATAAGGTTAAAGCTGCTCAAGCTACAGACCTGGAGCTGATGCGTATGAGGAAGAAAGTACAAGAAGGTGCTATGCCGGAATCAAGAATCGATGAAGAAGGAATACTTCGAGTCAACTCCAGACTTTGTGTTCCTAACGACCCTGATTTAAAGTATGAAATCATGATGGGGGCGCACAACACACCGTTTGCAATCCATCCTGAAAGTACAAAAATGTATCATGATCTTCGTCATACATTTTGGTGGAGCAATATGAAGAGAGAGATAGCGTTGTTTATCTCAAGGTGTCTAACTTGTCAACGAGTCAAAGCGGAGTATCAAGTACCAAAAGGTCCATTGCAACCACTTGAAATTCCAGAATGGAAGTGGGAGCACATTACCATGGATTTCGTTACCGGTCTTCCTAGGGTTTCTCAAGGTATTGATGCGATTTGGGTCATTGTTGATAGATTGACCAAGTCTGCTCATTTCTTACCGATACGAGAAACTTATACACTTGAACGTCTTGCTCGTATGTACATAAACGAGATTGTAAGACTGCATGGTATGCCAGTATCCATAATTTCTGATTGAGACCCAAGATTCACTTCACGGTTTTGGGTTAGTTTACAAAAAGCTATGGGCACGGAGTTACGATTTAGTTCAGCATATCATCCTCAGACGGACGGACAATCAGAGAGGACTATTCAAACTCTTGAAGATCTATTAAGACTCTGTGTCTTTGACTTCAAGGGAAGTTGGGACAAGTTCTTACCATTGGTGGAGTTTTCCTACAACAACAGTTATCAAGCAAGTATTGGCATGGCTCCATTCGAAGCATTGTATGGAAGAAAATGTCGTTCTCCAGTATGCTGGGATGAGGTGGGCGAAGCAATGTTGTTGGGACCGGAGTTGGTACGTATGACTACAGAAAAGATTCAAACGATCCGACAACGTATAAAAATCTCACAAGATCGACAAAAGAGTTATGCTGATCTTCATCGAAAGGACGTGGAATTTGATGTAGAAGATCATGTGTTCTTACGTGTTGCTCCATGGAAAGGAGTTACGAGATTTAGAAAGTGAGGAAAGCTAAATCCTAGATTCATCGGTCCATTTTTAATCCTCGATCGAGTAGGAACTGTGGCTTATAGACTCGCTTTACCGCCAAGTATGTCTCGTGTTCATAACGTTTTCCACATATCCATGTTATGCAAATATGTGGAAGACTCGAACCACATTATTGAGTTAGAACCGGACAAAATAGCGGAGGATTTGACGTATGAAGAAGTTCCTATTCAAATCTTGGATAAGAAGGAACATATTCTATGCTCCAAGGTTATACCTCAAGTCAAAGTTTTGTGGAGAAACCACGATGTTGAGGAAATGACCTGGGAGTTAGAATCTGAAATGAAATCAAGGTATCCTTACCTCTTCGACATACCAGGTACGTACCCTAATTTCGAGGGCGAAATTTCATAAGAAGGGGAGGTTGTAAGACCCCAACTTTTATAAATAAAGATGAATTTTCTATAAATATCATTTTTGAATATTATGGAGTTAATTTGATATAATGTTATAGTTGTGGGTAATATTTATAAATTTTGCAAAGTAAGCAAGTTGTTATAAAATATTCGTTTGGTCGGGGAATATTCTTTTTGTCGGGGAATATTCGTACGACGGCACAATCATTGGTGGACCCCACAACGAAATTATTGTCGGATTGAGAAAACGACATAATTATCTTTCTATAAAAATAACGGCTGAGGTGTTACCGTTAAAACCGTTAAAACTGTTGAACTACCCGGTAGTAAAAGTACAGTAATACGCGTGGTTGTATAGTAGCACACGGTATTGATTATTAATGCTTACGTGAGAAGTCACTCAGCTATACTCAATTATTGCTATAGTAATTGCTGCATCATATCTCTTAAATTATTGTCATAGTATCATCTTTATAATATGTTATATTATTAAATCAATAATTGAGACGTTGTGGTAAGTTTAGTTATTTTATGGGGGGCCATATGTCATCATCTAAGAGTCTCTTTGTCAATAGTAATTACCGTCGTCAATAGTAATTACCGTCGTCAATAGTAATTACCGTCGTCAATAGTATTTACCTTGGTCAATAGTATTTACCTTGGTCAATAATATTTACCTTGGTCAATAGTAATTACCTTCGTCAATAGTATTTACCTTGGTCAATAGTAATTACTTTCGTCAACAGTAGTTGTCCCTTCAATATTATCAAGAGTCATTTGACCCTTCGTTAAGACCAAGAGTCATTTGACCCATCGTTAAGACCAAGAGTCACCCTCAGTTTTTCTATAAATAGAGGCCCAGGGCTTCATTATTTTTCACGAATTCATTCAAGCTATAGAGAGAGAAAGTATAGAGAGAATAAGAGAGAGAGAATAAAAGTATTCTGCTACATCACTTTTCCAATATCCAGTTCTTTTAAGGTAGGGAATATTATTTCTTTTATATTCATGAAGAGAACTGTTGTTATTCCATTTCTTATTATTCTGTTGGAATAACCTGTATACGCGGTCTACCCTATACTTGGTGACATTCTTCTATTATTCTGTTGGAACATCCTGTCTGTGTATTTTACACCGGACCTGGTTCCGTTTTTATTATTATTCTGTTGGAACATCCTGTCTGTGTGTTTTACACCGGACCTGGTTCCGTCTTGTTATTATTCTGTTGGAACATCCTGTCTGTGTGTTTTACACCGGACCTGGTTCCATTATTTATTATTCTGTCGGAATATCCTGTCTGTGCGTTTACGCCGGACCTGGTTCCATTATTATTATTCTGTTAAGAATAACCTGTCTGTGCGGTCTATCGCATGCATGGTAATTTCTTTTGTTATTCCATTCTTTATTATACTCAGCTGATTAAAACTTTGACTTCTATACTCCATGAAATTAGTGGAATATCCTTGATATTTGGGCTTCATCTAGTATCTATTCATGAAAATATTCTCCTGATCATTCTTGAATTTTACTCCACAAAGCCGTATCATGTTGACAATTTGGACGTTGTTAATTCTTGGATAAATTAATTCTTGAACTTGTTTTATTGAATTCTTATATCATTGTCATCATCCTCATGTTTATAAAATGTTGAAAGTCATCTGTGGCCTGTAGTGCATAGATGAACTTGGTATGATTATGACCAGGAATTATTCGGTATAATCATGACCGTAATGTTACAATTGATGTGGTAAAATTCCTCATTGGCCCGTAGTGCATTGATGGACAGTTGTTGGCATGATCATGACCATTAATGAATATACGAATATCCTTGGCCGTAGTGCAGGGGTGATTCGATGATGTGGATTATTTTATTAAGCTGAGTCCTAGCGATCACAGTGTTGAAAAATCTTTTAAATCATAAAAGATAGTAGAGTTTATTTTCTACTTGACTCTTTTAATGGATTGCTTGTTCTGCTACAGTTAAACTTGATGTCTATTATATTTTATCAGTTTAACATTGTTGAAGGCTAATGATAATTTATTCTGCATTATCTTAGTCATAATATTTCTTACTGGGCTAGTTGAGCTCACCCTTTCTTTCACTGTTCTCTTCAGGAAATGAGAACGTAGCTGGGGCAAGTCGGGGAACGGAGTGATGGTCCGAATGATAGTATTATTTAGTAGTCCTCACTATTCTATGTAATGGTGTGTTAATAAATGTAATGATGACTCCTTTTGAGTATGAATACTCTCTAGAAGATAATATTTGTATTCAAACTCACAGTTTATATTTTGTCGTATTGTACACGACAGCTGTATTAGTAAGTTGTATTTGTATTCTGTACTATGTATCTGACGACCCAAGATGGGTGATGTATACCTAATTTTGGGGGCGTCACATTAATTATACAACAATCGTGTAAAATACGACAAAACATAGGCTGTGAGTTTTAATACAAATATTGTCATCTAGACAATATCCACACTCAATGGAGTCCTCATTATATTTATTATCACACTATTTCACATAATAGTGAGGACTACTAATGCACCATTTAGGACCATCACTCTGTTCCCTGACTAGTCTCAGCTACGTTCTCATTTCCTGAAGAGAACAGTGAAAGAAAGGGTGAGCTCAACTAACCCAGTAAGAAATATTATGACTAAGATAATGCAGAATAAATTATCATTAGCCTTCAACAATGTTAAACTGATAGAATATAAAAGACAACAAGTTTAACTGCAGCGGAACAAGCAATCCATTAGAAGAGTCAAGTAAAGTATAAAATCTAATATCTTCTATGATTTAAAAAAGTTTTTCATCAACTTTATCGCTGAGACTCAACGTAATAAATAAAATCGAATCATCCCTATTCCACGGCCAAGGATATTCATGTAATAATTAATGGTCATGACTATACCGAATAATCTCTGGTCATAATCATACCAACAATTGTCCACCAATGAACTACAGGCCAATGAGGACTTTTATCACATCATTCGTCACATTACGGTCATGATTATACCGAATAATCCCTGGTCATAATCATACCAAATCCATCTATGCACGTAAGCCAAAGATGACTTTCAACATAATATAAGCATTAGGATGATGACAATTCAATAAAACAGGTTCAAGAATAAATTTTAAAAATTTATAAGTTAATTTATTCTGAACTCAATAACGTCCAAATTGTCAACTTGATACTGCTTTGTGAAGTAAAATTCAAGAATGCTCAGAAGAATATTTCCATGAAAAGATACTGGATGAAGCGCAAATATCAAGGATATTCCACTAATTTCATGGAGTATAGAATCCAAAGCTTTAACCAACTGAGTATAATAGAATATATGAAACTACAAATAGATTTTCGCCCGCCATGCGGTAATCCACATAGACAGATCATTTCCACAATTTAATAAGGAATGAATACGAAGGATCATTCACCATGCATGTGGTAATCTACATAGACAGGTTATTCTAACATAATAATAAAAGAATGAAATAACAGAAGGATTCACCATGCGTGCGATAGACTAAAAAGACATGTTATTCTCAACAGAATAATAAATAATAGAACCAGGTCCGGCGTAAACGCACAGACAGAATATTCTGACAGAATGATAAATAATAGAACCAGGTCCGGCGTAAACGCACAGACAGGATATTCTGACAGAATAATAAAGAACGGAGTATTAGAAGAATTTCACCATATATGCGGTACTTCGCATAAACAGGTTATTCCAACAGAATAATAAGAATGGAATAACAAAAGTTCTCTTCATGAAAACGAAAGAAAGAATACCCCTTATGAGTACAACAAATAATATTCCCAACCTTAGAAAAACTGAATACTGAAGTAGTGAAGTAGCAAAATACTTTTCTTCTTTCTCTCTATAGTTTCTCTCTCTAGAGTTTCAGTGAATTCGTAAGAAATAATGAAGGAATGAGCTTCTATTTATAGGAGAATGGACTAAATAGTAACTAATTCATGAACGGTCCAGATTGATTTACCTTTAAATGGACGGTCCATATTGGTTTACTATTAAAACTTAAAGCAACAGTCCATACTGATTTACTATTAAAACTTTAAACTAACGATCCATATTGATTTACTATTATAACTTTCCACCAGCGGTCCATATTGATTTACTATTATATCTTCAACCAACGGTCTGTAAAATTAGCACATCTCCTCATGAAATAATATTGTACCCAAAAATAATTTGGACCGAAAAGAAATATATTTTACGGGTGAATAGTACCCCGTGAATAGTAACTCGTAAATAGTAACTCATGAATAGTAACTTGTGAATAGTAACTCGTAAATAGTACTCCGACACGAAAAGTGCCCCGAATACCCGATTGAACAATATAACCTCCAGACATCAATTATACTAACACAAATAAGTCCAACACAATGGAACTATAAAATTCATCTTTAATCAACACGAACTTATTCATCATTAATATTATAATTCACAATATTTAACAACCAGGTCATTTCTAGGAAAAATGGGGCTTTCCGATAAAGATCTCTCCTTATTGACGCGCAATTAGGTGACCAAACCTCTCCTTGACAGAACTTCTAGACATTATTAATATTGCAAATAATAATAGGAATAACTTTGTCGTTTCAATTATTGATTTAATAATATATCATATTATGCAGATGATACTGTAACAATAATTGAATCAATAATATGAGAGATATGATGCAGCAATTACTGTAGTAATAATTGAATATAATTGAGTGACTTCTCACGTAAGCATCAATAATCAATACCGTGAGCTACTATGCAACCACGCGTATTACTGTACTTTTACTACCAGGTAGTTCAACAGTTTTAACGGTAACACCTCCGCTGTTATTTTTATAGAAAGATAATTTTGTCATTTTCTAACTACGACAATACTTCTGTTATGGGGTCCACCAATGATTGTTCCGTCGTATAATATTCCCTGTTAAAACGAATATTCCCCGACCAATCGAATATTATATAACCACTTGCTTACTTTGTAAAATTTGTAACTATTACCCACAACTATAATATTATATCAATTCCACACCATAATATTCAAAAATATATTTCGAGAAAATTATTCTTTATTCATAAAAGTTGGGGTCTTACAACCTCCCTTTCTTATGAAATTTCGTTCTCGAAATTAAGATACATACCTGGTATGTCGAAGAGATGAGGATACCTTGACTTCATCTCATATTCTAACTCCCAAGTCATTTCCTCCACATCGTGGTTTCTCCACAAAACTTTGACTTGAGGTATAATCTTGGAGCGTAGAACATGATCCTTCTTATCCAAGATTTTAACAGGCAACTCTTCATACGTTAAATCTTCCTCTATCTCGTCTGGTTCTAACTCAATAATGTGGTTCGGGTCTTTTATATATTTACGTAACATAGATATGTGAAAAACGTTATGAACACGAGACATACTTAGTGGTAAGGCGAGTCTATAAGCCACAGTTCCTACTCGCTCGAGAATTAAAAATGGGCCAATGAATTGAGGATTGAGCTTTTCTCTCTTTCCAAATCACGTAACTCCTTTCCATGGAGCAACACGTAACAACACATGATCTCCAATATCGAATTCTACGTCCTTTTGATGAAGATCGGCATAACTCTTTTGTCGATCTTGTGAAGTTTTTATACGTTGTCGGATCGTTTGAATCTTTTCTGTAGTCATACGTACCAACTCCGGTCCCAACAACATTCCTTCACCAACCTCGTCCCATCATACTAGAGAACGACACTTTCTCCCATACAACGCCTCAAATGGAGCCATGTCAATACTTGCTTGATAACTGTTGTTGTAGGAAAATTCCACCAACGGTAAGAACTTGTCCCAACTTCCTTTGAAGTCAAGGACACAGAGTCTTAATAGATCTTCAAGAGTTTAAATTGTCCTCTCCGACTGCCCGTCCGTCTGAGAATGATATGCCGAGCTAAATCGTAAATCTGTGCTCATAGCTTACTGCAAACTAACCCAAAATCGTGAAGTGAATTTTGGGTCTCGATCAGAAACTATAGATACTGGAATACCATGCAGTCTTACAATCTCATTTATGTACATACTAGCAAGACGTTCAAGTGTATAAGTTTCTCGTATCGGTAAGAAATGAACAGACTTGGTCAATCTATCAACAATGACCCAAATTGCATCTATGCCTTGAGAAACCTTGGGAAGACCAATAATGAAATCTATGGTAATGTGCTCCCACTTCCATTCTGGAATTTTAAGTGGTTGCAATGGACCTTTTGGTACTTGATGCTCCGCTTTGACTCGTTGACAAGTTAAACACCTTGAGATAAACTTCGCTATCTCTCTCTTCATATTGCTCCACCAAAATGTATGTCGAAGATCATGATACATTTTGGTACTCCCAGGATGGATTACAAACGGTGTATTGTGCGCCTCCATCATGATTTTATACTTTAAATCAGGGTCGTTAGGAACACAAAGTCTGGAGTTGACTCGAAGTATTCCTTCTTTATCGATTCTTGCTTTCGGAATAGCACCTTCTTGCACTTTCTTTCTCATACGTATCAGCTTCAGGTCTGTAGCTTAAGCAGCTTTAACTTTATCGATTAAAGTCAGTTCTACTCGTATATTCTCCATCATCACATGGGTTCCTGGAGTCTTTAACTCTATCTCCATCCTTTGTAAGTAATACAAAATGGGTCTTTGTGTTGACAATATTGCACTCGTACGCGCATATGATCTTCTACTCAATGCGTCAGCTACTACGTTCGCTTTACCAGGATGGTATTGAATGGTATGATCATAATCTTTCAATAGTTCAAGCCAACGTCGTTGCCGCATGTTGAGTTCCTTTTGGGTGAAGAAATATTTGAGGCTTTTATGATCCGTAAAAATCTCCACTTTCTCCCCATACAAGTAATGCCTCCAAATTTTAAGTGCGAAGACAACAGCTGTCAACTCTAAATCATGAGTAGGATAATTCCTCTCATATTCTTTGAGTTATCGAGAGGCATAGGCTATGACTTTTCCATGTTTTATGAGAACACATCCTAACCCTTTGCCCGAAGCATCACTGTAGATGACAAATCCCTCTGAGCCAGATGGTATTGTCAGAACAGGTGCTGAAATGAGTCTTCCCTTGAGTTCTTGAAAACTCTTCCCACATTCCTCGCTCCAACCGAACTTTGTATCTTTTCGAGTCAGCTGAGTTAATGGAGTAGCGATTCGAAAAAATCCTTCCACGAATCTCTGATAATAACCAGCTAAGCCGAGAAAGCTACGTACTTCGGTCACTGACTTTGGTTGCTCCCAGCTTTGAATTACTTCAATCTTCGCTCGGTCAACAGATATTCCATGATTTGATATCACATGCCCAAGGAATGCAACTTCCTCCAGCCAGAACTCACATTTCTTCAACTTGGCATAAAGCTTGTTTTCACGAAGCTTTTGGAGTATCAGCCTCAAGTGTTGCTCATGATCTTCACGACTTTTGGAATATATGAGAATGTCATCAATAAAGACAACCACAAAGTAACCCAAATATTCCTTGAATACTCGGTTCATCATATCCATGAAGGCAGTAGAATCATTAGTCGATCCAAAAGACATGACTAAGAATTCATAATGTCCGTACTGAGTTCTGAAGGCAGTCTTTGGAATATCCTCAGTTTTAACCTTCAGCTGATGATATCCAGAATGAAGATCGATCTTTGAAAAGAATTATGCTCCTTGCAACTGGTCAAACAGGTCATCAATGCGAGGTAACGGATACCTATTCTTGATGGTGACATGGTTCAATTCTCGGTCGTCCATATAAAGTTGCATACTTCCATCTTTCTTCTTCACGAATAAAACATGAGCACCCCAAGGAGACGTACTAGAATGAATGAAACCAATGTCTAACAATTCCTGTAATTGGGTCTTTAACTCCTGAAGTTCAATAGGAGCCATTCGATATGGGGTTTTGGAAATGGATTTTATACTAGGTTCAAGGTCGATACAAAATTTAATTTCACGTTCTGGGGGTAGGCCAGGAAGTTCTTCAGGGAATACGTCAGGAAATTTATTAACAATAGAAATATCATTCAAAACTGACGTATTTTTGTTTAAATCTGTGACATGAGCTATGAAAGCTTGATATTCGTTTTTCAATAAACGAATAGCTTTATGGCTTGAAATGACCGTGATTGATTTTAATGGTTTGGTCGCTTGAATTCGGATAATAGGTTGATTAGGAATATGAAAACTAACAACCTTACGAAAACAATCAATTTTTGCATGATGAGTGGTTAACCAATCAACCCCTAGAATTACGTCAAACGCAAGTATTTTTAAAGAAATAAGATCGACAGGTAATGTGCGGTTACCGATTTAAATCAAATAAGACTTATAAACCGTGGATGTAATGAAGGTTTCTCCCAACAGAGTTTCAACTGATAAGTCAAAGTCCAATTTCTCCGGAGTCAAATTTAAACGTCGAACACAAGTAGGAGAAATAAAAGAATGGGTAGAGCCGGTATCAAATAAGGTATATACTTCACTAGAGTTTATGATAAGCTTACCCGTAATAACCTCGTTCGGGTTCCTTGCTTTCTGGGAGGTTACAACAAACGCTCTCCCTTAAACTACCGGTTTTGTCTTGTCTGGGACGGACTTTGATGCCTCCATCCCAGTTGGACTTGACTTCGGTGCACGACAAAATCGGGCTAGGTGACATTCTCTTTCACAATTGTAATATGCTTTGGACTGATGTGTTCCTCCCCTCCGTATTTGTAACATACGACCGATGATCGTTCTCCTTCCTTAACAACAGGTCCTGGTGCTGACGTCCTTCCATCATTATTAAATCTCCTCTTCTTGAAACTCCTACTTTTATTGTCTTGGCCATGATTACCACCGAAGTGGTTACCATTTCTGGCATGTTGATTCCCTCTACGTTTGTTATCACCGCTTCGATGACTGTTACCACTGGTATTTTCATTCTGCCGACTGCTTTCTCTTGGTTGCATTGACCCGTTATCGCGCTCCAATAACTGAGCCCTATTTACATCATCTAAATACAAACACAGTTTATGAGAAATAAGATATTGACGTATCTCCGGTTTCAAACATCTTAAAAACATTCGCGTCATTCGTTCCTCATTATCAACCAAATGGGATGCAAACAGGGATAACTCCACAAATTTAGCCTCGTATTGCGACACGGTCATATTATTTTGCTCCAACTTGATAAACTCCACCTCCTTCATGTGACGAATACTTTCGAGAAAGTATTTGTTGTTGAACAGCTCTTTGAACTTCTCTCAAGACATCTTGAGTGTGTCAGGCTGGGTACGCTTTACAGATTTCCACCAGTAATCTGCCTCCCCTCGCAACATAAAGGTGGCAAAAGGAATCTTTTGCTCCTCGGAGCATCCTAAGACATCAAATATCTTGGTGATCTACTTTATCCATATATTCGCCTTAAGTGGTTTTGGCTCTCCAATAAACTCCGGTGGTCCCAGCTCCTTGAACTGTTTAGCTGTGACCGTCCGAGAGTTTCCAGTATTTTCACCTACATTTTGGACAGGAGTTTCTCTTGCCTGATGTTGTACGAATTGTAGAAAGCTCCTAAACATTCCGTCATTCGCCATTTGGTCGGTGTTGTTGTTCACCTGAGGATTATTGTCTTCCTTTTGCACATTATCCTGGGTATTAGTCTGTGGTGACTCCACGATCTCATGTGCTTCATTGCTTATCTCAACATTTTCGGATGCCATTTTCCAATACTGCCACAAAACAAGGGTTAATTAATATATCACATATTATCCCTATACTCTGACCGACCAGTTAAATACCAAATAAACTTAGGTAGGTCATACTAGCAAAGGAATTCTCCGTCTATCCCCTCCTAGTTCTTGTCTCACATCTCAGCCAAGGATCATATCTCTAAACTTTGATATCAACTGTGACGCCCCCAAAATAAGTATACATCACCCATCTTGAGTCGCCAGATACAACGTACTGAATACAAATACAACTTAATTATACAACAGTCGTGTAAAATACGACTAAACATAGGCTGCGAGTTTTAATAAAAATATTGTCATCTAGACAATATCCATACTCAATGGAGTCCTCATTACATTTATTATCACACTATTTCACAGAATAGTGAGGACTACTAATGCACCATCTAGGACCATCACTCTGTTCCCCGACTAGTCCCAGCTACGTTCTCATTTCCTGAAGAGAACAATGAAAGAAAGGGTGAGCTCAACTAGCCCAGTAAGAAATATTATGACTAAGATAATACAGAATAAATTATCATTAGCCTTTAACAATGTTAAACTGATAAAATATAAAAGACAACAAGTTTAACTGCAGCGGAACAAGCAATCCATTAGAAGAGTCAAGTAAAGTATAAAATCTACTATCTTCTATGATTTAAAAAAGTTTTTCATCAACTTTATCGCTGAGGCTCAACGTAATAAATAAAATCGAATCATTCCTGCTCCACGGCCAATGATATTCATGTAATAATTAATGGTCATGACTATACCGAATAATCTCTGGTTATAATCATACCAACAACTGTCCACTAATGAACTACAGGCCAGTGATGACTTTTATCACACATTTGTCACATTACGGTCATGATTATACCGAATAATCCCTGGTCATAATCATACCAAGTCCATCTATGCACGTAAGCCAAAGATGACTTTCAACATAATATAAGCATGAGGATGATGACAATTCAATAAAACAGGTTTAAGAATAAATTTTAAAAATTTATAAATTAACTCAATAACGTCCAAATTGTCAACTTGATACTACTTTGTGAAGTAAAATTCAAGAATGCTCAGAAGAATATTTCCATGAAAAGATACTGGATGAAGCGTAAATATCAAGGATATTCCACTAATTTTATGGAGTATAGAATCCAAAGCTTTAACCAACTGAGTATAATAGAATATATGAAACTGCAAATGGATTTTCGCCCGCCATGCGGTAATCCACGTAGACAGATCATTTCCAAAATTTAATAAAGAATGAATATGAAAGATCATTCACCATGCATGTGGTAATCCACATAGACAGATTATTCAAATAGAATAATAAAAAATGGAATAACAGAAAGATTCACCATGCGTGCGATAGACTGCACAGACAGGTTATTCCCAACAGAATAATAAATAATGGAACCAGGTTCGGCGTAAATGCACAGACAGGATATTCTGACATAATAATAAATAATAGAACCAGGTCCGGCGTAAACGCACAGACAGGATATTCCGACAGAATGATAACTAATATAACAAGGTCCGGCGTAAACGCGCAGACATGATATTCTGACAGATTAATAAAGAATGGAATATTAGAAGAATTTTACCATGTATGCGGTACTTCGCATAAACAGGTTAATCCAACAGAATAATAAGAATGGAATAACAAAAGTTCTCTTCATGAATACGAAAGAAAGAATACCCCTTATGAGTACAACAAATAATATTCCCTACCTTAGAAAAACTAAATACTGAAGTAGTAAAATAGCAGAATACTTTTCTTCTTTCTCTCTATAGTTTCTCTCTCTAGAGTTTCAGTGAATTCGTAAGAAATAATGAAGGAAAGAGCTTCTATTTATAGGAGAATGGACTAAATAGTAACTAATTCATGAACGGTCCAGATTGATTTACCTTTAAACGGACGGTCCATATTGGTTTACTATTAAAACTTAAAGCAACGGTCCATACTGATTTACTATTAAAACTTTAAACCAGCGATCCATATTGATTTACTATTATAACTTTCCACCAGCGGTCCATATTGATTTACTATTATATCTTCAACCAACGGTCTGAAAAATTAGCACATCTCCTCATGGAATAATATTGTACCCAAAAATAATTTGGACCGAAAAGAAATATATTTTACAGGTGAATAATATCTCGTGAATAGTAACTCGTGAATAGTACTCCGACACGAAAAGTGTCCCGAATACCTGATTGAACAATATAACCTCCAGACATCAATTATACTAACACAAATAAGTCCAACACAATGGAATTATAAAATTCATCTTTAATCAATATGAACTTATTCATCATTAATATTATAATTCACAATATTTAACAACTAGGTCGTTCCCAGGAAAGAGGGGGCTTTCCGATAAGGATCTCTCCTTATTGGCGCACAATTAGGTGGCCAAACCTCTCCTTGATAGAACTTCTAGACATTGTCAATTTTGCAAATAATAATATGAATAACTTTACCGTCTCAATTATTGAATTAATAATATATCATATTATGCAGATGATACTGTAACAATAATTTAATCAATAATATGAGAGATATGATGCAGCAATTACTGTAGCAATAATTGAGTATAACTGAGTGGCTTCTCATGTAAGCATCAATAATCAATACCGTGTGCTACTATGCAACCACGCGTATTACTGTACTTTTACTTCTGGGTAGTTCAACAACTTTAACAGTAACACCTCCGTCGTTATTTTTATAGAAAGATAATTTTGTCATTTTCTAACTACGACAATACTTCCGTTGTGGGGTCCACCAATGATTGTGCCGTCGTACAATATTCTCTGTTAAAACGAATATTCCCTGACCAATCGAATATTATATAACCACTTGCTTACTTTGTAAAATTTGTAACTATTACCCACAACTATAACATTATATCAAATCCACACCATAATATTCAAAAATATATTTCGAGAAAATTATTCTTTATTCATAAAAGTTGGGGTCTTACACTTGAGGTATAACCTTGAAGCGTAGAATATGTTCCTTCTTATCCAAGATTTAAACAGGAACCTCTTCATACGTCAAATCTTCCGCTATTTCGTCTGGTTCTAACTCAATAATATGGTTCGGGTCTTCCACATATATATTTACGTAACATGGATATGTGAAAATGTTATGAACACGAGACATACTTGGTGGTAAAGCGAGTCAATAGGCCATAGTTCCTACTCGATCAAGGATTAAAAATGGGCCAATGAGTCGAAGATTGAGCTTTCTTCTCTTTCCAAATCTCGTAACTCCTTTCTATGAAGCAACACGTAACAACACATAATCTCCAATATCGAATTCCACATCTTTTCGATGAAGATCAGCATAACTCTTTTGTCGATCTTGTGAGGTTTTTAAACTTTGTCGAGTTGTTTGAATCTTTTCCGTAGTCATACGTACCAACTACGATCCCAACAACGTTGCTTCACCCACCTCATCCCAGCATACTGGAGAACAACACTTTCTTCCATACAACGCCTCCAATGGAGCCATGCCAATACTTGTTTGATAACTGTTGTTGTAGGAAAACTCCACCAATGGTAAGAACTTGTTCCAACTTCCCTTGAAGTCAAGGACACAAAGTCTTAATAGATCTTCAAGAGTTTGAATAGTCCTCTCCGACTGTCCGTCCGTCTGAGGATGATATGCTGAGCTAAATCGTAAATTCGTGTCCATAGCTTTCTGCAAACTAACTCAAAATCGTGAAGTGAATCTTGGGTCTCGATCAGAAACTATGGATACTGACATACCATGCAGTCTTATAATCTCGTTTATGTACATACGAGCAAGACGTTTAAGTTTATAAATTTCTCGTATAGGTAAAAAGTGAGCAGACTTGTTTAATCTATCAACAATGACCCAAATTGCATCTATGCCTTGAGAAACCTTGGGAAGACCAGTAACGAAATCAATGATAATGTGCTCCCACTTCTATTTTAGAATTTCAAGTTGTTGTAATGTACCTTTTGGTGCTTGATGCTCCGCCTTAACTCGTTGACACGTTAAACACCTTGATATAAACAACGCTATCTCTCTCTTCATATTGCCCCACCAAAATGTATGTCGAAGATCATGATACATTTTGGTACTCCCAAGTTGGATTACAAACGGTGTGTTGTGCGCCTCCATCATGATTTTAGACTTTAAATCAGGGTCGTTAGGAACACAAAGTCTATAGTTGACTCGAAATATTCCTTCTTCATCGATTCTTGCTTCCGGCATAACACCTTCTTGCACTTTCTTCCTCATACACATCAGCTCCAGGTCTGTAGCTTGAGCAGCTTTAACTTTCTCAATTAAAGTCGGTTCTACTCGTATATTCGCCATCATCACATGGGTCCCTGGAGTCTTTAACTCTATCTCCATCCTTTGTAAGTCACACAAAATGGGCCTTTGCGTTGACAATATCGCACTCGTACTTGCATATGATTTTCTACTCAATGCGTCAACTACCCCGTTCGCTTTTCCAGGATGGTATTGGATAGTATGATCATAATCTTTCAACATTTCAAGCCAACGTCGTTGTCGCATGTTGAGTTCCTTTTGGGTGAAGAAATATTTGAGGCTTTTATAATCCGTAAAGATCTCCACTTTCTCCCCATATAAGTAATGCCTCCAAATTTTAAGTGCGAAAACGACAGCTGCCAACTCTAAATCATGAGTAGGATAATTCCTCTTATATTCTTTGAGTTGTCTTGAGGCATAGGCTATGACTTTCCCATGTTGCATGGGAATACATCCCAACCCTTTGCCCAAAGCATCACTGTAGATGACAAATCCCTCCGAGCCAGATGGTATTGTCAGAACAGGTGTTGAAATAAGTCTCCTCTTGAGTTCTTAAAAACTCTTCTCACATTCTTCGCTCCAATCGAACTTTGTATCTTTTCGAGTCAACTGAGTTAATGGAGTAGCGATTCGAGAAAATCCTTCCATGAATCTCCGATAATAACCAGCTAAACCGAGAAAGCTACGTACTTCGGTCACTGATTTAGGTTGTTCCCAGCTTTGAATAGCTTCAATTTTTGCCGGATCAAAAATATTCCATGACTTGATACTACGTGCCCAAGGAAAGCTACTTCCTCAAGCCATAACTCATATTTCTTTAACTTGGCATAAAGCTTGTTTTCACGAAGCTTTTGGAGTATCAGCCTCAAGTGTTGCTCATGATCTTCACGGCTTTTGGAATATATGAGGATGTCGTCAATAAAGACGACCACAAAGTGATCCAAATATTCCTTGAATACTCGGTTCGTCATATCCATGAAGGAAGCAGGAGCATTAGTCAATCCAAAAGACATGACTAAAAATTCATAATGCCCGTACCGAGTTCTGAAGGCAGTCTTTGGAATATCCTCAGTTCTAACCTTCAGCTGATGATATCCACGAAGATCGATCTTTGAAAAGAATTGTGCTCCTTACAACTGGTCAAACAGGTCATCAATGCGAGGCAACGGGTACCTATTTTTTATTGTGACATGATTTAACTCCCGATAATTTGTGACGCCCCCAAAATTAGGTATACATCACCCATCTTGGGTCGTCAGATACATAGTACAGAATACAAATACAACTTACTAATACAGCTGTCATGTACAATACGACAAAATATAAACTGTGAGTTTGAATACAAATATTATCTTCTAGAGAGTATTCATACTCAAAAGGAGTCATCATTACATTTATTAACACACCATTACATAGAATAGTGAGGACTACTAAATAATACTATCATTCGGACCATCACTCCGTTTCCCGACTTGCCCCAGCTACGTTCTCATTTCCTGAAGAGAACAGTGAAAGAAAGGGTGAGCACAACTAGCCCAGTAAGAAATATTATGACTAAGATAATGCAGAATAAATTATCATTAGCCTTCAACAATGTTAAACTGATAAAATATAATAGACATCAAGTTTAACTGTAGCAGAACAAGCAATCCATTAAAAGAGTCAAGTAGAAAATAAACTCTACTATCTTTTATGATTTAAAAGATTTTTCAACACTGTGATCGCTGGGACTCAGCTTAATAAAATAATCCACATCATCGAAACATCCCTGCACTACGGCCAAGGATATTCGTATATTCATTAATGGTCATGATCATGCCAACAACTGTCCATCAATGCACTACGGGCCAATGAGGAATTTTACCACATCAATTGTAACATTACGGTCATGATTATACCGAATAATCCCTGGTCATAATCATACCAAGTCCATCTATGCACTACAAGCCACAGATGACTTTCAACATTTTATAAACATTAGGATGATGACAATGATATAAGAATTCAATAAAACAAGTTCAAGAATTAATTTATCCAAGAATTAACAACGTCCAAATTGTCAACATGAAACGGCTTTGTGGAATAAAATTCAAGAATGATCAGGAGAATATTTTTATGAATAGATACTAGATGAAGCCCAAATATCAAGGATATTCCACTAATTTCATGGAGTATAGAAGTCAAAGTTTTAATCAGCTGAGTATAATAAAGAATGGAATAACAATAGAAATCACCATGCATGCGATAGACCACACAGACAGGTTATTCTTAACAGAATAATAATAATGGAACCAGGTCCGGCGTAAACGCACAGACAGGATATTCCGACAGAATAATAAATAATGGAACCAGGTCCGGTGTAAAACATACAGACAGGATGTTCCAACAGAATAATAACAAGACGGAACCAGGTCCGGTGTAAAACACACAGACAGGATGTTCCAACAGAATAATAATAAAAACGGAACCAGGTCCGGTGTAAAACACACAGACAGGATGTTCCAACAGAATAATAGAAGAATGTCACCAAGTATAGGGTAGACCGCGTATACAGGTTATTCCAACAGAATAATAAGAAATGGAATAACAACAGTTCTCTTCATGAATATAAAAGAAATAATATTCCCTACCTTAAAAGAACTAGATATTGGAAAAGTGATGTAGCAGAATACTTTTATTCTCTCTCTCTTATTCTCTCTATACTTTCTCTCTCTATAGCTTGAATGAATTCGTGAAAAATAATGAAGCCCTAGGCCTCTATTTATAGAAAAACTGAGGGTGGCTCTTGGTCTTAACGAAGGGTTAAATGACTCTTGGTCTTAACGAAGGGTCAAATGACTCTTGGTAATATTGAAGGGCCAACTACTATTGACGAAAGTAATTACTATTGACCAAGGTAAATACTATTGACGAAGGTAATTACTATTGACCAAGGTAAATATTATTGACCAAGGTAAATACTATTGACCAAGGTAAATACTATTGACGACGGTAATTACTATTGACGACGGTAATTACTATTGACGACGGTAATTACTATTGACGACGGTAATTACTATTGACAAAGAGACTCTTAGATGATGACATATGGCCCCCAATAAAATAACCAAACTTACCACAACGTCTCAATTATTGATTTAATAATATAACATATTATACAGATGATACTATGACAATAATTTAAGAGATATGATGCAGCAATTACTATAGCAATAATTGAGTATAGCTGAGTGACTTCTCACGTAAGCATTAATAATTAATACCGTGTGCTACAATGCAACCACGCGTATTACTGTACTTTTACTACCGGGTAGTTCAACAGTTTTAACGGTTTTAACGGTAACACCTCAGCCGTTATTTTTATAGAAAGATAATTATGTCGTTTTCTCAATCCGACAATAATTCCGTTGTGGGGTCCACCAATGATTGTGCCGTCGTACGAATATTCCACGACAAAAAGAATATTCCTCGACCAAACGAATATTTTATAACAACTTGCTTACTTTACAAAATTTATAAATATTACTCACAACTATAACATTATATCAAATTAACTCCATAATATTCAAAAATGATATTTATAGAAAATTCATCTTTATTTATAAAAGTTGGGGTCTTACAACCTCCCCTTCTTATGAAATTTCGCCCTCGAAATTAGGGTACGTACCTGGTATGTCGAAGAGGTAAGGATACCTTGATTTCATTTCAGATTCTAACTCTCAGGTCATTTCCTCAACATCGTGGTTTCTCCACAAAACTTTGACTTGAGGTATAACCTTGGAGCGTAGAATATGTTCCTTCTTATCCAAGATTTGAATAGGAACTTCTTCATACGTCAAATCCTCCGCTATTTCGTCCGGTTCTAACTCAATAATGTGGTTCGAGTCTTCCACATATTTGCGTAACATGGATATGTGGAAAACATTATGAACACGAGACATACTTGGCGGTAAAGCGAGTCTATAAGCCACAGTTCCTACTCGATCGAGGATTAAAAATGGACCGATGAATCGAGGATTTAGCTTTCCTCTCTTTCTAAATCTCGTAACTCCTTTCCATGGAGCAACACGTAAGAACACATGATCTCCTACATCAAATTCCACGTCCTTTCGATGAAGATCAGCATAACTCTTTTGTCGATCTTGTGAGGTTTTTATACGTTGTCGGATCGTTTGAATCTTTTTTGTAGTCATACGTACCAACTCCGGTCCCAACAACGTTGCTTCGCCCACCTCATCCCAGCATACTGGAGAACGACATTTTCTTCCATACAATGCTTCGAATGGAGCCATGCCAATACTTGCTTGATAACTGTTGTTGTAGAAAACTCCACCAATGGTAAGAACTTGTCCCAACTTCCCTTGAAGTCAAAGACACAGAGTCTTAATAGATCTTCAAGAGTTTGAATAGTCCTCTCTGATTGTCCGTCCGTCTGAGGATGATATGCTGAACTAAATCGTAACTCCGTGCCCATAGCTTTTTGTAAACTAACCCAAAATCGTGAAGTGAATCTTGGGTCTCGATCAGAAATTATGGATACTGGCATACCATGCAGTCTTACAATCTCGTTTATGTACATACGAGCAAGACGTTCAAGTGTATAAGTTTCTCGTATCGGTAAGAAATGAGCAGACTTGGTCAATCTATCAACAATGACCCAAATCGCATCAATACCTTGAGAAACCCTAGGAAGACCGGTAACGAAATCCATGGTAATGTGCTCCCACTTCCATTCTGGAATTTCAAGTGGTTGCAATGGACCTTTTGGTACTTGATGCTCCGCTTTGACTCGTTGACAAGTTAGACACCTTGAGATAAACAACGCTATCTCTCTCTTCATATTGCTCCACCAAAATGTATGACGAAGATCATGATACATTTTTGTACTTCCAGGATGGATTGCAAACGGTGTGTTGTGCGCCTCCATCATGATTTCATACTTTAAATCAGGGTTGTTAGGAACACAAAGTCTGGAGTTGACTCGAAGTATTCCTTCTTCATCGATTCTTGCTTCCGGCATAGCACCTTCTTGCACTTTCTTCCTCATACGCATCAGCTCCAGGTCTGTAGCTTGAGCAGCTTTAACTTTATCGATTAAAGTTGGTTCTACTCGTATATTCGCCATCATCACATGGGTCCCTGGAGTCTTTAACTCTATCTCCATCCTTTGCAAGTCACACAAAATGGGCCTTTGCGTTGTTAATATTGCACTTGTACCCGCATATGATCTTCTACTCAATGCGTCAGCTACCACGTTCGCTTTTCCAGGATGGTATTGAATGGTATGATCATAATCTTTCAACAGTTCAAGCCAACGTCGTTGTCGCATGTTGAGTTCCTTTTGAGTGAAGAAATATTTGAGGCTTTTATGATCCGTAAAGATCTCCACTTTCTCCCCATACAAGTAATGCCTCCAAATTTTAAGTGCAAAGACAACAGCTGCCAACTCTAGATCATGAGTAGGATAATTCCTCTCATATTCCTTGAGTTGTCTTGATGCATAGGCTATGACTTTTCCATGTTGCATGAGAACGCATCCCAACCCTTTGCTCGAAGCATCACTGTAGATGACAAATCCCTCCGAGCCAGATGGTATTGTTAGAACAGGTGCTGAAATGAGTCTCCTCTTGAGTTCTTGAAAACTCTGCTCACATTCTTCGCTCCAACCAAACTTTGTATCTTTCCGAGTCAGCTGAGTTAATGGAGTAGCGATTCGAGAAAATCCTTCCACGAATCTCCGATAATAACCAGCTAAACCAAGAAAGCTACGTACCTCGGTCACTGATTTAGGTTGCTCCCAGCTTTGAATAGCTTCAATCTTTGCCGGGTCAACCGATATTCCACGACTTGATACTACGTGCCCAAGGAATGCTACCTCCTCCAGCCAGAACTCGCATTTCTTCAACTTGGCATAAAGCTTGTATTCACGAAGCTTTTGGAGTACCAGCCTCAAGTGTTGCTCATGATCTTCACGGCTTTTGGAATAAATAAGGATGTCATCAATAAAGACGACCACAAAATGATCCAAATATTCCTTGAATACCCGGTTCATCATATCCATGAAGGCAGCAGGAGCATTAGTCAATCCAAAGGACATGACTAGGAATTCATAATGCCCGTACCGAGTTCTAAAAGCCGTCTTTGGAATATCCTCAGTTCTAACCTTCAGCTGATGATATCCAGAACGAAGATCGATCTTTGAAAAGAATTGTGCTCCTTGCAACTGGTCAAACAGGTCATCAATACGTGGTAATGGGTACCTGTTTTTGATGGTGACATGATTCAACTCCCGATAATCAATACAAAGTCGCATACTTCCATCTTTCTTCTTCACGAATAGAACAGGAGCACCCCAAGGAGAAGTACTAGGACGAATAAAGCCAATGTCTAACAATTCCTGCAGTTGTATCTTTAACTCCTGAAGTTCAATAGGAGCCATTCGATATGGGGCTTTGGAAATGGGTTTTGTACCGGGTTCAAGGTCGATACAAAATTCAATTTCACGCTCTGGGGGTAGGCCAGGAAGTTCTTCAGGGAATACGTCGGGGAATTTATTAACAATAGAAATATCATTCAAAACTGACGTATTTTTGTTTAGATCCGTGACATGAGCTAAGAAAGCTTGACATCCGTTTTTCAATAAACGAATAGCTTTATGGCTTGAGATGACAGCGATTGATTTTAATGGTTTGGTTGCTTGAATTCGCATAATAGGTCGATTAGGAATATGAAAGCTAACAACCTTACGAAAACAATCAATTTTTGCATGATGAGTAGTTAACCAATCAATCCCTAGAATCACGTCAAATGCAAGTATTTTTAATGAAATCAGATCGATAGGTAATGTGTGGGTACCAACTTGAACCAAACAAGACTTATAAACAGTGGAGGTAATGAAGGTTTCTCCCAACGGAGTTTCCACAGATAAGTCAAAGTCTAATTTCTCCGGAATCAAATTTAATCGATGAGCGCAAGTAGGAGAAATAAAAGAATGGGTTGAACCGGTATCAAATAAAGTATAAACTTCTTTAGAGTTTATAATAAGCTTACCCGTGATGACCTCATTCGGGTTCCTTGCTCTCTGGGAGTTCACAACAAACGCTCTCCCTTGCACAACCGGTTTTGACTTTTCTGGGACGGCTTTTGGTGCCTCCATCCTAGCTGAATTTGTCTTCGGTAAACGACAAAATCGGGCTAAATGACCTTCTCTTCCACAATTATAACATGCTTTGGACGGCATCGCGCAGTTTGGACTGATGTGTCCCTCCCCTCCGCATTTGAAACATATGATAGGTGGTCGTTCTCCTTCCTTAACGACAGGTGCTGGTGCTGACGTCTTTCCGTCATTGTTGAATCTCCTCTTCTTGAAATGTCCATTCTTATTGTTTTGGCCCTGATTACCACCGAAGTGGTTACCATTTCTGGCCTGTTGATTCCCTCCACGCTTGTTGTCACCGCTTCGATGACTGCTCTCACTGGTATTATCATTTTGCCGGCTGCTCTCTTTTGGTTGCGTTGTCTCGTTATCGCGCTCCACCAACTGAGCCCTATTTACAACATCTGAATACAAACACAGTTTATGAGAAACAAGATGTTGACGTATCTCCGGCTTCAAACCTCTTAAAAACATTCACGTCATTCTTTCTTCATTATCCACCAGGTGGGACGTAAACCGGGATAACTCCGCAAATTTTGCCTCGTACTGCGTCACGGTCATATTATTCTGCTCCAATTTGATGAACTCCACCTCCTTCATGTGAAGAATACTCTCGAGAAAGTATTTATCGTTAAACAGCTCTTGGAACTTCTCCCAGGATATCTTCAGTGCGGCAGGTTGAGTACGCTTTATCGATTCCCACCAGTAATCTGCCTCTCCTCGCAACATAAAGGCGGCAAAGGGAACCTTTTGCTCCTCGGAGTAACCCAAGACATCAAATATCTTGGTGATCTGCTTTATCCATGTTTCAGCTACAAGTGGTTTGGGTTCTCCCTTAAACTCCGGTGGTCCCAGCTCCTTAAACTGTTTAGCGGTGACCACCAGAGAGTTTCCAGTATTTCCACCTACGTTGTGTACAGAAGCCGCTTTCACCTGTTGTTGCATGAATTGCATAAAGCCTCTGAATATTTGATCATTCATCATTTGGTCAGTGTTGTTGTTTGCATGAGGATTGACACCTTCCTGATGCACATTATCTTGATTATTGATATGTGGTGAATCAACAGTCGCCTGTGCTCCATTGTTATTCTCAACATTCTCAGATGCCATTTTCAGATACTGCCACAAAATAAAAATTAATTGATATGTCATATATTATCCTTATATTATGACCGACCAATTAAATACCATGCAAATAAACTTAGGTATGTCATACTAGCGAAGGAATTCCCCGTCTCTCCCCTCCTAGTTCTATTCTCACATCTTAGCCAGGGATCATATCCCTAAGCTCTGATACCAACTGTGACGCCCCCAAAATTAGGTATACATCACCCATCTTGGGTCGTCAGATACATAGTACAGAATACAAATACAACTTACTAATACAGCTACCGTGTACAATACGACAAAACATAAACTGTGAGTTTGAATACAAATATTATCTTCTAGAGAGTATTCATACTCAAAAGGAGTCATCATTACATTTATTAACACACCATTACATAGAATAGTGAGGACTACTAAATAATACTATCATTCGGACCATCACTCCGTTCCCCGACTTGCCCCAGCTACGTTCTCATTTCCTGAAGAGAATAGTGAAAGAAAGGGTGAGCTCAACTAGCCCAGTAAGAAATATTATGACTAAGATAATGCAGAATAAATTATCATTAGCCTTCAACAATGTTAAACTGATAAAATATAATAGACATCAAGTTTAACTGTAGCAGAACAAGCAATCCATTAAAAGAGTCAAGTAGAAAATAAACTCTACTATCTTTTATGATTTAAAAGATTTTTCAACACTGTGATCGCTGGGACTCAGCTTAATAAAATAATCCACATCATCGAATCACCCCTGCACTATGGCCAAGGATATTCGTATATTCATTAATGGTCATGATCATGCCAATAACTGTCCATCAATGCACTACGGGCTAATGAGGAATTTTACCACATCAATTGTAACATTACGGTCATGATTATACCGAATAATCCCTGGTCATAATCATACCAAGTCCATCTATGCACTACAGGCCACAGATGACTTTCAACATTTTATAAACATGAGGATGATGACAATGATATAAGAATTCAATAAAACAAGTTCAAGAATTAATTTATCCAAGAATTAACAACGTCCAAATTGTCAACATGATACGGCTTTGTGGAGTAAAATTCAAGAATGATCAGGAGAATATTTTCATGAATAGATACTAGATGAAGCCCAAATATCAAGGATATTCCACTAATTTCATGGAGTATAGAAGTCAAAGTTTTGATCAGCTGAGTATAATAAAGAATGGAATAACAAAAGAAATCACCATGCATGCGATAGACCGCACAGACAGGTTATTCTTAACAGAATAATAATAATGGAACCAGGTCCGGCGTAAACGCACAGACAAGATATTCCGACAGAATAATAAATAATGGAACCAGGTCCGGTGTAAAACACACAGACAGGATGTTCCAACAGAATAATAACAAGACGGAACCAGGTCCGGTGTAAAACACACAGACAGGATGTTCCAACAGAATAATTATAAAAACGGAACCAGGTCCAGTGTAAAACACACAGACAGGATGTTCCAACAGAATAATAGAAGAATGTCACCAAGTATAGGGTAGACCGCGTATACAGGTTATTCCAACAGAATAATAAGAAATGGAATAACAACAGTTCTCTTCATGAATATAAAAGAAATAATATTCCCTACCTTAAAAGAACTGGATATTGGAAAAGTGATGTAGCAGAATACTTTTATTCTCTCTCTCTTATTCTCTCTATACTTTCTCTCTGTATAGCTTGAATGAATTCGTGAAAAATAATGAAGCCCTAGGCCTCTATTTATAGAAAAACTGAGGGTGGCTCTTGGTCTTAACGAAGGGTCAAATGACTCTTGGTCTTAACGAAGGGTCAAATGACTCTTGGTAATATTGAAGGGACAACTACTATTGACGAAAGTAATTACTATTGACCAAGGTAAATACTATTGACGAAGGTAATTACTATTGACCAAGGTAAATATTATTGACCAAGGTAAATACTATTGACCAAGGTAAATACTATTGACGACGGTAATTACTATTGACGACGGTAATTACTATTGACGACGGTAATTACTATTGACAACGGTAATTACTATTGACAAAAAGACTCTTAGATGATGACATATGGCCCCCCATAAAATAACCAAACTTACCACAACGTCTCAATTATTGATTTAATAATATAACATATTATACAGATGATACTATGACAATAATTTAAGAGATATGATGCAGCAATTACTATAGCAATAATTAAGTATAGCTGAGTGACTTCTCACGTAAGCATTAATAATCAATACCGTGTACTACTACGCAACCACGCGTATTACTGTACTTTTACTACCGGGTAGTTCAACAATTTTAACAATTTTAACGGTAACACCTCAGCCGTTATTTTTATAGAAAGATAATTCTGTCGTTTTCTCAATTCGACAATAATTCCGTTGTGGGGTCCACCAATGATTGTGCCGTCGTACGAATATTCCCCGACAAAAAGAATATTCCCCGACCAAATGAATATTTTATAACAACTTGCTTACTTTGCAAAATTTATAAATATTACCCACAACTATAACATTATATCAAATTAACTCCATAATATTCAAAAATGATATTTATAGAAAATTCATCTTTATTTATAAAAGTTGGGGTCTTACATAATTAATACAAAGTCGCATACTTCGATCTTTCTTCTTCACGAATAGAACAGGAGCACCCCAAGGTGACGTACTAGGTCGAATGAAACCGATGTCTAACAATTCGTGCAGTTGGGTTTTTAACTCCTGAAGTTCAATAGGAACCATTCGATATGGGGCTTTAGAGATGGGTTTTGTACCGGGTTCAAGGTCGATACCAAACTCGATTTCACGCTCCGGGGGTAGGCCAGGACGTTCTTCGGGGAATACGTCAAGAAAATTATTAACAATAGAAATATCATTCAAAACTGACGTATTTTTGTTTAGATCCGTGACATGAGCTAAGAAAGCTTGACATCCATTTTTCAATAAACGAATAACTTTATGGCTTGAGATGACAGTGATTGATTTTAATGGTTTAGTTGTTTGAATTCGCATAATAGGTTGGTTAAGAATATGAATGCTAACAACCTTACGAAAACAATCAATTTTTGCATGATGAGTAGTTAACCAATCAATCCCTAGAATTACGTCAAATACAAGTATTTTTTAAGAAATAAGATCGACAGGTAACGTGCGGTTACCGATTTGAATCAAACAAGACTTATAAAAAGTGGATGTAATAAAGGTTTCTCCTAACGGAGTTTCCACAGATAAGTCAAAGTCTAATTTCTCCGGAGTCAAATTTAAACGTTGATCGCAAGTAGGAGAAATAAAAGAATGAGTAGAACTGGTATCAAATAAGGTATAGACTTCGCTAGAGTTTATGATAAGCTTACCCGTGATGACCTCGTTCGGGTTCCTTACTTTCTAGGAGGTCACAACAAAAGCTCTCCCTTGAACTACTAGTTTTGACTTGTCTGGGACGGTATTTTGTGTCACCGTTCCAACTGGACTTGTCTTCGGTGCACGAAAAAATAGGGCTAGGTGACCTTCTCTTCCACAATTATAACATACTTTGGATGACATCGCGCAGTTTGGACTGATATGTCCCTCCCCTCCGCATTTGAAGTATATTATAGGTGGTCATTCTCCTTCTTTAACGACAGGTGCTTGTGCTGATGTCTTTCCATCATTGTTGAATCTCCTCTTCTTGAAATGTCCACTCTTATTGTCATGGCCATGATTACCACCGAAGTGATTACCATTTCTGGCATGTTGATTCCCTACACGTTTGTTGTCACCGCTTCGATGACTGTTACCACTGGTATTTTCATGTTGCCGACTGCTTTCTCTTGGTTGCATTGACTCGTTACAGCGCTCCAATAACTGAGCCCTATTTACAACATCTAAATACAAACAAAGTTTCTGAGAAATGAGGTATTGACGTATATCAGGTTTCAAACCTCTTAGAAATATTCGCGTCATTCGCTCCTCATTATTGACCAAATGGGATGCAAACCGGATGAGCCTCAGTTCTCACTTCACAGTTCCTCATTCTTCAGAGTTCATTCATACGTGAGATTTCTCAGTTCTCACTTCACAGTTCACACTTCAATCGCGGATGAGCCTCTTCGTTTACATAAAAATTAAGTTTATAGGCTCGAGGGGGTGAGATTTGAGAACTGATGACTGAATATTTAGTGATTTAATCTCAGAATCACTAAAGCCCTATTCCCAAAAAACGATTGATGAAGCTGAAGCGGTGAAGCCATGAAGATCGTGTAAATGCAAGTTGTGTAAGTCGGTTCTTACGTGTGTGTGTATATATATATATATATATATATATATATATATATATATATATATATTACTTCTATAGTTTTGTTATACCAAAAATCCCCAATCAAAAAATTAAAACCCTAATTTTTAGCTTTCAAGTTTCAATTCGATCTTATTCAATGGAACACTTTGATGCTTCAGGTATATACATTTCTTGTTTGTTCAGTATAGATCTATACTTTTTTGTTGATTGGTATGTTGGAATACACATATTTATCAGATAATGGACTTATGTTTTTAGTACTTGTCTAAGACCTTGCTATGATATTCTAGTGTTTTCATCATCTTTTACTCATGCCTAATCCTTCTATTAATAGTCTGTAACTTAAAATTGTCATGCTCCTGTTACTAATTTTGAAGTGGTATTAGTGTTCATGTCATGGTAGTTAGTTCTGCTAGTGTTACTGTGTTAGTACCAATAAAAGTTACAGAGCTCCAATTTTTGTTTTTATTATTACTCACTTTGCTTTTACAATTTTATACTCAATTTTTTCAAATTAATTTTAGGCTAAATTGGTATCCATCCACAAATCAGCTGTTACCTTACTTTGGATACTAGTTCAATTACTAGTCGTGTCCTTCTAGTGAGCTTGCTACTATATGGGTTAGTCTTCACTGCTGTGAAAATAAGTGAACAGATTACCCCTTTTTTCAGTTATTTAGAGCTTTTAACCATTCTTGAATCAGCTTTTAACCATTCACCAAATCGCCCCTTTTTCAGTCATTTAGAGCTTAACTTCGATTTGTATAGGGATATGAATTGACTATAAAAATCATAGACTCAATTAGACTGATAGTTGCATAATACATGAAGAATACTTTTTCTTCACAAATATTACTTTGATACCAATTGCCATGCTACTGTTATTTAGTTTAATGAACTTACAATTGTCATGCTCCTGTTACTGATTTTGTACTGTTATTTGATATTCATAGAGGATAATTGTTCTAACTGTTAAATTGTGAGTTGCCATTTCAATAAATATATTTAATAAAAAAAGAGGTGAGACAAGAAAGCAGACTGGTTGCTGGTTCAATCGACAGCTGTATTCCTGTTGTCAAAACACTTTTTATCTTGTGCAACTTACATTTTGTCACTACAGTTCTGGCATACCTTTGGTGAATGCTGAACTTAAATAAGTATATATATAGTTCTAGTTTTTACTGGATATTACAATATTATTTTTATGTGAGCAATTTTATTGTGCATGCATATGTTAAATCCTTTGTCTCTAATTCTGAATATCTGATAATTTTTTGTTTGTTTATTTGAGGTAACAATGAGATCATAAGTTTGATTGAAGACCCATCTGGACCATCTCAAGTGCCAAATACTCAAACTGAAAATCAGCCTCAACTTAATGGTGATTCTCAGCCTGAAAATGCTACTGAGGTTGAGGCTGAAACTGATCATGGAAGAAAAAGAAAAAAAAAAGACCTCAAAAGCATGGGATGAGTTTACTATTGTGACATTAAGAGATGGAACCAAAAAGGTTGAGTGCAAGCATTGCCACTCAAGGCTTGCTCTTCAGAATACGGGGTCTACGAGTCATTTGAATAGGCACATGAACGCCTGTTCTATTCGGTTGGCTTCAATTTCTGGTTCCGGAAAACCCAAGCAGCAGGTATTATCTTATCCTACTTTAGAAGTTGAAGGTAAAACTGGTAATTTGAATTTCTTCAAGTATGATAAAGAAAAAGTAAGGGAGCTTTTTGCTAAGATGATATGTGTGCATGAATACCCTTTTCGTATGATTGAGCATGAATTTTTCATACTATTTTTGAAAACTTTGAATCCAAGATTTGATCCCATTTCTAGGATGACAGTAAGGAATGACTGCATGAAGCTTTATGCTTTAGAGAAGAAAAAAATTAAGGCTCTGTTTGATGGTATTAGTAGAATAAGTTTGACATCTGATTTGTGGACTTCTAATCAAACTATTGGTTATATGTGCCTCACTGCTCATTTTTTGGATTCGGATTGGAACTTGCATAAAAGGGTTATTAATTTTTGTAGCATGGCACCTCCACACATTGGTCTTATGATTTCTGATTCTATTTTGCATTGTATAACTGAGTGGGGAATTGAAAATAAAATATCAACTGTGACTCTTGATAATGCATCTGCAAATGATTCAGCTGTAAGACATCTTAGGGATAATTTTACACTGAAAGGTGGCCTTTATTTTAGTGGTAAAATATTTCATGTTAGATGTTGTGCCCACATTCTTAACTTGATTGTGCAAGATGGTTTGGGGATTATCCAAAATGTTATTCAAAACGTTCGTGAGACTGTCAAGTACTTGAAAATGTCTCCATCTCGTCTTCATAAATTTGGTGAGATTGTGAAAAATTTACAATTACCATCTTCAAAAAGATTTATCTTAGATGCCCCCACTAGGTGGAACTCCATATATGCCATGTTAGAGTCTGCTTTGCAATTCAAGGATGTGTTCCCATTGTATATACACTTTATTTTTATTTTTTTATAACATCTGCAACTGCCCTTTTCATTTTTTAAGATGGGAAAAAATTGATAGAAGTACAAGAGAGGGGGGAAAGGGCTCAAGGAAGCCTTTCACTGAAAAGATTATCACTATAGCAACTCTATGACAATTTCACTGAAAAGATTTCCCTGTACAATGGGCACAATATGATTAATAGCTCCTAATAAAACTTTTTGACAAGGAGCTACACCTGGGCACAATACTCGTTACCTGTTCTTGACTGTTTTCTATAGTTTGTATTAACCAATTTTATTGGGATTTCTGTTGTTTCTTTTCTGTGTAGTCATCCTATGGATTTATTCACTACTTCGATCGTAGATCTGTTGCACTTGCTATATTGGCACTCAATGGAAGGCATTTGTAAGTAGAATTAGGGTACATCCTCTACAATTTCCTGGCTTGATTGTTGCCTTGTATCTTATTCTGTAAATGGCAGGTTTGGGCAGCCTCTTAAAGTTAATTGGGCAACTGCCAGTGGTCAGAGGGAGGATACATCAGGTAGGTCCTTGTTCTGTTTTGAGCATATGTTCTGTTTTGATGGGTGATTTAAGGATCATATAATATTTATGAAAGATGATTTGTCTATATCAAACATTATATTCCTTGAGCATTCTACTCATGTTTGGAATTGGGTTGTGTATCAGTGAGATGCATTCTACTCATATTTCATTTCTTTAGCAGCAGGACATAACGCAACTAATTTGATTCCAAATGGCCATGTTCATCCAGAAATGCAAGAGAGAACTGTGGAGCATTTGGAAAGGTCACATGTGAAAAATGACTTGCGCTTGTGTAGTTATCATTGTTGCTGCGATCTTCCTCCTAATGCAGGTATGTACTTTTTAACTAGCATTACTTTTGTTTTGTCTGGAAACTATTTTTCCTAGTGCTACTGCTCTTTTCAAGTATAACTTCCTGAACTAGTCAATCTGTCTCGTCAAACACTTGCATATGCTATGACTTGATCTTTCCTATCTGTATTTTTATGATCAGTATGAGCCAAGCTCAACAAAGGCTTAGACTTGGACAAAGACATGCCCAATCTGAACAGTAACAAGATTTAGTGTAGCAAAGTTGAGCTTGTACAGTCCAAGAATCGGCTCATTATCAGTTATAGTTGCATCCATACTTTTATACAAACACACAATTGCTTTTATGTTCTAACATTCAAGTAGTTGTCTAATGGCTTGAGCAGGTTGACTACAACAGGCGTAAGCTCATTGCTCCCAACCATACTTGTACACACATGCTAAACTTTGCTCTCAGGGTAATGTCAATTGATATTATTCTGCACTTGTACACTTTCATTTCATTCTTCTATTTCTTTTATTTTTGTTTTTCATTTTTTGGCTTGAATATTTAAATATTTGTGCAGGAAGTACTTGGTAATCATGTTGACCAGAAAGGATCTATTGTTCTTCCTAAAAAATTGAGATTCGATTTTTCTCATGGTATGCTTAATCATAATTTTAGTTTTGTTTCTCATAGTAAAGCTTAATCATACTATTAAGCTCCTGTTGCAACTGCTTTTATCTAAATGATTAAGATATTTACAGGCAAGCCTGTAAAGCTAGAGGAACTGAGAAAGATTGAATACATTATGAATGAGTAAATTAAAGCTGAACGTTAGTGATATGTTTTTGTAAGACCCCGAATTTTATGAAATAAAAGTATTCAATTTTTCTTATAATTACTATTCAGTAAATGGTTAAATTGATAAAAGTTTAAAGTTATGAGTGAAATATGAAATTTTTTTCAAAATAAGCAAGTGGTTATAAAATAATCATTTTTGTCGGGGAATATTCGTTTGGTCGTGGAATATTCTTTCTGTCGGGGAATATCCGTACGACGGCGCAGCCATTTGTGGGCCCCATAACAGAATAACTGTCGGATGAATATAACGACAAAAAAATTGAGTTTTTATAATTAACGGCGTAGTTGTTACCGTTAACACTGTTGGAATACCCGGTGGTTAAAATACAGTAATACGCGTTATTGCACAGTAGCACACGGTATTGCATAGTATTTTTGAAATTATTGATTCTTACGTAAGAAGGCACTACTCAATAATTGTTACAGTAGTTACTGTTCAATATTTTATTGATTCAATAATTGTTGCGTTGATATTTTATATTATTGTTGTTTCAATAATTGTTGCTGCACAGTATTTTCTCTTATCAGATCAATAATTCATATTATTTGAATAATATTATTAGATAACATTATTGGCAATGTCTAGAAAGTTCTGTCTAAGGAGAGGTTTGGTCATCTAATTGCGCGCCAGTAAGGAGAAATTCTTATTGGAAAGCCCCCTCTTTCCTGGGAACGGCCTGGTTGTCATAAATGTGATTCTGTAATATTATTTGTGAATAATTAATTATTGATTCATATGATAAGGAAATATTTATTTTATGTGGATATAAATGAGGGATATATTTTTGTGGTTAAAAATGAAGGAGTTAATGTTGAGATTTTTATCCGTATTTTTGTCGGAATGGAGGTATTAAAAATCAGGGTTTTTGAGATATTTTGCGGGGGTTGTAATTTTTAATCCGACCGTTGGATCGTGGTAATTTTTGGATATGTTATACATATATAAGTTTAGTATATGTCTATAAATTTTGAACCGTTAAAAATGAACGTATGATTTATTATGAATTTTACAAGATGACTGGTTCAGAAATTGTTGAATTTTCGGAGTTTATCATTTTGGTGGAAAATTCTAGAATTGGTGGGCCCCACTTGTGGTTGGTGAAGAAATGTGCTGAATTATATTTCAAATGTGGTGGGTGGGAATAGTAGCAGGTAAAGCCATCAGGTTGCAGGTCAAACCTACCAAAATTTTCCTATAAATAGAGGGCTAAGTTAGAATTGAAAATCACACCAGAAACATAAGCTTTCTCTCTTTCTCTCTCTATATTATGAAGCATATTTTGTGAGTATTTAGATACTTTGAGAGTTGCTATTCAGTCCAAGTTTCCTTCGGCTTTGCATACCGATCAGAAGTACTGCTCTTTTGAGGTAAGGGATTGTAAGGGATATTATTCTTTTGTATTCATGAAGAGAACTTCTGTTATTCTATTTCTTTATTATTCTGTTGGAATAACCTGTCTGTGCGGTCTATCGCATGCATGGTGATTTCTTTTGTTATTCCATTCTTTATTATACTCAATTGGTTAAGTTTTGACTTCTGTACTCCATGAAATTTGTGGAATATCCTTGACATTTGCGCTTCATCTAGTATCTGTTCATGAAAATATTCTCCTGATCATTCTTGAATTTTACTCCACAAAGTAGTATCATGTTGACAATTTGGACTTTGTTAATTCTTGGATAAATTAATTCTTGAACTTGTTTTATTGAATTCTTATATCATTGTCATCATCCTCATGTTTATATTCTGTTGAAAGTCATCTGTGGCCTGTAGTGCATAGATGGACTTGGTGTGATTATGACCAGGGATTATTCGGTATAATCATGACCGTAATGTTACAAATGATGTGGTAAAAGTTCTCATTGGCCCGTAGTGCATTGATGGACAGTTGTTGGCATGATCATGACCATTGATGAATACACAAATATCCTTGGCCCGTAGTGCATGGAATTTGTGGTCGTGATCCTAACGAATATCCTTGGCCGTAGTGCAGGGATGATGTGAATTATTTATTAAGCTGAGTCTCAGCGATAAAAGTGATGAAAAACTTTTTAAATCATAAAAGATAGTAGAGTTTATTTTCTACTTGACTATTTTAATGGATTGCTTGTTCCGCTGCAGTTAAACTTGATGTCTATTATATTTTATCAGTTTAACATTGTTGAAGACTAATGATAATTTATTCTGCATTATCTTAGTCATAATATTTCTTACTGGGCTAGTTGAGCTCACCCTTTCTTTGACTGTTCTCTTCAGGAGATGAGAACGTAGCTGGGGCAAGTCGGGGAACGGAGTGATGGTCCGAATGATAGTATTAGTTAGTAGTCCTCACTATTCTATGAAATAGTGTGTTAATAAATGTAATGAGAACTCCTTTTGAGTATGAATACTCTCTAGAAGATAATATTTGTATTCAAACTCACAGTTTATGTTTTGTCGTATTGTACACGACAGTTGTATTAGTAAGTTGTATTTGATTTCTGTACTTTGTATCTGACGACCCAAGATGGGTGATGTATACCTAATTTTGGGGGCGTCACAGTTGGTATCAAAGCTTAGGGATATGATCCCTGGCTAAGATATGAGAATAGAACTAGGAGGGGAGTGACGGGGAATTTCTTCGCTAGTATGACCTACCTAAGTTTATTTGGTATTTAATTGGTCTGTCAAAATATAGGAATAATATGTTACATGTCGATTAACCTTTGTTTTGTGGCAGTATTTGCAAATGGCATCCGAAAATATTGAGATAAGCAATGAAGCACATAAGAACGAGGAGACACCTATAATCACCAACCAGGTTAATGTGATTAGAGATATCCATGTGGTGATTGGGGAATTAAAAGTTGCACTCAAGCTAGTCGCAAAGGTAGCAACTGAGAGTGAGGAAGAAGAGGAACTTGAGGTTGATTTATTAGGAGAACTTATTGATCAAAATGTAGAATTACAAAATCGTATTCATGAGTTAGAAGAGCAGGCTGAAGAAAGACAGGCAGTCATAGAACAAAGGGATGCAATAATTCAAAATTGTATTACCCGATGTGCGATGGTTGAACAGAAGCACTCTTTGGCAGAGTATATGATATTAAAGCTAGAATTTGAGAATTCAAATGTCAAGGAGCAGCTGAAAGAAGAAATAACTGAACGAGTGAGAATGAAAGATGCATGGGTAAAAGTCGCACGACGCGTTGATATTGTGGAAAGAGAAGTCCGATCCAAGAAAGCTAAAATAGATGATATGTAATTTTTTCAACAGCAATTGGGAAAATCCAACATCGAGTTTTGAATTACCCTAACGAGGAATCGAACGAAGTTATCATGGGTTAGTTAATTATAAATTCTTGTGAAGTCTATACCTTATTAGATACCGGTTCTACCCATTCTTTTATCTCTCTTGCTTGCGCTCAATGGTTAAATTTGACTCTAGAGAGATTAGACTTTGACTTATCGATTGAAACTTCGTTAGTAGAAACCTTCATTTCATGTGTTATCCAAGTCTTGGATGAGAGTCACAGTTTTTAAATGATATTTTTATTGTTAATAAATCTCCTGACGTATTCTCGAAGGACTTCTTAGCCTACCCCTAGAGCGTGAAATCGAATTTTGTATTGACCCCAGTACAAAACCTATTTCTTAAACCCTCAAATATTTCTTCAACTAAAGCGAACGTAACATGCGCCAAAGACGTTGGCTCGAGCTGTTGAAGATTACGATCGTAACATGCAATATCATCGTGGAAGTGCGAACGTGGTAGCTGACGCATTGAGTAGAAGATCGTATGCTGTTACAAGTGTGAATATACGAATCCACGTGAAGATAACGAATATATGATTAGAATCGATTTTAATCGATAAAGTTAAAGCCGCTCAAACTACATACTCAGAGCTGATAAATGTGAAGAAGAAGGTTCAAGAGGGCGTTATTCTAAAAGCAAGAATCGACGAAGAGAGGAAATCTCAACTCTCGATTTAATTGGCCCATTTGAAATCCTCGATGAAGTAGGAACTGTGGCTTATAAACTCGTTTTACCGCCAAGTATGTTGCGTGTTCAGAACGTTTTTTTTTTACATAAAAATGTGGACGACCCGAACCATATTATTAATTTAGAACCGGACGAGATAACAGAAGATTTAACGTATGAGGAGATACGTGTTAACATCTTGGATAAGAAGGATCATATTCAACGCTCAAAGGTTATACCTGAAGAGTTCGAAGTTAAGATATCCTCACCTGTTCGGCATACCAGGCACGTACGTAAATTTCGGGGACGAAATTTCATAAGGAGGGGAGATTGTAAGACCCCGAATTTTATGAAATAAAAGTATTCAATTTTTCTTATAATTACTATTCAGTAAATGGTTAAATTGATAAAAGTTTAAAGTTATGAGTGAAATATGAAATTTTTTTCAAAATAAGCAAGTGGTTATAAAATAATCATTTTTGTCGGGGAATATTCGTTTGGTCGTGGAATATTCTTTCTGTCGGGGAATATCCGTACGACGGCGCAGCCATTTGTGGGCCCCATAACAGAATAACTGTCGGATGAAGATAACGACAAAAAAATTGAGTTTTTATAATTAACGGCGTAGTTGTTACCGTTAACACTGTTGGAATACCCGGTGGTTAAAATACAGTAATACGCGTTATTGCACAGTAGCACACGGTATTGCATAGTATTTTTGAAATTATTAATTCTTACGTAAGAAGGCACTACTCAATAATTGTTACAGTAGTTACTGTTCAATATTTTATTGATTCAATAATTGTTGCGTTGATATTTTATATTATTGTTGTTTCAATAATTGTTGCTGCACAGTATTTTCTCTTATCAGATCAATAATTCATATTATTTGAATAATATTATTAGATAACATTATTGGCAATGTCTAGAAAGTTCTGTCTAAGGAGAGGTTTGGTCATCTAATTGCGCGCCAGTAAGGAGAAATTCTTATTGGAAAGCCCCCTCTTTCCTGGGAACGGCCTGGTTGTCATAAATGTGATTCTGTAATATTATTTGTGAATAATTAATTATTGATTCATATGATAAGGAAATATTTATTTTATGTGGATATAAATGAGGGATATATTTTTGTGGTTAAAAATGAAGGAGTTAATGTTGAGATTTTTATCCGTATTTTTGTCGGAATGGAGGTATTAAAAATCAGGGTTTTTGAGATATTTTGCGGGGGTTGTAATTTTTAATCCGACCGTTGGATCGTGGTAATTTTTGGATATGTTATACATATATAAGTTTAGTATATGTCTATAAATTTTGAACCGTTAAAAATGAACGTATGATTTATTATGAATTTTACAAGATGACTGGTTCAGAAATTGTTAAATTTTCGGAGTTTATCATTTTGGTGGAAAATTCTAGAATTGGTGGGCCCCACTTGTGGTTGGTGAAGAAATGTGCTGAATTATATTTCAAATGTGGTGGGTGGGAATAGTAGCAGGTAAAGCCATCAGGTTGCAGGTCAAACCTACCAAAATTTTCCTATAAATAGAGGGCTAAGTTAGAATTGAAAATCACACCAGAAACATAAGCTTTCTCTCTTTCTCTCTCTATATTATGAAGCATATTTTGTGAGTATTTAGATACTTTGAGAGTTGCTATTCAGTCCAAGTTTCCTTCGGCTTTGCATACCGATCAGAAGTACTGCTCTTTTGAGGTAAGGGATTGTAAGGGATATTATTCTTTTGTATTCATGAAGAGAACTTCTGTTATTCTATTTCTTTATTATTCTGTTGGAATAACCTGTCTGTGCGGTCTATCGCATGCATGGTGATTTCTTTTGTTATTCCATTCTTTATTATACTCAATTGGTTAAGTTTTGACTTCTGTACTCCATGAAATTTGTGGAATATCCTTGACATTTGCGCTTCATCTAGTATCTGTTCATGAAAATATTCTCCTGATCATTCTTGAATTTTACTCCACAAAGTAGTATCATGTTGACAATTTGGACTTTGTTAATTCTTGGATAAATTAATTCTTGAACTTGTTTTATTGAATTCTTATATCATTGTCATCATCCTCATGTTTATATTCTGTTGAAAGTCATCTGTGGCCTGTAGTGCATAGATGGACTTGGTGTGATTATGACCAGGGATTATTCGGTATAATCATGACCGTAATGTTACAAATGATGTGGTAAAAGTTCTCATTGGCCCGTAGTGCATTGATGGACAGTTGTTGGCATGATCATGACCATTGATGAATACACAAATATCCTTGGCCCGTAGTGCATGGAATTTGTGGTCGTGATCCTAACGAATATCCTTGGCCGTAGTGCAGGGATGATGTGAATTATTTATTAAGCTGAGTCTCAGCGATAAAAGTGATGAAAAACTTTTTAAATCATAAAAGATAGTAGAGTTTATTTTCTACTTGACTATTTTAATGGATTGCTTGTTCCGCTGCAGTTAAACTTGATGTCTATTATATTTTATCAGTTTAACATTGTTGAAGACTAATGATAATTTATTCTGCATTATCTTAGTCATAATATTTCTTACTGGGCTAGTTGAGCTCACCCTTTCTTTGACTGTTCTCTTCAGGAGATGAGAACGTAGCTGGGGCAAGTCGGGGAACGGAGTGATGGTCCGAATGATAGTATTAGTTAGTAGTCCTCACTATTCTATGAAATAGTGTGTTAATAAATGTAATGAGAACTCCTTTTGAGTATGAATACTCTCTAGAAGATAATATTTGTATTCAAACTCACAGTTTATGTTTTGTCGTATTGTACACGACAGTTGTATTAGTAAGTTGTATTTGATTTCTGTACTTTGTATCTGACGACCCAAGATGGGTGATGTATACCTAATTTTGGGGGCGTCACAGTTTTTTTCTGACTTGAATATGTACTTTTCCTTATTTTCTTGTGTAGGAAAATGGCTTAGCAGTAAACAAATACATTCAAGTATGGTGATGTGTATGTAAGAGATTGGATAAATGTAATGATGTTACTAGAAAAGTAGAAATTGTATCATAGAATAATTAATATTGTAAATTCATTATTGAAATATTTGTAACACATGTATTTTTATATATAAATGAAATTGAAGTTTTTTTATGTTTTCACTTTATGTCTCATTTTGGTGTAATCCATCTCAGACTCGAACTCGAAAAGAATGACTCACGAATTACTCGTTGTGAAAATGAGTCGAGTAACTCCGAGTCGAGTAGTATTCGAGTAATTTACGAATCGAACTTGAGCAGCCTTAGAAATTATAAGTTCGAATCCAAATCGAACCTGAACACAAATTTTTTGATCCGAGTCGAACTTGAGCATTATGGGGTTCGGATCAAGTCGGGCTCATTAGTTTTATCTATTCAAAAAATTCGAACTCGGGAATTTAATTGAAGAGCACTTAAGGAGCACCGAGCTCGTTCCACTATGGACCCATAACAGCTAGACTACCCAAGTTGCATAATTGTAGACTTGCTCGAATTGTATCGCAGACTTGAGCTAAAACTGCAGCCAAGCCGAGTACTGAAAGCTCGGTTCTTTACGTTTCACGTTTATTAAATAAACTCCAAATGATCTTTGTTCACTCTATATTTGATCGAATTTATGCGGGACGAATGATCTGAATCCATTTGAAAATTTGGGAACCAACAAAACCCTAGAAATTGAAGAAGAAGATGATGATGTCAGGTGATAGGCACGCTTCTTCCACTTCCATAACTCCTGAAGAAAGCAATATGTAAGCTCTCTGTCTATATACACTCTTTATTCTCCGTATATGTATGCAATTATATGTTCGAATGTATAATTCATATGCTCAATTGTCCTCAAGATACTTCGTATTTGTTCAGTATTAGTCTTGTTCCATTGCCGTTTTTCTGTAATTCAATCATTTTTTCCGGGTTCTAGCTTGTGTATTTTCAGTTTTGCGAACCAGTAGCTGAAATATAGGTATGAATACATCTTTACTGCATATACCCTATTAGTAATTGCTAGAATTTAAGAACGAATAAAATTGCAATCACACAAATATTATAAGAAAGACGAAAAAAATAAGAATACACGATATACCCAAGTTCACCAATTTTGGTTAGTCCTGCTTGTCATGAATACAACATGAGCGAGCCCCCGACTGGGTAGTCATAGTGACCATTCGTCGAACCCGCAGAAGTATGAGTCAATCCCAACAGTAATATGACAGTGATAAACTGTGGTATTGCTGTGACATATTTGATTTAATCCAAATACTTTGACGTAGATTGGCTAAACTTACTGTTAAAAGTGATACTACATAATTGGGAAAAGTAATTTTTATGCAACTTTTTGAGCATATCTTCATTTGAAATATAGAATGTTAAGAGTGAATTTTTGGTAACAAAAATGGAAGAGTAAAGTACGACATCAGTTTTTCTCCTTAGCAATAAAGAGAATATGTATAAAATGAGGGGGTAATGTTAGTGTTTGTCACACCAATTCAGAGTGCTAAGAGGGGCTGAAAGCTGACCAAATTGCTTGATCTTGAAATTTGAAGGATTACAATTGTAACTAAAAAGCCATATGAACTTGCAATCTTCCTTTGCAACTTTTTTTGTGGAAAAATCGAAATCCCATCTAATACGTGATTAGCACAAATTCTTGTAATGTCACGGTGTCACCGATTTATTGAGGTCCATATTTTTTCCTTCTTGCTATGTTTTCAATAGTAACTCGTAAACTCTATCTAATTGTGGTTGAGAAGTGGCATTCTCCACTTCCACAGCTCAATTATGTAACATGGGGTTTAAAAAGGTATATGTTCTCTAAAGATGGAATTCTTTGTCTACATCAAGCCAGTTATGTTTCTTAGCATCAGATAGTAATTTCTTCTCTGATGGGTCCACTTGAATTAGGGCTTAGGTCTCTAATGTTGATCAAACACTTCCACAGGTTCCTTGATATACTGCACGAGGCACCTTTATTTGGTCATCGGAAGCCTACTAGCATCGTTGGGAGTATATTCTACTGCCTTTTATTGGCAAGTACATTTTCTTCATTCTTGTGGGCCTTTCCCTGGTTTCTTAAGATAAGTTATGATTTCTATTTTTTTACTATGCTTATTTGCCAGTAAACTTGTTTTCTTCAATTCTAGGCAGGTTATGCTACTTTGGCTGTGGGTGCTCCATGGATTTTTCATCGTATACAAGAGTTTATTTTACCATTGCTTTGCAGTTGTGATGTTGCACTTTTGATTGTCACAGGTGCTCTTTCAAGCTTTTACATTTTTATGGATTTTATGTTTTAATCTTTGGGTTGTTTGCTTATATGTTAAGTTTATCTCTCAAGTTAAATTATGTACTATTATCTGTACTATAATAGTCATCATCCTAGCACAAAAAAAATTTGATTAATTTTCTTCTGTTTAGAAATTCTGTTTTTCACTAGTCAGTTGTTTCACTATATTTGCAGGAATCTTTCAGCAATATCTGGTTTACCAAGTCCAGAAAATAAGATTACAGGTTTAACATTTTATTATTTCTTATCGACTTTGCAGTTATTGTTCATTTGCTTGCTTATTTTTATTTTACAAAGAATATCTGTGTACACTTCACTTTCTAACTCTGGCATCCTATTACAAAGTAAATACCTGTATTTATTTGATGTATATGAGAAGTCTGCCACGTTTAAAACTTGAGCACCTGAGAGTTTCATTTTTACAAGTATTTCATGGTAGGTGTCAATAATGGGTAGATAGCTTGCTTGGTCTTTTTGGTTCTAGAATACTTGAAATCGGCTTATGGAGTTCACACAATGATAATTATGCACTGTGCTTTTAATGTGATGTTTTTATAGCCTGAATTTGATTCAGTTTGTTATCAACAAGGAAGGTTAATAAAACTTTGGCTTTTAGAGTTTTGTTTTTGGGACATCTTCGTACTTGATTCAATCCGGGACCTTCTCAGTATGTCATCTGCCTTATTAGGAACCCCTATAAGCCAGTTGATCTTAGGGGTTGTTTGATAAAATTGAATGATAAAATTTTGAATGTTTAAGTAATCTAAATGAGCTGAATGAAGTAGAATTCTGAATAAAAAAAATTGTTTGATAATTGATGTCTGAAACATCTGAATATTTTTTTAATATTATTTTACCCTTCTAAACTATGCTGAAAAAGTATATTAGTATGAACGTACTAAAAAATAAGTTTACCACAATATTAATATATAAATACTCTCTTCGTTGCTAAATATAAAATTTATTTTTGAATTTTTTGAAATATCTGAATAAGTGTATTTTCTGTTTTAACCTTCTGAATGGTTTAAAATAAATTTATTCTATAATTATGAATGTATGATCTTATCTAAAAACAGTTGCATAAACTACTGAGCAATCATTAATATATATATATATATATACACAACACTGCCTGATCAAAAACGGACCAAAATTTTTATTTTATTTTTTGCTTTTTTTTTTAAAACTAAAAAAAAATTTAATATTTTATGGAACTGAAATTTTTTCATAATACAGTGTTTTGGATACCTATACCAAAAAATGGTGGTACAGTCTGCACAGACTGTACCACCATATTTTGTTATATGTACCCAAATCACACCCAAAACACTGTATTATGAAAAAATTTCAATTCCATAATTTTTTATTTATTCATTTTTAGTTGTTTTAAAAAAAAAAGCAAAAAAAAAAAAATCCGGATTTTGGTCCGGTCCGGGAGTCCGGACCTGATCCGGACTCTATATATATATATATATAACAAAAAATTAAAAATTAAAAATATAATATGAATTAGTATTTGGATGGTGAGTAAATGGGAACTCCACTAATTGCCAAATAATATTAATTATATACATAAAGGTAGATGAGTAGACAACACTCTTTGACAAGAAGTCCATTCTCATCCGATGATATATATATATATATGTATATATATAGATGAATAAATTTGTTATGAATTGGTAAAATTCTTCATCTTTAATTGTCTCGTTGTTCTTGAGAGCTCAAGTAATTAGTCTTCTTCTGTTTTTCTCTCTCTTCCATCGCCTCCATGTCTCGCCTCTCCACCTCCACTTTTTGTTGTCAATCAAATTCTTCATCCGTATTCTTTGTTGAGATCGCCACATGAAGGTATCAGTTGTTGAAAGGTTATTAAAACTAATTTTGTGTATTGTGGAAGGGTATTAAAGTTAAAAAGATAAGGCGCTGGTCAGATCAATCCAGACTGATTAAGAACTTCACTTTTCTTTATCAAACAGTCTTAATGGCTTATTTGGTCAGCTCTAAGTTCATTCAGACCCATACAGACCTTATCTAATAGCCCCTTAAACTGCTTACCCACCCCCATCCCAACCCACCCACCCACCCACCCACCCAAAAAAAAAGAAAAAAATTGAAGTATGTTGTTTTATGGGACGAAGGGAGTACTTTATTGCCAAACCCATTTGTGGCCTTCTATACAACCTTTTGTACCTCAAATCCGACTTTCGTTATTTTAGATTGATTAATTTATAATCATGACATTTGCACTGATTTGTAGGGTTACTATATATTCAGCCAGAAGTTGAAGCATATAGTTCGCCTACCATTTGCGTCAACTTCTTATGGTATGTAAGAATATCGTTCTTCCTTTGTATCCATATGAATTGTTTGCAGTTGTTGATCTAATCATACTACAAATCTACAATTATTTCTGGAGCAAAAAGATACTTTAGTTTTATGGATAAAATATTCAGTTGTGTACTGTAAATTAAACAAGCTTTATAGAGTAGTTCCCTCGTGTTTCTTAGATTACCAACATGACAAAACTCTCACCTTGGCTTTCTATGATTGGGTTATATATATATATATATATATATATATATATATATATATATATATGTATGTATATATAGGGTCAGGATCATGTCCGGACTGTAACTGTACAGACCTGTTTTGTTATATGTATCCAAATCACACCCAAAACACTGTATTATGAAAAAATTCCAGTTCCATAAAATATTAAACTTTTTTTTTAGTTGTTTTAAAAGAAAAGGTCCGGATTTTACTCCCGTACGGGAGTCCGGACCTGATCAGTTTTGTATATAAATAGATATAAATATATATATATATATATTGATAAATGAAGAAATATTGGATGAAAAGAGATAGTACAATCATAATGGAACAGTAGTTCACCCATCACAAAAGAAGAGGAAAAAAAAAATCAGAAGAGGGCAGTTCTCCAAGGCCTACAAAGATTAGAAACATAAATTACCCTAAATCCACCCATGGCGGAAACTCATAAAGAAGCAAAGAAAAATATCTTATCTTGCAACAAAGCAAAAGATAAATATATAATCTCTCTAAAACGGTTGAAATGACACTGAAGCTTGTTATTTAATGGTGAAAACTGGAGTTAAATGGTAATCCAGCCCGTAAAAGGTTGTGAAAAAATTATTATATTCTCCATAATATTATGCTTATGTATATATTCTCTCTAATTTTCAAATATGTTTATGATATTCTTTCTTCTTTCTAGTAGTACCAATTTCAACCAAGTTGGTTTTATGCCAGGAACTGCTGCAATGTTACTTGTCATGGTTTGGAAACCACATATCGGTATTCTTTCCATCCCTATGTTGCTCAGGTAATTGCTGAGCATGTAATTATTTGGATTATTGGGTTATGGAATTCCTAAGGATGGGGCTCTATGCCCTTGATATTTACTTTATAGTATTGTATTCAAGATCATCTTTGTTGCGTTCATGTGTATTCAAATTTTTGTTTATTGTTTCCTGATGTCCTGATGTAATATGATGCAAGACAAACTATTCTGGTGGTCTTATAAACGATATTTAATATTGTATGATGCATGTGTGAATAACTAAGGCACATTATAGATCATTAGATATAGATAAATGTAGAATATGATCATCATTCTTGAAAATTGGGAATTAGAAGTACAATGTTTAGGTTTTTAACTTCTTTTATCATATATAATTTTAAAATTCTCTGATGCACTGTGATATTACATTTGTTTTTAAATATGTTCTTCCTTTTACATCAACGATACAATTCAGGTTAAGGCAACAGAAGTAACTTGTACTTTTATAATGTTGCTATATTGCTTGCAACATTAGATTCATGCAGATGGTTCATTTAGTTGCATTTGTTATGGATTTGTGTGACACTTACAAAAAGCATGGGTTAGTTTTTGTCATTTTCTTTTTATTCTCTTATAATATTTTGAGTACATCTGTGCAGTCAGACTTTGTAGTTTTTTAAAGTCGCATAGTAAATGATACCCCGAGGCCAAGAGTTGTAACTATTTATAGCACATTCCATCGTGCCTCTAGGACTAGCAAGTAGTACTAAATAATCATTTCTTCTTCTTCATTTTTTTAAAGCCTTGGGTTGATATTAGACTTAATTTTCATTTGTTTTTAAAGTTGTTCCTCCTTTCAAATGAATTCATGTAAGGCAGTGATGGAGGAAGACAGGCAGCATGAAGACACGTGTACTTCTATACTACTTTTTAACTGCTGTTATATGGATTGCAATATTAGGGTCGTGCAGATTGTGCATTTTGTTGCAGTTGTAGTGGATGCTTGTGACACTTCTTATACTTTGAAATAAAAGGGAATATGGCTAACAAGTAACAATATACATATTTAATCATAATGTGTTATCATTAATGCATTAACTGCTAGTTTTTTTTTCAGTACTTCAGTTATTAATTCCTCTAAAATCTTAAGCTTTAGAGAATGGGCTTTGACAGTCCGCATAGGATCCCCAACTCGCACGTGGAGTTGTGGAGAGATAAATCACTGTCATCATAATGCGCAAAGAATCATGAATGCACAAAGAATCATGAATGCAATTGCACTAACATCATAACAAGGGAAAGCAAATGCAAATGGGAAGACCATGTAAAACGAAGAGGTCTAATATTATAAGTCAAAATTGCCGAAAAAAAAAAAGTTTTTGGAGAGTCAACCCAATAATGTATATCATGTTTATTTCATTGGATTGGATGAATAGTTTTTCAATATCTTTGTTGCCTTGTTCGACCTGGCATTGCTATGGTGCATATTGATATTGAAGGATAGACAACTAACATCCAAGCTTATCCATTGGCATTTTCGGAGTTGCATTTGTCTTTTTGGATTTAGTGAAGGTGGATAGATGATTTTTGGCTTATCTTTCTACAATGTTTAATTTCTTCTTGCTAGGTATTAATGTATTATAAATTTGAAATTAAGTGACTCCGTATTTTCTACATTGAGTAGATCATGATTGATCTTCATTTTTGCTTTTGCTGAGACTCCTTGCTCTCATGTCAACTTTGCAGGATCATTATGCTTATTGAAGTAATCTGTGCTGGCTTTTTTATGAGTGTCTACATCTGTGAGTAAACATGTCTACCTTGGTAAAAAGAAGTGTTTCATTGTGCAATGTGTTGTTATGAATGACTTAAGATTATTTATAAAATGTGGTGGTCTCCTTCTATTCAGTATATGTTTGTGCATGTTAGATGTGAGCGTAGGCAGGGTTTAGAAAAGAGAGCAGAAAGTTGTTACACATAATTTGAGGCCTCTAACAGGATTTCTAATGCCTGTCCTTCAGCTGGTTTTGCCTTGACCCTTGGAGAGGTTGGAACTAGAAGCTTACAAGGTAGAGAGCCAAGTCAACCTATGGAGAAGGAAAGGAAAAGGAGGCAACAAGAATGGAATGCTTTTGAAGGTCAGGGCAGATATTTTATGGCGGTTAGGTGCTTTGAGATCTTCTGTGGCATATGGATGGAGAGGATCACAGGGGGTTTCAGTGACAATTTTATGCATTTTGATCTATTTTGGGAGACTATGACCTTTCTAGCCTCTGTTTTGGTTTCTACCCTTGGGATTCCGATTTTTGGGGAATTATCATCTCTGATTTTTATAGGTACGACGAGCATTCCTTCTGAGGGTTTTATTTTTGTTTCTTTTATTCTTTGGAGCACTCCTTATCCTTTCACTGTTCTCTTCTTTGGGTCTAATAACTATATTTAATCTGAAAAAGAACTACTTTATCCCTGATTGAATCTCTGAAGCAACTTTTTTCTTCCTGGTACTAAGGGGTGGAGAAGTAAACATCTCTTGTTGGGCCTTCAGCAATTTAAACTTTTTTGTGTTTCCTTCATTTTTTTTAATTTGTTTTTATTCTGTTTAAGTATTGTTGTTACCGTTGTACCGAACCTTCAAAAACTGAGTTAGAGACCGAATTAATGCTCAATGGTCAACATAGTTTAGAACGTATTGTGCGCTTTGATTTGAACAAACAAAGTTACTGTTATTACTTAAGTTTTTAGCAACACCACTGCAAACTTTAAAGTTCTAACTCAAAATTTCTATGTTTGTTAATTCGATACTAATCTTTAGTGCTGAATTAACAAAACTTATGCTTAACTTCTTCACTTTTATGCAAGCACTCGTTAATTTAAGTTCTGAACTATTATTATTATTATAGCACCAAAAAGTTTCAGTACCTGGTACTAATTTATTGGCACCTTAATATTATAGAAGTGACCTCTGGACCATGTGGCACATGAAATGATTGCGATTTTCCAATATATTGTTAGACCTTTGTAATTTGTTACATTAATCGAAATAATTGGTAGGTTGTATCTTGTACAGATAATTTGAAGGTTGTTGTAGTGATTCTCAATCCATGAATTTTGGTTTATAAAATATTAATATTCCTCAAAACACTTCGGTAGTGGGTGGTCGCAATGGTTCTTGGAAGAAGTGTGTTGAACAAAATTGCAAGTAGGAAGTGTGGTGTTGTTCATTAGAAGAAAAGTAATAAAAGAGTGATTCTCAGAACTGTTCCAGGTATGCAGAAATAGAAAACGTTAGAAACCATAAGAACCAATAATAAGTCTAGGAGTTTGAACCAGCAAAGTGGCTGTTAATCCTTTCCTAATTTCTTGCTACATCTCCTAAAGTTAGGGAATTATGTTTCTTCCAAGGCTGCACTTTTTGTTGGTTATGATTGCTTTGACAATATATCATTATTATTGGTCCTTAGTACTCTATACATTTTTTCAATTACTTGATATTGATTGATGTTTAGTTTGTCCGATCTTTGGTCTGTTAAAAAAGATTTAGAAATTGATAATTTTCATCTCGCAGAGGTCACCGAAAGTAGGCTTGTTACGACTTCTTAGTCATGTTACTTAGTATTGCTTGAAGTTTCTAGGTCATTTTACTTAGTATTGCTAGAATAGCTTAGCTTCTATCATCATCTCCATTAGGCATCTTCAGATGTTAATAGTCCATACAGCTCACCTTCTTGGTGGACTTTCATGTGCAATGCTACTAAGTGAACCCTATTAGGCCACATTTGGATGGTTAGAACTGATCTTGGGGGTGGTTACTCCTTCCTGCACTTATGTTTTTGCGTTTTCAAATTAACATCTTATTTCCTATAACTTATATAACCTGATGTTGGATGAGTGTTTTTGGCACTCATGATAAAAGCTGTGGATGGTGTATGCACGTATCAAATTATATGGACTACATGAAAGGACAGTTGATTCTACATTAAAGATTACTTTTAGTAAGGAGAACGAAAATTCAACCCAAACTAGTCGATACTAACGTTAAAAAGTTATGATGCATTAAAATTTCCTGCTTCTGTAATGATAATGTTGAGATTATTGGTTGGGAAGGGGTGACTAGCAGTTAGGGAGAAGTAATTTGATATTTTGGTCTTGTGAAGCAGTGAGATATCTTTTACTGGAAATTAACTCGAGTTATGCTTGTTCTTTTTCATTATTGCTTGTTAATTTCGTTGGCACTTGCAGGTTATGTGCACCAGTATAATTCGTTGGAATCTCAACCTGATGTCTTAAAGTCATTGTATTCTCCACTTCAACCATCAAGTTCTTTGGAAGGGTTGAGGTAGTGATATATATCTAGCCTTAGATCACTGGTTCGATCCCCATACGTGGGGCCAAAATTACTTATAAAAAAAGCCGAAGAAAAATCCACAATTATAAAGTGCAATTAAGAATTAATGAGATTCTATAATTATCATAAATTTACTCCGTATTTATTTGTGCGTTTCTTGATAAAAACAACTAGAATAAGATGCAATTATAATAATAAATTTAATGAGATGTTGTCATGATCAGCATACATATAATTGCTTTAATACCTCAACTGTTGTAAAAAGCTTGGGTACGAGCAGATAAAAAATTAAAAGTTAGAGCAATTAGTTAAGGCAATGCACTTTGTATACACAACACTATCATATAAACTTGTTTAGCTCAAGAGCTCTTTTGTCACTTGGTTATTACTTAGTAGTGTTAATGTGTCTCAAGTATTTCATTTTCTTATGTGTGTGTGTGTGTGTATATATAGCTCAGCTCTCTCCAGCGAATTCCGTCGCTATAGCATAAAAAACCGGCTTTCTATGTTATAGCGACGGAAAAAACAGTCGCTATAGCCGGTTTGTTCTTAGTTCGCTCCTTCCAGTTCGCTGGAGAAGCTCATAAAAGTTAATATGAAGTAATTTGTAGTAATTGGACTCTGACAAGTTAGACTCCATGGTACACATATAGGGTGAAATTCCCATAGGACATATAGGATGGATTTTACGATGATGTAAATAATTTATGTAATATTCTCAAAATGAACTATTATATATTATTTGTTAGTAAATAGTGAGTGTTTCTTGTATGACAGGTATCATGATGGTGGTCGACTCTCTGATCAGCAAATGGTTTTGTTGCAATATCAGCGAGAAAACCTTCACTTTCTGAGTGAGGAGGTATATGAGAATTGGAAAATTTGTTAATGTAGTGGCATCTTTGCATGCTGTCGGCACATGCTTTCTCTAGAAATGGTTCCTATTTAATTGGTCACAGAAATGAGGAAACTATTGCAATTATTCTCTCCACATTGTGTAATTAATCCATTGATTAGTGAAGACTGATATATAAAATTGTGTAATCAATCCATTGATTAGTGAATTTATCTTAAAAAAGGTATTCTTAGTGAATGTGGGTATCTTTTGTAGCTCTGCTTGGGGGACGTGCATGGTTGAGCTCCATCTTTGGATATGTTAGTGACTTGGTGTACACGTTTGTTGAATAAGTATATACTCTTTGTGGCTGAATTTCATTTTGATTTACTTGTAGATTCTCCGATTGCAAGAATGCTTAAGCAAATATGAAAAGACTAGTGATGGGAGCACACCTCAGGTATTGATAATTTTTGTTCTTGCTCTTGGAAGTGGAAGTTTTTCGGAAGTATGCTACACTGTACTTGAGCCATAATACGTCCTTGTCATGGGCCCTGAAATCTATCCTTAAACTAGCTCAGGCACACGTTCCTCAGCAAATCTTAGATGTATATGTTTGAGATCAATTTTCTCCTGCTCCCTTTCCTATTACTGTCTGTCTTGAACATTATGTTCATCATAAAGGTGAAGTAGAGAATATTTTGTGGTGCTTATGATCAAGGAATCTTTGAGATGGAGGGAAATTGACTTTAAGCTACACAGCACTTGCTTTCTTTCCATTTGTTGGTTTGATGGAGGTGCCTCATCCCTTTTCTTGTTCTCTTGGTTTCTTTTGGAGGACCAAAACCTAGAGATGAAAATCCGTCTCCAAGTTAATATTATGTTGTCTTCATTTGGTGAACCTTACAGTGATGTCTTATGCGTAGAGTTGTAATAAATGAACTTCAATGTATGTTTCATTTTTCCCTTGTGCAGGTTGATCTTGCTCATCTATTAGCAGCTCGTGATCAAGAATTACGAACACTTTCAGCTGAGGTATACTTTGGATATCTGCCCGTTGAACAATTAGTCCACAATCAAATTAATGTTGTTTCCTTCTTCCGAATTTTGATTGCTATCTTTTTAATATGTTCTTCAATTATGATGATTCTCATTTGCCTTATATTTTCTTGTCCTGCTCCTCGCGCTAGATTTCAGTTTATGCTTCTTAGTTGTGGGGTTTTAGAGTGTGTTGCATACTTATGTTGGTATACTGATGGGATCATTACCTATTTGCTACTGGTGATTATGTTAAGAGGGTGTTATGAACTTGGTTACACTTAAACATAGAAAGTGTTAGTACTTGAGCCCCCGCTTCTTGTGCTTATTTAAGTTTCAAACTAAATTTTCTCTGACAATACCTGTGATAATATTTGGGGTAATCTCATGTATGTACTTTAGTATTGTAGTGTGATGATATTAATTTATGTATGTATACTGAATCATATCATGTTTCAGATGAACCAATCACAATCTGAGTTAAGCCTTGCTCGATCTCTGATTGCTGAGAGGGACTCAGAGATCCAGCATTTTCGCTCTACCAACAACCAGGTATGTTCCTTATGGTGTCTGTCTGATGCATGTAATTTCTGTTGCATTGTGTTTTCTTTTTTAAAATTGTAGTTCTTTTCTATTGTCTTTTGCATTGAATAACGAAAATTTTGCATTGTGTTTGGGTACACAAGTACCAATAGGCAGTTCGCTTCGGTAGGCTAGTAAGAATATCTGTGCGGCTTATAAAATCTGGATGCACTTTTTTAATATGATCATCCCATATGGTATTGTCTGTGGGAGAAATTAAATTAATCAAGAGCGTAAGTATACTTTTTTTAGAAGGCAAAAACACTCTTTAAGCAATACAACAAGAATAAATTTCCAACCTCAAGATTTGCACGATCGAGTATATTTGTGTCGAGATATTCTTTTGTTTTTTGGCATTGAATTTTTGAAATGTTGAGCCTTGTCAGGAAGCATTATATCATTGAATAGTGTGGTGAGATTTAGTGGCATGGAAAGCCATAGATCTTGCTAGAACAATGATATGTATTTATTGAATCCCTTTTGAAAATGTATGTATTTTGACAGTGCCTCGCTTGTTTCCCTTCCTGACTAGTCTTTCGGTGATTTAAATGTCTAAACAGTATGTTGAGGAGAATGAAAGGCTGAGAGCCATGTTAGGAGAATGGAGTACTCGAGCAGCAAAGGTATAATGCCATTTGCTTCTCTAACTTGTGCATGATACCTTGAACATACTCTGTTCACTTTAGACTCACTGCTGCATATGCTAACATCTGGTGCATGATATAGCTTGAACGAGCATTGGAGATTGAGCGGAAGTCGAACTTGGAGCTCCAGAAGAAGATATCGACACTGAAAAGTAAAACAAAGCATGAATTTGTGGAGCCAACTTAGCAGCATGTGGTTGATCACTATTCACAAATACGTTTGACATTCCTAGATACTGTATTATTTCCTTTTATCTTTTCTCTTCCTCCTTTTTGTCATTGTTTGGTGGATAACTGGATCAGGAATACGCAAGAGTGAAATACCAGTAGGTAAAAATAGTCCAGTGTACAGATTAGTCGGTTCATGAAATTCCCTTCTCTTAATATGTATTAAAAATGACTAATCATTTATATGAGAAATGATATTTTTAGCACTGGAAAATATTTTTTCCTTTTATATGACAACAGCAAACTGTCTGGAAAATCGGATATGGCCGTTGAGGTATCAGAAACAGATTTCTCAGTTCACAATGACTTGATTCTTTTATTGACAAAAGGAAAGGAAGAAATAAAAAATATTTTGTGGGGTTTGAAAGCCCTTTTTGCTTCTTTGACATCAAATACCCAACACTGAAGGAGCTACCTTACAAGCATTTACAATAGTGCTGAAGCAACAACGTACCAGTTCGGTTTCAACCATGTTTAAGGACCCGATGTTGTCGTTAAATATGCTCGGTTTTTAAAATATATTCCAAAATATTTATAATAATCTTTTGAATACGCAGGAGGATCATGGGCTCCAATACAAACATATTCATATATTAACAAGCAACCCATAGATATTCTTTAAATTACAAGCGATTTTTTTGATCACTGCAACAGACAGGATGGGAATGGGTTGGAAGAAGGAAAGGGCGCAGTCTCCGCTCACTGACAAGACGAAGATGGGAATGGGACTGTCATTCTGCTGCTATTAACAAGCTAAAGCTTTCAATCATCTATGCAAAGCAAAAAATAATACCAATTCAGTCAAAACTTCTTCCAAGGCCATATTACAATGATTATGGTAAGAGATTGATTAGATTTGAAAATTCTGTCCAAATTTACTTTAAATCATTAGCACTACAATCTCTCGTTGATAGCTCGCTTACAGTTGGGATACATGGGTAGTCTCGTTCAAAAAGAGACACCCGAACACATAATTGTAGAAATCTCCACCTTTAACTCTTTCAACTCCTCCTTTAACTACGGCTTCAGTGTCGTACTTGCATGCTCTATTACAGTCGGGGCAGTAGGTCACCTGCAGTTGCAAACGATATAATTATTATTTCACTACTCAAATTTTAGAGTTTCATACCACCGAGTAATTTAGGCTGGAAATGAAGGAAACTTTACAATAGTTGCACACCTCCAGTAATTTAGGCTGGAAATTAGAATCAAGCATGACATCCACACCGTACATGGCCCTAGACATGGGATTATGCATTTCTGGATGCACTAGTGCAGCCGACTCAAAAACATTTTTGATCATCCGTCTAACTCTTGAATGAATATCCAACCAATTAACTGGAACACATACGAGAATTTTCATTAATAACTAATCAAAATCCAGAAACGAGTATCCCACTTATACAAGGGTAAGGCCAGTAAATTGGGATGAAAGACAAGCAGGGCATGTACCTTGATCTTCTTGTTCAAACTCCCAAACAAATTCTGGTGTGTTCATGTGATTCAATCTCCGCCCATAGTTCTGAAGGCCATGGAAGAGATTATGGGGTCAATTCACAAGTTGCAATTAAAGATGAGACATAAGAACATGCTTCCAGATGAAAATTAACGATGAAGGCTAAGCATGGTAGTTGCAAATGAATGAAAAATATCATTCATCACGCTAGAGCAATGAGAAAATTTTCTTAAAATGATGATTGACGATTACCATAACAGTGAAATGAGTCTCGTATTCATAAAGACTGTGCTTGTCCAAAGTATGTGTTGTTTGCCAGTCTAACCTGCAAGAACGAATGAAAATAGAGTTCAACATAGATATAAAAATGCAAAGCATCCACAGTGAATTGTCAAAAAATAATAATTAAGAATAGTTTCCTCTGCAGCCATCCTCATGGACTAAGTAGTTCAGCAACTATTAGTTCTGATGAGCAAAATACGTACCCAGAAAACATCAGAAAGGAATACTTCCAATGGGTTCACGCTGCGAAGCAACACAATGTAACGAAGATCAAACTTCTTCCCTTTGAACAAAGCTGGGTGCTCAATATACTTCTGACAAATTTTTGGACCAGTCTCCATGAGGCGGATGATAGAAGATAAATTCTCAGTGACAGTTGTATCAATTGTTCTTGCCATGTTCCACGGCTTTAGGATCCATAAATTATCAAGCCCGTCCCTCTCGCGCACATAATAGTCGCCCAATTAATTGAGTGACCTGAAATTCAAGATTATAAGTAGGCTGAAACCATTTAGGTGATCCATGAGCCTGTCAGGAAAGAAATTCAAGATTAGCTACATCTTGCGTAAGAAGGCAAGTCATACAAGTTTTTCCCTTAGCAAACCAAAGTGACTGAACTATTTTACCTTCTGAATTGTTTCAGCCAAATGATGTTTCATGACGAGGCAAGCCTCGTATGGAAATTGGTTTATGTACTGTTGGTCAGTTAGCCCTGCAGCCGTCTTCATTTCTTCATCCACCTGCATACCTGTCCATATTATTTCTGCATTCTTCGGGTCAGTGGCTGCAAATAAAGAGTATTTTAGAAATAGAATTTATTTTATAAAAGAAAAACTAATTTAGAAGATAATCGAATGGCTTATCAAAATATAAAGCCACAAGCAATAAATTTTAACTTCAAAACTCTTAATAAAATTAAAAATAATACTTTTCTTTTAAATACGTATATATTTAATTAATCAAACTAGGGAACTTTAACAGATGTGCAAACTTCACCAACATAGCAAAAAAGGACTAGGATATAGCAGCAAGTAGGGATCAACCGCATAAAGCTATGCTCTAATACTTAGCAACACATACTGATTACAAATTCAGGACGGGTCAAAAATTCTTCTACTTGTGGTATATCTGTATAAACACGTAAAGCACTTCCATCACTATGAAGCATACTACAGGTTGAGGGTGACTTTATGGTCGGAGATGCACAACTTGATGATTTCAATTTTTGCCTGTGGTTCTCATACTCCTGCAGAATTCATGAAGGAATTTATTTACAACACAGTAAAATATCTTAGTGTTATAGTTGGAGGAGCAGTTCAATTTCGCGAAAAAAAATATGGAAGGAAAATGACATACTTTAATAAAATAATTTTTAGGGGTGTGGAACCAAGCAGTCAGTCTGGCAGAACGGTGCTTCTCCTCCCCAATACCAAATAGAAAATCACGAGTGCATTCTTCACCTCTTTGAATAGTCTTGGTAGGCCAAAGAATTGAAAAGCTGAAAAATCAGATTACAGTTAAACCGACCTCAAGAAAAGTCCATCTATGAAGAAGTTACTAGTACAAAAGAGTTGCATCAGTATAGAAGCAGAGAACTTCTCTTTACTCAAATACATATTGAGAGGAACATGGCCTTTTGTAAACACCAGAGATCATTACAAAAATGAACCCAAATCTGAAGCATCTACCTTTCTATTGAGCTAAATGTATCATAATACAAGATGTATGGTTGGCTAGTGTACCAAGTCTGGAATATTCAAAAAAAAAAATAATAATAATACTCATGCTAACCTCGCAGCTGAATCTAGTTTACCCTCTGGCATGAACAGAAAAGGCGAGACTCTAAAATTTGCCTCATCACTATGACGTAGAGCAGAACCTAGTTCATCCATCACATACCTACAAGGAACACCAAACAATATTAGATATGAGCAATTATTGAAGCAACGGCATTCATCTTCGAATTTTCAAAAAGAAAGAAGGCCACTGGTTTTATTGCTTTGTAACTCTCCCACCCCACACTCCATACACACACACACACACATATCTTTTATATATAATTAAATAAACCACTTGTATCTTGATTTATAAATTGCTGATATTTAAGAAGGCTTTCATCATCTTCTTTCTACCAACACTGACTAGTGACTACCCTAGACCCTACAAATCAGATGATGAGAGGTAAGAACTTAAACTGATTGCTACAGTAAATAAGTCTCTGGTGCTCACAAAAACACATATCAAGTACAGTAGCAAAAAACAATTATTAAGAAAGCAAGCCTATTGCATACCTTACGGAAGTTTCATCAATCTTTTCCTCATCTGCCAGTCTATATGTCATCAAGTATAACCACATGGCACTGATAACACGATCAGTAAGAGGTTCCTCAGCAGTCCAATTTGGCAGACGTGGTTGAAGCACTGAATCAATCACAGACTTTCCCACTTCTATGATCTTTGATGCATCAACACCATTTAGTTGAGAGAGATGAGGAAGATACTCGAGAATTTCTATAGTACTTTCTCCAAGAGGGCCTGGAATATCCACCTGTTTCAATGCTTGTATCAGTAACAAGGTGTGTGAATTTCAGTGTGTGTTATGTATTATAAGAGAGCTAGTTCTATTGAAGATACCTCCAAAGCACGCAAGCATTGACATGTCTTTATGAGCTCCAATAAATCACTGACTGAGTTCTGATCTAGTAGATTTCCTCGAAGATTTAAATATGAAAGAGAAGGCATTTCAAGAGGTGAAAATGCCTAAGCGAAACCGTAACAAAACAAAATCAGCAACGAGCTCAGAATTTACTATATGTCCATTTAGAAAACACAGTTGTAACTAAACTAAATAAAAAAATTCATCAACAAAATAGGCGGATGGCATCCATATGTATAATAAGATACAGTTTCTGAAAAGTTTGATGTGCGGTGAAGAATAATTTGAGAAACTGAGGTGAATACAGGAATTAGAAATTTAAAAGAGGATTAGTTCTTATCAAAACAATAAAAATAATTTTAAAAAATAAAATAAAATTAGTGAAGAGGATTAGTTCTAACCTTATTAGTTAGATTGTGAATACACCTATTTGAGAGATCAAGAGAGACCACACTTCTCAAGGAATTGTCACTTCGGTGGCAACATCCAGGATTGTCTTTACTGTATGTTCCTCCACAAAAACCCAATGCCCACTCATCGAATCTAGGAGTGAAAGATGAGTTGTAGATTTCCAATCTTGGGCAACCGGGAAGAATAATCTGTGTCATGTGATCATTACTAGAAACATAATAGCTCAGTTCTCTCTCAAAGACAACCAATAAACATAACTTCAAAAAGGAAACAGCATCTAATCTTCCATGTACTAATAACTTACCAGTTTCGTAGAACAGGATTATTGTTCAACCAGAGGGCTCTTAGGTGTTTGAATTTGGTAATTTCCGGGGTAATGATTTCCGCATTCTTAAGCTTGTTGTCACACAGGCTCTGTGCATGTAAGTTCTAGAGCACAAGGGAAAAAAGATCATAGATAGAGTTAATTAAGCGATTTCGACAACAGATTACTAAAACTGAAATAAAATACTAAAACAAATGTAGTCAATATAGAATGGTTGAAATAATATAGTACTTCCCCTTAAAAGAATGGTTGAAGTGAAAAAATTAGGACGTGTGTTTGCAAATTTTGTAAATGGGACTCATTTTATGGAACGGAGGGAGTAGTTCTTAAATGTCAATTCTTTTTATCAATGTCTTCAACGAACCACATGTTTCCATGCTATCTAGGGGGAAAAAAATACATAAACTGAATAAAAGAAGCATACAAGGAATTTACTATGCAATTCAAGAGACAGCAACATATCATCATCAATGCCAAGCTCATCTAGCTCCAGCCAACTTATAGTATCATTGCCTTCATCTTTTGCTTTAGAAACTTCTCTCTCCACTATCTCCATAACATCCAATTTGGTTCTATTCTCATCCGCCTCTTCAGAATCTGATTTTAAATCAATGTCAACACACATCAATGAAGCCATTCTCTCTGTCAACCCCGAAACTTCCTGCAACTGCAGCACTCAAAAGTAGCATATTTCAATTTACAGAAACTTCTATATACACCAAACAAACAATGAAAACCCCAATAGTATCACTAAACCTTTTCAAGTTAGATCAAAATTGTAATCTTTACCAATTTAGCGATTAAAACATAGAAACAGTTTTAGCACCATAAATAACACAAGTATTAAAGTCTTCATTTTTCTTATATATCTACTTACAAAATCAATGAAAAGAGAATAAAACCCAAACTTAAAACTTTGACAGTTAGAGTTCTATGTTCTAGTCCACCTACTAACATACGATGGACAATTGTAGCCCAATAAATTTTAAAAAATAATAATTTCTGTATGCTGATTTCTGTCAATACCCAAAACAGCTCACTCCCTGAAATGTACTGGCTTGCGTTAAGATGGGTTCCATAAAATTATAATTCAACTGTTTATACCAGAAAATTAGAATAGTGATCTGAAAGTATAGAATTACTTCTACTTCTTCAATTTTCTTTTTTTTTTTTAATATTGGATAATAAACAAATTCAAAATCTTAAGTGTTTGTGTGAGAGATGGGATTTAAAATGGGAGACCTGTTTGAGGGCATCCGAGAGACGAAAAGTCCAAGCGTGGTCGACGAGGAACAAATGGGATTCTTTTTCAATGGAGTCTGAAGATGTTAGTATCAGACGCCTCTGTCGGCCATCGTCCACCGGCTCAACCTGGAAACATTCACCGCCGTCAAATGTCTCCGTCGACAGTTTCTCGAAGAGTCGGCGGTGCAGCGACTGTGGAATCCCTGCGGCAGCCAATAACAGGCCGTGGACTTCCACGAATTCCTCGAATGTTTGGATTTTCTTCGCCGCCATTTTCGATTCACTCACTTAGTTTCAGTACTGTACCAAACTTGATAGTGAGGGGTTTAAGGGTTCTGGACCTTCTGGGATTGAGAGTTTCCTTTACATGTCCTTTTTTTTCTTGTTCTTTTTTTAGGGCCAGATATTTTTCCCTTGTTCATGTTTTTGTTTTTATTTTTGTTTTTTGGGAAAGGAGAAAGGGTAGAGAAATAAAAGCTTTCCTTTTCTGTTTAAAAATTTATAATTATTATTTTTTTGGATAGAATATAAACTTACTTTTCTCCCACTTTTTCTTTTAAAAAAACTACCAAGAAATATTTCTATTCCATAACCCACCTTATGTTTTTAATTTCCTCTCCGTTTCTCTCAAATTTAAAATTAAGAAAAAGAGCCTAATGTTATAATTTGAGTCAAATTGAGTAAAAATAAAGTCATAGCATAATAATAAGGCTCAATACATCCAAAATGTTCGAATCAAATTATCAAATTATAGCGTCCAAATCTACCTAAAAAGTCATAATTAAAGGTATTAATGATAACAACTTTAAGATTATAACTCGGGTGAATTCGAATCAAATTATAACATAATAACAAGACTCAATGTGCTTGTTTCAATAATATCTTTTTGGGTTATCTTATACTGTGTTTGATTATGTCTGAATGCCTCTTAATAGGCGTGCCTCCGATTCGATCAGAAGCTGAACTTGTTTGATAATTTTTTTTTGTATTTTTTAATGCCTCTTAATCGATAAAATTCAAATCTAATTATAAATCATCCAGACCCATGTCTGAACGAGTTTATATTTGTTATAGACAAAAATAACATCTTCTCATTCCCTGCTTTTCCTCTTTAGCTCATCAAAATCCAATCTCTCTCCTCTTCCGCCATGACTGCAATTTTTCAAATTTTCTCTCTATATGTTCATGTACATATTTATGTAAGTGATTATTATACATGCATGAATCAGAATCGTCCGATTATAAAAGGCAATAGTTACTAATAATAGGAGAAAGACCTTCAAAAGTATCAGCATTGAAACCCTAGAGCAAATCACACTTGTCAACTCCAGAGTCCCAAATCATCAACAACTTGAACAAGTAATCAAAATTTGGCTGACTAGATGAATTGATTGAACAATTGTCCCAATTTATCAAACATGTAAAACCCTAACAATTGAATAGTAACTTATAATAAAAAAAAAGCAACAATATATATATATATATATATATATATATATATATATATGTAACTGACTATAAATCTAGAAGAGAGAGAAAGAGAAAGTACATATCTCAATTAATTGATTGACGAGAAATTGATGGTACAAATATATTTATGAAATGGAGGGTTTCAATTTGAGAGATGACTAATTTTTATATTTCTGTATATATAATGTATGTATAATTGTGTTTATATGCTTTTAATTAAATTTATTAAAGGAGAAAGTAAAGTTTATATATAATGTATTTATAATTGCAACTATGATTGTTTAAACTTGATTAAAATAGTAGCATACTATTATTCAGACATATTCATGCAAAACGGTCATGACAGAAAATATTAATAATAGCAATTTGAGTCTTTATATATATATATATATATATATATATATATATATATATATATATATAAATCTCGCATGTTATGATTTGAGACTGAAGTGTTATATTAGATTTTTTTCGTTGTTTTTGTTATTTGATGATATTTTATGTTTCTCTTTGTATGAAAATTTGTTTTTTTGAATTGGGTGATTTATTTTTGAGTTTGAGAGAGTTTTTTTCCCTATCTTATTATAAGTCTATTTTCAATGTGATTATTGGTGATGATAAAATAAATTTTGCCAAAACATTCTGAAATAACATTGTTTTAGTTAATGAAAATAATAAAAATAAATAATTATACTTAATGAAATACTTTTGTCGGCATCATGTATTAATATATTTTGTCATTTTCATTGGCCTTTATTGTTCGGAATATCCGAATATTTTCCAAACAAAACCTAAATGTTTCGGCAGCAATATGCATGCAAGGGAATGGAGTTAAACATATTTTTCGTTACCTACGAGAAACTATGAATATGGGCTTATTTTATTCCAATAATGATAATCATAAATTAGTTGGATATGCTGATGTAGGATATTTATCTGATCCACATAAAGGTCGATCTCAAACAGGTTATCTATTTATGTGTGATGATACTGCTATATCATGGAGATCTATAAAGCAAATATTAGTTGGCACTTATCTAATCATGCTGAAATACTTGCAATCCATGAAGCAAGTCGAGAATGTGTGTGGTTGAGATCAATGACTCAAAATATTCGTGAAACATGCGGTTTATCCTCCAGCAAAGGAACTCCAACCATTATGTATGAAGATAATGATGCATGTATAGCTCAATTAAAAGGAGGATACATCAAAGGAGATAGAACAAAGAATATCTCGTCGAAATTCTTTTTCACACATGTCCTTAATAAATGTGGTGACATTGATGTTCAACAAATTCGATCAAAAGATAATCTAGCAGATTTGTTCACCAAAGTATTACCAAATACAACGTTTGAGGGATTGCGTCGCAATATTGGAATGCGACAGCTGAAGGACTTCAGGATACATTCATGAGGGGGAGCTAATACGCGATGCACTCTTTTTTCCTTAACCAAGGTTTTTTTTCCCATTGAATTTTTTCTGGTAAGGTTTTTAACGAGGCAACGTTCAATGCGTGTATGTCTATACAATAGACATCCAAGGGGGAGTGTTATATATATATATATATATATATATATATATATATATACACGATCCGGATCTTAAACTCACCCCTTATCCAACTTACCCGAGCTCACCCCCCTTTAGCGACGGACCCGACGACGATTCGGTCATACAAACGTCGTCTATACTTTTAGCAATGCTATATGTTGTCCGTCGCTAAAAGTATAGACAACGGTTGTATAACCGAACCGTCGCCGGGTCCATCGCTAAAGGGGGTGAGCTAGGGTGAGTTGGATAAGGGGTGAACTTAAAATCCGGACTCTCTTTTTATCTCTCTCTCTCTATATATATATATATATATGGATGTCTAAATTTATTCCTCTAATCTTTATTGTAATGATCTTTGATATTTTGAAACTCCCATATTCATTAAGTTTTGTAACTCATTACCATTGAGTTTTGAAACCTCCAAATATTGATGTTGATATACCTATAAATAAATGTATTATAAAGATAATGATGTAAGACCCCAACTTATTAATGAATAAAATCAAATTTTCTCTAAATATTATTGTGAATAATAAGGGGGTTAATTTGATATAATACTTTGGTTATGGGTGAAATGTGCAAATTTTACAAAATAAGCAAGTGGTTATAAAATATTTATTTTTGGTCGTGGAATATTCTTGCTGTCGGGGAATATTCGTACGACGACGCAGCCTTGTGTGGGCCCCATAACGGAAAGCGATTGGATGAAGAAAACGACAAGTATAAGTTGTTTATTAATAATGGTGTAGTTGTTACCGTTAACACTGTTTAAATACCCGGTGGTTAAAAATACAGTAATAACGCGTGGTTGCATAGTAGCACACGGATTGCACAGTATAGTTGAATTATTGATTCGTACGTAAGAAGGCACTACTCAATAATTGTTACAGTGATTACTGTTCAATATTTTATTTTATTGGTTCAATAATTGCTGCATTGATATTTTATATTATTGTTGTTTCAATAATTATTGCTGCACAGTATTTTCATTTATCAGATCAATAATTCATATTATTTGAATAATATTATTAGATAACATTATTGGCAATGTCTAGAAAGTTCTGTCTAAGGAGAGGTTTGGTCATCTAATTGCACGCCAGTAAGGAGAAATCCTTATTGGAAAGCCCCCTCTTTCCTGGGAACGGCCTGGTTGTCATAAATGTGATTCTGTAATATTATTTATGAATAATTAATTATTGATTCATATGATAAGGAAATATTTATTTTATGTGGATATAAATGAGGGATATATTTTTGTGGTTAAAAATGAAGGAGTTAATGTTGAGGTTTTTATCCATATTTTTGTCGGAATGGAGGTATTAAAAATCAGGGTTTTTGAGATATTTTGCGGGGGTTATAATTTTTAATCCGACCGTTGGATCGTGGTAATTTTTGGATATGTTATACATATATAAGTTGAGTATATGCCCACAAATTTTGAACCGTTAAAAATGAACGTATGATTTATTATGAATTTTACAAGATGACTGGTTCAGAAATTGTTGAATTTTCGGAGTTTATCATTTTGATGGAAAATTCTAGAATTGGTGGGCCCCACTTGTGGTTGGTGAAGAAATGTGCTGAATTATATTTCAAATGTGGTAGGTGGGAATAGTAGCAGGTAAAGCCATCAGGTTGCAGGTCAAACCTACCAAAATTTTCCTATAAATAGAGGGCTAAGTTAGAATTGAAAATTACACCAGAAACAATTTTTCTCTCTTTCTCTCTCTAGATTATTGAGTGTATTTTGTGAGTATTTAGATACTTTGAGAGTTTCTATTCATCAGAGCAAGTTTCTTTCAGCCTTATACCGGTATTCCGACCAGAAGTACTGATATTTTGAGGTAAGGGATATTATTTTCTTCTTAATGATATTATTTTCTTCAATATCATTATGCTGAAATATTGATATGAGTTTTTATCAAATTTGGAATTTTTTGTGTCGGGGGTTACTATTCACGTATACGACACTATTCACGTATACGGCACTATTCACGAATACGGCACTATTCACCGAAAAATAAAATTTTTCCTTTTTGTCCAAGATGTCTATTATGGTTACTATCTTTGATTGTATCCATGTTTTGATCTTTATTTTTGAATTCTGCTTCACAATTGATTATTATGAAGTATTATTGATCTTGGATAAACTGTTATACGAATCCCTACTATTTGTCCTTCTGTCTCATTGGATTCGTTCTCTTTAAGATATTTTTCATCATCCTCAGTCCTAAATGATGATATTACTGAATATCTTTGGCCTGTAGTGCAAAGATGTATAATTACTTGATGAATATCTTTGGCCTGTAGTGCAAAGATGAACAGGTGTTGAGATGAACATGACCGACTGATGATACAAATGAATATCTTTGGCCTGTAGTGCAAAGATGAATATTTGGTTAAAGATGATTATTCATTGATGTTACAGGGATAAAATATTGATGATGGACTTTTAAATCTTAGAAGATAGTAGAATTCTTTCTCTACTTGACTCTTCTAATGGTTTGCTGTTTCCGCTGCAGTTGTTGATCTAAAACTTGTTGTCGATTATATTTTATCAGATTTTTCCCTGTTGAAGACTAATGATAATTTGTTTGTATATTATCTTAGTCATAATGTTTTTTACTGGGCTAGTTGAGCTCACCCTTTTCCTTTTTGTTCCATTTTTCTTCTCAGGAGGTGAGAACATAGCAGGATCTAGTCGGGGTATGGAGTGATGGTTCTAGAAAGATGTTTTAGCAGTCCTCACTATTTCTGTAAAATAGTGTTTGAATAATTGTAATGAGGATTTATTTGAGTGTGAATATTGTCTAGAAGACAATATTTGTATTTAAACTCACAGTATGTGTTGTCGTATTTTGCACGACAATTGTATTATTGAAGTTGTAGTTTGCTTTCTGTACCATGTATTTGGCGACTCAGAATGGGTGTTGTATACCTATTCTGGGGGCGTCACAAATGAGATACATGAAAATACAATGAGAATGCTCTCTTTCCTCTAATCATCTTTGTTCTTAATTTTAGTAATCTTTTATAATAATTGTAATGTAGTTCCTCCGTTTCTTAAGAGGCAATTAGTGTTTTAAAGTCAATCTATAATATTTTAATATTTGTAAATAATATAAATTTATTTAATTTAATTAAATATAATTATAAATATTGTAAACTACTTAAAAGTACTACTAATTATAGTTTTTATTATTTTGAATACTTAAATAATAAAGTCTAATAATTCAATATGGGTTAGCTTATATTGGACTCGTAATCATTTGGTTTCAACCCATATTAAAAATAAGTTATATGATTTTAGTTTTTAATTATTTAATTAAATTAGAATACTTTCAACACATTAACGTACAAAAATACGTACCAAAATATAAATCATCTCACATATATTTAATCAACATAATCACACTTAAATAAATTATTCATAAATAATTTTCATAAACATAAATATTCCAACTAAAATATTTACTTTATTCAATAAATATTTTTAATTATTTTACAAAATTACAATCGTTACAAGTGACACAAGAGGAGAGTGGATTTTTTTTGCCATGGATTTTAAAATTATAAATAGTAAAAAAAATATTATTTAGATGTTTCATACATATTAATTATTAAATAATTTTTTTTATTCAATATTTAAAATTCTATTTCATTAAGTTCATTCAAATTACTTAAACATCATGACTGTTTCATTACCTCGGTTTCATTATTCTTAGACTTGTATTCTTCTACACGTAGTGTCAGCATTTTGGACCTGGTATCATGGAAAATTTGATGCGCCATGTAAAAATACCTAAATAAGAGTATTATTAAAGAGTATTATTATATATTACGAAAGTTTTTAGCCATTATGACGTATGTAAATATATGAGATATATAAGAATTAATAAAGGTTTTACTTTAATTTATTTTATCTTATCATATACACTTTCAATTTCGTTAAATATTTATGGACATGTATATCATTTTTTCTAAATTACATTAGATGGGATTATTACATATAGGGCTATATATAGATAGTACAATTCTTAATATTTTTGTTCAAAGTTTAAAAATACATTTTTTTTTATCTATTTCAAAATTATAGATAATTAGAAAATATATTATAAGATTATAAAGTGACATAAAATTATAATTTATCATTTTATAATATTTCCTCTGTTTCACAGAAAGAGTCATAAATAGAATTTAATGAAACGATAATATAATAAAAGTATAATTACAAACATAAGAGTACTGTATTAATTTAAACTAATATCAATTAAAGGATGATTTTTTATACAAATTATACTTTCTTGTATAACAAACGAAGCATCACTCTATCACTATTAAATTCTAACATACTACGTATTACAAATGAATTTGTGACCGTAAAATTGTTCTTAAAATTTATCATTTAAAAATATCTCTATAATTTTAAAACGTACAAATATATCACTTTGGTCAAATTTTTGTGGCCCAAGTCAAGATTGATTTTTGTGGGGAAACAAAGATAGAGGCTATTTGAAGTTTAGCTACTTGCGTGGGTGTAAGTGATAGTTCAGTCTGAGCCTTAGCAATGATGAAATTTCACAGAAATTGTAGTCAACAAATTTCATCTCTTGCACTCACACAAGTAGGATCTCGCTACTACCAAAATTTGAGACACAAGATTTAAGACCTTTAATAGATATAACTACAAACCCAATAACATGATATGAATCCGTCAATATTTTCTGTACCAACCCCGTAACGTCAAAAGCATCAATCCTGTGACACTTCCATAATATTAAAGTATTAGTACAATTTTATAGAAAATTAATTTAGAAGATTAATTATACAAATTTAGAAAATTCAAGAACTGTTCCTAAGATGCATAATAAAAACTACCCACATATAAAATTTGGGCCTCACCTAATTTCTTTCTTAAAGAATCCCTCAAGTGTATCAACTTTAGTAATATGTTCCTTTCTCTTCCGAAAGTATGAAGTTTTAGCAGATTTCTAACTTTTGGCACGACAGCTCAAGGGACTAATCTGAAAATATCTGCAAGTGATGCAACTTTTCAATGAAAAAACAGAAGCATTTAAATAGAAATCAAAATATAACATAGAAACATCAGTACAGTGACTATTGAAAAAAAAAAACAAAGAAAATAAGACAAGATCTAGTACCAATTTAATATCAGGTGAATTTTGTAGTTTATCTATATCCTAATAGGTATCATTGCATCAGCAAAGGCCAAGTGCCCAAAAACTTAATTAAAACAAAGGGCCATAACCCACAAAAATTAAAATTAAGTACATAAGTTTTAAGTACAAAAATTAATTAAATTAGTTTAATTTGTTGAGGAGATGCCAGGGAAAATGTTTTTCAAGTCCCATCTGTGTTTTTTTGTTAAATCCTTGAGAACCTCTACACCCAAATCACTAATAAACGGATACTCCGGGTTCCAGTCAGTTTTGAAAGCCAGGTTTGATTCTTTGGACACAAGATGCCAATCTGGTCCAAATGCTGCAATGGCAGGAATGGGCACAGGAAAATCAAACAAATCCTCCATCAAGGCCACCGCATATTCCGGGACATGAGCGTGGACCAACCATGGCATTTCTTGGATGCAACTAGCGAAGGAAGACGGTGATTTATCGCAGTCCAAGGAGATGTAGATAATCTCAAAGTACTCATTTGTCCCCTTCTTTTCAAGATACATCTGCTTTAATAAAGGCAAAAAGGATCCAGATTCATAGCACGAATGTGTTGCAAACAGTAAAACTAAAGGCACATTCTTCCGCAATAGACGCCCCAGAGTAGTATCCTCCTACAAGAGCAAGAAAATTTCAGAAACCGGGAACAATATTTTGACGTGGTTGATTTGGTGTGCAAGCACAAAATGACACAAAATTAGTGGCATGCACGCTAAGCTAGGGCTAATCATAAGAACATGCATGCATATACCTCATGCCACTTAGAATCTCGTCCTCTACGTAACTGGGTCGAGGCTGATAAAAGGTTATCCAACGACACTTTTTTCTGTTCTTTCTCCTTCTTTATCATTACAGCTCTTTCTGGGGTAAAAGGATAAGCATCACTTCCAAAACTTCCCCAGATGTCAAAGGCAAAGTAGCCCAAAGATAGAGTTGGTCTACCAGGCTCAAGAATAATGAAATAACCTACATCGGGTGTATAATTATCATGTGGGTACCCAACATTGAAAAGATGGGACAAATATCTACCATCTACCGGCAGTGAGTACCAGTCTAGATGTTTAAACTCCTCCTTGAATTGGGCCTCGTCATACGGAAGTTCAAAAAAAAGTCCGAAGATTACCACAATCTCAAATTCTTTATGCTGCTTCTCTTTCACCGAATTCCACAATTCTACAAGTTTTCTGGTCTGGCCAATAGTTGTTGGGTCAAAAAAATGCAGGCCAACAACCTTACCTTCAAGGTCGGAGGTAGGTACCTACAAATAGAAGTTGTACTTAGGAATTAATCAATTTCAAATGACGAAAACCATAATAGATATTTGGGACAACTGAGATATCAATGAAGTAAAACACAACCAACCAGATAGTATAAAGAGAAAATACTAGTCAACCTTGCTACAGTAAATTGACTTGCCTTTACCCGTTTCATGGATATTACATTGGCACCCAAGAGCTCTGTCAAGGAGAGTTCTTTCTGGACTGCAACTTTGCGAAGTTCATCATATTTAAGCGTTATTTCATCATACTTTTCATTGCTAAAGGGAAAGCCTTCGACACCATATAGGCGGAAGTGTACATCAGCCTCACATTGCAAGACCGTGCCTTGTGGAGAAAAAAGAACAGATCTTGTTGCTACCGTACGTGGAATACTGAACTTGCGTACAAATTGTTGTCTGGCTTCTTCATCTTCGTATGGGATGGCAAGCCAGGGCATCTCAGAGAAAATAGCATCGAAAGTAGCATTGCCCTCACCTAGTGCAACAAACACAATCTCAAGCTGTTTTTGGAACTCCTTGTATAATTCTTTCAAGTCCGCTATTGCAACATGATAAAGTAGATCAGGATCGTGCAGCCACCCACAGTAGAGAACAACAAATTTGCCAGAGAGTTGAGCTTTAATGTCAACCTAAAGAAAATAGGGAACAATGAATTAAGAAAATTTGAAAAAAATAGGCAGAGAAGTAAGTAGGTAGTAATATGGAGCAGGACATGCTAGCTAGTTTTGTGGCCTGGAAGGACAAGGTACATGCATACATTGGCATGCATCTATGGATGCACTTCAATTTGCAATGACATACAAAATTAATAAGCTATTCTAATTAAGTTTAGCAAGTAAAAGTAGTAAATAAAAATATACCATAAAAACAGTATTGGGGGTAACTAACGAATAATTTGTTTAATTAAATAATTGCTTGACTATTCACCCAATTAAGGAAACCGGACCAGATGGAGTTATGTAAATTAGAGTAACATACATGTATTGTGTTGCGATCAGCTAATCGGAAGCATGCCAGTCGATGTATGATGCTGTTTAGGTATTTCAATTTTAAATTGAGTTGTCAAAAGGTGGAGAATCATGCCCTATTTTTACTTTCTAATCATTCTGATGTTCTTTAGGGTATTTATGTCTATTTTATCCTTCCTCGTTCTCTTGGTCATATCTCTCTTTCCACCATTGCAAGGTGTTCTATCTCTGTTTTTCATCCAAATTCAGCTAAGATTCCATTAAGGTTGATCCTATTTACAAAACAAATAGGACATACAAATATACTACATACACAATCAGCATACAAGAAAATTAATTAGGCAAACTAATACCAGTATTATGTACCCACAGAAATTTATTGTAATTTATCTCGTAAGAGGAAGAAGATTTTAATTAATGAATTACTTACACGAGACCCATCATTTCTGATGAGGTATTTGTTTTGGGTTTCGGATGAGAGGAGTTTGGGAATATCATGCGGCTGACCACCCTGCAATAATTCCACTATATTCCAGCTATAGGGGGGATAACACTCAACTTTTTTCAGCGGCTTATCAAACATTTCCATCCCTTCCATAAACGGGGAATTCTTCGGCTCCTTCCCCTCCTCCTTCTTTATCTTTTTCTTGCGACTGTCAGACACCTCGTCCTCCTCTGTATGCATCTTCTTCTTCTTTATCTCCTCTGTGGCAACCATCTCTTCCATGGCCACTGCCTCCTCCACGACCATGGCCGACGCCGCCTCCTCCGCGTCCGCCTCCTCCGCGGTGGCCTCCTTCACGACTATCTCCCCGGCCGCCTCCTTCCCGGCCTCCTCGGCCGCAAGCGCCGCTTGCGGCTGCGACTCCTCCTGAAGATGGAGGAGACGCATATCACGGTCCACCTGTTTACAGAAAGAATGTGAATAACAAACTTCTCCAGGCAGACGGGGCATATCAGGATCCTCATGAAACCACCAGGGAGGATAAAACAGCAATTTTTTCTCGGCTGCCATCATCAACTTCCTCTCTCTCTCTTGCTGATATCTGAAGGATTGAAAATTTAGGGCTGGGAAAGGGGTCTTCAACGCTGATCACTTCTACTAAAGGGCCCCACACAGCATATCTTATTAAAATTACATTTTTATCCGAGGTGATCCATACAATTTTCATTAATATGTCTCAAGTTTTCCTTTATACACAAAAACTTTCCTTCAAGTATAAAGAATTAGACAAATTAATCCATTAAATTTGAAGTGAAACAATTTAGTCCATTAAGTTTAATAATGATAATTTAGTCAGAGTTAACTGACACGCAAAAGGAGAAACTGCTACGGGTATTGCGAGAATTCAAAACAGCAATCGGATGGACTATAGCGGATATTCGAGGAATTAGTCCATCATTTTGTATGCATAAGATCTTATTGGAGGAGGGAGCAAAACCAACTATTGAGCAGCAAAGAAGGCTTAACCCCATTATGAAGGATGTGGTGAAAAAAGAGATCATAAAGTGGTTGGATACCGACATTATTTATCCAATCTCGGACAGTTCATGGGTAAGTCCTGTACAGTGCGGACCAAAGAAAGGGGGTATGTAAGACCCCAAATTTTATGAAATAAAAATGTTCAATTTTTCTTATAATTACTATTCAGTAAATGGTTAAATTGATAATAATTTAAAGATATGGGTGAAATGTAAAAATTTTTACAAAATAAGCAAGTGGTTATAAAATAATCATTGTTGTCGGGAAATATTCGTTTGGTCGTGGAATATTCTTTCTGTCGGGGAATATTCGTACGACGGCGCAACTATTTATGGGCCCCATAACAGAATAACTGTCGGATGAAGATAACGACAAAATTTGAGTTTTTATAATTAGCGGCGTAGTTGTTACCGTTAACACTGTTGGAATACCCGGTAGTTAAAATACAGTGATACACGTGGTTGCACAGTAGCACACGGTTTTGCACAGTATTTTTGAATTATTGATTCTTACGAAGGAAGACACTACTCAATAATTGTTACAGTAGTTACTGTTCAATATTTTATTTTATTGATTCAATAATTGCTGCATGAATATTTTATATTATTATTGTTTCAATAATTATCACTGCACAGTATTTCCCATTATCAGATCAATAATTCATATTATCTGAATAATATTATTAGATAACATTATTGGCAATGTCTAGAAAGTTCTGTCTAAGGAGAGGTTTGGTCACCTAATTGCGCGCTAGTAAGGAGAAATCCTTATTGAAAAGCCCCCTCTTTCTTGGGAACGGTCTGGTTGTCATAAATGTGATTCTGTAATATTATTTGTGAATAATTAATTATTGATTCATATGATAAGGAAATATTTATTTTATGTGGATATAAATGTTGGATATATTTTTGTGGTTAAAAATGAAGGAGTTAATATTGAGGTATTTTATCAGTATTTTTATCGGAATGGAGGTATTAAAAATCAAATTAGAGTTTTTGAGTTATTTTGCGGGGGTTATAATTTTTAATCCGACCGTTGGATCGTGGTAATTTTTGGATATGTTATACATATATAAGTTGAGTATATGTCCACAAATTTTGAACCGTTAAAAATGAACGAATGATTTGTTATGAATTTTACGAGATGACTGGTTCAGAAATTGTTGAATTTTCAGAGTTTATCATTTTGGTGGAAAATTCTGGAATTGGTGGGCCCCACTCTTGGTTGGTGAAGAAATGTGCTGAGATTTTTATTCAAATGTGGTGGGTGGGAATAGTAGCAGGTAAAGCCATCAGGTTGCAGGTTAAGTCTGCTTCGGCGTGCTAACATTTTCCTATAAATAGAGGGCTAAGTTAGAATTGAAAATCACACCAGAATTCATAAGTTTTTTTTCTTTCTCTCTCTAGATTATTGAGTGTATTTTGTGAGTATTTAGATATGTTGTGAGTTTCTATTCATCAGTGCAAGTTTCTTTCAGCCTTATACCGATCAGAAGTACTGCTCTTTTGAGGTAAGGGATAGTAAGGGATTTTAAGGGTTGTTATATTTTTCAGTTTCGTAATTTTTCTTACCTTCAAAAATTCTAGAAAAATTTGAAATGATAATTTGATGAGTTTTCTTGATTGTGTCCAAAAATGGTGATTTTTGGATGTATAGATTAAGAGTTATGAATTTTATGAGAAAAGACTATTTTAAAAGTAACCGCTTATAACTCCTTGTGGTTAACTCCAAATTGATGAAATTTTTATTGGAAGTATTCTGTGAATTTCAAAATTTTTGGATAAAAGTACGATTTATGATAAATGTCTAAATATTCGGCGGTTTTGGCCATATGAAAAATAGTAAATGAATTTTAAAAGTTCTGAGAAAAATATATGTTCACTATGAAACTATATTATGCTAAATCCCAAAAAAGAGTTATTTTTGGAACTGATTTGGTATTTTTCATGAAAATGATATAGTTATGAGTAAATGAATTAAATATGTTATGTGAAGTAAGAAAATTAGAAAATAGGATTTTATGGCTTGAGAATCCTATACGAGGTATATGCAGATTTTTTATGAGGGTTTTTGGTTATTGGTGATGAAATCTTATGAGTTTGGCATTTTAGGATGATTAAATGCATTATTTAGTAAAGTGTAAACAATTAAAATAAATTATTTATAAATTTAAAAAATGTTATTCTTTCAATATCATTATACCGAAATATTGGTATAAATTTTATTGTGGAATTTTTATCTTTTTGTGTCGAGTTTACTATTCATGAGTTATTATTTACGAGTTACTATTCATGAGTTACTATTCACGAAGTTACTATTCATGGGTTACTATTTACGAGTTACTATTCATGACAAAATTAGTTTCTTTTTCTAACCAAATTATAGTTGAGTTATGAATATTATTCTTGAGATTAAAACTATGTATTGATTATATTGATTTTATATAACATTTTTATAACCCTGATGTTAAAATTCTCTTTCACTGGAGTGTAAATTATTGGTATGATCATGACTAGGGTTCTCTTTGGCCAGTAGTGAAAAGTTGAATTGTGACTGGTATGATCATGACCATTGAATTTATAATTGAATATCTTTAGCTTAAGTGAAAAGGTGAATTGATCAACAAGGTTATAATTATTGTTTATATAAATTCTGAAATGATTATATATTTCTTTGAGATATGAATATCTTTGGCCTGTAGTGCAAAGATGAATTATTGATGAATATCTTTGGCCTGTAGTGCAAAGATGAGTTGTTGATGAATATCTTTGGCTCGTAATGCAAAGATGACTTGTTGATGAATATCTTTGGCCTGTAGTGCAAAGATGACATGTTGTTGAATATCTTTGGCCAGTAGTGCAAAGATGAACAGGTGTTGAGATGAACATGACCAACTGGTGATACAAATGAATATCTTTGGCCGTAGTGCAAAGATGAAGTTATTAGTATGATTATGAACAGAAAATGTGATTTGGTGTAACCATGATCTTTGATGTTTCAGGTAAAGACAGGTGATGAAAATTATCTTCATCCTGGATGAGAAGAGGAATTTAGAACTACAATTATGATTATGAGTTATTCATATGATTGTGGACTAGAATTGTTGATTGATGTTACAGAAATAAAACATTGTTGGTGGATTTTTAACATGGAGAAGATAATAGACTTTATAGTCTATTTGACTCTTCTAATGGATTGCTCGCTCCGCTGCAACTATGGTTGAAATTTTTATCATTTACCATATGTTCTAAATCTCTGATTTATTATTGATGAAGGCTATTGATAATTTAATTATCTTTAGTCATGATATTCTTTACTGAGCTAGTTGTGCTCACCCTTTTGTTTCACAATTCCTTTCAGGTAATAAGAGTGTAGCTGGGTCGAGCGAGGGTAACGGAGAAATAGAACGGTGGTCTCTAGCTGTAGAGATTCTCCCGAAGCAGTATAGAAAAGTTCATTTAGTAGTTTTATTTGGTGAATCCAATAGGGTAAGATGTACCCAACATTGGAAGGGTGTTTTGCCACTATCATACAAGATGTCTAACGACATACAGCCTCGTGTCATCATAAGACATGGTTGTGCTCATCCACTTGCTGAATATATATACGAGCACTACCTATATAATCTTGGTGTTTGTTTGAAGTATAATTCTCAATTAGAGACAGTGGAGATAATGATATGTCAAGAGAAGACTCACAATTGGGAAGAATATGATAGTAATCTTCTCGTTTTTCTTTGGGGTCTATTGGGTCAACCATGGATAATTCTGTGGCCATATGATATCTATCATAACCTAGAAGCATGGCCTCCCATGTACGAAGGTTTCCTTGAGCACTTCCCAAAGATTCTAGTTTCTAAAACAGTTTTTGACTGTACCTTTATGTAAGGTACCTTTGTGAGGTGCTGACCCATGATGGTGTCCAATGTCACATTTGGTATATATTTGTATTCAAACTCACAGTATATGTGTTGTTGTATTTTGCACGACAATTGTGATAATAAAGTTGTAGTTGTTTTTCTGTACCATGTATTTGGCGGCTCAGAATAGGTTGGATGGAATGGACCTATTTTGGGGTTGTCACAGGGTATGACAGTGGTGAAGAACGAAGCTAATGAGCTCATCCCCACTAGAACCGTTACAGGATGGAGAGTATGTATGGATTACTACAAACTGAATAAAGCCACACGCAAGGATCACTTTTCCTTGTCGTTCATTGATCAGATGTTGGATAGGTTAGCGGGACATCAATTCTACTGTCTTTTGGATGGATACTCTTGATATAATCAGATTGCTATAGCCCCGGAAGATCAAGAGAAAACCACATTCATATGCCCCTCGGTACGTTTACATTCCGGCGTATGTCATTTGGGTTATGTAATGCGCCGACAACCTTTCAACGGTGCATGATGGCGATCTTCTCCGATATGGTTGAACAAAATTTGGAAGTATTCATGGATGACTTCTCCGTGTTCGGTGATAGCTTTGATTTATGCTTGAAAAATCTAGTTTTAGTGTTGAAGCGATGCGTGGAGACTAACCTAGTCCTTAACTGGGAAAAATGTCACTTCATGGTGTAAGAGAGGATTATTTTGGGGCATAAGATTTCTGCAGCAGGGTTAGAGGCGGATAAAGCGAAAATTGAAACGATTGAGAAACTACTTCCTCCATCATCTGTCAAGGGAATACGGAGCTTCTTGGGACATGTAGGTTTCTACAGACGCTTCATTAAAGATTTCTCGAAAATTTTGAAACCCTTATGTTCCCTTTTGGAGAAAGACGTACCGTTCAAGATGGATCAGTCATGCCTCGAAGCTTTTGAATTATTAAAGAAGAAATTAGTGTCAGCTCTAATTATAGTGGTGCCCGATTGGTCTCTACCGTTTGAATTGCTGTGCGACGCCAGTGACTACGCAGTTGGAGCAGTATTGGGACAACGTTGCGACAAAATTTTTCACACTAGCTACTACTACAGCAAGACATTGACGGATGCTCAGTTGAACTACACGACCACTGAAAAAGAATTACTTGCGGTTGTGTTTGCCTTCGACAAATTCAGAGCATATCTCATAGGGACTGTGACACCCCCAAATTCGGGTACTTCAATTCCACAGAATTTGGTGTTCACTGTACAAATATCATCTATCTATCTACCCATAATAAACACAAACTATGCAATAGATAGAAATAAAATCCTCCCCTTATGGGGTTACAACATCTGAATAATAAATACAATCCCAGGTCAAACTAACCTTAAACATCTGTGCGAAAACATAAACAAATAAGTTTTAAACAACATCAAGTCTTTACAATAACATTCTAAAAATTAAATAACAAGTCTTCATCACTTATTAGCTTTGCCCTTGCCTTTACTAATAGAAGGCTCATCGTACCTTTTGTTCTTAACTGCAATGTTATTATTACGCAAGAGTGAGCATGATTGCCCACAAGTATAAAAATGAAATAACAATATATAATAACATGCGAGTGAATCAAAGACTTCTGAAATAAAAGCTCAACTTTTGAATCAAGAATGAATAACAAGAATTCAAAAGATTTCTGAGGGTCATAAGACCTTGAACTATGTCCTAGGTTATCAAGGGTTATACTTGAAACCTTTAACAGTCATAAGGCTATGGATTCTTCTACTCGTACTTAGGGGGATCAGCCCTTAGTACCATACTGTGCACAATATCTTAACGCTAACGCATAAGTAATCCCTATACAGGGTTGTTCATCTTAGTTTGACATTAGAGTCCGCACCAAAGGAAGTTTGGTTTGGATAAATCAATAAGGGTTCTGAAATTTAGAACGTTCATCAACTATGGACTAGTTGAATCAAATAAGGGTTCACTAGTCTAACAAGGTTCAACAATAAATGGTAATTAAATTGAATAATAATCTCAATAGATATACAATAGAACAATTATTGTATAACAGAATAATACTTTGAAAAGATAATTAATCTTTAATATAACAATTGAACTTGATTAATAATAATGAGAATAACTTGAATAATGATAACGAGTAGGGTTAGGAAACTTGCCTCGTGCGTAGATTATACGTTAATTAAACATGTCCTTGAATTTAATCCTACATATCATTTCCATTCACAACTATAGTTAATTATAATGTAACTAGTCATCATAAGTTCATTCTCTTTGTCTAACTTTGATTATGACCATACTTAGTCAAATTACTACATTCATTGTCACATAATTTACATCTCACGAACAATAAGCTAACTATGCATTCAATCATTCAATTTACACATAAATGTGTTGTTGACATGTTAAGAATTTATTTTAACACCTCATTATACATTTAACCTAATTTTATGTTTATTAGATTAAGTTACCAACACATTACTAGACTTAAACATTTTAAAAGCTCATTTCTGGACCATTCTGCTAAGTGGCGCTGCGGCGCCACAGTTATACTTGGTCTTCGCGCTGCGGCGCAGTGGTGCTGCGGCTTGAGACTTGGCGCTACGGAGCGGTGGCGCTGCGGCGCGAGTTTTAGGCCTGGAGTTGGCGTCACGGCACGAAACTCCAGTTTCTGAATTTCCAGTTCGCGAAGAACACAGAATCAGGCGAATTTATCATTACATAATCACTAAATTCATTAATTTAAACATACCCATATACTAGAATTCGTACATAATCATTACCCAATATTTATAGAGTGATTTTAACCAATTAAAACACATAATTACAGAATTAAAACATGCAAATTTCACTGTTCTTGGTGTTCTTGAAGGTTTTGAACAAAAACATAAAATTTTAACACTACGGATTCGTTATAACACCAAATCCATCCATTCAAATATTGTTTTCTTCATTTTAGCATGCATAATTATATACAAGTGGAAATTTTACAAAATAATTTATGTTTGACATATTAAAATCACGTATAAGGGCCATATGGCCATATTCCATACTCTGTAACTAACATACGTTACAATATTATGAAACTGATGATATAGTTTATGCAATATATATAATCAACTACGATTTGATAACGTTTATCATGTAATCAACACATAATTGTTACTCCCTTTTTCACTACAAAGCTTTTACAGAACATAAAAGCCATTTTTATTGAAAAACTTAAACAACGTAAATTTGAGTTTTGGGAAAGAAGAGATTACCCTATTACAGATGAATAAGAGTGAAGTCCCTTTTGATTCTTCTTCAGTATAACAATCTCCCAACAATTCCTCTGAATTCTCTCTGAGCTCTCAACTTTTAATTAACTTAGCATATGTGAAAAACAAAATAATACGCCTGATGCATATAAGAACTGGCGTGATGGTGGTCAGTTACCCAGTCATGGTAACTGCTATTAACTTTCCTTAGGGCCTTGTTTGGCTGGCATTAATAGGTTTCAAAACTATTTAATTTAATTAACTTTTATACTATAGTTTAAATCAAGTCACACCCAATTCAATTATCTTATTTAATTTAAATAAAATATAATAATTTCTCATTAATTCACGTAGTCAAATAATTAAATTCTCATTTATTAATAATGTCAAATTATTAAATCTCTAATTAATTATTAAATTAATTAAAATACATTAGGCTTATTAAATATTTCTTTTAATTCAATAAGCTCACATAAATACATACTTAAATAATAAAAATTCTCCACATTAATTTAATAAATATAACACATATAATTAAATTAATCTACCACAACTTCATCAATTAATTAATTAATTAAATAATTAATTCATCAAAAATATTTATTTAATCCAATAAATATAAAAATTAAATTATAAAATCTCGTTTGTCATAGGGACCAAGGTAATTGTCTACACTGATCATTCTGCTATTAAGTATTTGATTGAGAAGAAGGATGCCAAACAGCGGTTAATACGGTGGGTATTGTTGCTACAAGAATTTGATTTGGAGATCCGAGATAGAAAAGGTACCGAGAACCAGGTGGCGGATCATCTTTCTCGGTTGGAAAACTCGGAAGTGCAGAAAAAAGACATCGTCATGATTAATGAGAGGTTTCCGGACGAATAGCTTCTCCGAGTAACAACGACAGTGCCATGGTATGCAGATTACGTGAATTACTTGGTTGGTAAGGTGTTACCCCCGGATTTGAATTCGCAACAACGAAAGAAGTTCCTCCATGATGTTAGGCAATATTATTGGGATGAACCATTTCTGTTTAAGACTTGTACGGATCAAATGATTAGACGATGTGTGCCTCACGAAGAGATGGATATCATATTAGGTCATTGCCACTCATCAAATTACGGAGGTCATTACGCCGGTGATCGGACAGCGGCCAAAGTGTTGCAATCGAGATTTTTCTGGCATTCTCTATTCAAAGATGCATACCTCTATGTGTTAAAATGTGATAGGTGTCAACGAGTAGATAATATTTCCAAACGAAATGAAATGCCACTTAACACAATTTTGGAGGTTGAATTATTCGATGTGTGGGGAATCGACTTTATGGGACCTTTCCCATCATTCTTCAATAATCAGTACATTCTGTTGGCGGTCGACTACGTTTCCAAATGGGTAGAAGCCATAGCTTTATCCACGAATGATGCCAATATAGTCCTACGGTTTTTGAATAAAAACATCTTTACACGATTTGGGACGCCGAGGGCGATAATCAGTGATGAGGGAACTCACTTCTGTAATAAGAAATTCACTAAATTGCTTATAAAGTATGGGGTTCATTATAAAATTGCAGCCACGTATCATCCCCAAACCAACGGTCAAGCGAAAGTCTTGAATAGCGAGGTCAAGCGAATTCTGGAAAAGGTGGTTAATCCGTCATGAAAAGATTGGGCTATGCGACTAGATGATGCCCTATGGGCATATGGAACAACGTACAAGAATCCGATCAGCATGTCACCCTACAGAATGGTCTACGGAAAGGCATGTCATCTCCTGGTCGAACTAGAACATAGTGCACACTGGGCCATTCAGAAACTTAATTTCGATTTATAAGTAGCAGGTGAGAAAACGTTACTTCAACTAAACGAGATGGACGAATTCCGGTTTAATGCCTATGAAAACGCAAAACTCTAAAAGGAGAAAGTCAAAACCTGGCACGATAAGAAAATCCTAGATCGAAAATTCGAACCGAGCCAACAGGTCTTGCTTTTCAATTCAAGATTGCGGTTATTCCCCAGTAAGTTGAAATCTCACTGGTCCGGGCCGTTCCTGGTTATATCAGTCGCACCACACAGAAACATCGAAGTCGAGGAACTGAATTCAAAGCGAACATTCAAGGTGAACGGACAACGGCTCAAGCATTATTGGAGTGGACCCATCGAACGCCAATCTACGGTCATGTACCTCTCCGATCCAGTGCACAATTAAGCAACACAGCAAAGTCGGGCCGACGACTATAAACCAAGCGCTATGGGGAGGCAACCCCAATAGTTTTATTTTCCTTTGATTCATTAGTCATATTTTATTTTTATTCTCTTTCCTTCAGTATTTCAATTTACGCAAGATAGTATGATATTATAATACACCACTACTAGTAATGCATTGTTGGTGTCTTGCATATAGGACATCATGGGCTAAAAAGTTGGTATGCCAGAAGATAACTAAACCAAAAACGAGAAGGCAGCGCCCCGGCGCTCAGTTTCAACACAAGTACAGCGCCCCGGCGCTAAAGGCTTGCACGACACACTGATGTTAAGCATCCCGGCGCTCTAGGAACAATATACCCCAGCGCCCCGGCGCTGGGAGCAGTTTATGTGTCGCCCCCAAAATTAGGTATACATCACCCATCTTGGGTCGTCAGATACATGGTACAAAATACAAATACAAACTTAATTATACAAATGTCGTGTAATATACGACAATACATAAACTGAGAGTTCTAATAGGAATATTGTCATCTAGACAATATCCAAACTCAAGGAGTCCTCATTACATTTATTGTCACACTATTTAACAGAATGGTGAGGACTACTAATGCTATCTTCTGGACCATCACTCCTTTCCCTGACTCGTCCCAGCTATATTCTCATTTCCTGAAGAGAACATTGAAAGAAAGGGTGAGCTCAACTAGCCCAGTAAGAAATATTATGACTAAGATAATGAAGAATAAATTATCAATAGTCTTCAACAATGTTAAACTGATAAAATACAATAGACATCAAGTTTAACTACAGCGGAATAAGCAATCCATTAGAAGAGTCAAGTAGAGAATAAAACCTACTATCTTCTATGATTTAAAAATATTTTCATCAACTTTTATCACTGAGACTCAGCTTAATAAATAAACCACATCTTCTAATCATCCTTGTATTACGGGCCAAGGATATTCATTAAATCATCAATGATCATGACTATACCGAAAAATCCCTGGTCATAATCATACCACAAACTGTCTATCAATGCATTACAAGCCACTGAGGACTTTTACCACACCACTTATAACATCACAGTTCATGATTATACCGAATGATCCCTGGTCATAATCATACTAAGTCCATTTATGCACGTAAGCCAAAGATGACTTTTAACATAAAATAAACATGAGGATGATGACAATGTTATAGGAATTCAATTAAACAAGTTCAAGAATTAGTTTATCCAGGAACTAATAATATCCAAATTGTCAACATGATACTTCTTTGTAAAATAACAGTCAAGAATGCTCAGAAGAATATTTTCATGAAAAGATACTGGATGAAGCGCAAATATCAAGGACATTCCACTAATTTCATGGAGTATAGAAATCAAAACTTTAACCAAATGAGTATAATAAAGAATATATGAAACTGCAAATGGATTTTCACCAGTCATGCGGTAATCCACGTATACAGATCATTTCCACAATTTAATAAGGAATGAATATAAAGGATCATTCACCATGCATGTGGCAATCCACATAGACAGGTTATTCCAACAGAATAATAAAGAATGGAATAGCAGAAGGATTCACCATGCATGCGATAGAGACCGCACAGACAGGTTATTCCCAACAGAATAATAAATGCGGAATAATAAATATGGAACCAGGTCAGGTGAAATTCACACCGACAGGATATTCCGACAGAATAATAAATGCAGAATAATAAATGATGGAACCAGGTCAGGTGAAATTCACACCGACAGGATATTCCGACAGAATCGTAAAGAACGGAATAATAAAAGAATTTCACCAAGTATGCAGTACTTCGCATAAACAGGTTATTTCAACATAATAATAAAGAATGGAATAACAGAAGAAGATCACCAAGTATTGGGTAAACCGCATATACAGGTCATTCCACCAAGTATAGGGTAAACCACGCATACAGGTTATTCCAACAGAATAATAAAGAATGGAATAACATAAGTTCTCTTCATGAATAAGAAAGAATAACACCCCTTACCATTTTAAAGAAGAACTGAAATAAAAAAGTAGTTAAGTGGCAGAATACTCGTCTTCTTTCTCTCTATAGTTTCTCTCTCTAGAGTTCAGTGAATTCGTAAGAAAATAATGAAGGAATGAGCTTCTATTTATAGAAAAATGGAATGCATAGTAACTAATCCATGAACGGTCCAGATTGATTTACTTTAATCTGACGGTCCATATTTAAAGAAAAATCTTTTAAATAAAATATAATATATTCTATTTATAGAATAACTTTAATAAAGTATTCTGTTTTATATAAAAAGATTTTACTATGCAAAATACTATGCACAATAGAATATAATATATTCTATTTATAGAATAACTTTAATAAAGTATTCTGTTTTATATAAAAAGATATTTCTGTTTTATTACGTTAATAATACGAATAAAACAAAACTTCATTATCGCTAAATAATTCATATTATTAATTGACAATAATTGAATCAAACTGAGTGACTTCTCACATAAGCATCAATACCGTGTGCTACTATGCAACCACACGTATTACTGTACTTTTACTACCGAGTAGTTCAACAGTATCAACGGTAAAACTTCTGCCGTTATTTTTAATAAAATATTTTTGTCGTTTTCTCAATCTGACAATAATTCCGTTGTGGGGTCCACCAATGATTGTACCGTCGTACGAATATTCTCCGTAAATAGTAACTCGTGAATAGTACTTCGACACAAAAAGTGTCCCAAATACTCGAGTGAACAATACTAGAGTGAATAGTAATTTGGGTGAATAGTAACCCGTGAATAGTAACTCCGACACAAAAAGTGTCTCAAATACTCGAGTGAATAATACTAGAGTGAATAGTAATTTAGCTGAATAGTAATCCGTGACTAGTAACTCGTGAATAGTAACTCGTGAATAGTAACTCCGACACAAAAAGTGTCCTAAATACTCGAGTGAACAATACTAGAGTGAATAGTAATTTGGGTGAATAGTAACATGTGAATAGTAATTCGTGAATAGTAACTCATGAATAGTACTCTGACGCAAAAAGTGTCCCAAATACTCGAGTGAACGATACTAGAGTGAATAGTAATTTGGGTGAATAGTAACCCGTGAATAGTAACTCGTGAATAGTAACCATGTATTTTATGACAACTTGTTTACTTTAAAAAAAAATTCACATATCACCCTTAACTTTAACCTTTTATCAATTTAACCATTTACCAAAATAGAAAAATTGAATACTTTTATTTCATAAAATTCGGGGTCTCATAGTTTATGCAAACGGGTTTTACACAATTGAACTCCTCATATACAATAAAACCAAAGTCTGTTACACTTTTAATTTCTCCACACCACTTTTGCACGTTAAATTCTTGAACTGCACATTCCTCTCACGTCTCTTCCTCTCCTTGCACTTCCTCTCCTTGCACTTAGCACTAACCCTTGGTGATTCAAGCACTTTCATTCCAATCTTGTTTCCAATTTATTCTTTGACGAAAAAAAGGTATGTTGTACTCGCAATTTCCTCTCATATTTTATACAAAAATCTAGATTATAGGTATTTATGCCTTGAAATTTTAATATGTGAGGTCCAAATTGTGCGTATTTTGCCTATTCTGATTTTGCCTTATGGGTCATGCATGCTATTCTATTTCCATTGGATCACGTATCTTTTAAACTGAGTTTTGGATGCCATATTTATGCTATTCTATATCTGAGTTTGTGTATATGATGTGCCCTTCTGTGTGGATATCAAGAGATTTACACCAAGCCTACAAGGTGTTTGATATATTGCCTCAATGAACTTTAATTGCTATTTCCCTTTTGAAGGCATGTATATCTCTTCCTCTAATCATGTGGCTATCTTTACTTGTTCTTAATTTCCTAGTTCTACGGGACCAATGTTTTGCGCTACCCATGTCCGAAATGTATGAGGTCTTTTGCCATATAATTATTACACGTCACATCTTTTGGGAATATCATGTACTTCTTTGACCAATTATGATCTGCAGACATAGAATGAGGCTACTTGCTCAAATTTTAACTTTCCTGCTAATATATGGCGGTGACCTTCCGAGAGTTGTCAGTGTTTCCACTTGCATTTTGGACAGGAGCCGCTCTCACCTGATGTTGCATGAATTGCATGAAGCCTTGGAATATTTCATCGTTTATCATTTGGTCAGTGTTGTTGTTTGCATGAGGATTGTCGCCTTCCTGATGTACATTGTCCTGGTTATTGATCTGTGGAGACTCAACGGTCTCCTGTGCTCTATTGATGTTCTCAACATTCTCGGATGCCATTTTCAAATACTGCCACAAAATAATGGTTAATTAACATATCACATATTATCCCTATACTCTGACCGACCAATTAAATACTCTTACCGTGTGCTACTATGCAACCACGTGTATTACTGTACTTTTACTACCGAGTAGTTCAACAGTTTAACGGTAAAACTTCCGCCGTTATTTTTATAAAGTATTTTTGTCGTTTTCTTAATCCGACAATAATTCCGTTGTGGGGTCCACCAATGATTGTGCCGTTGTACAAATATTCTCTGCTAAAACGAATATTCCCCGACCAATCGAATATTATATAACTACTTGCGTACTTTGCAAAACTTATAAATAACACCCACAACTATAACATTATATCAAATCCACAACATAATATTCAAAAATATATTTCGAAAAAAATTAATCTTTATTCAAAAAGTTGGGGTCTTACATTTAATACTAAGGATATTACGCATAACTTATTGTAAAAAAAATAGATTAGTTAATATATGTGACGCCCCCAAAATTAGGTATACATCACCCATCTTGGGTCGTCAGATACATAGTACATAATACAGCTTAATAATACAACTGTCGTGTACAATACGACAAAACATAAACTGTGAGTTTGAATACAAATATTATATTCTAGAGAGTATTCATACTCAAAAGGAGTCCTCATTACATTTATTAACACACCATTACATAGAATAGTGAGGACTACTAACTAATACTATTCTTCGGACCATCACTCCGTTCTCCGACTTGCCCCAGCTACGTTCTCATTTCCTGAAGAGAACAGTGAAAGAAAGGGTGAGCTCAACTAGCCCAGTAAGAAATATTATGACTAAGATAATGCAGAATAAATTATCATTAGCCTTCAACAATGTTAAACTGATAAAATATAATAGACATCAAGTTTAACTGTAGCGGAACAAGCAATCCATTAAAAGAGTCAAGTAGAAAATAAACTCTACTATCTTTTATGATTTAAAAAGTTTTTCAACACTGTGATCGCTGGGACTCAGCTTAATAAAATAATCCACATCATCGAATCACCCCTGCACTACGGCCAAGGATATTCGTATATTCATTAATGGTCATGATCATGCCAACAACTGTCCATCAATGCACTACGGGCCAATGAGGACTTTTACCACATCATTTGTAACATTACGGTCATGATTATACCGAATAATCCCTGGTCATAATCATACCAAGTCCATCTATGCACTACATGCCACAGATGACTTTCAACATTTTATAAACATGAGGATGATGACAATGATATAAGAATTCAATAAAATAAGTTCAAGAATTAATTTATCCAGGAATTAACAACGTCCAAATTGTCAACATGATACTGCATTGTGGAGTAAAATTCAAGAATGATCAGGAGAATATTTTCATGAATAGATACTGGATGAAACGCAATTATCAAGGATATTTCACAAATTTCATGGAGTATAGAAGTCAAAACTTAACCAACTGAGTACAATAAAGAATGGAATAACAAAAGAAATCACCATGCATGCGATAGACCGCACAGACAGGTTATTCCAATAGAATAATAAATAATGGAACCAGGTCCGGCGTAAACGCACAGACAGGATATTCCGACAGAATAATAAATAATGGAACCAGGTCCGGTGTAAAACACACAGACAGGATGTTCCAACAGAATAATAATAAAAACGGAACCAGGTCCGGTGTAAAACACACAGACAGGATGTTCCAACAGAATAATAAACGGAACCAGGTCCGGTGTAAAACACACAGACATGATGTTCCAACAGAATAATAGAAGAATGTCACCAAGTATAGGGTAGACCGCGTATACTGGTTATTCCAACAGAATAATAACGAATGGAATAACAGAAGTTCTCTTCATGAATATAAAAGAAATAATATTCCCTACCTTAAAAGAACTGGATATTGGAAAAGTGATGTAGCAGAATACTTTTATTCTCTCTCTCTTATTCTCTCTATACTTTCTCTCTCTATAGCTTGAATGAATTCGTGAAAAATAATGAAGCCCTAGGCCTCTATTTATAGAAAAACTGAGGGTGGCTCTTGGTCTTAACGAAGGGTCAAATGACTCTTGGTCTTAACGAAGGGTCAAATGACTCTTGGTAATATTGAAGGGACAACTACTATTGACGAAAGTAATTACTATTGACCAAGGTAAATACTATTGACGAAGGTAATTACTATTGACCAAGGTAAATACTATTGACGAAGGTAATTACTATTGACCAAGGTAAATACTATTGACGAAGGTAAATACTATTGACGAAGGTAATTACTATTGACCAAGGTAAATACTATTGACGACGGTAATTACTATTGACGACGGTAATTACTATTGACGAAGAGACTCTTAGATGATGACATATGGCCCCCCATAAAATAACCAAACTTACCACAACGTCTCAATTATTGATTTAATAATATAACATATTATACAGATGATACTATGACAATAATTTAAAAGATATGATGCAGCAATTACTGTAGCAATAATTGAGTATAGCTGAGTGACTTCTCACGTAAGCATCAATAATCAATACCGTGTGCTACTATGCAACCACGCGTATTACTGTACTTTTACTACCGAGTAGTTCAACAGTTTTAACGGTTTTAACGGTAACACCTCAGCCGTTATTTTTATAGAAAGATAATTCTGTCGTTTTCTCAATCCGACAATAATTCTGTTGTGGGGTCCACCAATGATTGTGCCGTCGTACGAATATTCCCCGACAAAAAGAATATTCTCCGACCAAACGAATATTTTATAACAACTTGCTTACTTGCAAAATTTATAAATATTACCCACAACTATAACATTATATCAAATTAACTCCATAATATTCAAAAATGATATTTATAGAAAATTCATCTTTATTTATAAAAATTGGGGTCTTACAATATAAGTAAATATTTAACTTGATATTACATAAAATAATAAGAATTTTTATTCTTAGACGGAGGGTGTAACATAAATCATAAACATATTTTTAAGTCCAAAAATAAAACATAAAAGAAGAATAGTAATGGTATACATGTAGTTATCATAAACTAAAACACAAAGAAGAGTTATCATAAACTAAAACATAAAGAAGAGTTATCAGTACTAAGAGAAAACATAAAAGATGAAGAAAATTTTATTATGTTTTATGAGCTGAAACATAATAAAGTTATTCTTAATAATAATTTTTAAATAATTTATAATATTAATTATTTTAATAATTAAAATATTTAGTTACAATAATTCAAATTTTAAAATTTTATAAATTGATAATAAAAAATTATAATAATTAAGACTCTTTTTGTGAAACAGATCACAAAAGAGTTATATTTTAGTTTTTTATTAACTAATTTATGAGATCCTAATATTTAAATTTAAATCTACTTAAGTTTTTAAAATAATAATTTTATTTACAATATTATTTTTTTAAAAAAATTATAATATTAATTGTTTTTATAAGTTAAAATCAATTTTTTTTAAACGAGTCCCTAATTTAATTACCCGTCGTGTACTTAGTCTGGAGTTACACGTGAAACAGAGAGGTTTCTCCTCTCCACAAACAAATTGGCAAAAAGCACCTTTACCTGCCTGTGGTCGTCGACTTGTAAGCAATTGGTCATTGAACTTTAAAAATATACAATTGGACCACTATGCTTTCTAAAAATAAAAATTCAGGTCATTCCGTCCAATTTCTTGGACGGACGTCAAATAATTACACACGTGGCATTGAAAAAAAAATAAAAAATTATTATTTTCTTATGTGGCAATACAAAAAAAAATCAAAAATAAAATCATCGATTATGTGGCAAAAAATGATTAAAATAATAATAAAATTAAAATAAATAATAATTAATTATTTTTAAAATAATTAATTTTTAAATAAATAATAAATTTTAAAAATAAAAATAAAAAAATTAATTTTAAAATAAAATAATTAAAATAAAAAAATTAAAATAAATATTTGGAATTAATGATTAATAATTAATCATTAACTTGTAAATGATTATTTTATTTTTATTTTTAAAAGTAATTATTAATCATTTCGGTTAAAAAAAGCATTAACTTGTAAAAAAATAATTTTTGCCACATAAAAAAATTTCTGTTTAAAAAAAAAATTGTTTTCAAAAGTAAAAATAGATTTTTTTTTAACTTGTAAAATAAAATTTTGTTTTTTAAAAATTCTGTTTTAAAAAAAATTCTGCTTTTTACAAAATTCTGTTTTTAAAAACAAAAACAGAAATTTTTTTTAAGTGGCAAAAATGATTTTTTTACAAGTTAATGATTTTTTTAACCGGAATGATTAATAATTAATTTTAAAAATAAAAATAAAAAAATCATTTTACAAGTTAAGGATTAATTATTAATTCCAAATATTTATTTTAATTTTATTATTTTAATTATTTTATTTTAAAAATAATTATTTTATTTTTATTTTTAAAATTAATTATTTTATTTAAAATTAATTATTTTAAAATAAATAAATTATTATTAATTTTAATTTTATTATTATTTTAATTATTTTTTACCACATAATAAATAATTTTATTTTTAATTTTTTTTTATATTGCCATATAAGAAAATAATAATTTATCAATATCACGTGTATAATTATTTGACGTACGTCTAACAAATTAAACGGAGTGACCTGAATTTTCATTTTAAAAAAACACGATCTAATTGTATATTTTTAAAATTTAGTGTGCAATTGCTTACCAGTCGACGATGTGCTTTTTGCCCAAACAAATTATGTCTCAGCTCTCACCGTCTGCTTACCCTAACCCAAAACCCCAAATCGCGTCTCCGCCCTCCGGCCTCTCCATGTCTCCGCGTCTCCGCCTCCGCTCTACTGACTACTGGTACGTCAATTATTTTTGTTTTTTGTTCTTCATTCCATGAATTAAGGCTAGGGTTTGAGCATGTTTATGGACATTTTAAAATAGGCATGAATTGTATTGAAATAAGAATCTATGGCTCATGAATTGCAGAATTGGACTAAGACGAAAACCTCAATTGAGAATATCTAATATATTGTAATTAACTTTTTTAGTTTTCTTATATCATAATAATCATCAGTTTGTGGGAATTCCATGTTTATAAAGGTCAATTCATGTTTATGGTTTTGAGTATTTTAAACAATATTCCAATTTCTTCCACGCAATTAATCAAACCCCTTTCGTCTCTCTTCTTCGGCCTTTCAATCTCTACCATCGTGGAATCAAATTCAATCCGTTGGCCTCATAGTCAATTTTATTGATTTAGGTGCCATTCTTTTTTAACTCGGTTTCTCGCTTATTTTTGTGGGTTCAAGTTTAATTAGGTTTCAGGTAATATTGTGGTCTTGATTTTTGTATTTATTATAATTAATTAATGGGCTTCCAAGGATTTATTCAAATTTCAAGCTTTAATGTACACCAAAAATGTTTCTTGTTATGGTTTTGGGGCGGTTTTCCTTTGGGTATGGGTAATTATTGGTTAGATAGCTTCTTATTCAGCTGATTATGACTAAAATCTTACATGTTCAGCTATATATATAATGTTTTCCACTTTTAGTTTTTTGTTATTACATAAAGATGCAATCTTTATGTATTTTTAGTACAATGATTATGCACTTGTTGATTACTACATGCTTCATGTGTTCATTTGTATACCATGTTGTCTGTTTATAAGTTTAGTTATCCCAATTCTTAAACATTCAGTCCTTTGCATTAAAAAGAAAGGTGGATGTTTTGTGCTGAATTTTATCACTCTTCTTTTTCTAAACTTTTACATAGTCTATTGTTTAATATCCCATAGCCAAAACCTTTCAATGATTATGTACTTGAAATCAGATACCTGTTTACGTTTCTAGCTTCTTATGTGTTTATAACGTTTTTAGTTAAATTTGGCTATGTTTCCAATTGTTTTTTCCTATAAAATTAAGCTCTACAAGTAGATTGTCTAGTATTGATCTTTTTTAAGAAAATCAATTTCAAAATTTTGGTATTCTTCTGTGTGTGCACGTATGCGATTTTTATAAGAAGCAATATATTATAATATCACGGATAGGGCGTGGTTAAGTTTTAAGTATGAAACAGTAATCAGGACAATCCAAGTGTTCAAGGTGCCATATTGATCAACATGGTTCTGTATTTTTAATTTTTTATGGTTGATGGAAGCATAACCTAGTTCTCGTTGCAATTATTGGATTCTGAAACTTCCCCTATAGCTTTTTTCTTCTTCACAATATAAAAAATATATTTACTTTTCCTGTATTTTCAGTTTTGTTTATGTCGAAATCTTGATTCTTTGTTTGCTCCAATTGTCCGAGGGAATCTCCTCAAGAACTACTAGGGAGTCTTTGCCTTGATTCCTTAAGATCAAGGAATTCCCCTCTCCTCTCTTCTCTTCTCTTCTCTTCTCTTCATGTACGTGGGATGCTTTCCCCATCCCGAATATTTTATTGCAATTAATTTTTTTCACACATCTTGCTCAGAAACTCACTTCTTTTTTCATTTAAGGATAGCAGAAAAATATTGCAGAGTAGATTTAATTGCAATCTGACATTTGGAAAGGATTCTTGAAAATACTTGAAAAAAGGGTTCTGGTGTCAATATATATAAAGTATGCGACTTGTTTTGATTATTACAAGAATGTAGTATTAGAGTGATAATGTGATATCTGAATGATTTTAAAACTTTAGAATTTTGTGAATTGATTTAAAAAAAAAAGAAGAAATCGACTCTTATACTCTGGAAGGAAATAGTAGTAATTATCAAAGAAAAAGGAGGTTCGCTCGCTGGTATTCTATATATCTTTTGTCAAGAACTCATTAACCAGCATGATTATTCTGCTGGAGTAATTCGGAGGAGAAAATAGATAAAGTTGATTTGACTCGTTGTGGTTGATTGATCACACAATAGCTCAATCAGCAGACATTAATTCTTACAGACATGTATATATATATTACCAACGCCTCAAGTTTGAAATATTGTAGTAATTATATTAGGGAAAATTTAATATGTCCACACACACACACATAGAGAGAGAGAGAGAGGAGGAGTAATTGTTTTGTTGATGAGGGCCCCAAAATTTAAAACTCTCATGTAGGATAGGAGGACTTGGTAATGGAAATGAACATTTATTTTGGTTGATACGGGGGAGATAGCTATAGCGTAGTAGTAGTACTTAGCTGTGTACAGTACTCCATATGATAAATACAGATATGAAGTAGTAGTAGTAATTAATGGAGTAATAATATAAACAGGGGAAATAAAGTTTGCTACCTATTTAAACATTTGACCACATTATTATCTAGTATCTGAATGAGCAAATATACGTGCGCTTGGTAAATTAGTGCAGTTTTGGGTGTAGGGTGCAGGCTTTGCGTTCACTGTTATGTGCTGAACAAATCCATAACTTTAATATATTAACATTACTGAAAGAGTGAAAGGTGTAACTTTGAGTAGAGATATTGGCATTTTATAGTGCATGCAGAAGTGCATGCAGAAGTGTAAGCACATATAGCTATCAAACTTAAAACTTATTCCATGTGTGTGGTACTAATTTATTTTATTTTTGTGATGTTGTTGTAGTGTTGCGGATGCAATGTATTTCATAAGCTGGTGGATAATTTGAACCTGTTCCATGAGATGAAATGCTACGTGAACCCAAGCTTCAATTATAGAGATCCTAAGGGCTATGTGAACTTCAGGTATCTAGATATGGATGATGACAACAATGATATCTTCCCTCTTATATAGAAAGGTGAAATGTCAATTTTCACATTGTTTATATTCCATTGCTTATACCTGGAGATTTACTTCTAATCTTATAAATAGATTTGCAAACTGTGTGTTTAATGAATAATGTTAATGTTGGGATGTGTATAATCGTAAGTTATTTTATACTATAGGTACCTTGTTAGTTTCTTTATATGTTATGGTTGGCATTTTGTTATTATGCTAGAAAATTATTTTTGTAGAAGATTTTACACAAGCTTTACCGATGGAATGTTGAATTAATAACTGAATACAGGGTTATTGTTCTAATGCTGATCTGTATTTCTTTACTTTGCTACTGTCATTCTGATGAAGAATATCAATTAGTGCCTTTGGCTATTAATTTATTGCCTACACAGGTTCCACTAGTTATTGTTTGTCATTTATAGACCTCTAATTACATTTTGTTTTAAAACATAGTACTATTATGGGTTTAAAGTTTGAACTTGAAGTGGATGATGTATGCTACAAAATAGTACTGGTGGTTTTCTGGTTTGGTTGTTTATCTCTTACTATTTATCTTATGGCAAAGGACCAACATGGGTGCCACTTCTTACAAAGGAAATTTACTGAGGGCGCTCAGGAAGACGTTGAAAAGATTTTCCATGAAATAATTGTGCACATCGTCGAGATTATGACAGATCCCTTTGGGAATTACCTTGTCCAAAAGCTTCTTAAAGTATGTAACAAGGATCAGCAGATGCAGATACTTCATTCCATTACCAGAAAAGTTGGAGATCTTGTTAGAATTTCATGCGATATGCACGGGTTTACTTTCTCTCTTTCTCAATATTTCTTTGTTCCTTTCCCTTTGTTATCAAGAATTTAGTACTTTGAAACATCCACTTACTAGTATATCTTAAAGCAGGACTAGAGTTGTCGAGAAGGTTATTGAAACCCTGAAAACTCCAGAGAAGTTCTCCATTATTGTTTCCGCACTAAAGCCTGGAATAGTTACTATTAGGAGTGAGCAAAAAACGGATAAAACCGAACTACCGAACCGAACCGAACTTTTTTAACCGAATTATTTCGGTTTTTTTTCTTTTTTCGGTTATATCCAAATTATTTCTCATTATTCGGTTTCGGTTTTGGTTTTAAAAAACATAATTCGGGTACCCGATTAACCGAATATTAATATTTAAAAAATAATAATTTTATAATATTATCTGATACTAATTACTATCTATATTCACTATTCAGTATTCACTTCTTGGTCTTGCCCTAGCTGCCAGCCGTCGCTCCCAAATCGGCAAATCCCAATCCCAGATCTCACTTCAACTCCTCAACCCTTCTTGCTTCTCGAGTCTCGACTCTCGACTGTGAGTCTGTGACATCATCTCCGGCCTCCGCCTCTCTCCGACTCAATCTCTGCTTCGTGCCGTCTCACCTTTTGGCTTTTGCAGTCCGGCTCTCTCCGTCTCTCCCTAGTCCGACTCCAGGAAAATTTCATTCACTAATCACTATCAAGATTCGAGTGCATGACTGCATGTTGTTTTGATTAGTAATTTAGAATATGTTCTTTGTACTCTTCTAGTCTTCTTTGTACCAAATGGGTTTCTTTTTTCTAAATCTCTGTTTCAGTGTTTTGGGGATTAAGTTTATTGATTTTACTGATAGATTTTATATTAAAAATTTTGGGGGACTGCTTACTGTTGGATTTTATATTATCAAATTTTGTGGGACTTTTGGAATTGTTATGGCCTATGGGCTTGATGATTGTTCTTCTATGGTGGTGATTGGTGAATTTTGGGGGACTATTTACTGGCTGTTTTTTAAAGGTGTGAGACTGTGAGGTGGTGACTACATTTTAGTTTTAGTTTTTATGTGTTATTCCTAAAGGTTTTATGTGTACATGAATCTGAATGATTCTTCAAAAAAGTTTGATAGAGCATGCTGTTTGTTTTAGGCCACTGCAGGTAACTCTGAAAACATGAAAGATGATCTGAGTGGCCTTGATAAAGCAATTGGTGCTGTCTTGGGACAGCAAACTATTGAACGGAACCAGTTGTTAGTAAGCATAGGGAAGAGTAAGCTTAATAAGGCCTGTGATGACAAAAATGACAGAGTCACCAAGCCTGAAGAGCTTGTCCGGCTATATGATCTTTTATTGCAGGTGACTGACTCTACTTCTTATTGTTTCTTTGACAATTTTATTATATATGGACTCTGCAGATTTTTTAGGCCACACTACCAATTTTAGATATTCATAGAAAACTTGTGTGATTGTTCTTATTCATGGCAGAATACAGCTGATCTTTCTGATCTAGTTAGTTCTGGAAGAGATAGAAAACCGGAATAAGTGGCATTTGCTAAAGAATGTGAAGTCAAAAGTTTGATTTTCCAAGCAGAAAGGTTGGCTTCCTTTAATTTTGGTGAATTTTGGGGGACTGTTTACTGGCTGTTTTTTCATGTGTACAGTTGAAATGTGAGAAACACAGGTTGGATTCTGGCAATGTATGACATGATATAGGTTCAATTTTACTTGAGGTTATGAACTTGAAATTGGTTATGTGAAATCACATCTATATGATCTAGAAGGTTTTTAATTTTGTATGTTGATAGTTACTATGTTTGACATGATAATTTGATTTGATTGACATGATATGTTGATAGTTACAAGTAAATTGGTTATATTACAAGTTTGATTGTAATTTCAGATGCCTGTCACATGTTTTATTGTGCTGTACTTGCAATTGGGTTGTTGCCTTGTTGGATCTTATTATATACTTGTGCTGATTGTAATTGGGTTGTTGCTGTTGTAATTTCAGATGCCTTTTGCTCCTTGTGCTGATTGCTGTTGGCTGTGGGCTTGTGGCTGTTGTTGTTGCTGACTTCTTGTTGCATGTTGCTGAGTCTTGGCTGTTGCACAAGCACACTGCTGAGTGCTGAGTAGCTGTTGCATGCTAGTAGAATAAATTCTTGTAGATGTAGGGTGCTAGACTGCTAGCTGCTTTGTTCAAGTCATAAACTTTGTTAATGTTTTAAGGACAGTTATTTTGTTGGCTTGTTTTAAGTTATTTTGCTGCTGGATAGTTACTTTGTTGGACAGTTAAATTAACAGTTAATTTGTTGGACAGTTATGAGTTAACAATTAAATTATGTTGGATGCTGGTTCGGTTTTTACCCGAATACCCAAAATTACTATTCGGTAATTCGGTATTCGGTTATTTTCAATTTTCTGTAGTAGTTCGGATAGCAGAAATATCAATAATTCGGTTTTCGGTTATAACCGAATAGTTTATTCGGTTCGTTTATAACCGAATGATCACTCCTAGTTACTATGATAAAGGACATGAATGGCAATCATGTTGCACAGCGCTGCTTGCAGTACTTAACGTCTAAATACACCGAGGTAAATAATACCCTGAAAACAGATACAGGAATTATTACGCTCCTTCTCCCTTCATGTTTTATTTTAATGATGTTACTCATGTGAAATAATTTATTGTTCGTGTTTTGGAGAATAGGATCTAATTTATTATTTAACTATATTGATGTGACATTTTCCACCTGAATCTTGTATTATCTAGCAACTTATTCTGCTTGCAGATCTAGCAGATTTGGTAGGCTGCAAACTATTCAATGTTCAATGGCAGGGAAAAATCTATACATCAGATTTAACTGCAGCACTGGTGATGCTATGGGAATGAACATGGTGTCCAAGGGTGTTCAGAATGTGTTGGAGTTCCTTCAAAGTGATTTCTCGGACATGGATGTAATTGGTATTTCTGGTGAGTTCTTATTCTCAATTGAGTTTGGATTTCAATCCTTAAACTGATATAATATTAGTGTAAGCATGCAATATTCCAGCTTTATTGTTCATCTGAACTGTTTAAACTTTTACGCTACCTATAGGTATGTGGCCTGGAAATTTGCTTTTCAGGAAAGATTGGGTCTTTTAATCCATTTTAGTACTGACATATCTAACATGATTATGTCGTATCATATAATTAAAAAAAGAAAAATAAAGAATTGGGTTGGTTTATAGATACAGAACAGGCTTCTGAGGCTTAATGAGTAGTTTTTGGACCTGAAAAGCAAAAACTATAAAGGTGTAATTTATAGTTTCTTTTGTTTTTTAAGCTTTGTTAGTTCTTTTATAATAATATTTAAGAAACTAATCTCATTTGACATTTGTATCTGTCAAGTTCAAAATGTGAAGCCTTTCTCATGGATCTGATTTTGCTTTTCCTCAAGTTATTGAGATATTTGAATCTATAACACTTTTGTATTATGTTTGTAGGCCCCGTGGAGTTGGCTTCAGCTGGTGTTTCCATATCAATCTTTAATATTATCTCAAAGCTATTTAATATTCCTCTCCTCAGTGTTGCTACTTCTTCTGTGGCTGAAGACATTTCAAAAAATGCAAGCTTAGTTTCCTCCTTAGGTGAAGTAAACCTGACACTTCTTGTTTTTTTGACTTAAACTTATATTTAACGTTATTTCTTGCTGCTCCAGCCTTCCTTATTTTTGACTTAAACATTTACATTGTTTTTACCTAGTTGGTTCATAACTAAGATAGCTTTTTTTTGTGTGGTTAATTTCAAAACTATGAAAGTTAGTTTTTTTATTGTTTTTGCTTGTTCTATTTAAATTTATATTGAATCTTCACCTTTTAAGGGCAAACCTCTCCCCCCTAAGTCCACTACCCAGAACCAAAAAAAAGAAAAAAAAACAGATACTGGAAAAACAAATGTAAAGAAGACTATCACAAAATATCTCTACACTTGCAACTAAGCTAATATTGCAAAACCATGTTATTGCTAACGCTCCAGGTAACTGAGCTAATAGATGGAATATTCATCGGGGGTTCAGTTAAACATTGTCTTGCTGATGGCACCTCCTTCTGGCATTTCATGAACACTTTGTCCCAAGTTTTCAAAGCCGAAGGAGCAGGGCAGAGTATTTGTACAATTAAAATATCGCGTCCGCCTATCCATAATCGCTGGTTTCCTGATGGATATGGTCCCATTATTTCCTTGCCATATACTGATTCTAATCAATTCATCAGCATGTTTTGGCCCGCCTTTTCTCAGAGAGAGAATCTTTCATTTCTCAACCGCCACGTTAGCAAAAATCAAGGCGAGGGCTAATGTTGAAGGCAATACAACCAAAGTTATATCTACTTTACAGGCCTTGATAGCGTTGATCTGGAGATGTGTGACGTGTATTCGTTGCTTACCACTTGATCAGATTACTAATTGTAGAATGTCGATTGATATCAGATCAAGATTGTACCCACCCTTGTCCCAAAATTACTTTGGGAACACGGTTCAAATAATTGGTGGAATGGCCGCTGCTGGTGAGCTACTTGCACATGAATTTGGATGGGCTGTATGGCTTCTAAATCAAGCAGTGGTTCAACATTATGACAATGTTGTGCACGAGTCTGTTGGATTGAGGTTGCAAGGTCCAAATTGATTGAGGTTACAATACTTACATTTATGAAAACAAATTGATGTTTGTTAGGCAACTTTTGAAGTAATTGCTGTTTAGTTCATTTCAACGATGAGTTTCATGAGGTTATTAGTGGTCATTTTATTGTTTCAGTTGAAAATATATTTACCCAAGCTTTTAAACACTTGCGTATAGATGACAATTTTATCACTCTCCTAATCTATTTTTCCTTTTTCAATAAATTCTACATGCAGATAGTCATAGGCAACGAATAATAAATTGGATTGATGGGGCAGGGCACAGCTTTCACCGGCCTTTGACTTCACAACAAAAGGAATTCTTCAGGTACTTCATATTTAACTGCCAGTAAATTTAATTTTTCTCTAAAAAATCTCAACCTTCTATCATCATACATCTATATATCGTCATTTAGGAATCTGTGAAGGGGGAATTATGGCGTCTGTGGGATCCTGCAGGGAAACCACCTGGTGTGATGGGCTGGTGGCCTTCAAGAGCTGTTACTTTCATTGATAACCATGATACAGGCTCAACTCAGGTACTTGTTTAGCTTGGTACCTTTACAGCTGTAGTCTAAGAATGTTGTAAAAGGCTATCCTTCTTTGTTCTGATCTATGCGCTGCATGTATTTGTTGGTGTTCAGCCTGTGTATATGGATATACTTCATTCGAAAAAATATTTTTTGGTAGCATCTTCAGATCATATTGAAATTAAGTAATTTTTTTTTTAAAAAAGGAGCTTAGTCAATTCTCAATCTAATAAGAGATGATATTTGTTTGTCTGTTTTGAATGGCAGATTCTTGCATAATAACAATAATGTTTTATCTGTTTAGTACTGAGTTTACTCTTTGTAGTTTACATTCTGATGATTATGACGGAACTAAATCCCCCAAAATTGTATCATTTTGCAGTCACATTGGCCTTTTCCTGCAAATCATATAATGAAGGTACATATACTTCTCTTTGTTTAGATTGATTTTCTAATTTGGAGATTATGATCTACTTACTAATAAAAAAAAACCTTTGAAATCTTGCTTCCAGATAATGTACTTCTCATACATAGGAAATGGAACATATCACATATTTGGGTATATTAGATTATCTGTTATTTTCAGTCTTTTGTTCTAATTTAATTTCTGGTAACATGGTTCCCTACAGGGCTATGCATATATACTCAAATATGTGATATGGTTCCCTCCAGGGCTATGCAAAAGGATACCCTGATATTGTCACAAGGTAGCGTAAAAGAGTGTTTTGTCAAGGTAGCGTAAAAGAGTGTTTTGTCAGTGATGGTCAGTTGCTAGTCTTTACTCCCATGTCTTTTTGCAATTCCTTCTTAAGGTTATTTTGAATTGATTTTACACAAGGATCAATACTTTATGCTCTGTATCAAAATTCAAAGACCACTATGAATGAATTTGACAATGTGCAACGTTCACAATACACAATTTTTACGATGTAATAGTCAGCCATGAATTTGCACTAAATGTGTCTGATTGTGGCGTCAGTGTGTGATTAGATCAGTTGGTTACTACTTGTGTCCTCAAAAGGATGTCTAAGAGTACAATGGGCTGCCAAATTTAAGGTTGGCAAATTAGAAGATAGAGAATAAAAACTGTTCCAATAATATTTGGACTCACAAAAATAGCATAATTAACTTGAGAGTGGAATGTTCTTACGGGATATGTGCACTTTGGGTTAAATTATTATGCATGTCATATTTCACATTTAGTTTATGTACTTTAGACTTCTTTTTTACGACAAAATCTTGGTGTATTTCTAGACATGCTTTTGAGTATGGAGTATCAAGTCAGATGACCTTGTAATAAAATGGTCCCCTGTTTCTAAGTGATTTAGTCCTACCATTTTAATATTGATAGTTACAGTCATCTTATATCCTTTTTATAAATTTTAAATGATCAGTATACCTATTATAATTTTTCGTTTAATTTGTAGGGTATATTAATAGGTGATAGGGTAACAACAGTTATATATTTGGACCAAAATTTCTTCCTTTTAGCAAGATGATGCCTTGCTCATTACGTTACTTGTTCGTCAGATGGCTCTTGCAGCTGTTGCTCATGTCTCTGTCTTCCCCACAAAACCCTATCATTTTGTGCCAATTTCCGAGTACGGAAAAGTTGCCACGGAGACAACGAAAGCAATTCATACTGAAGATAGAGAAGGGTAACAAGGAAAACCCAGCTGTTCATTAGAAGACAAAAACTAAGGTTGAGGCGCCAGGAACATGCGTGAAACGGTGAAAGAAAGTGTTCAGGGCATTGTTGTTGAAGGAGTTCAACATGTGAGGCATAACTCTCTTCTTTATCATGTCATTTTTCTTTTTTAGAAAAAGAAAAAGATCTACGACTATAAAGTATTTATTTTTATTTTTTATGAATTGTATAAGCAGGTTGTGGAGGGAGGATGTTGTGTTGACTATAAATCAGGCCATTGAGTCCTACCATTTTACTTTATTTTTTTATTTTTTTTAAGAATCAAATTTAAAAATAAAATTCTCAACACAGTACACAATAGGCAGTTAATAAATAGCTGAACAACAATTCTTTCATTCATTAATTATGAGAATTCAAAGTAACTACAATAAGACAAAAAAAAAACACAATCCTCCCCCTCCAAAAATAAACACACTTTCACTCCATCAATCTACAGTATCTTCCTTCAGTATTTTTCTATCCTTGTGATTCAAGAGAACACACTTGTGACGCAGAGGAAGAACAGGCATATGATTAAAAAAATTACACTCAAATAACTCCCCCTGATCAATCATATTATTCTCTAAATCAAATTTTACTCTTAGTTCGGTAAAAACACAAATTCTTTTACGAGGTCTATTTTCGACTTTGGACTTATAAGCCCGAAAAATAAATTGAGCTTGTGAACCTGTGCCTTCAAAAAAAGCATCACTCAAATCAGTAGGGTAAACAGGATGGTCATCGGCGGGATTATTAATTGAATATCTGCGGGTGTTCCCCTCAAACTGTATGGCACTACTCTCTCTAAAATAAGCAGTCAAATCTATTTGTTTGTACAAATTTTTAACGGTATAAATATATTCTTGCATAGTCATCTGATTAGGATGACCATGCTTTAAAAATTGTTCAATGACAATTTTAAATCATTTCCGCACTCTGCTCCAATTAGAAGGATTAATAATATTATTAGTCCAATCTATTGGGACCCAATTATGGAGGTCGCTCCAATGTGTATGGATGAATTCAGCCATTTCCTTGTCGCTCTTAAGTATGTGCTGCCATTTAAAAAAAAACTGTCGTATACAAATATTATTCTGCCATTTAAAATATTTATTTAGGCAGAAAAAAAACAAAGGACTATATTAACAGTTTCATATCTCAAAAAAATCAGAATATAAAAGATGTAAAATAGAATTTTTACAAACAAAATACACTTACATAGAGATGTTTCTCCGCCAATTTATACGACACGTCCGAATAAATTTCTTGTTTCAAATGATTTCCATCAAGATCTTCCACCCAAAGACCATGTATAATTGTGCTAATTTCGTCTCTCAGTTGGGTGTTTAGAAAATTTGAAAGGTCATTAATATTAAACATTCCTAACATAAAAGCTGATAACCAATTAATAGAGAGAATAAATCGACGCTCTGATCGAACATCGACATGCAAAGCTTGAGGGTATAATAGTTCGGGTAGTTGTAAAGAAGGGTTGAACCGAGAAAGTTGTGAAGATGAACCAGCCATTTCAAATATTTTTTAGTTTAGAAGTAATAAAGCTATTGGAAAAAGAAAGCTGTTTGAGGAGGGAAAGAGAACGAGTGAACAAAACAGTGGAAAACAACATATATATATATATATATATATATATATATATATATACACACGCGTATATATGACCTAAATTACAAATTTGACCTCTTGTTTATGATGGTGTTTTTAAACTGTTCTCAAAATATTTTTTTTAACATAATTATTCCTCATAAATACATTAGTCAAAAATATTTCTCCAACTTTTTTCACATAATAAAAATTAATTTCCTATCTCCTCTATTATTTTTTTTATTTTTTATTTTTAAAATTTGTTTAAAAAATAAACTCTTCTTTATTTATTTATTTATTTTGATATTAACCGTTTGAATCCAATAAAAAAATATCTTTAAATTCAAAATTAATAAAATTTATTAATTTTAGACAATATAATTGCCAAAAATATAAACCGTAGTATATGATTAGATTTTATTCAAATGATATTAATAACTGTATAATTTATTGTCTTCAAAGGTCAAGTTATGTGTATCAATTTTAAAATTGAATATATCTCAAATTAATTTAATATAAATTTAAAGATATTTTAAAAAAAATCATCATACTATTATATTTGCGTACATATAGTTAATACATCTATGAAGTATATTTATGCCAAAAAAAATTAAAGAATAAATTAACAAAAGTACGACAAATAGCAGGATAGATTTTGAATTTAGTCCGTATCAACAAACCCATCCCTAGGTGCAGGGTGCAGGGTGCAGGGTGCATAAGATGCAGGTATAACATCTCTTTTGAGGCAAGTGCAGTTATGCAGGTATAGGGTGCAGGTATAACCTCTTTGAGGCAAGTGCAGTTATACAGAGTTTAAATGAGTGCAGTTGTCTTTTGATTTGATTTTGATTATGGTATAGGGTGCAGTATCTCACAACATTTCAAAAATCAAAATCAAATCAAATCAATATACACTCTTACCAATTAATGTTTCTAAACAATTACTGACCTGGACATTTTAATAAGAAAATATTTTTGAAACCGGTTCTACTAATTTGAAAATGAAAATCGCATACTTTCAATAAGTAGTCGATCTTAAAAAATTAAGTAGACGTGAATTTATTTAATATAGGATTAAAATTATTAAAAGTTAATATGAGTTACTAAAAAATTTTAAATTAACATTAATAATTTGAATTTTTGCCGATACAATTGTTGAAATTGTATCTACTTACGAAATAGCTCTCATTTTAAGTGATATATTTTTTTCAAATATGTATGCAACTCATTTCAAGTGATATATTTGTGGTAAATTTTTAACTGATAATTGGAAATATTGTGAAAAAAATTATCACAATATTTTTATAAAGTCTATTTACTATTTTGTTGCAATGAAAGTCGGATATATAACGTGAAATAATAGTTTTATTTTGAGGATAATAGGTTTATTTTTAAGATAAAAATTCATGCATTAAATATTATGTACCAGCTATTGGGAAGAAAAAAAAACTGTTTGAGGAGCTCTCATTTTTGAAAAAAAAAATTGTTGAAATTGTATCTACTTAAGAAATAGCTCTCATTTTAAGTGATATATTTTTTTCAAATATGTATGCAACTCATTTCAAGTGATATATTTGTGGTAAATTTTTAACTGATAATTGGAAAGAAGGGTTGAGCGGATATATGTGTGAAGGTGAAAGCAAATAGATTTTTTATTTTTAATATATTTACTAAGAGAGATAATAATAGGTTTTGGAATATAAATACCTGCATGCATACGGTCACTGTTTTGAGTTGATCCGCTCTAAGAAAATCTTACACTTCATCCGCATCGTATTCTGAATGCACGTAAATGGAAAAAAAAAATACTTATTTCATTGGAGAAAAGAAGATCAGAGCGGAGCTGAAATAAGAGATATAACTGAGCTGAAATAAGAGATGTTAATGGAAAAAAGACTTTAACATATAAGAAACCAAAAACAGTGCAATAAGTTTGTATGTAGGTGTGCAGGTGTGCATGTATTGACCGACTGATCAGTCACTCTTATTACTCTACAGCTAAAGTGCGTGACTGACCAGTCACTCTCATCGACTGACCAGTCACTCTTATTACTCTACAACTGTTATTCATACACAACTTTGTACGTAGGTGTGCAGGTGTGCAGGTATAGGTATATAATATTTAATGCTTTTGTTTGTTTCAGTTTACAAGTGTTATTCCAAAGGAAGGCATGACCAGAGGGAGGTATAAATTAAGCACGTCTGTCAATAATTTACAGAGGATAAAAATTATAACGCCATGACACGGCTAAAGACAAATCCTAAACGCGATTTTGGTGACGTTCCACTTAATAGATATCAATCTCATGCCGTCTCATTTAATAAAATGGCATGAATATTTTAAAAACATATTAAATATATATCAAAAGATAAATTGTTATATATATGGTCTCATAAAGTTACTGTTGGTTTGGGGGTCTACCCAAAACTATAAGCCAAACCTGTATGGCTTCTCTGGTAGAGTCAATTAACCGTTCAGATTTATTAAACTGTTCTAGAAAGTAAGATCGATTATGGTTATTTGTAGCAGTTTGATATGTTGTTTTATAATGATTACTGTTATCTATATGATAATATAAAAGTTCAAGTAAAATAACATAGTAATTAATAGAAGCAATAATTTAAACTTACAATAGAGCTTCGCAGATCCTTAAACTTCAAGCTTTATATCACAATATTTTAGAGAGAGAATACAAGGAAAATAAAAAATACACTCTCCCTCAACAAAGGGTGGGGTATCCCTATTTATACAAGAAAGAAGATAGAAAAGGATCATGTGTGTCCTTGATGGTGGAGTCGATCATTAATCCTTATCTCTTCTTCTTTAAATCTCAGCCGTAGATAGTGGAGGGCATGAGATGCTGTCGGTTGAGTGGAGCATTATTGGAGACAGCTGGCGTCGTCTTCTGATAATGGAGGGAGCAGCTGGCTCTCTTTTCAGATAGTGGAGTTACTGTTCTTGTCGTTTTCTGATTATTGATAAACCTTTCGGTGGTGGAGGATAGCTTTCATGCTTTTCCTTTTTCTTTCTTGTCCTGTTCCATATTTTCAGAAATCATGGTGGTGAGAAAGTCCCAAAAGTCTCCCACGGTGGGTTCTAGCTCTTGACTTTCACCGGCTAGGACATTGAACATGTTGTCATCCTGTTCAGACTCTTCGTCACTAACTGTTTTCATGGAGGCATCATCCTGTACTAAGGATTGTAAGAATTGGGTCTTCATATAATCCATAGTTTTGACTATTAATTTAGTTTCAGTGAGATTAGGAAACTTCTGTTTTAAATCTGCTTGAATCTTAACAAAAGGATTGACTGGTACCGGTGAAGGAAGGCTTTGAGGAATAACATCAAGGCAAGCTTGAGTATGAGTTTTTACGGCTTTTAACAGTTCTGGTAGGGTGGGGTTGAGACCTTTATCCCACCATTTAGTAAAAAATACCCTTATGAGACGAGGGATCTTGTTCTGGTAATCACATTGAAAATCTCATTTCCAGATCCAAGGGATACTGAAACGAATTATGAAATGGGCAAATAACTTGGACATGGACAAGTCTTTATTTACTGGTATATGAGAATAAGCAACTTGCCATTCTTTGAATGCTGTTTGAACTGATTCTGGTAAGGTTTCAATGGTGATACCAAGTTTATCCCACCAAACGAAAAATCAATTGGGAATTTCTTTTTTAAGAACATCGGGACAGATTCTGATAAACCAAGTATGGTTGTGGATAAGATTCTGGTAATAGAATACTTGAGTAAAGGAATCAATATAATCCCAATAACTGTAACGGGTTTCTGTTAAGTGACTAGATTCAATAGTACGGGTAGTATGAGGATTGATACCCTAATTGGTAAGAGGCATGATGCTCTTGACAGCTGTCTTACTGTATTGAATCGGGCTAGTGGCTTTATTAGGATCATGAAGCGTATGCTTAATGTCCATAGATTCTGTTTCGATTATTATTTGTTCGTAAACATAACGATACTGATTAAAGCGGGGAGGAGATTGTTGAGTCGTTAAGTAACGTCTCTTTATCTCCCATGGATCCTTCTTCCATTTTTCATCATTCTGTTCAATGAATAATACTGTTTCATCCACATTATTGTTGGGAATATACTGTTCAGGTAATAAGAGAACATCTTTTACTGTGGGTTGGCTGGAAGAAGCCGACGAGTTACTGGTCTGAGTATTCAGAGTGGAAAATTCTGTATAATACAGATTAGCTCTGCCTCGGCCTCGTTGACCGCGGCCACGGCCTCTGCTAGTCATTCCTGCAAATATTCTATGGTTAGAAAATCCGGTAAAGAATTCTGTTTTCCTTTGATATATTCAATATCAAAGTCAAATACTGATAAAGTGCTATGCCAAGTAGCAAATATTTGCTTAGAGGGAAGATTCTGAACATCCTTTTTGAATATCTATTTTGCAGCAGAACAATCAACTCGGATTAAAAAGTGTTGATTTAAAAGATCATCTTGGAATTTTAAAACACATTTAACAATAGAAAAACATTCTTTTTTAATAGTAGGATAATTCAAAGAAGGTCCTTTCCAAATTCCTGAGGTAAAACGGATAAGATCCTCTTTTTTACTGTTAGGATTAAATTGTTTAAGAATTCCTCCATATCCTGTATTAGAAGCATCAGTTTGAACGATCTTCTTCCATTCAGGATGAGGTAGGGAAAGACAAGGTATCTGCTTGACCCGATCCTTGATTCTTATGACTGCTCCAGTATGTTCATCGGTCCAGGGTAAAGGATTTTTTTGTAACCGGATATACAGAATAGCAGTATCTTGGAAAAGATTCGGATAATAATCTCGAATGTAATTTAAACTTCCTAAAAATCTTTGCAGTTGATTAATACTTTTGATTTCGTTCGGAAACTTAGATGCAAATTCTAAACATCTATTGATGGGAATAATAGTTCCATTGAAAATATTATGCCCAAGAAATCGGATCTTTGTTTGGAAAAGTTTCATCTTGGGGGCAGAAACTACCAAACCATTCTTTATGATAACATTTTTAAAATATTTAAATGTTTAATGTGTTGTTCAATAGATGAAGAGAAAATTAAAACATCATCAATGTAACAGATGATAAATTCAGTAAAGGGGTTAAAAATATCATTCATGATATGTTGAAATTCAGAAGGTCCATTTTTGACACCAAATGTAAGAATATTCCATTCATAGTGGTCAAAGGGTACTGTAAAAACAGTCTTGTAAGTATCCTGTTCTCTAATTTATATTTGCCAAAATCCTGATTTCATATCAAATTTAGAGAAGATGGTGGCATCATGAAGTCTATCAAGAAGGTCCTTCTTGTTCGGAATTGGATATCTAATCCATTGAAGGGCTTCATTCAACGGTTTGTAGTTGATAACAAGACGGGGAGTTCCACGCTCAATTTCTGAATTTCTATTAACATAAAAAGTTGTACAGCTCCATGGGGAAGTACTGGGTTTTATTAATTTTTTCTGTTGAAGAGACTCAATTTCGGTTTTACACAGGAGTAAATATTCCTTCTTCATCTGACTGGGTCGAGATTTAGTAGGGATATTTTTCTCATTAAAATTAGAGACATAAGGAAGAGAAATGATGTGTTTCTTCCTATTCCAGAAAGTATTAGGAACATCACTACAGATTTCAACTTGAAGGGTTTTCTGGATTAATTTTATTTTTTCCTGTAAAGAAGGTTGTAAAATTCTTTGTTCTGTAGTAAGAAATTTTATTTCTTTTTGGATAAAATTTATCTGTTTTTCTTTTGAATAAATCATATGTTTTACTTGATTTATTTCTTTAGTGTAAGGTTCGGTTATAAATTTAAAAATAATATGTCTGTTGTTTAAATTAGTATGAATACCTAAAGTATCTATTTTCGAAATGGGTATTAATAGACTTAGGAAAGGAGTGCCCAGAATGATACTTTGATTCATATTTCTGATAAGAACGAAGGAAGTAGGTAAACATAAACCTTGATTACAGATTAAAGCTTCAGGAATCTTGTATTTAATATTCATAGTATTCCCACTTGCACTGGTTAAGGATTGAGTGGTTTTTTGGAAATATTTGGTAGGAATAATCCTTCCTGAATACAGTTCATATCAGCACCACTATCGACTAAGGCGACGACGTTCTTAATAATAAAATCTGGTTTTATAACAAAAGTGATTCTGATGTACCATTTCTGGAAAACTACTTGATTCATAAGCATTAAATATTGTTCAGAAGATTCTGGTTTGTCAGGGGATTCAGTTGTAGAGGAGGATTCATGATTCCTTTGTTTATTGTTTAACTGCTGTTTGATATTATTCAAATCTTGAAATATAATATTATTATTATTATTCTGTAACTGTTTTATTTCAGATTTTAAAATATTAATCTCGGTTTTAAGATCTTGAATAGTAGTAGGCTTCTCAGGAGTAGAAACATCTTTTAAACGTTTCATAACTTCACGCATACTATACTGATCGATAGGAAGAATATCTTCTGGTTTTTTATTTTTATAACAGATTTCTAAAAATTTTAATTTAATTTCGGGATTTTTAATATTGTCAGCTAAGTCAAGGAGAGATTTCTGGGTGTCAGTTAAGACATTGACACTGGGTCCTCCTATATCTAAACCGTTCATCTCAACGATGACTTTCCAATAATTAGCTTCAGTAGTGGTGTTGCAGTTATTAATAGTGCATGCTTGGCACTGCTCATTACTGGAATCATTTCCAGATTCAGAATAGATTTTGGCTAAATCATCATCTGAGCTTAACTCAGAACTGCTAGTTGCTAAACAATTAAGAATTTGCTGTTGGATGTCTTCGTCAAGGGACATTTCATTAAGTTTTTGCTTTAATTTGGATTTGCATTTATTAGCAAAGTGTCCTATTTTTTCACATTTGTAACATTGAACTTTAGAGTTATCTTTTTTACTGCTCTTTCTCTTCTTAGGAGATTTTTCAGGGGTTTTGTTTTTAGAAGACTTCTTTGAAGATCGTTTACGATAAGGTCTAGAAGGTCTAGAACTATGTGGCTTTCTAGATTTCTGAGGATACTGTAATTTTGTATCATAAGAGAATTGATCGCAGAATTCTCCTATCTCATGCTTTTTAGTGAGATTCTGTTTTTTCATTAATTGTTGGAGTTTCATATCATTACATAATGATAATCCTTCCTCAATAATGACAGAAATAAGAATACCATAAGAATACTGGTCATAAGGGATACTCATTCGGTCATGTTTATCCTTTAGTGTGACGCCCCCAAAATAGGTATACAACACCCATTCTGAGTCGCCAAATACATGGTACAGAAAACAAACTACAACTTCAATAATGCAATTGTCGTGCAAAATACGACAACACATACTGTGAGTTTAAATACAAATATTGTCTTCTAGACAATATCCACACTCAAATAAGTTCTCGTTACAATTATTCAAACACTATTTTACAGAAATAGTGAGGACTGCTAAAACATCTTTCTAGAACCATCACTCCGTACCCCGACTAGTTCCTGCTATGTTCTCACCTCCTGAGAAGAAAAATGGAACAAAAAGGAAAAGGGTGAGCTCAACTAGCCCAGTAAAGAATATTATGACTAAGATAATATACAACAAATTATCGTTAGTCTTCAACAGGGAAAAATCTGATAGAATATAATCGACAACAAGTTTTAGATCAACAACTGCAGCGGAAACAGCAAACCATTAGAAGAGTCAAGTAGAGAAAGAATTCTACTATCTTCTAAGATTTAAAAGTCCATCATCAATATTTTATCCCTGTAACATTGATTAATAATCATCTTTAACCAAATATTCATCTTTGCACTACAGGCCAAAGATATTCATTTGTATCACCAGTCGGTCATGTTCATCTCAACACCTGTTCATCTCAACACCTGTTCATCTTTGCACTACAGGCCAAAGATATTCATCAAGTAATTATACATCTTTGCACTACAGGCCAAAGATATTCAGTAATATCATCATTTAGGACTGAGGATGATGAAAAATATCTTAAAGAAAACGAATCCAATGAGACAGAAGGACAAATAGTAGGGATTTGTATAACAGTTTATCCAAGATCAATAATACTTCATAATAATCAATTGTGAAGCAGAATTCAAAAATAAAGATCAAAACATAGATACAATCAAAGATAGTAACCATAATAGACATCTTGGACAAAAAGGAAAAATTTTATTTTTCGGTGAATAGTGCCGTATTCGTGAATAGTACCGTATACGTGAATAGTGCCGTATACGTGAATAGTAACCCCGACACAAAAAGTTCCAAATTTGATAAAAACTCATATCAATATTTCAGCATAATGATATTGAAGAAAATAATATCATTTAAGAAGAAAATAATATCCCTTACCTCAAGATATCAGTACTTCTGGTCGGAATACCGGTATAAGGCTGAAAGAAACTTGCTCTGATGAATAGAAACTCTCAAAGTATCTAAATACTCACAAAATACACTCAATAATCTAGAGAGAGAAAGAGAGAAAACTTGTTTCTGGTGTGATTTTCAATTCTAACTTAGCCCTCTATTTATAGGAAAATTTTGGTAGGTTTGACCTGCAACCTGATGGCTTTACCTGCTACTATTCCCACCCACCACATTTGAAATATAATTCAGCACATTTCTTCACCAACCACAAGTGGGGCCCACCAATTCTAGAATTTTCCATCAAAATGATAAACTCCGAAAATTCAACAATTTCTGAACCAGTCATCTTGTAAAATTCATAATAAATCATACGTTCATTTTTAACGGTTCAAAATTTGTGGGCATATACTCAACTTATATATGTATAACATATCCAAAAATTACCACGATCCAACGGACGGATTAAAAATTATAACCCCCGCAAAATATCTCAAAAACCCTGATTTTTAATACCTCCATTCCGACAAAAATACGGATAAAAATCTCAACATTAACTCCTTCATTTTTAACCACAAAAATATATCCCTCATTTATATCCACATAAAATAAATATTTTCTTATCATATGAATCAATAATTAATTATTCACAAATAATATTACAGAATCACATTTATGACAACCAGGCCGTTCCCAAGAAAGAGGGGGCTTTCCAATAAGGATTTCTCCTTACTGGCGCGCAATTAGATGACCAAACCTCTCCTTAGACAGAACTTTCTAGACATTGTCAATAATGTTATCTAATAATATTATTCAAATAATATGAATTATTGATCTGATAATGGAAAATACTGTGCAGCAACAATTATTGAAACAACAATAATATAAAATATCAACGCAACAATTATTGAATCAATAAAATAAAATATTGAACAATAACTACTGTAACAATTATTGAGTAGTGCCTTCTTACGTAAGAATCAATAATTGGTGCAATACCGTGTGCTACTGTATTTTAACCACCGGGTATTCCAACAGTATTAACGGTAACAACTATGCCGTTATTTATAAACAACTTATACTTATCGTTTTCTTCATCCAATCGCTTTCCGTTATGGGGCCCACACAAGGCTGCGCCGTCGTACGAATATTCCCCGACAGCAAGAATATTCCACGAATATTCCCCGACAAAATGAATATTTTATAACCACTTGCTTATTTTGTAAAATTTGCACATTTCACCCATAACCAAAGTATTATATCAAATTAACCCCTTATTATTCACAATAATATTTAAAGAAAATTTGATTTTATTCATTAATAAGTTGGGGTCTTACAACCTCCCCTCCTTATGAAATTTCGTCCTCGAAATTGACGTACGTACCTGATGTTTCAAAAAGGTGAGGATACCTCGCTTTCATTTCTGATTCCAACTCCCAGGTCATTTCTTCAATAGCATGGTTTCTCCACAAAACTGGGACGAGGTGGGTGAAACCATGCTATTGAAGAAATGACCTGGGAGTTGGAATCAGAAATGAAAGCGAGGTATCCTCACCTTTTTGAAACATCAGGTACGTACGTCAATTTCGAGGACGAAATTTCATAAGGAGGGGAGGTTGTAAGACCCCAACTTATTAATGAATAAAATCAAATTTTCTTTAAATATTATTGTGAATAATAAGGGGTTAATTTGATATAATACTTTGGTTATGGGTGAAATGTGCAAATTTTACAAAATAAGCAAGTGGTTATAAAATATTCATTTTGTCGGGGAATATTCGTGGAATATTCTTGCTGTCGGGGAATATTCGTACGACGGCGCAGCCTTGTGTGGGCCCCATAACGGAAAGCGATTGGATGAAGAAAACGACAAGTATAAGTTGTTTATAAATAACGGCATAGTTGTTACCGTTAATACTGTTGGAATACCCGGTGGTTAAAATACAGTAGCACACGGTATTACACCAATTATTAATTCTTACGTAAGAAGGCACTACTCAATAATTGTTACAGTAGTTATTGTTCAATATTTTATTTTATTGATTCAATAATTGTTGCGTTGATATTTTATATTATTGTTGTTTCAATAATTGTTGCTGCACAGTATTTTCCATTACCAGATCAATAATTCATATTATTTGAATAATATTATTAGATAACATTATTGACAATGTCTAGAAAGTTCTATCTAAGGAGCGGTTTGATCATCTAATTGCGCGCCAGTAAGGAGAAATCCTTATTGGAAAGCCCCCTCTTTCCTGGGAACGGCCTGGTTGTCATAAATGTGATTCTGTAATATTATTTGTGAATAATTAATTATTGATTCATATGATAAGAAAATATTTATTTTATGTGGATATAAATGAGGGATATATTTTTGTGGTTAAAAATGAAGGAGTTAATGTTGAGATTTTTATCCGTATTTTTGTCGGAATGGAGGTATTAAAAATCAGGGTTTTTGAGATATTTTGCGGGGGTTATAATTTTTAATCCGACCGTTGGATCGTGGTAATTTTTGGATATGTTATACATATATAAGTTGAGTATATGCCCACAAATTTTGAACCGTTAAAAATGAACGTATGATTTATTATGAATTTTACAAGATGACTGGTTCAGAAATTGTTGAATTTTCGGAGTTTATCATTTTGATGGAAAATTCTAGAATTGGTGGGCCCCACTTGTGGTTGGTGAAGAAATGTGCTGAATTATATTTCAAATGTGGTGGGTGGGAATAGTAGCAGGTAAAGCCATCAGGTTGCAGGTCAAACCTACCAAAATTTTCCTATAAATAGAGGGCTAAGTTAGAATTGAAAATCACACCAGAAACAAGTTTTCTCTCTTTCTCTCTCTAGATTATTGAGTGTATTTTGTGAGTATTTAGATACTTTGAGAGTTTCTATTCATCAGAGCAAGTTTCTTTCAGCCTTATACCGGTATTCCGACCAGAAGTACTGATATCTTGAGGTAAGGGATATTATTTTCTTCTTAAATGATATTATTTTCTTCAATATCATTATGCTGAAATATTGATATGAGTTTTTATCAAATTTGGAACTTTTTGTGTCGGGATTACTATTCACGTATACGGCACTATTCACGTATACGGTACTATTCACGAATACGGCACTATTCACCGAAAAATAAAATTTTTCCTTTTTGTCCAAGATGTCTATTATGGTTACTATCTTTGATTGTATCCATGTTTTGATCTTTATTTTTGAATTCTGCTTCACAATTGATTATTATGAAGTATTATTGATCTTGGATAAACTGTTATACAAATTCCTACTATTTGTCCTTCTGTCTCATTGGATTCGTTTTCTTTAAGATATTTTTCATCATCCTCAGTCCTAAATGATGATATTACTGAATATCTTTGGCCTGTAGTGCAAAGATGTATGATTACTTGATGAATATCTTTGGCCTGTAGTGCAAAGATGAACAGGTGTTGAGATGAACAGGTGTTGAGATGAACATGACCGACTGGTGATACAAATGAATATCTTTGGCCTGTAGTGCAAAGATGAATATTTGGTTAAAGATGATTATTAATCAATGTTACAGGGATAAAATATTGATGATGGACTTTTAAATCTTAGAAGATAGTAGAATTCTTTCTCTACTTGACTCTTCTAATGGTTTGCTGTTTCCGCTGCAGTTGTTGATCTAAAACTTGTTGTCGATTATATTCTATCAGATTTTTCCCTGTTGAAGACTAACGATAATTTGTTGTATATTATCTTAGTCATAATATTCTTTACTGGGCTAGTTGAGCTCACCCTTTTCCTTTTTGTTCCATTTTTCTTCTCAGGAGGTGAGAACATAGCAGGAACTAGTCGGGGTACGGAGTGATGGTTCTAGAAAGATGTTTTAGCAATCCTCACTATTTCTGTAAAATAGTGTTTGAATAATTGTAAGGAGGACTTATTTGAGTGTGGATATTGTCTAGAAGATAATATTTGTATTTAAACTCACAGTATGTGTTGTCGTATTTTGCACGACAATTGTATTATTGAAGTTGTAGTTTGTTTTCTGTACCATGTATTTGGCGACTCAGAATGGGTGTTGTATACCTATTTTGGGGGCGTCACAGTTGGTATCAGAGCTTAGGGATATGATCCCTGGCTGAGATGTGAGACAAGAACTAGGAGGGGAGAGACGGGGAATTCCTTCGCTAGTATGACCTGACTAAGATTATTCGGTGTTTATTTGGTCGGTCAGAGTATAGGGATAATATATGACATGACTATTAACCCTTGTTTTATGGCAGTATTTAAGAATGGCAGCTGAGAACGTTAATAATGGAGTAAATCAGACCGTGGAGACACCTTTGATCACCACCCAAGGGAACGTGCAACATGAAGGCAATATTCCTCCTGTAAACAACGTTACCGAGCAAACGATGAATGATGGAATGTTTAGGAGCTTTTTGCAGTTTATGCAAAATCAGACGAGGGAGACTCGTGTGCAGAATACGGGTGGAAATGATAACGCGCGGTTTGTCACAGCTAAGCAGTTCAAAGAATTGGGACCACCAGAATTTAAGGGAAAGCCGGATCCGATCATGGCAGAAACGTGGGTCAAGCAAATTACCAAGATATTCGATGTCTTGGGATGCACGGAGGAACAGAAGGTTCCATTCGCCACCTTTATGTTCCGCGGTGAGGCAGACTACTGGTGGGAGTCTGTGAAGCGTACCCAGCCTGACGCACTCAACATGTCCTGGGAAATATTTCAAAAACTTTTCAATGACAAGTACTTTCCTGAAAGTATTCGTCATATGAAGGAAGTAGAGTTTATCAGACTGGAACAAAACAACATGACGGTGTCCCAGTACAAGGCGAAGTTTGTAGAGTTATCCAGGTTTGCACCTCATTTGGTCGAAAATGAGGAACGAATGACAAGGATGTTTCTGAGAGGTCTAAAACCCGAGATTCGACAATATCTTATCTCTCATAAATTTTCTTTATATTCAGATGTTGTAAATAGGGCTAAATTATTAGAGCGAGATAATGAGTATGTGCAACCGAGGGACCACAACCAGGGTCATACCGGTGGCGGCAGTCATCGAAGCAATGAAAACCAGCAGGGAGGAAGACATTCGGACAAAAGCGGTAACCACTCTGGTGGTAATCGTGGTCGTGATAATAGAAGGAGCGAGTCGGGAGGAGATTTCAAGAAGAGAAGGTACAACAATGATAACGTGAAGACGTCAGTACAAACATCAACTATTTCTAGGGGAGGAGAACGACCACCGGTCGTATGTTACAAATGTGGGAAAGAGGGACATATCAGCCCAAACTGTCCACAACAATCTAAGGTATGTTATAACTGTGAAAAGGAGGGTCATATAGCTCGAGAGTGTTCTGTAGCAAAACCAAGTTCAACGGGGATGGTGACTCCAAAAGTTGTCCCGGATAAGTCGAAATCAGCGGTTCCTGGAAGGGCGTTTGTCGTGACTGGCCAAAATACGAGAAACCTGAACAAGGTGATCACGGGTAAGCTAATCTTGAATTCTTGCAAAGTTTATACTTTACTAGATACCGGTTCTACCCATTCTTTTATCTCTCCTGCTTGTGCTCAACGTTTAAACTTGACTCCGGAGAAATTGGACTTTAACTTATCTGTTGAAACTCCATTGGGTGAAACCTTCGTTACATCTACAGTTTATAAATCTTGCATGATCCAAGTTGGCACTATCACATTACCTGTTGATCATATCTCTTTAAAGATACTTGCTTTTGATGTGATTTTAGGAATTGATTGGTTAACCACTCATCATGCTAAAATTGATTGTTTTCGTAAGGTTGTTAGTTTTCATATTCCTAACCAACCTGTCATACGAATTCAAACTACTAAACCACTAAAATCAGTCACTGTCATATCAAGCCACAAAGCTATTCGTTTATTGAAAAATGGATGTCAAGCTTTCTTAGCCCATGTTATGGATTTGAACAAAGACAAGTCAGATTTTAATAATATTTCTATTGTTAGAGAATTTCCCGATGTATTTCCTGAAGAACTTCCTGGTCTACCCCCAGAACGTGAAGTTGAATTCTTTATTGACCTTGAACCCGGTACAAAGCCCATTTCTAAAACCCCATATCGAATGGCTCCTATTGAACTTCAGGAGTTAAAAGTCCAACAACAGGAGTTGTTGGACATCGATTTTATTCGTCCTAGTACATCTCCTTGGGGTGCTCCTGTGTTATTCGTAAAGAAGAAAGACGGGAGTATGCGACTTTGTATCGACTATCAAGAATTAAATCATGTCACTATCAAGAATAGGTATCCGCTACCTCGTATTGATGACCTGTTTGACCAGTTGCAAGGATCACAATTCTTTTCAAAGATCGATCTTCATTCTGGATATCATCAGCTGAAGATTAAAACTGAGGATATTCCAAAGACAGCCTTCAGAACTCGGTACGGGCATTATGAATTCTTAGTAATGTCTTTTGGATTGACTAATGCTCCTGCTGCTTTCATGGATATGATGAATCGTATATTCAAAGAATATTTAGATCAGTTCGTTGTCGTCTTTATTGATGACATCCTCATCTATTCCAAAAGCCGTGAAGATCATGAGCACCATTTGAAGCTGGTATTGCAAAGGCTTCGTGAAAACAAGCTATATGCCAAACTGAAGAAATGCGAGTTCTGGCTTCAGGAAGTAGCATTCCTTGGGCACGTGGTGTCAAAACATGGAGTATCTGTCGACCCGGCGAATATTGAAGCCATACAAAGTTGGGAGCAACCGAAGTCGATAACCGAAGTACGTAGCTTTCTGGGCTTAGCTGGTTATTATCGGATATTTGTGGAAGGATTTTCTCGAATCGCTACTCCGTTAACTCAGCTGACTCGGAAAGATGCAAAATTCGTATGGAGTGAGGAATGTGAGAAGAGTTTTCAAGAACTCAAGAGGAGACTCATTTCGGCACCTGTTCTGACAATACCATCTGGTTCGGATGGATTTGTTATCTACAGCGATGCTTCAGGCAAAGGGTTAGGATGTGTTCTCATGCAACATGGAAAAGTCATAGCCTATGCCTCGCGACAACTCAAAGAATATGAGAGGAATTATCCTACTCATAATTTGGAGTTGGCAGCAGTCGTTTTCGCGTTGAAGATCTGGAGACACTACCTGTATGGGGAGAAAGTGGAGATCTATACAGATCATAAAAGCCTCAAATATTTCTTCACCCAAAAGGAACTTAACATGCGACAACGACGTTGGCTTGAGCTGTTGAAAGATTACGATCATACCATCCAATATCATCCTGGAAAAGCGAACGTAGTAGCTGACGCATTGAGTAGAAGATCATACGCGGGTACGAGTGCAATATTGTTAACACAAAGGCCCATTTTGTATGACTTGCAAAGGATGGAGATAGAGATGAAGGCTCCAAGTACCCACATGATGATATCAAATATACGAGTAGAACCGACTTTAATCGATAAAGTTAAAACTGCTCAAGCTACGGACATGGAGCTGATGCGTATGAAGAAGAAAGTGCAAAAAGGTGCTATTCCAGAAGCAAGAATCGATGAAGAAGGAATACTTCGAGTCAACTCCAGACTTTGTGTTCCTAACGATTTTGACTTGAAGCATAGAATAATGATGGAGGCACACAACACACCGTTTGCAATCCATCCTGGGAGTACCAAAATGTATCACGATCTTCGACATACATTTTGGTGGAGCAATATGAAAAGAGAGATCGCGGAGTTTATCTCGAGATGTTTAACTTGTCAACGTGTAAAAGCGGAGCATCAAGTGCCAAAGGGTCCATTGCAACCACTTGAGATTCCGAAATGGAAGTGGGAACACATTACTATGGATTTTGTTACGGGTCTTCCCAAGGTTTCTCAAGGTATAGATGCGATTTGGGTTATTGTTGATAGATTAACCAAGTCCGCTCATTTTTTGCCGATACGTGAGACTTATTCCCTTGAACGTCTTGCTAGTATGTACGTGAACGAGATTGTGAGATTGCATGGCATGCCAGTATCCATAGTTTCGGATCGTGACCCAAGATTCACTTCACGATTTTGGGTTAGCTTGCAGAAAGCTATGGGCACAGATTTACGATTCAGTTCGGCATACCATCCTCAAACGGACGGACAATCAGAGAGGACTATTCAAACTCTTGAAGATCTATTAATACTTTGTGTCCTAGATCTTAAAGGGAGTTGGGATAAGTACCTACCATTGGTGGAATTCTCCTACAATAACAGTTATCAGGCGAGCATAGGTGTGGCTCCATTCGAGGCGTTGTATGGAAGAAAATGTCGTTCTCCAGTATGCTGGGACGAGGTGGGTGAAGCAACATTGTTGGGACCAGAGTTGGTACGCATGACTACAGAGAAGATCCAAACGATTCGACAACGTATACAAACGGCACAGGATCGACAAAAGAGTTATGCGGATCTTCATCGGAAGGACGTGGAATTTAATATTGGGGATCATGTATTGTTACGTGTTGCACTATGGAAGGGAGTTACAAGATTTGAAAAGAGAGGAAAGCTCAATCCAAGATTTGTTGGTCCATTTGAGATTCTTGAGCGAATAGGAAATGTGGCATATAGACTCGCATTACCTCCAAGCATGTCTCGTGTTCATAATATTTTTCACATATCTATGCTTCGTAAATATGTTAAAGACCCGAACCACATTATTGAGTTAGAACCAGACGAGATAGCTGAAGATTTAACGTACGAGGAGGTACCTGTTAAGATCTTGGATAGGAAAGAGCATGTCCAACGCACGAAGGTTATACCACAAGTTAAGGTTTTGTGGAGAAACCATGCTATTGAAGAAATGACCTGGGAGTTGGAATCAGAAATGAAAGCGAGGTATCCTCACCTTTTTGAAACATCAGGTACGTACGTCAATTTCGAGAACGAAATTTCATAAGGAGGGGAGGTTGTAAGACCCCAACTTATTAATGAATAAAATCAAATTTTCTTTAAATATTATTGTGAATAATAAGGGGTTAATTTGATATAATACTTTGGTTATGGGTGAAATGTGCAAATTTTACAAAATAAGCAAGTGGTTATAAAATATTCATTTTGTCGGGGAATATTCGTGGAATATTCTTGCTGTCGGAGAATATTCGTACGACGGCGCAGCCTTGTGTGGGCCCCATAACGGAAAGCGATTGGATGAAGAAAACGACAAGTATAAGTAGTTTATAAATAACGGCATAGTTGTTACCGTTAATACTGTTGGAATACCCGGTGGTTAAAATACAGTAGCACACGGTATTGCACCAATTATTGATTCTTACGTAAGAAGGCACTACTCAATAATTGTTACAGTAGTTATTGTTCAATATTTTATTTTATTGATTCAATAATTGTTGCGTTGATATTTTATATTATTGTTGTTTCAATAATTGTTGCTGCACAGTATTTTCCATTATCAGATCAATAATTCATATTATTTGAATAATATTATTAGATAACATTATTGACAATGTCTAGAAAGTTCTGTCTAAGGAGAGGTTTGGTCATCTAATTGCGCGCCAGTAAGGAGAAATCCTTATTGGAAAGCCCCCTCTTTCCTGGGAACGGCCTAGTTGTCATAAATGTGATGCTGTAATATTATTTGTGAATAATTAATTATTGATTCATATGATAAGAAAATATTTATTTTATGTGGATATAAATGAGGGATATATTTTTGTGGTTAAAGATGAAGGAGTTAATGTTGAGATTTTTATCCGTATTTTTGTCGGAATGGAGGTATTAAAAATCAGGGTTTTTGAGATATTTTGCGGGGGTTATAATTTTTAATCCGACCGTTGGATCGTGGTAATTTTTGGATATGTTATACATATATAAGTTGAGTATATGCCCACAAATTTTGAACCGTTAGAAATGAACGTATGATTTATTATGAATTTTACAAGATGACTGGTTCAGAAATTATTGAATTTTCGGAGTTTATCATTTTGATGGAAAATTCTAGAATTGGTGGGCCCCACTTGTGGTTGGTGAAGAAATGTGCTGAATTATATTTCAAATGTGGTGGGTGGGAATAGTAGCAGGTAAAGCCATCAGGTTGCAGGTCAAACCTACCAAAATTTTCCTATAAATAGAGGGCTAAGTTAGAATTGAAAATCACACCAGAAACAAGTTTTCTCTCTTTCTCTCTCTAGATTATTGAGTGTATTTTGTGAGTATTTAGATACTTTGAGAGTTTCTATTCATCAGAGCAAGTTTCTTTCAGCCTTATACCGGTATTCCGACCAGAAGTACTGATATCTTGAGGTAAGGGATATTATTTTCTTCTTAAATGATATTATTTTCTTCAATATCATTATGCTGAAATATTGATATGAGTTTTTATCAAATTTGGAACTTTTTGTGTCGGGGTTACTATTCACGTATACGGCACTATTCACGTGTACGGTACTATTCACGAATACGGCACTATTCACCGAAAAATAAAATTTTTCCTTTTTGTCCAAGATGTCTATTATGGTTACTATCTTTGATTGTATCCATGTTTTGATCTTTATTTTTGAATTCTGCTTCACAATTGATTATTATGAAGTATTATTGATCTTGGATAAACTGTTATACAAATCCCTACTATTTGTCCTTCTGTCTCATTGGATTCGTTTTCTTTAAGATATTTTTCATCATCCTCAGTCCTAAATGATGATATTACTGAATATCTTTGGCCTGTAGTGCAAAGATGTATGATTACTTGATGAATATCTTTGGCCTGTAGTGCAAAGATGAACAGGTGTTGAGATGAACAGGTGTTGAGATGAACATGACCGACTGGTGATACAAATGAATATCTTTGGCCTGTAGTGCAAAGATGAATATTTGGTTAAAGATGATTATTAATCAATGTTACAGGGATAAAATATTGATGATGGACTTTTAAATCTTAGAAGATAGTAGAATTCTTTCTCTACTTGACTCTTCTAATGGTTTGCTGTTTCCGCTGCAGTTGTTGATCTAAAACTTGTTGTCGATTATATTCTATCAGATTTTTCCCTGTTGAAGACTAACGATAATTTGTTGTATATTATCTTAGTCATAATATTCTTTACTGGGCTAGTTGAGCTCACCCTTTTCCTTTTTGTTCCATTTTTCTTCTCAGGAGGTGAGAACATAGCAGGAACTAGTCGGGGTACGGAGTGATGGTTCTAGAAAGATGTTTTAGCAGTCCTCACTATTTCTGTAAAATAGTGTTTGAATAATTGTAACGAGGACTTATTTGAGTGTGGATATTTTCTAGAAGATAATATTTGTATTTAAACTCACAGTATGTGTTGTCGTATTTTGCACGACAATTGTATTATTGAAGTTGTAGTTTGTTTTCTGTACCATGTATTTGGCGACTCAGAATGGGTGTTGTATACCTATTTTGGGGGCGTCACATCAAAAGTCTTAATTATTCTTTTGCTGATAAAATCAAAGGCTCCAATTTTATAAATTGTTTCCGGTTTGATTTTAGGAATAGTCCATTTATTTAAGGTTTCCTTTACATCCTGATAGGCAATAAGTTCTGTTGCTTTTAAAGTAGAAGCTGAGGCATTAGCTACTGTTGTCACCGACGAAGGGGAAAAATCTGTCATTTTTAAGGTGACCATATATGCATAATTTATAAGCAATATATTCAATAATATGTCAATAAACTAAACATGGCTTTGATACCAAACGAGGGCAGGACTAGAGAGAGGTACAAATTAAGCACGTCTGTTAACGATTTACAGAGGATAAAACCAACAACGCCATGACACGGCTAAAGGCAAACCCTAAACGCGACTTGGGTGACGTTCCACTTAATAAATATCAATCTCATGCTGTCTCATTTAATAAAATGGCATGCATATTTTAAAGACATATTAAATATATATCAACAGATAAATTGCTACATATATGGTCTCATAAAGTTAATGTTGGTTTGGGGGTCTACCCAAAACTATAAGCCTGCAGATTTCTTCCTGTATGGCTTCTCTGGTAGAGGCAATTTCATAATTTAGTTTATTGACATATTATTGAATATCCTTATAGACACTAATCTTTTTAGTAGTCAGGTGACTATACCCAGAATGATTCCTTGGGAAGAAATTACTTTCCCAAAACAATGGCAAATTATTAATGTCATCCCTACCAGGCCCATAATTCGACAATCCATTGAGGATGTCATCCAAACCAGTATATTGCTTATAAATTATGCATATATGGTCACCTTAAAAATGACTGATTTTTTCCCTTCGTCGGTGACAACAGTAGCTAATGCCTCAACTTCTACTTTAGAAGCAACAGAACTTATTGCCTATCAGGATGTAAAGGAAACCTTAGACAAATGGACTATTCCTAAAATCAAACCGGAAACAATTTATAAAATTGGAACCTTTGATTTTATCAGCAAAAGAATAATTAAGACTTTTGAGCATGCTGTTCCTTTACAGAATAATGATGAAATTTTATATTTATTGCATGTTAAAGATTTATATCCCTTTCTGCAAAAATATAAATATGTTCATATAGGACTTGTCCAAGTAGCTTTTAAACCTTTGACTTTACTTGGCCAAAACAACAGTATTCAATGCACCCTCCGTGATGGAAGATGTCTTAACTGGAAAGCATCCCTAATGGGAGCTATTGAAACTAGTCTTGCACATGGACCAGTTTATTTTAATATTTACCCGAATTTAAGTGTAGCCTTAACCGATAATAATTTGTCAAAAGTTTTGGAAATGAGAATTATATCTTATGGCTATGAGTATCTACCTGGATCTCCTCCTTTTGCCATTCTATTCCGTATTCATCTTAAAGTTTTAACTACTTTAAATCCGTATATCCAAAAATAGAGCCAACAAGGACATACTGTCCTTATAGACATTAATCTTTTTAGTAGTCAGGTGGCTATACCAAGAATGATTTCTTGGGAAGAAATTACTTTCCCAAAACAATGGCAAATTAATATTAATCAAGTGCAAAGATTTTTAGGAAGTTTAAATTACATTCGAGACTATTATCCGAATCTTTCCTAGGATACTGCTATTCTGTATACCCGATTACGGAAAAACCCTTTACCCTGGACCGATGAACATACTGGAGCAGTCATAAGAATCAAGGATCGGATCAAGCAGATACCTTGTCTTTCCCTACCTCATCCTGAATGGAAGAAGATCGTTCAAACTGATGCTTCTAATACAGGATATGGAGGAATTCTTAAACAATTTAATCCTAATAGTAAAAAAGAGGATCTTATCCGTTTTACCTCAGGAATTTGGAAAGGACCTTCTCTGAATTATCCTACTATTAAAAAAGAATGTCTTTCTATTGTTAAATGTGTTTTAAAATTCCAGGATGATCTTTTAAATCAACACTTTTTAATCCGAGTTGATTGTTCTGCAGCAAAACAGATATTCAAAAAGGATGTTCAGAATCTTGCCTCCAAGCAAATATTTACTACTTGGCAAAGCACTTTATCAATATTTGACTTTGATATTGAATATATCAAAGGAAAGCAGAATTCTTTACCGGATTTTCTAACCAGAGAATATTTGTCGGAATGACTAGCAGAGGCCGTGGCCGCGGTCAACGAGGCCGAGGCAGAGCTAATCTGTATTATACAGAATTTCCCACTCTGAATACTCAGACCAGTAACTCGTCGGCTTCTTCCAGCCAACCCACAGTAAAAGATGTTCTCTTATTACCTGAACAGTATATTTCCAACAATAATGTGGATGAAACAGTATTATTCATTGAACAGAATGATGAAAAATGGATGAAGGATCCATGGAAGATAAAGAGACGTTACTTAACGACTCAACAATCTCCTCCCCGCTTTAATCAGTATCGTTATGTTTATGAACAAATAATAATCGAAACAACATCTGTGGACATTTAGCATACGCTTCATGATCCTAATAAAGCCACTAGCTCGATTCAATACAGTAAGACAACTGTCAAGAGCATCATGCCTTTTGCCAATTGGGGTATCAATCCACATACCACCCGTACTATTGAATCCAGTCACTTAACAGAAACCCGTTACAGTTATTGGGATTATATTGATTCCTTTACTCAAGTATTCTATTACCAGAATCCTATCCACAACCATACTTGGTTTATCAGAATCTGTCCCGATGTTCTTAAAAACGAAATTCCCAATTGGTTTTTCGTTTGGTGGGATAAACTTGGTATCACCATTGAAACCTTAGCAGAATCAGTTCAAACAGCATTCAAAGAATGACAAGTTGCTTATTCTCATATACCAGTAAATAAAGACTTGTCCATGTCCAAGTTATTTGCCCATTTCATAATTCGTTTCAGTATCCCTTGGATCTGGAAATGGGATTTCCAATGTGATTACCAGAACAAGATCCCTCGTCTCAAAAGGGTATTTTTTACTAAATGGTGGGATAAAGGTCTCAACCCCACCCTACCAGAACTGTTAAAAGCCGTAAAAACCCATACTCAAGCTTGCCTTGATGTTAACCTGAAACCCTTAGTCATCAATCCTGATGACTTCTCCCTTAGTCATCTTTTAGAGATCCAGGATAATTTTCAGGATATGCAAAGCATTAATAAAACCACTTACAGTAAGAAACTTGTTAACCGTATGGCCTTAACTGGACCTAGTAGGTATTACTATCCTAGACATACTCCCCAAGATATTCTGTATGAAGAAGACTTTCTTCATTCTCAGAAATCTTACCATGGAAAAACCATTTATGAATGGAATATTGATGGTAAGACAGAATATCAAATTTTTGAAACAGTCCATCATATTTTGATGTATGCAACTGTCTGCAAATAGAATGATAATACAGACCATCAGATCTGTCGTTTCTTAGTTAATGACTTTACCGGCATCCTTAAAGGATGGTGGGATAATGCCCTTACTGCTATCCAAAGAGCCGAAATTCTTCAAGCTTATAAGGAAGAAATTGATTCTGTCACCAGCCTTCTCACAAGAAGAGAAGATGCTTGTTATACTTTAGTTCATGCTATTGTCCATCATTTTGTTGGACCAGGACAAATGAATGCTGATAGAAGTAGAGAACTCTTACAGAATCTTCGCTGTCCATCCTTAACCCATTTCCGATGGTATAAGGATGTCTTTCTTATGAAAGTCATGCAAAGATCAGACGCTAACAGTGAACACTGGAAAACCAAGTTTATAGATGGCCTTCCTACTTTCTTTGCGGAGAAAGTTCGTAAAAAATTAAGGGATAAACATGACCGTATGAGTATCCCTTATGACCAGTATTCTTATGGTCATCTTATTTCTGTAATTATCGAGGAAGGATTATCATTATGTAATGATATGAAGCTCCAACAATTAATGAAAAAATAGAATCTTACAAAAAGACATGAGATAGGAGAATTCTGCGACCAATTCTCTTATGATACAAAATTACAGTATCCCCAAAAGATTAAAAAACAGCAAAGTTCTAAATCTTCTAGACCTTATCGGAAACGATCTTCTAAGAAGACTTCTAAAAACAAAACCCCTGAAAAATCTCCTAAAAAGAGAAAGAGCAGTAAAAAAGATAAATCTAAAGTTCAATGTTACAAATGTGGAAAAACAGGATACTTTGCTAATAAATGCAAATCCAAACTAAAGCAAAAGCTTAATGAAATGTCCCTTGACAAGGATATTCAACAGCAAATTCTTAATTGTTTAGCAACCAGCAGTTCGGAGTCTAGTTCCGATGATGATTTAGTCGAAATCTATTCTGAATCTGGAAATGATTCCAGTAATGAACAATGCAAAGCCTGCACTATTAATAACTGCAACACCACTACTGAAACTGATTATTGGAAAGCCATCGTTGAGATGAATGAGTTAGATATTGGAGGACCCAGTATCAATGTCTTAACTGACACCCAGAAATCTCTCCTTGATTTAGATGACAAAATTAAAGATCCCGAAATTAAATTAAAATTTTTAGAAATCTGTTATAAAAATCAAAAACCAGAAGATATTCTTCCTATTGATCAATATAGTATGCGTGAAGTCATGAAACGTTTAAAAGATGTTTCTACTTCTGAGAAGCCCACTACTATTTAAGATCTTAAAACTGAAATTAATATTTTAAAATCTGAAATAAAACAATTACAGAATAATAATAATATTATATTCCAAGACTTGAATAATATTAAACAACAGTTAAACAATAAACAGGATAATCATGTGGAGACCTCCTCCAAAACTGAATCTTCTGACAAACCAGAATCTTCTGAACGTTATTTAATGCTTATGAATCAAGTAGTTTTCCAGAAATGGTATATCAGAATCACTTTTGTTATAAAACTAAATTTTATTATTAAGGACGCCGTCGCCTTAGTCGATAGTGGTGCTGATATGAACTGTATTCAGGAAGGATTAATTCCTACCAAATATTTCCAGAAAACCACTCAATCCTTAACCAGTGCAAGTGGTAATACCATGAATATTAAGTATAAGATTCCTGAAGCTTTAATCTGTAATCAAGGTTTATGTTTACCTACTTCCTTCATTCTTATCAGAAATATGAATCAAAGTATCATTCTAGGCACTCCATTCTTATGTCTATTAATGCCTATCTCAAAAATTGATACTTTAGGAATTCATACTACTTTAAACAACAGACATATTGTTTTTAAATTTATAACCGAACCTTACACGAAAGAATTAAATCAAGTAAAACACATGATTTATTCAAAGGAAAAACAGATAAATTTTATCCAAAAGGAAATAAAATTTCTTACTACAGAATAAAGAATTTTACAACCCTCTTTACAGGAAAAAATAAAATTGATCCACAAAACCCTTCAAGTTGAAATCTGTAGTGATGTTCCTAATACTTTCTGGAATAGGAAGAAACACATCATTTCTCTTCCTTATGTCTCTAATTTTAATGAGAAAAATATCCCTACTAAATCTCGACCCAGTCAGATGAAGAAGGAATATTTACTCCTGTGTAAAACCGAAATTGAGTCTCTTCAACGGAAAAAATTAATAAAACTCAGTACTTCCCTCTTGAGCTGTACAACTTTTTATGTTAATAGAAATTCAGAAATTGAGCGTGGAACTCCCCGTCTTGTTATCAACTACAAACCGTTGAATGAAGCCCTTCAATGGATTAGATATCCAATTCCGAACAAGAAGGACCTTCTTGATAGACTTCATGATGCCACCATCTTCTCTAAATTTGATATGAAATCAGGATTTTGGCAAATATAAATTAGAGAACATGATACTTACAAGACTGTTTTTACAGTACCCTTTGACCACTATGAATGGAATATTCTTCTATTTGGTGTCAAAAATGGACCTTCTGAATTTCAACATATCATGAATGATATTTTTAACCCCTTTACTGAATTTATCATCTGTTACATTGATGATGTTTTAATTTTCTCTTCATCTATTGAACAACACATTAAACATTTAAATATTTTAAAAATGTTATCATAAATAATGGTTTGGTAGTTTTTGCCCCCAAGATGAAACTTTTCCAAACAAAGATCCGATTTCTTGGGCATAATATTTTCAATGGAACTATTATTCCCATCAATAGATGTATAGAATTTGCATCTAAGTTTCCGAACGAAATCAAAAGTATTAATCAACTGCAAAGATTTTTAGGAAGTTTAAATTACATTCGAGACTATTATCCGAATCTTTTCCAAGATACTGCTATTCTGTATATCCGGTTACGAAAAAACCCTTTACCCTGGACCGATGAACATACTGGAGCAGTCATAAGAATCAAGGATCGGGTCAAGCAGATACCTTGTCTTTCCCTACCTCATCCTGAATGGAAGAAGATCGTTCAAACTGATGCTTCTAATACAGGATATGGAGGAATTCTTAAACAATTTAATCCTAACAGTAAAAAAGAGGATCTTATCCGTTTTACCTCAGGAATTTGGAAAGGACCTTCTTTGAATTATCCTACTATTAAAAAAGAATGTCTTTCTATTGTTAAATGTGTTTTAAAATTCCAAGATGATCTTTTAAATCAAGTTAAAATCTGTAGTGATGTCCCGAATACTTTCTGGAATAGGAAGAAACACATCATTTCTCTTCCATATGTTTCTAATTTCAATGAGAAAAATATCCCTACTAAATCTCGACCCAGTCAGATGAAGAAGGAATATTTACTCCTATGCAAAACTGAAATTGAGTCTCTTCAACAGAAAAAATTAATAAAACCCAATACTTCTCCCTGGAGTTGTACAACTTTTTATGTTAACAAAAATTCAGAAATTGAGCGTGGAACTCCCCGTTTTGTTAACAGCTACAAACCGTTGAACGAAGCCCTTCAATGGATTAGATATCCAATTCCGAATAAGAAGGATCTTCTTGACAGACTTCATGATGCCACCATCTTCTCTAAATTTGATATGAAATCAGTATTTTGGCAAATACAAATTAGAGAACAGGATACTTACAAGACTGCTTTTACAGTACCCTTTGGCCACTATGAATGGAATGTTCTTCCATTTGGAGTCAAAAATGGGCTTTCTGAATTTCAACATATCATAAATGATATTTTCAACCCCTTTACTGAATTTATCATCTGTTACATTGATGATGTTTTAATTTTCTCTTCATCAATAGAACAACATATTAAACATTTAAATATTTTTAAAAATGTTATCATAAAGAATGGTTTGGTAGTTTCTGCCCCAAAAATGAAATTTTTCCAAACAAAGATCCGTTTTCTTGGGCCTAATATTTTCAATGGAACTATTATTCCCATCGATAGATGCATAGAATTTGTATCTAAGTTTCTGAACAAAATTAAAAGCATTAATAAACTACAAAGATTTTTAGGAAGTTTAAATTACATTTGAGACTATTATCCGAATCTTTCCCAGGATACTGCTATTCTGTATACCCGGTTACGGAAAAACCCTTTAACCTAGACCGATGAACATACTTGAGCAGTCATAAGGATCAAGGATCGGATCAAGCAGATACCTTGTCTTTCCCTACCACATCCTGAATGGAAGAAGATCGTTCAAACTGATGCTTCTGATACAGGATATGGAGGTATTCTTAAACAATTTAATCCTAACAGTAAAAAAGAGGAACTTATCCGTTTCACCTCAGGAATTTGGAAAGGACCTTCTTTGAATTATCCTACTATTAAAAAAGAATGTCTTTCTATTGTTAAATGTGTTTTAAAATTCCAGGATGACCTTTTAAACCAGCACTTTTTAATCTGAGTTGATTGTTCTGCTGCAAAGTAGATATTTAAAAAGGATGTTCAGAATCTTGCCTCTAAGTAAATATTTGCTACTTGGCAAAGCACTTTATCAGTATTTGACTTTGATATTGAATATATAAAAGGAGAACAAAATTCTTTACCGAATTTTCTAACCAGAGAATATTTGCAGGAATGACTACCAAAGGCCGTGGCCGCGGTCAACGAGGCCGAGGCAGAGCTAATCTGTATTATACAGAATTCCCTACTCTGAATACTCAGACCAGTAACTCTTCGGCTTCTTCCAGCCAACCTACAGTAAAAAATGTTCTCTTATTACCTGAACAGTATATTCCCAACAATAATGTGGATGAAACAGTATTATTCATTGAACAGAATGATGAGAAATGTATGAAGGATCCATGGGAGATAAAGAGACGTTACTTAACGACTCAACAATCTCCTCCACGCTTTAATCAGTATCGTTATGTTTACGAACAGATAATCATCGAAACAACATCTATGGACATTAAGCATACGCTTCATGATCCTAATAAAGCCACCAGCCCGATTCAATACAGTAAGATAACTGTCACGAGCATCATGCCTCTTTCTAATTGGGGTATCAATCCTCATACCACCTGTACTATTGAATCCAGTCATTTAACATAAACTCGTTACAGTTATTGGGATTATATAGATTCCTTTACTCAAGTAGTTTATTACCAGAATCATATTCACAACCATACTTGGTTTATCAGAATCTGTCCCGATGTTCTTAAAAACGAAATTCCCAATTGGTTTTTCGTTTGGTGGGATAAATTTGGTATCACCATTGAAACCTTACCAGAATCAGTTCAAACAGCATTCAAAGAATGGCAAGTTGCTTATTCTCATATACCAGTAAATAAAGACTTGTCCATGTCCAAGTTATTTGCTCATTTCATAATTCGTTTCAGTATCCCTTGGATCTGGAAATGGGATTTCCAATGCGACTACCAGAATAAAATCCCTCGTCTCAAAAGGGTATTTTTTACCAAGTGGTGGGATAAAGGTCTCAACCCCACCTTACCAGAACTATTAAAAGCCGTAAAAACCCATACTCAAGCTTGCCTTGATGTTATCCCCCAAAGCCTTCCAGCACCAGTACCAGTTAATCCTTTTGTTAAAATTCAAGCAGATTTAAAATAGAAGTTTCCCAATCTTACTGAAACTGAATTAATAGTCAAACTATGGATTATATGAAAACCCAATTTCTACAATCCTTAGTACAGGATGATACTTCCATGAAAACAGTTAGTGACGAAGAGTCTGAACAGGATGACAACATGTTCAATGTACTAGCTGGTGAAAGTCAAGAACCAGAACCCACCATGGGAGACTTTTGGGACTCTCTCACCACCATGATTTCTAAAAAGATGGAGCAGGACAAGAAAGGAAAAGGAAACGGAAACGCATGAAAGCTATCCTCCACCGAAAGATTTATCAATAATCAGAAAGCGATAAAAAAGTAACCCCACTATCTAAAAGAAAGCCAGCTGCCCTCTCCATTATCAGAAGACGACGCCAGCTATCTCCAATAATGCTCCACTCAACCGACAGCATCTCATGCCTTCCACTATCTATGACTGAGATTTAAAGAAGAAGAGATAAGGATCAATGATAGACTCCACCATCAAGGACACGCCTGATCCTTTCCTATCTTCTTTCTTGCAAAAATAGGGATACCTCACCCTTTGTTGAGGCAGGGTGTAATTTTAGAATCTTTCCTTTGTATTCTCTCTCTTGTATAATATTTGTTATAAAAAGCTTGAAGTTTATGCGAAGCAGAGCTCTACTGTAAGTTTAATTATTGCTTCTGTTAATTACTATGTTTCTTTACTTGAATTTTTATATTATTATATAGATAACAGTAATCGTTATAAATCAGAATATCAAACTGCTACTAATAACCATAATCGTTCTTATTATTTAGAACAGTTTAATAAATCTGAACGACTAATTTCCTCTACCAGAGAAGCCATACAGAAAGAAACCTGCAGGCTTATAGTTTTGGGTAGACCCCCAAACCAACAGTAACTTTATGAGACCATATATGTAATAATTTATCTATTTACATATATTTAATATGCCTTTAAAATATTCATGCCATTTTATTAAATGAGACAGTATGAGGTTGGTATTGATTAAGTGGAACGTCACCCAAGTCGTGTTTAGGGTTTGCCTTTAGCCGTGTCATGGCGTTGTGGCTTTTATCCTCTGTAAATCGTTGACAGACGTGCTTAATTTGTACATCTCTCAGTCCTGCCCTCCTGTGGTATCAAAGCCATGTTTAGTTTATTGACATATTAATGAATATGTTGCTTATAAATTATGCATATATGGTCACCTTGAAAAAATGACTGATTTTTCTCCTTCGTCGGTGACTACAATAGTTAATGCCTCAGCTTTTACTTTAGAAGCAACTGAACTTATTGCCTATCAGGATGTAAAGGAAGCCTTAGATAAATGGACTATTCCTAAAATCAAACCAAAAACAATTTACAAAATTGGAACCTTTGATTTTATCAGCAAAAGAATAATTAAGACTTTTGAGCATGCTGTTCCTTTACAGAATAATGATGAAATCTTATATTTATTGCATGTTAAAGATTTATATCATTTTCTGCGAAAATATAAATATGTTCATATAGGACTTGTCCAAGTAGCCTTTAAGCCTTTGACTTTACTTGGCTAAAATACCAGTATTCAATGCACCCTCCGTGATGGAAGATGTCTTAACTGGAAAGCATCTCTTATGGGAGCTATTGAAACTAGTCTTGCCCATGGACCAATTTATTTTAATATTTACCTGAATTTAAGTGTAGCCTTAACCGATAATAATTTGTCAAAAGTTTTAGAAATGAGAATTATATCTCATGGCTATGAGTATCTACCTGGATCTCCTCCTTTTGCCATACTATTCCGTATTCATCTTAAAGTTTTAACTACTTTGAATCCGTATATCCGAAAACAGAGCCAACAAGGACATACTGTCCTTATAGACACTAATCTTTTTAGTAGTCAGGTGGCTATACCCAGAATGATTCCTTGGAAAGAAATAACTTTCCCAAAATAATGGCAAATTACTAATGATGTCCCTACCAGGCCCATAATTCGACAATCCATTGAGGATGTCATCCAAACCAGTAATGGAAATATATATTTAAAATTCCAGAGACCTTTTACCCGAAGTCGGTCTATTAATAATGTTTCTTATAATATTGATTTTCCCGAATCATCTAGACAATCTGTGTCTGATCCCTTAGAATCTGTTTATCAAGAATCTAAGAATCCTAGTAATGAGTCTGTTAAGAACGAAGACTTAATTAAAGGAATTCATATTTCTGAAAATCAAATACCCCATGGTATTTATGAAACAAATACTCCTCAAAACGGAAGACCTTATAGTCCAACCGCTAGTGACATGAACTTTGAATGATGGACAATAACATGAACTAAAGTATAACAAGCATCTTCTCTTCTTGTGAGAAGGTTAGTGACAGAATCAATTTCTTCCTTATAGGCTTGAAGAATTTCAGTTCTTTGGATAGCAGTAAGCGCATTATCCCACCATCCTTTAAGGATGCCGGTAAAGCCATTAACTAAGAAACGACAGATCTGATGGTCTGTATTATCATTCTGTTTGCAGACAGTTGCATACATCAAAATATGATAGACTGTTTCAAAAATTTGATATTCTGTCTTACCATCAATATTCCATTCATAAATGGTTTTTCCATGGTAAGATTTCTGAGAATGAAGAAAGTCTTCTTCATACAGAATATTTTGGGGAGTAGGTCTAGGATAGTAATACCTACTAGGTCCAGTTAAGGCCATACGGTTAACAAGTTTCTTACTGTAAGTGGTTTTATTAATGCTTTGCATATCCTGAAAATTATTCTGGATCTCTAAAAGATGACTAGGGGAGAAGTCATCAGGATTGCCAGTATTACTCTCAGTATCATCACTACTGGTGTGAGAAGAGTGTCCAAATATCACATTTATTTGAGATGAGGATGCGGGTGTAGTTGTAAGATTTAAATCTTTCATTTTGTTTAAAAGATTATCAATAAACTCATCATTAGATTTAGAGGATTTTATTTTAAAGTTACTAACGTCTAATGGCGGTTTAATGGTTACAGGTTGAAGATCAGGTTTGAGGGGAACAACTTGACAGTTATCATTTATGTTGTGAATCTGTTCTTCAATTCTGGTTAACTGTTTTCCTACAGTTTGAAGAAATAAATTAGTATAATTATTCTGTTTGGATAAAGGTAAAATATCTTTTATTTTAACTTCTTCTTGCTGATGGGGTATTTCAGATACGTCAACATACGGATTGATGACTAAGGGTTTCAGGTTTTCATTTCCAGAACTAAGCTCAAGAGACTTAGGAGGGGGATGAATAGATTGGATAATATTACCATTAGTGGTAATCCAGTCCTTTTGAATTCCAGTTAAAACATTAAGTTGACTTTCAGTGTAAAATTCTGATTTTAAGACAAAATCATAATACCATTTAACAAATGATACAATACACTGGTTATTGTTCAGATAAGCATAATAATTATTTTTAATTTTTGCTAATTTCTTATTATCATGATTTTTAAAATACCAATTTCGAAAATTCTGATATTTATCCTGTAAGAATTCCTGGTTTAAACATTGACAAATTTTACTATTGAGAGAAAAATCCATTAACATTCAAAGTTCATATCACTAGCGGTTGGACTATAAGGTCTTCCGTTTTGAGGAGTATTTGTTTCATAAATACCATGGGGTATTTGATTTTCAGAAATATGAATTCCTTTAATTAAGTCTTCGTTCTTAACAGACTCATTACTAGGATTCTTAGATTCTTGATAAACAGATTCTAAGGGATCAGACACAGATTGTCTAGATGATTTGGGAAAATCAATATTATAAGAAACATTATTAATAGACCGACTTCGGGTAAAAGGTCTCTGGAATTTTAAATATACATTTCCATTACTGGTTTGGATGACATCCTCAATGGATTGTCGAATTATGGGCCTGGTAGGGACAGCATTAGTAATTTGCCATTGTTTTGGGAAAGTAATTTCTTCCCAAGGAATCATTCTGGGTATAGCCACCTGACTACTAAAAAGATTAGTGTCTATAAGGACAGTATGTCCTTGTTGGCTCTGTTTTCGGATATACGAATTCAAAGTAGTTAAAACTTTAAGATGAATACGGAATAGTATGGCAAAAGGAGGAGATCCAGGTAGATACTCATAGCCATGAGATATAATTCTCATTTCTAAAACTTTTGACAAATTATTATCGGTTAAGGCTACACTTAAATTCGGGTAAATATTAAAATAAACTGGTCCATGGGCAAGACTAGTTTCAATAGCTCCCATAAGGGATGCTTTCCAGTTAAGACATCTTCTATCACGGAGGGTGCATTGAATACTGGTATTTTGGCCAAGTAAAGTCAAAGGCTTAAAAGCTACTTGGACAAGTCCTATATGAACATATTTATATTTTTGCAGAAAAGGATATAAATCTTCAACATGCAATAAATATAAGATATCATCATTATTCTGTAAAGGAACAGCATGCTCAAAAGTCTTAATTATTCTTTTGCTGATAAAATCAAAGATTCTAATTTTGTAAATTATTTCTGGTTTGATTTTAGGAATAGTCCATTTATCTAAGGCTTCCTTTACATCCTGATAGGCAATAAGTTCAGTTGCTTCTAAAGTAGAAGCTGAGGTATTAGCTACTGTAGTCACCGACGAAGGAGAAAAAATCAGTCATTTTTTCAAGGTGACTAGATATGCATAATTAATAAGCAACATATTCATTAATATGTCAATAAACTAAACATGGCTCTGATACCACATGAGGGCAGGACTGAGAGAGGTACAAATTAAGCACGTCTGTCAATGATTTAAAGAGGATAAAAGCCACAACGCCATGACACGGCTAAAGGCAAACCCTAAACACAACTTGGGTGACGTTCCACTTAATCAATACCAACCTCATACTGTCTCATTTAATAAAATGGCATGAATATTTTAAAGACATATTAAATATATGTAAACAGATAAATTATTACATATATGGTCTCATAAAGTTACTGTTGGTTTGGGGGACTACCCAAAACTATAAGCCTGCAGGTTTCTTCCTGTATGGCTTCTCTGGTAGAGGCAATTAGTCGTTCAGATTTATTAAACTGTTCTAAAAAATAAGAACGATTATGGTTATTAGTAGCAGTTTGATATTCTGATTTATAACGATTACTGTTATCTATATGATAATCTAAAAGTTCAAGTAAAGAAATATAGTAATTAACAGAAGCAATAATTAAACTTACAGTAGAGCTCTGCTTCGCATAAACTTTAAGCTTTTTATAACAAATATTATACAAGAGAGAGAATACAAAGGAAAGATTCTAAAATTACACCCTGCCTTAACAAAGGGTGAGGTATCCCTATTTATGCAAGAAAGAAGATAGGAAAGGATCAGGCGTGTCCTTGATGGTGGAGTCGATCATTGATCCTTATCTCTTCTTCTTTAAATCTCAACCGTAGATAGTGGAAGGCATGAGATGCTGTCGGTTGAGTAGAGCATTATTGGAGACAGCTGGCGTAGTCTTCTGATAATGGAGAGGGCAGCTGGCTTTCTTTTCAGATAGTGGGGTTACTGTTCTTGTCGCTTTCTGATTATTGATAAATCTTTCGGTGGAGGATAGCTTTCATGCTTTTCCTTTTCCTTTCTTGTCCTGTTCCATCTTTTCAGAAATTATGGTGGTGAGAGAGTCCCAAAAGTCTCCCATGGTGGGTTCTGGTTCTTGACTTTCACCAGCTAGTACATTGAACATGTTGTCATGCTGTTCAGACTCTTCGTCACTAACTGTTTTCATGGAAGTATCATCCTGTACTAAGGATTGTAGAAATTGGATTTTCATATAATCCATAGTTTTGACTATTAATTCAGTTTCTGTAAGATTGGGAAACTTCTGTTTTAAATCTGCTTGAATTTTAACAAAAGGATTAACTGGTACTGGTGCTGGAAGTCTTTGGGGGATAACATCAAGGCAAGCTTGAGTATGGGTTTTTACGGCTTTTAACAGTTCTGGTAAGGTGGGGTTGAGACCTTTATCCCACCACTTGGTAAAAAATACCCTTTTGAGACGAGGGATTTTATTCTGGTAGTCGCATTGGAAATCCCATTTCCAGATCCAAGGGATACTGAAACGAATTATGAAATGAGCAAATAACTTGGACATGGACAAGTCTTTATTTACTGGTATATGAGAATAAGCAACTTGCCATTCTTTGAATGTTGTTTGAACTGATTCTGGTAAGGTTTCAATGGTGATACCAAATTTATCCCACTAAACGAAAAACTAATTGGGAATTTTATTTTTAAGAACATCGGGACAGATTCTGATAAACCAAGTATGGTTGTGAATAGGATTCTGGTAATAAAATACTTGAGTAAAGGAATCTATATAATCCCAATAATTGTAACGAGTTTCTGTTAAATGACTGGATTCAATAGTACGGGTGGTATGAGGATTGATACCCCAATTGGCAAGAGGCATAATGCTCTTGACAGTTATCTTACTGTATTGAATCGGGCTGGTGGCTTTATTAGGATCATGAAGCGTATGCTTAATGTCCATAGATGCTGTTTCGATGATTATCTGTTCGTAAACATAACGATACTGATTAAAGCGTGGAGGAGATTGTTGAGTTGTTTTGTAACGTCTCTTTATCTCCCATGGATCCTTCATCCATTTCTCATCATTTTGTTCAATGAATAATACTGTTTCATCCACATTATTATTGGGAATATACTGTTCAGGTAATAAGAGAACATCTTTTACTGTTGGTTGGTTGGAAGAAGCCGAAGAGTTACTGGTCTGAGTATTCAGAGTAGGGAATTCTGTATAATACAGATTAGCTCTGCCTCGGCCTCGTTGACCGCGGCCACGGCCTCTGGTAGTCATTCCTACAAATATTCTCTGGTTAGAAAATTCAGTAAAGAATTCTGTTCACCTTTTATATATTCAATATCAAAGTCAAATACTGATAAAGTGCTTTGCCAAGTAGCAAATATTTGCTTAGAGGCAAGATTCTGAACATCCTTTGTAAATATCTACTTTGCAGCAGAACAATCAACTCGGATTAAAAAGTGCTGGTTTAAAAGGTCATCCTGGAATTTTAAAACACATTTAACAATAGAAAGACATTCTTTTTTAATAGTAGGATAATTCAAAGAAGGTCCTTTCCAAATTCCTGAGGTGAAACAGATAAGTTCCTCTTTTTTACTGTTAAGATTAAATTGTTTAAGAATTCCTCCATATCCTGTATCAGAAGCATCAGTTTGAACGATCTTCTTCCATTCAGGATGTGGTAGGGAAAGACAAGGTATCTGCTTGATCCGATCCTTGATCCTTATAACTGCTCCAGTATGTTCATCGGTCCAGGGTAAAGGGTTTTTTCGTAACCGGGTATACAGAATAGCAGTATCCTGGGAAATATTCGGATAATAGTATCGAATGTAATTTAAACTTCCTAAAAATTTTTGCAGTTGATTAATGCTTTTAATTTCGTTCAGAAACTTAGATGCAAATTCTATACATCTATCGATGGGAATAATAGTTCCATTGAAAATATTATGCCCAAGAAAACGGATCTTTGTTCGGAAAAGTTTCATTTTGGGGGTAGAAACTACCAAACCATTATTTATGATAACATTTTTAAAAATATTTAAATGTTTAATATGTTGTTCTATTGATGAAGAGAAAATTAAAACATCATCAATGTAACAGATGATAAATTCAGTAAAGGGGTTGAAAATATCATTCATGATATGTTGAAATTCAAAAGGCCCATTTTTGACTCCAAATGGAAGAACATTTCATTCATAGTGGCCAAAGGGTACTGTAAAAGTAGTCGTGTAAGTATCCTGTTCTCTAATTTGTATTTGCCAAAATCCTGATTTTATATCAAATTTAGAGAAGATGGTGGCATCATGAAGTCTGTCAAGAAGGTCCTTCTTGTTCGGAATTGGATATCTACTCCATTGAAGGGCTTCGTTCAACGATTTGTAGTTGATAACAAGACGGGGAGTTCCACGCTCAATTTCTGAATTTTTGTTAACATAAAAAGCTGTACAACTCCAGGGAGAAGTACTGGGTTTTATTAATTTTTTCTGTTGAAGAGACTCAATTTCAGTTTTGCATAGGAGTAAATATTCCTTCTTCATCTGACTGGGTCGAGATTTAGTAGGGATATTTTTCTCATTGAAATTAGAAACATAAGGAAGAGAAATGATGTGCTTCTTCCTATTCCAGAAAGCATTCGGGACATCACTACAGATTTCAACTTGAAGGGTTTTGTGGATCAATCTTATTTTTTCCTGTAAAGAGGGTTGTAAAATTCTTTGTTCTGTAGTAAGAAATTTTATTTCCTTTTGGATAAAATTTATCTGTTTTTCCTTTGAATAAATCATGTGTTTTACTTGATTTAATTCTTTCGTGTAAGGTTCGGTTATAAATTCAAAAATAATATGTCTGTTGTTTAAAGTAGTATGAATTCCTAAAGTATCAATTTTTGAGATAGGCATTAATAGACATAAGAATGGAGTGCCTAGAATGATAATTTGATTCATATTTCTGATAAGAACGAAGGAAGTAGGTAAACATAAACCTTGATTACAGATTAAAGCTTCAGGAATCTTATACTTAATATTCATGGTATTACCACTTGCACTGGTTAAGGATTGAGTGGTTTTCTGGAAATATTTGGCAGGAATTAATCCTTCCTGAATACAGTTCATATCAGCACCACTGTCGACTAAGGCGACGACGTCCTTAATAATAAAATCTGGTTTTATAACAAAAGTGATTCTGATATACCATTTTTGGAAAACTACTTGATTCATAAGCATTAAATAACGTTTAGAAGATTCTGGTTTGTCAGAAGATTCAATTTTGGAGGAGGTCTCCACATGATTATATTGTTTATTGTTTAACTGTTGTTTAATATTATTCAAGTCTTGGAATATAATATTATTATTATTCTGTAATTGTTTTATTTCAGATTTTAAAATATTAATTTCAGTTTTAAGATCTTGAATAGTAGTGGGCTTCTCAGAAGTAGAAACATCTTTTAAACGTTTCATGACTTCACGCATACTATACTGATCAATAGGAAGAATATCTTCTGGTTTTTGATTTTTATAACAGATTTCTAAAAATTTTAATTTAATTTCGGGATCTTTAATTTTGTCAGCTAAATCAAGGAGAGATTTCTGGGTGTTAGTTAAGACATTGATACTTGGTCCTCCAATATCTAACCCATTCATCTCAACGATGGCTTTCCAATAATCAGTTTCAGTAGTGGTGTTGCATTTATTAATAGTGCAGGCTTGGCATTGTTTATTACTGGAATCATTTCCAGATTCAGAATAGATTTCGGCTAAATCATCATCGGAACTAGACTCCGAATTACTGGTTGCTAAACAATTAAGAATTTGCTGTTGAATATCCTCGTCAAGGGACATTTCATTAAGCTTTTGCTTAAGTTTGGATTTGCATTTATTAGCAAAGTGTCATGTTTTTCCACATTTGTAACATTGAACTTTAGATTTATCTTTTTTACTGCTCTTTCTCTTTTTAGGAGATTTTTCAGGGATTTTATTTTTAGAAGTTTTCTTAGAAGATCGTTTCCGATAAGGTCTAGAAGATTTAGAACTTTGCTGTTTTTTAATCTTTTGGGGATACTGTAATTTTGTATCATAAGAGAATTGGTCGCAGAATTCTCCTATCTCATGTCTTTTTGTAAGATTCTGTTTTTTCATTAATTGTTGGAGCTTCATATCATTACATAATGATAATCCTTCCTCGATAATTACGGAAATAAGATGACCATAAGAATACTGGTCATAAGGGATACTCATACGGTCATGTTTATCCCTTAGTTTTTTACGAACTTTCTCTGCAAAGAAAGTAGGAAGGCCATCTATAAACTTGGCTTTTCAGTGTTCACTGTAAGCGTCTGATCTTTGCATGACTTTAATAAGAAAGACATCCTTATACCATCGGAAATGGGTTAAGGATGGACAGTGAAGATTCTGTGAGAGTTCTTTACTTCTATCAGCATTCATTTGTTCTGGTCCAACAAAATGATGGACAATAGCATGAACTAAAGTATAACAAGTTATATTATCTAACTTCTAATAAGATTCTATTAATAGTTGAATTTAATTATACTTATATTTAATTAAAAAGTATTAAATTCAAGTTAGTTAAGATGATTTATGTGGAAAAAAAGTATTATTTTACTTTCAAAGTACAAATTTGACAGAAAGAAATAAATAAACATTAAGTAAGATGATCTTTTATTAAATATTTTCTTGTACAATTATATTATTAATTTTTATTTTTTTATAAAACTAAATTTGGATTCATAAATAATAAAGTTTGAGTCAACTTGGGAAGACAGAGTGAGCGAGTGAGTGAGTATTTTACTAATACGGTCATACTACTCCACTATACTGGTATTACTTTAATATATAAGAAACCAAAAAGCAAGTAGGCACAGCTATAGCTAAATTAGCCCGTGACTGACCTCTCTCTTTCCATCTCTACTCTCTAAAAAGTTGGGATTAAAAATCAAATCATTAACCTGGTTTAATTCCGTACACTTTTACCAATTGAAGTTGACTAGTTGGATAGATAATCTCTTGGCAAATTTAAACAGTTAAATGGGTACAAGTATCTAGGCAATTAATTAACCTGATTTAATTCCGGATAGCCATTCTTTTAAATTATTCTTTATTAATTCAGTTTTAATAATTATAAATAATTTAAATTTCTTACAATCAAATATAATTTTTAAGAATTAAGTAGACATGAATTTATTTAATTTAGGATTAAAATTATTAAAAGTTAATGAGTTATTAAAAAATTTAAAATTAAAATTAATAATTTGAATTTTTGATAATATAATTATTAAAATTATATCCATCTAAGAAATATCTCTCATTTCAAGTGATATATTTTTTTCAAATATGTATGCAACTCATTTCAAGTGATATATTTGTGATAAATAGTTCATCATTACTATTATAAGGTGCAGGTATAGAGGCAGGTGCAGCTATGTTTTGATTTGATTTTAATTATGGTATAGAATGCAGTATCTCACAACATTTCAAAAACGAAAATCAAAATCAAACCAAAATAATCTTCAGTATATATAAATACACACTCTTACCAATTAATGTTAGACCGTTAGATGAGTATCACAAATTTCGATTGTTGGATTAGATAGAGTTTCTAAGCAATTAAAATGGATGGTTAGCGGGTAATTTAATTATTAAAAAACTAACTTCTTTTTATGGAGCATAATTGATAATTCTTTTATTTAATAATTCCCAATTTCAAAAGTTTGTAACGAGTTTAATTTTCACATAATTTTAAAAAGTATAAAGGAGGCAAAATAAATTATTTTTTTATACGTCCATTTAGGTTTAAATTTGACATATTAAGTTGCACTTAAATAATAAGAATACTACCACAAAACAGTAAATAAACAACGCTAAAAAAATATTATAATTTATCAAAAAAACGTCGTGATTAAGAATATTATCTATTTGACACCCTTACACAATATTTCAAAAACGTTGTAATTAAGCAAAATACATAACATTTTTTAGAAAAAAACGTTATAAATTTGTTTTCAAAAAATTAACATATGCTTAAAAACGTTGTAAAAAGTATAATTCCACAACTTTTTTTGATTAAAAACATTGTTGTTTAGTATATAAGACACCGTTTAAGAATATTTACACAACGTTTTTAAAATGTTGTAAATTAAAAAAAAAAGAAAAAAAAAAGGTTATGGTTTGCACCTACAATATGCTAATACTTGAAAGATTAGCATATTATAGCCTGAAAGATTAAAAGAGTTGTAACTTCAATCATTTATCAAAAATTTCAAGTAATCCAATCACACACAATTCTACGGTTTCGACAAACATTCTTATCTATAAAATGTAGCATTACATAAATAAATTATACCAGTTATATGAACTACCAAGAACATAAGCTCTTACAAAGGCACCCCTATTTAGATCTACCACTGGCAACAAAACATTTGCTTAAAAGAGATCATCTTGGCAATGGAACAAAAATATCATGCAGATCTGACACCACCATCATTTGAGGCTGTGTCAAAGATGACTGGCACAAGAAAAAACTGTAAATAATTCAATACAGATTTAGGTGATAGCAATTGAAATAAATTAATAGAATCAGTAGAAATTAAATAACTTGCCTTCATATTATAGAAATGAATTCTGCTATCATAAGTTATGAAACCAATCTGTGTTCTGGGACTCCCTGGCAACATATCCAAACAAGACTTAATTGTTTGTGCCACCACCTACAAAATAACTGACATTATATGCAAGTTTCTCCAAAGACACATGCAAGTTCTATCTGCTACTTGTCTATTGATCAACAAATAGTAATATTGATTAGTACAAGTAAAATCACCAATAGAAAATTTTAAATAGTTAGAAAAAATAATTTTAAATTGTTAATGTATGACATGATAAAGATGCATCATCCATATATTCAGTTGGAGCAACAAAATCCACATCCAAAGGGGGAAAATAATCATCTGGAACTGGAAGGGGAATACAGTGGTGGCATTTCCTTTCTACAACTAAAAACAATATCCATGCCTTGCACCAGGTATCAACAGAACAGAGATACAAAGGAAAGAGAGTGTCGACCTGCTGCCGAATGAGCTGCCTTAAAGATTGTTACGTCAAACCTTCAGTGCTCAGAATTCAAGAGGTTTGGACTCATGAATCATTTGCATAAAACACAACCTAATTTCTTGTGACCAATTAACAATCAGACTTTACACAACAGCAAATACAGCACACACTTGACTGTCATCTATCCTCTTCTTCCTACACGAGATTTTATCAGATCTAATTATATCTTCTTTAAACTCGAACTAAAACTTGGAATATATTCCATACCTGGTTTATACATGGCAATCGCGAATCACAGTAATATTGATCTATTATAATTGGATTTGAAACATTTTCCATCCAGAGATCTTGAAAAGTAATCTGAGGCTCTATTTAACATAATATCAAAACAGTTTACCTTATTCCGTGGCCTGGACCACAGGCAATGTTTCTGACCCGGATACTTGAAGAATTGCTGACTATAGAAATGCAATCATCTCCTGCGGTTTGTGAAGCATTCAGTATAACAAAATATTCTATTACAGATGAAAACTAAAAGAAAGATTAAAAACCAAAGGTTCAAGAAGGTAATGTGAACCTCAAATGTTCATGCTATTCAGTTATAGCATTCACAGAGGTCAGAGTTGATACTTAAGTCTGTCAGTTTTGACTGCAAATTGAGGTTTCTTAGAATTAGAAACTACTAAACTAGTAATGTATGAGTGCATCATAAATATCTACAAGTCATGATAAGTCGGTAAACAAAAAGAGTAAAAGAGAATTATATAACTACTAAAGTTGACATGGGTAGGACTATGCAACAAATACAATCATTGCATTATTACATATTAAGTGTAAAGAAATTTTCCTGCAGTTCAAAATATTTCAAACTTGGAATCAGAAGCAGTAAGGTTCTTGTTTGCATCAGAGATGATTTTATAGTATTTTCAGTTCAAGAAAATACTTTTAAGACCTTAATATAGTTCCATATATCTTCCTGTCACCAACTTTGCTTCTAAACCCTTGTGTAAAATTCATAGAACTTTTCCTATTGATATAGGGGTGTAATTGTTCAAGTGCATACCAACATTGCTAACATCAATGTCCCTTCTTCCTTCAGGAAATGTTGCACAAAAGCATTTAATTATGGATACTCTTTTGTGACTCCTCAAATAGTACATGTATGACAGAAGGGTTAATTACAGTAGAACAACCAACCTGTGCGAATACTGCTATTCTATAAGCATTACTGTTTGAATCATGACTAAGCGCTGACAAATCCCATCCTCTAGCTCCACAATTTTATCATACACCAGTTCCCGCGATAGAAATCTAAACCAGCAAAAGTAGTGCATACGCTAGAAACCAAAGCAAAGATATTCAATGTAGAGCTGTACAGGTTACTAAGTCGAATCAAATAAAGTCTAACAATCAACTATGAACTATTCACAAAATTGTTACAGCAAAAAGTACAATAAACTAATTAAAGTGCACATTTCCCCCGTTAGAGTGGTGAGAGTACATCTAATACGTTAGTTCCTTTATCCATCAAATCAAGCTACACATTGTTACAGAAAAGCAAACTATGTTTTGAAAATCAGACATGAATGCTTAGCTTGGTATCTTCCAGCAGTGTGAGGCATATAGGTTGGATGCTTAACAGCAGTCGCAGTTATGTAATCCTCAACCGAAAGATCATTGACCTGTAGAATGCCATAAAAGTTATCTAAAATACTATAAATGAATGAAGTTGGTTAAGACAACAATCCCCAAACCCACATAATTAGAGCAATATACATATACGCACAGACACATGCACAAGATAGTTGAACCAAGAATCACAAACTAGGCCTGACGCGGGTGCCTATAGCATATATGCATATAGCATATAGCATTCAGTAATAACCAAGAGAACAATTTAACAAATATGCTTTGCAAGAAAAGAAATACTCTCATCCATTAATGTTCCACTCAAACCTGAAGCGGGTGCCTATACCATATAGCATTTTCTTCCTCAAAAACTAGTCATACCTATATGTGAGTGTGCAGAGCTAAACTGAAGTCCATGTATAATCTCTCCCAAAAAGAACAGCCTATGGTTTGCTGAGGATCGGCCGTCATGGTAACTACGGTTTATCTTCTATTACACAAACAAAATAGTGTTAGAAATCCACTTGTTTAGACGTTAGAAAGTATAAAAAATCATAAAACCAGTCTCAAGAAGATCATATATTCTAAAACAATCGGTCCCAAAGATACATTTAGTCAACTGTGTAGTCTTTAACGCAATCCTGGAAACATGTCAGAAATTTATGTGTTGAGTCATTTGCAACACGAGTGTCAAAACTCGGAATTCAAAAAAACCATGTTCTTATAGCTCCAATAAATGAACAAACACTTCTACAAAGATAAAAGAACAAAGAAATGAATAACCATCTTTCTCAATGTAAGCAACAAAGTAAAACAGAACCTTCAGAATAACAATTAGTCAATTAATAATCAAGCTTCGCCAATGTATAATACTACCAACCAGTAAGAATCTACCTTTTTGGAGCCTAAAATGGTTGTAATCAAAGCTAAATTCACTCCAGAGAAGGCCCTATGCTTCATGGTCAGCTATGCAAATCTATTTCCTCGTTAAGATATCACAATTCGAGAAATTGGGCAGAAAACGAGGGTATTCCTCAGAAAAAGCCACCACTATGTCGCCGCTGCCGAGGGTATTTGATAGACTCCACGGCACGCTTGCGTGAGGTGGTCGCCGCCCCGATCGTTTCTAGCAAAGTTGTAAGATGGATTGCTTGCAACACCTTAACCCCTCGCCTAAATGTAGACGGTAATCTTGGTACAATTGCTCGCGTTCGAAATTCTGCGTTGAATGGACACCAACGACACCTTGACCCCTCGCTTATATTGAAGCGGTAATCTCGGTACAATCGACGATTGATGCGGTAGAAGACACTACACACAATTATGAATTGTTGTATGATAAGTCAAATTGAATCTCAAAGAAATAACTAAGAAAAATACTTAAGAATTCTTCAAAGAACCAAAAGTAGAGAATAACCTCTCAAATATATTGAATAATGAATAATGTGTTTGATTACATCAACTTGGACCTCTATTTATACTACTCAAAACAATCCAAATTCTAAAAACAATAGAAATAAATTATTCTAATCCTAATAAGAATTCCAAACCAATTTGGAATAAAAATCCCTATTTATTACAAACCAATTTAGAAAATAAATCTTAACTATTAATAAATTTTAATTACAATAGAATAGTAAAACCTAATTTTCCTTGTCGCGTTGGAATCAAACTGAAAGTCCACGTCAGTTGAATAACTTGTTGTAGCCTTTTCCCAATTGGATTCGAGATTTAAATTACCTGATTCCTTGTATCCGTGTGGTTCCCTTTCAATTGCTGAATTGAATTTAGTGGTTAGGAATCTGTGTGGTTTGTTTACTGAATATATTAACCTTCCTTGCATATACTAGCTGAGTATTTAATGTTAAGTCCGTGGCCCACGTGATATATATTATGGTTGCTGACTTGAAGGGTCCCACGTGATATGCTAATTAATTAAGACATAATTCTTTAATTGAATCCTTGGACAATTTCTAGCCCAAACTTCTTGATTTGCTTGACGAATCCCTAGAACTTGAATTGAATTATTGTCTTTTGATGCGAGCCCGATCAGGATTGTATCAGTATTGCTTTCGGAGCCTCAACGAACAGCTGAGGTTTCAACGCCGAGAATGTCAGCACCTTGGAGTTTCCGTTCTGGGACTCGCCATGATTAACAACCGTCTGCACCATCGTCAACTGTTTGAAGAGAGAGAATAACCCTAGGAAAGATAACGTAGATGAAGAAAATAAGAAATTAAAACACTCACTTGGGCAATAATGGAGGAGAAGTTAAAGAAGAGGTCACCACTATGTCGCCGCTGCCGTCATCACTACGCCGCCACTATTTCTAGGGTTAGAGGGAGTCGAGAGGGAGGAGAATGAGATGTTCTGCATATTGAGAGTTGAGCCGGTGAAATGAGAGAGGCAGAGTTGGGCAGAGACGGGAAACTAGTAGAAGGAAAAAATCGTAAGTTCCATGTTTTTTTTTTCTCCGTGTTTTTTACATTTTTTTACCTACACAACGTTTTTTTTTTGTAAGTTATCTATTTAAAATTAAAAATTATCTTTTATAAATAGATAATATTTATATATATATATATATCTATAATATTTTTTTAAAAAATATTGTGAAAAAAATTATCACAATATTTTTATAAAGTCTATTTACTATTTTGTTGCAATGAAAGTCGGATATATAACGTGAAATAATAGTTTTATTTTGAGGATAATAGGTTTATTTTTAAGATAAAAATTCATGCATTAAATATTATGTACCAGCTATTGGGAAGAAAAAAAAACTGTTTGAGGAGCTCTCATTTTTGAAAAAAAAAATTGTTGAAATTGTATCTACTTAAGAAATAGCTCTCATTTTAAGTGATATATTTTTTTCAAATATGTATGCAACTCATTTCAAGTGATATATTTGTGGTAAATTTTTAACTGATAATTGGAAAGAAGGGTTGAGCGGATATATGTGTGAAGGTGAAAGCAAATAGATTTTTTATTTTTAATATATTTACTAAGAGAGATAATAATAGGTTTTGGAATATAAATACCTGCATGCATACGGTCACTGTTTTGAGTTGATCCGCTCTAAGAAAATCTTACACTTCATCCGCATCGTATTCTGAATGCACGTAAATGGAAAAAAAAAAATACTTATTTCATTGGAGAAAAGAAGATCAGAGCGGAGCTGAAATAAGAGATATAACTGAGCTGAAATAAGAGATGTTAATGGAAAAAAGACTTTAATATATAAGAAACCAAAAACAGTGCAATAAGTTTGTATGTAGGTGTGCAGGTGTGCAGGTGTGCATATATTGACCGACTGATCAGTCACTCTTATTATTCTACAGCTAAAGTGCGTGACTGACCTGTAAGACCCCAACTTATTAATGAATAAAATCAAATTTTCTTTAAATATTATTGTGAATAATAAGAGGTTAATTTGATATAATACTTTGGTTATGGGTGAAATGTGCAAATTTTACAAAATAAGCAAGTGGTTATAAAATATTCATTTTGTCGGGGAATATTCGTGGAATATTCTTGCTGTCGGGGAATATTCGTACGACGGCGCAGCCTTGTGTGGGCCCCATAACGGAAAGCGATTGGATGAAGAAAACGACAAGTATAAGTTGTTTATAAATAACGGCATAGTTGTTACCGTTAATATTGTTGGAATACCCGGTGGTTAAAATACAGTAGCACACGGTATTGCACCAATTATTGATTATTACGTAAGAAGGCACTACTCAATAATTGTTACAGTAGTTATTGTTCAATATTTTATTTTATTGATTCAATAATTGTTGCGTTGATATTTTATATTATTGTTGTTTCAATAATTGTTGCTGCACAGTATTTTCCATTATCAGATCAATAATTCATATTATTTGAATAATATTATTAGATAACATTATTGACAATGTCTAGAAAGTTCTGTCTAAGGAGAGGTTTGGTCATCTAATTGCGCGTCAGTAAGGAGAAATCCTTATTGGAAAGCCCCCTCTTTCCTGGGAACGGCCTGGTTGTCATAAATGTGATTCTGTAATATTATTTGTGAATAATTAATTATTGATTCATATGATAAGAAAATATTTATTTTATGTAGATATAAATGAGGGATATATTTTTGTGGTTAAAAATGAAGGAGTTAATGTTGAGATTTTTATCCGTATTTTTATCGGAATGGAGGTATTAAAAATCAGAATTTTTGAGATATTTTGCGGGGGTTATAATTTTTAATCCGACCGTTGGATCGTGGTAATTTTTGGATATGTTATACATATATAAGTTGAGTATATGCCCACAAATTTTGAACCGTTAAAAATGAACGTATGATTTATTATGAATTTTACAAGATGACTGGTTCAGAAATTGTTGAATTTTCGGAGTTTATCATTTTGATGGAAAATTCTAGAATTGGTGGGCCCCACTTGTGGTTGGTGAAGAAATGTGCTGAATTATATTTCAAATGTGGTGGGTGGGAATAGTAGCAGGTAAAGCCATCAGGTTGCAGGTCAAACCTACCAAAATTTTCCTATAAATAGAGGGCTAAGTTAGAATTGAAAATCACACCAGAAACAAGTTTTCTCTCTTTCTCTCTCTAGATTATTGAGTGTATTTTGTGAGTATTTAGATACTTTGAGAGTTTCTATTCATCAGAGCAAGTTTCTTTCAGCCTTATACCGGTATTCCGACCAGAAGTACTGATATCTTGAGGTAAGAGATATTATTTTCTTCTTAAATGATATTATTTTCTTCAATATCATTATGCTGAAATATTGATATGAGTTTTTATCAAATTTGGAACTTTTTGTGTCGGGGTTACTATTCACGTATACGGCACTATTCACGTATACGGTACTATTCACGAATACGGCACTATTCACCGAAAAATAAAATTTTTCCTTTTTGTCCAAGATGTCTATTATGGTTACTATCTTTGATTGTATCCATGTTTTGATCTTTATTTTTGAATTCTGCTTCACAATTGATTATTATGAAGTATTATTGATCTTGGATAAACTGTTATACAAATCCCTACTATTTGTCCTTCTGTCTCATTGGATTCGTTTTCTTTAAGATATTTTTCATCATCCTCAGTCCTAAATGATGATATTACTGAATATCTTTGGCCTGTAGTGCAAAGATGTATGATTACTTGATGAATATCTTTGGCCTGTAGTGCAAAGATGAACAAGTGTTGAGATGAACATGACCGACTGGTGATACAAATGAATATCTTTGGCCTGTAGTGCAAAGATGAATATTTGGTTAAAGATGATTATTAATCAATGTTACAGGGATAAAATATTGATGATGGACTTTTAAATCTTAGAAGATAGTAGAATTCTTTCTCTACTTGACTCTTCTAATGGTTTGCTGTTTCCGCTGCAGTTGTTGATCTAAAACTTGTTGTCGATTATATTCTATCAGATTTTTCCCTGTTGAAGACTAACGATAATTTGTTGTATATTATCTTAGTCATAATATTCTTTACTGGGCTAGTTGAGCTCACCCTTTTCCTTTTTGTTCCATTTTTCTTCTCAGGAGGTGAGAACATAGCAGGAACTAGTCGGGGTACGGAGTGATGGTTCTAGAAAGATGTTTTAGCAGTCCTCACTATTTCTGTAAAATAGTGTTTGAATAATTGTAACGAGGACTTATTTGAGTGTGGATATTGTCTAGAAGACAATATTTGTATTTAAACTCACAGTATGTGTTGTCGTATTTTACACGACAATTGTATTATTGAAGTTGTAGTTTGTTTTCTGTACCATGTATTTGGCGACTCAGAATGGGTGTTGTATACCTATTTTGGGGGCGTCACAGTTGGTATCAGAGCTTAGGGATATGATCCCTGACTGAGATGTGAGACAAGAACTAGGAGGGGAGAGACGGGGAATTCCTTCGCTAGTATGACCTGACTAAGATTATTCGGTGTTTATTTGGTCGGTCAGAGTATAGGGATAATATATGACATGACTATTAATCCTTGTTTTATGGCAGTATCTCTTCGGACAAATCCTTGTTTTCTTCGATGCTATGCCGACATCTTTGCATGGGAGCCACAGGACATTCCCGGGATCAGTCGAAAGATTGCCGAGCATCGGCTGGATGTAGATCCGTCAAAGAAGTCAGTTCGGCAGAAAAGGCGGATCTTTGCACCTGAACGACAAAGGATCATTGATGAAGAGATCGCGAAGCTGATAGCTGCTGACTTCATCTTCGAGATAGACTATCCGGAGTGGATGGCAAATGTAGTATTGGTACAGAAGTAGAATGGGAAATGGCGAGTTTGCATCGATTACACCGACCTGAATAAAGCTTGTCCGAAGGACTTCTATCCTTTACCCCATATTGACCAACTTATTGACGCGACTTCGGGGTATGCATTACTAAGCTTTATGGATACTTTTTTAGGTTATCACCAAATTTCTATGTGCGAGGAGGACATTCCAAAAACGACATTTATCACACACCGCTCGGTGTACGCCTATAAGAAGATGACCTTCGGCCTGATTAATGCTGGAGCCACCTATCAGAGAATGATGAATTTTGTCTTCCAGAAGCAGCTGGGAAAGAACATGGAGGTGTATGTAGATGATATGATCGTGAAGAGCACGACGACTCAGAAGCATTTAGATGATCTGGAGGAATGCTTTCAGACAGTCCGCCATCATAAGTGTACCTTCGGACTCGGTGTAGGGAAGTTCCTGGGTTATCTGGTCAGTCAGAGGGGCATTGAGGCGAATCCGGATAAGATCCAGGCCATTCTAGACATGAAGACTCCTCAATCATTCAAAGACGTTCAACGTTTGACCGGTAGGATTGCAGCTTTAAGGAGGTTCATGTCCAAGTCTGCAGAGAAATGCTTACCATTCTTCAACACATTGAAGGGACCGAAAAATACGAAGACATTCCAATGGACTTCGGAGTGTGAAGACGCCTTCCAAGGCATAAAGACATATCTGTCTTCGGCTCCTCTACTGGTGAAGCCTGCCCCAGCAGAGACTTTGTATTTATATCTGGCGGCTAGTTCGTTGGCAGTTGGAGCGGTGCTGGTTTGGGAGGTTAGCGGGAAGCAACATCCAGTTTATTATGTCAGTCACGTCCTGAGAGATGCTGAAACCAGGTATTCAAATATTGAAAAATTTGCCTTCGCTTTAATAATTGCTAGTCGAAAGCTTCGGCAATATTTTCAAGGTCGACTCCTAGTTGTCTACACGGATCAACCACTGAAGAAGGTGATGAGCAAGCCAGAGGTTTCGGGGAGATTAGCAGCATGGACTATGGAATTGTCCCAATTTTTCAGTGAATATCTGTAACAACCCCAAAATAGGTCCATTCCATCCAACCTATTCTGAGTCGCCAAATACATGGTACAGAAAACAACTATAACTTTATTACAACAATTGTCGTGCAAAATACAACAACACATATGCTGTGAGTTTGGATACAAATATATACCAAATGTGACTCATGTTCCAATCGTGGACATCGCCTCACAATGACACCTTACATAAAGGTATAGTCAAAAATTATTTTAGAAATTAGAATCTTTGGGAAGTGCTCAAGGAAACCTTCGTACATGGGAGGCCATGCGTCTAGGTTATGATAGATATCATATGGCCACAGAATTATCCTTGGTTGACCCAATAGACCCCAAAGAAAAACGAGAAGATTACTATCATATTCTTCCCAATGGTGAGTCTTCTCTTGACTTATCATTATCTCCACTGTCTCTAATTGAGAATTATACTTCAAACAAACACCAAGATTATATAGGTAGTGCCCATATATATACTCAGCAAGTGGATGAGCACAATCCTGTCTTATGATGACACGAGGTTGTATGTCATTAGACATCTTGTATGATAGTGACAAAACACCCTTCCAACGTTGGGTTCGCCTCACCCTATTTTCTTCACCAAATATAACTACTAAATGATGACCACCGTTCTATTCCCTTGTTACCCCCGCTCGACCCAGCTACACTCTTATTACCTGAAAGGAATTGTGAAGCAAAAGGGTGAGCACAACTAGCTCAGTAAAGAATATCATGACTAAAGATAATTAAATTATCAATAGCCTTCATCAATAATAAATCAGAGATTTAGAACATATGGTAAATGATAAAATTTCAACCATAGTTGCAGCGGAATGAGCAATCCATTAGAAGAGTCAAATAGACTATAAAGTCTATTATCTTCTCCATGTTAAAAATCCACCAACAATATTTTATCCATGTAACATCACTCAACAGTTCCTTTCCACAATCATATGAATAACTCATAATCATAATTGTGACTATAAATTTTTCTTCGCACCCAGGACGAAGAATATTTTCATCACATGTCTTTACCTGAAACATCAAAGATCATAATTATACCAAATCACAATTTCTGTTTATAATCATACTAACAAATCCATCTTTGCACTACGGGCCAAAGATATTCATCAACAAACCATCTTTGCACTACGGGCCAAAGATATTCATCAACAAACCATCTTTGCACTACGGGCCAAAGATATTCAACAACAGTTCATCTTTGCACTACAGGCCAAAGATATTCATCAACAGGCCATCTTTGCACTACATGCCAAAGATATTCATCAACAATTCATATTTGCACTACAGGCCAAATATATTCATATCTCAAAGAAATATATAATCATTTCAGAATTTATATAAACAATAATTATAACCATGTTGATCAATTCACCTTTGCACTTAAGCTTAAGATATTCAATTATAAATTCAATGGTCATGATCATACCAGTCACAATTCAACTTTGCACTACAGGCCAAAGAGAACCCTAGTCATGATCATACCAATAATCTACCCATCTTTACACTCCAGTGAAAGAGAATTTCAACATTAGGGTTATAAAAATGTTATATATGATGATAAAAATAATATGATCAACATATAGTTTTAATCTCAAGAGTAATATTCGTAACTCATGAATAGTAACCCCGACACAAAAGATAGAAATTCCACAATAAAATCCATACCAATATTTTGGTATAATGATATTGAAAGAATAACATTACTTAAATTTATAAACAATTTATTTTAATTGTTTATACTTTACTAATTAATGCATTTAATCATCATAAAATGCCAACTCTTACAATTTCATCATCAATAACCAAAACCTTCATCAAAAATCTGCATATACCTCATATAGGATTCTCAAGCCATAAAATCCTATTTTCCAATTTTCTTACTTCACATAACATATTTAATTCATTTTCTCATAACTAGACTATTTTCATGAAAAATACCAAATCCGTTCCAAAAATATTTCTTTTCTGGAATTTAGCATAATATAGTCCCATAGTGAACATATATTTTTCTCAGAATTTTTAAAAGTCATTTACTATTTTTCATATGGCCAAAATAGCCGAATATTTAGACATTTATCAAAAATTATACTTTTATCTAAAAATTCTGAAATTTACAGAGTATACTTCTATCATATACATGTACTCCCAATAAAAATTTTATCAATTTTGGAGTTAACCACAAGGAATTATAAGCGATTACTTTTAAAATAGTCTTTTCTCATAAAATTCATAACTCTCAATCTATACATCCAAAAATCACCATTTTTGGACACAATCAAGAAAATTCATCAAAATATCATTTCAAATTTTTTCAGAATTTTTGAAGGTCAGAAAAATTACGAAACTGAAAATCATAACAACCCTTAAAATCCCTTAATATCCCTTACTATCCCTTACAATCCCTTACCTCAAAAGAGCAGTACTTCTGATCGGTATAAGGCTGAAGGAAACTTGCACTGATGAATAGCAACTCACCAAGTATCTAAATACTCACAAAATACACTCAATAATCTAGAGAGAGAAAGAGAGAAAACTTATGTTTCTGGTGTGATTTTCAATTCTAACTTAGCCCTCTATTTATAGGAAAATTTTGGTAGGTTTGACCTGCAACCTGATGGCTTTACCTGCTACTATTCCCACCCACCACATTTGAAATATAATTCAGCACATTTCTTCACCAATCACAAGTGGGGCCCACCAATTCTAGAATTTTCCACCAAAATGATAAACTCCGAAAATTCAACAATTTCTGAACCAGTCATCTCGTAAAATTCATAATAAATCATACGTTCATTTTTAACGGTTCAAAATTTGTGGACATATACTCAACTTATATATGTATAACATATACAAAAATTACCACGATCCAACGGTCGGATTAAAAATTATAACCCCCACAAACTATCTCAAAAACCCTGATTTTTAATACCTCCATTCCGATAAAAATACTGATAAAACACCTCAACATTAACTCCTTCATTTTTAACCACAAAAATATATCCCTCATTTATATCCACATAAAATAAATATTTTCTTATCATATAAATCAATAATTAATTATTCACAAATAATATTACAGAATCACATTTATGACAACCAGGCCGTTCCCAGGAAAGAGGGGGCTTTCCAATAAGGATTTCTCCTTACTGGCGCGCAATTAGATGACCAAACCTCTCCTTAGACAGAACTTTCTAGACATTGCCCATAATGCTATCTAATAATACTATTCAAATAATATGAATTATTGATCTGATAATGGGAAATACTGTGCAGCAACAATTATTGAACAACAATAATACAAAATTTCAACGTAGCAATTATTGAATCAATAAAATAAAATATTGAACAGTAATTACTGTAACAATTATTGAGTATTGCCTTCTTACGTAAGAATCAATAATTTTAAAAATACTGTGCAATACCGTGTGCTACTGTGCAATAACGCGTATTACTGTATTTTAATCACCGGATATTCCAACAGTGTTAACAGTAACAACTACGTCGTTATTTGTAAAAACTCAAATTTGTCGTTTTCCTTCACCCGACAGTTATTCTGTTATAGGGCCCACAAATAGCTGCGCCGTCGTACGAATATTCCCCGACAGAAAGAATATTCCACGACCAAACGAATATTTCCCGACAACAATGATTATTTTATAACCACTTGCTTATTTTGAAAAATTTTCACATTTCACCCATAACTTTAACTTTTTATCAATTTAACCATTTACTGAATTGTAATTATAAGAAAAATTAAATACTTTTATTTCATAAAATTCGGGGTCTTACAATATCATCCCCGAACTGCCATCAAAGGTCAAGCCTTGGTCGATTTCATGGTGGAATGTTCGTTCCCCGAAGCAGATACTGGGCACGTCCTATCGAGCAGTTGCTGTTCTTCAACATAGCCAGAATGCTTGGACGCTGTATGCAGATGGATCTTCTACTGCAGATGTCAGTGGGGCAGGAATTATTTTGACGAGTCCGGAGGGATTCAAAGTACAGCAGGCCATCAGATTTGGGTTCAGAGCAACGAACAACGAGGCCGAGTATGAAGCAGTGCTAGCAGGAGTTCGATTGGCGAAGAGTCTAGAAGTCCAGAAGCTAATCATTTATAGTGACTCTCAGTTGGTCGTCAAGCAACTATTAAGAGATTATGAAGCTCGTGGAACAAGGATGATCAAATATTTGGCAGAATTGAAGGATCGGCTTCAGTATTTCGTCTCTTATGAGTTTCAGGGCATAGAACGCAACGACAATTCCATTGCCGATGCATTATCAAAGTTGGCCACTACGGATGCTGTCGTTTTCAATGGATCAGTCTACTTAGAGGTTTTGCAACAGCCGAGTATTCAACACGAAGCGGTAATGTGTATCGAGCGGTCTAACTGCTGGATGACTCCCTATATTGAATATATGGCAGATGGCGTCCTCCCTTCGGATCAGATGCTGGCAAAGAAAATCAAGTACAAGAGTGCAAACTTCGTCCTTATTGATGGGGATCTGTATCGAAGGGCATTTTCGTCACCATTATTGAAGTGTTTAGTTCCGTCTGAAGCTGAGTATGTCCTTTGGGAGGTTCATGAAGGCATCTGCGGCGATCACATGGCTGCTAAGTCGTTGGCATACAATGTTCTTCGATAGGGGTACTACTGGCCGACAATCTTTAAGGAAGCTACAAAGTATGTGAAGAAGTGCGAGAAGTGCCAGCTCAACAGTCCGACTTCGCATCAGCCACCAGAAGAGCTATACTCGATTCTATCTCCTATACCCTTTGCTGTCTGGGGGGTTGATATACTGGGTCCGCTGCCGAAAGCTAAAGGATAGGTCAGTTTTATCACAGTGGCTATTGATTACATGACCAAGTGGGTAGAGGCGAAGCCACTTCGGCTGATAACGGAACAAGAGTGTTTGAAGTTCATAAAAGAATCCGTAGTATTTCGTTTCGGGGTTCCTAAAGTGGTGATATCGGACAACGGACGCCAGTTCGTGGGATCAAAATTTGAAGGATTTCTGAAAGAGTTGGGGATTCAGCACAGAAAGACTTCGGTGGCTCATCCACAGTAAAATGGACAGGTTGAGGTGACTAACAGAACACTGTTGAACGGGATCAAGCGCAGATTGGACGAAGCCAAAGGAAGATGGCTGGAAGAGCTGCTCAGTGTATTGTGGGCTTACCGAACTACACCGAGGACTACGACAGGGGATTCACCTTTTCGATTGGCCTATGGTACTGATACCTTAGTCCCAGTCGAAATTGGATCTCCAAGTCTTCGCGTTAGTCAATTCAGAGAGATCTACAATGACGAAGGGCTGAAGGCCAACTTGGATCTGTTAGAAGAAGTCAGAGAAGTGGCTTTGATCAAGTTAGCAGCCTACCAGAGGAGAGTGGCCAAGCATTACAACAAAGGGGTAAAGCTCCGAAGGTTTGAGGTGGGAGACTTCGTCCTCAGAGAAGCCGAAGCATCTACACCACAGAACACGGAAAAGCTAATGCCGAACTGGGAGGGACCGTATGAAGTAACTGAAGTACCAAAGCCCGGGACGTACCGACTGAAGGCATTGGATGGATCCGAAATAAAGAACACTTGGCACGCTGGCAGACTCCGAAAATACTTTCAGTAGATATCGAGTCAGTTTACCGGAAGTCTATACATGACCGTTCATCATCAATAAAAAGTCACTTTTTCACAACTGATCCTCTTCTTACTTGACCTAAGGCCACGATGGTGTAAGGAGGTATGGTAGGACTCGCTGGCCATTCGATGGTAGCCCAATTATTTGTTGCCCCGTGTAGTAGACAAATCCTAGATCCTATATTATTTTTACCAAGGGTGGTAAATCAATGGTCACCGAAGTAAGGAGTTATGGTAGGACTCGCTGGCCATTCGATTGTAAGACCCCAACTTATTAATGAATAAAATCAAATTTTCTTTAAATATTATTGTGAATAATAAGGGGTTAATTTGATATAATACTTTGGTTATGGGTGAAATGTGCAAATTTTACAAAATAAACAAGTGGTTATAAAATATTCATTTTGTCGGAAAATATTCGTGGAATATTCTTGCTGTCGGGGAATATTCGTACGACGGCGCAGCCTTGTGTGGGCCCCATAACGGAAAGCGATTGGATGAAGAAAACGACAAGTATAAGTTGTTTATAAATAACGGCATAGTTGTTACCGTTAATACTGTTGGAATACCCGGTGGTTAAAATACAGTAGCACACGGTATTGCACCAATTATTGATTCTTACGTAAGAAGGCACTACTCAATAATTGTTACAGTAGTTATTGTTCAATATTTTATTTTATTGATTCAATAATTGTTGCGTTGATATTTTATATTATTGTTGTTTCAATAATTGTTGCTGCACAGTATTTTCCATTATCAGATCAATAATTCATATTATTTGAATAATATTATTAGATAACATTATTGACAATGTCTAGAAAGTTCTGTCTAAGGAGAGGTTTGGTCATCTAATTACGCGCCAGTAAGGAGAAATCCTTATTGGAAAGCCCCCTCTTTCTTGGGAACGGTCTGTTGTCATAAATGTGATTATGTAATATTATTTTTGAATAATTAATTATTGATTCATATGATAAGAAAATATTTATTTTATGTGGATATAAATGAGGGATATATTTTTGTGGTTAAAAATGAAGGAGTTAATGTTGAGATTTTTATCCGTATTTTTGTCGGAATGGAGGTATTAAAAATCAGGGTTTTTGAGATATTTTGCGGGGGTTATAATTTTTAATCCGACCGTTGGATCGTGGTAATTTTTGGATATGTTATACATATATAAGTTGAGTATATGCCCACAAATTTTGAACCGTTAAAAATGAACGTATGATTTATTATGAATTTTACAAGATGACTGGTTCAGAAATTGTTAAATTTTCGGAGTTTATCATTTTGATGGAAAATTCTAAAATTGGTGGGCCCCACTTGTGGTTGGTGAAGAAATGTGCTGAATTATATTTCAAATGTGGTGGGTGGGAATAGTAGCAGGTAAAGCCATCAGGTTGCAGGTCAAACCTACTAAAATTTTCCTATAAATAGAGGGCTAAGTTAGAATTGAAAATCACACCAGAAACAAGTTTTCTCTCTTTCTCTCTCTAGATTATTGAGTGTATTTTGTGAGTATTTAGATACTTTGAGAGTTTCTATTCATCAGAGCAAGTTTCTTTCAGCCTTATACCGGTATTCCGACTAGAAGTACTGATATCTTGAGGTAAGGGATATTATTTTCTTCTTAAATGATATTATTTTCTTCAATATCATTATGCTGAAATATTGATATGAGTTTTTATCAAATTTGGAACTTTCTGTGTCGGGGTTACTATTCACGTATACGGCACTATTCACGTATACGGTACTATTCACGAATACGGCACTATTCACCGAAAAATAAAATTTTCCCTTTTTGTTCAAGATGTCTATTATGGTTACTATCTTTGATTGTATCCATGTTTTGATCTTTATTTTTGAATTCTGCTTCACAATTGATTATTATGAAGTATTATTGATCTTGGATAAACTGTTATACAAATCCCTACTATTTGTCCTTCTGTCTCATTGGATTCGTTTTCTTTAAGATATTTTTCATCATCCTCAGTCCTAAATGATGATATTACTGAATATCTTTGGCCTGTAGTGCAAAGATGTATGATTACTTGATGAATATCTTTGGCCTGTAGTGCAAAGATGAACAGGTGTTGAGATGAACAGGTGTTGAGATGAACATGACCGACTGGTGATACAAATGAATATCTTTGGCCTGTAGTGCAAAGATGAATATTTGGTTAAAGATGATTATTAATTGATGTTACAGGGATAAAATATTGATGATGGACTTTTAAATCTTAGAAGATAGTAGAATTCTTTCTCTACTTGACTCTTCTAATGGTTTGCTGTTTCCGCTGCAGTTGTTGATCTAAAACTTGTTGTCGATTATATTCTATCAGATTTTTCCCTGTTGAAGACTAACGATAATTTGTTGTATATTATCTTAGTCATAATATTCTTTACTGGGCTAGTTGAGCTCACCCTTTTCCTTTTTGTTCCATTTTTCTTCTCAGGAGGTGAGAACATAGCAGGATCTAGTCGGGGTATGGAGTGATGGTTCTAGAAAGATGTTTTAGCAGTCCTCACTATTTCTGTAAAATAGTGTTTGAATAATTGTAATGAGGACTTATTTGAGTGTGGATATTGTCTAGAAGACAATATTTGTATTTAAACTCACAGTATGTGTTGTCGTATTTTGCACGACAATTGTATTATTGAAGTTGTAGTTTGTTTTCTGTACCATGTATTTGGCGACTCAGAATGGGTGTTGTATACCTATTTTGGGGGCGTCACAGTTGGTATCAGAGCTTAGGGATATGATCCCTGGCTGAGATGTGAGACAAGAACTAGGAGGGGAGAGACGGGGAATTCCTTCGCTAGTATGACCTGACTAAGTTTATTTGGTGTTTATTTGGTCGGTCAGAGTATAGGGATAATATATGACATGACTATTAACCCTTGTTTTATGGCAGTATTTAAGAATGGCAGCTGAGAACGTTAATAATGGAGTAAATCAGACCGTGGAGACACCTTTGATCACCACCCAGGGGAACGTGCAACAGGAAGGCAATATTCCTCCTGTAAACAACGTTACCGAGCAAACGATGAATGATGGAATGTTTAGGAGCTTTTTGCAGTTCATGCAAAATCAGACGAGGGAGACTCGTGTGCAGAATACGGGTGGAAATGATAACGCGCGGTTTGTCACAGCTAAGCAGTTCAAAGAATTGGGACCACCAGAATTTAAGGGAAAGCCGGATCCGATCATGGCGGAAACGTGGGTCAAGCAAATTACCAAGATATTCGATGTCTTGGGATGCACGGAGGAACAGAAGGTTCCATTCGCCACCTTTATGTTCCGCGGTGAGGCAGACTACTGGTGGGAGTCTGTGAAGCGTACCCAGCCTGACGCACTCAACATGTCCTGGGAAACATTTCAAAAACTGTTCAATGACAAGTACTTTCCTGAAAGTATTCGTCATATGAAGGAGGTAGAGTTTATCAGACTGGAACAAAACAACATGACGGTGTCCCAGTACGAGGCGAAGTTTGCAGAGTTATCCAGGTTTGCACCTCATTTGGTCGAAAATGAGGAACGAATGACAAGGATGTTTCTGAGAGGTCTAAAACCCGAGATTCGACAATATCTTATCTCTCATAAATTTTCTTTATATTCAGATGTTGTAAACAGGGCTCAATTATTAGAGCGAGATAATGAGTATGTGCAACCGAGGGACCACAACCAGGGTCATACCGGTGGCGGCAGTCATCGAAGCAATGAAAACCAGCAGGGAGGAAAACATTCGGACAAAAGCGGTAACCACTCTGGTGGTAATCGTGGTCGTGATAATAGAAGGAGCGAGTCGGGAGGAGATTTCAAGAAGAGAAGGTACAACAATGATAACGTGAAGACGTCAGTACAAACATCAACTGTTTCTAGGGGAGGAGAACGACCACCGGTCGTATGTTACAAATGTGGGAAAGAGGGACATATCAGCCCAAACTGTCCACAACAATCTAAGGTATGTTATAACTGTGGAAAGGAGGGTCATATAGCTCGAGAGTGTTCTGTAGCAAAACCAAGTTCAGCGGGGATGGTGACTCTAAAAGTTTTCCCGGATAAGTCGAAATCAGCGGTTCCTGGAAGGGCCTTTGTCGTGACTGGCCAAAATGCGAGAAACCCGAACGAGGTGATCACGGGTAAGCTAATCTTGAATTCTTGCGAAGTTTATACTTTACTAGATACCGGTTCTACCCATTCTTTTATCTCTCCTGCTTGTGCTCAACGTTTAAACTTGACTCCGGAGAAATTGGACTTTAACTTATCTGTTGAAACTCCGTTGGGTGAAACCTTCGTTACATCTACAGTTTATAAATCTTGCATGATCCAAGTTGGCACTATCACATTACCTGTTGATCTTATCTCTTTAAAGATACTTGCTTTTGATGTGATTTTAGGAATTGATTGGTTAACCACTCATCATGCTAAAATTGATTGTTTTCGTAAGGTTGTTAGTTTTCATATTCCTAACCAACCTGTCATACGAATTCAAACTACTAAACCACTAAAATCAGTCACTGTCATATCAAGCCACAAAGCTATTCGTTTATTGAAAAACGGATGTCAAGCTTTCTTAGCCCATGTTATGGATTTGAACAAAGACAAGTCAGATTTGAATAATATTTCTATTGTTAGAGAATTTCCCGATGTATTTCCTGAAGAACTTCCTGGTCTACCCCCAGAACGTGAAGTTGAATTCTTTATTGACCTTGAACCCGGTACAAAGCCCATTTCTAAAACCCCATATCGAATGGCTCCTATTGAACTTCAGGAGTTAAAAGTCCAACTACAGGAGTTGTTGGACATCGGTTTTATTCGTCCTAGTACATCTCCTTGGGGTGCTCCTGTGTTATTCGTAAAGAAGAAAGACGGGAGTATGCGACTTTGTATCGACTATCGAGAATTGAATCATGTCACTATCAAGAATAGGTATCCGCTACCTCGCATTGATGACCTGTTTGACCAGTTGCAAGGAGCACAATTCTTTTCAAAGATCGATCTTCGTTCTGGATATCATCAGCTGAAGATTAAAACTGAGGATATTCCAAAGACTGCCTTCAGAACTCGGTACGGGCATTATAAATTCTTAGTAATGTCTTTTGGATTGACTAATGCTCCTGCTGCTTTCATGGATATGATGAACCGTGTATTCAAAGAATATTTAGATCAGTTCGTTGTTGTCTTTATTGATGACATCCTCATCTATTCCAAAAGCCGTGAAGATCATGAGCACCATTTGAAGCTGGTACTGCAAAGGCTTCGTGAAAACAAGCTATATGCCAAACTGAAGAAATGCGAGTTCTGGCTTGAGGAAGTAGCATTCCTTGGGCACGTGGTGTCAAAACATGGAGTATCTGTCGACCCGGCGAAGATTGAAGCCATACAAAGTTGGGAGCAACCGAAGTCGGTAACCGAAGTACGTAGCTTTCTGGGCTTAGCTGGTTATTATCGGAGATTTGTGGAAGGATTTTCTCGAATCGCTACTCCGTTAACTCAGCTGACTCGGAAAGATACAAAATTCGTATGGAGTGAGGAATGCGAGAAGAGTTTTCAAGAACTCAAGAGGAGACTCATTTCGGCACCTGTTCTGACAATACCATCTGGTTCGGATGGATTTGTTATCTACAGCGATGCTTCAGGCAAAGGGTTAGGATGTGTTCTCATGCAACATGGGAAAGTCATAGCCTATGCCTCGCGACAACTCAAAGAATATGAGAGGAATTATCCTACTCATGATTTGGAGTTGGCAGCAGTCGTTTTTGCGTTGAAGATCTGGAGACACTACCTGTATGGGGAGAAAGTGGAGATCTATACAGATCATAAAAGCCTCAAATATTTCTTCACCCAAAAGGAACTCAACATGCGGCAACGACGTTGGCTTGAGCTGTTGAAAGATTACGATCATACCATCCAATATCATCCTGGAAAAGCAAACGTAGTAGCTGACGCATTGAGTAGAAGATCATATGCGGGTACGAGTGCAATGTTGTTAACACAAAGGCCCATTTTGTATGACTTGCAAAGGATGGAGATAGAGATGAAGGCTCCAAGTACCCACATGATGATATCAAATATACGAGTAGAACCGACTTTAATCGATAAAGTTAAAGCTGCTCAAGCTACGGACATGGAGCTGATGCGTATGAAGAAGAAAGTGCAAGAAGGTGCTATTCCAGAAGCAAGAATCGATGAAGAAGGAATACTTCGAGTCAACTCCAGACTTTGTGTTCCTAACGATTTTGACTTGAAGCATAGAATAATGATGGAGGCACACAACACACCGTTTGCAATCCATCCTGGGAGTACCAAAATGTATCACGATCTTCGACATACATTTTGGTGGAGCAATATGAAAAGAGAGATCGCGGAGTTTATCTCGAGATGTTTAACTTGTCAACGTGTAAAAGCGGAGCATCAAGTACCAAAGGGTCCATTGCAACCACTTGAGATTCCGAAATGGAAGTGGGAACACATTACTATGGATTTTGTTACGGGTCTTCCCAAGGTTTCTCAAGGCATAGATGCGATTTGGGTTATTGTTGATAGATTAACCAAGTCCGCTCATTTTTTGCCGATACGTGAGACTTATTCCCTTGAACGTCTTGCTAGTATGTACGTGAACGAGATTGTGAGATTGCATGGCATGCCAGTATCCATAGTTTCGGATCGTGACCCAAGATTCACTTCACGATTTTGGGTTAGCTTGCAGAAAGCTATGGGCACGGATTTACGATTCAGTTCGGCATACCATCCTCAAACGGACGGACAATCAGAGAGGACTATTCAAACTCTTGAAGATCTATTAAGACTTTGTGTCCTAGATCTCAAAGGGAGTTGGGATAAGTACCTACCATTGGTGGAATTCTCCTACAACAACAGTTATCAGGCGAGCATAGGTGTGGCTCCATTCGAGGCGTTGTATGGAAGAAAATGTCGTTCTCCAGTATGCTGGGACGAGGTGGGTGAAGCAACATTGTTGGGACCAGAGTTGGTACGCATTACTACAGAGAAGATCCAAACGATTCGACAACGTATACAAACGGCACAGGATCGACAAAAGAGTTATGCGGATCTTCATCGGAAGGACGTGGAATTTAATATTGGGGATCATGTATTGTTACGTGTTGCACCATGGAAGGGAGTTACAAGATTTGGGAAGAGAGGAAAGCTCAATCCAAGATTTGTTGGTCCATTTGAGATTCTTGAGCGAATAGGAAATGTGGCATATAGACTCGCATTACCTCCAAGCATGTCTCGTGTTCATAATGTTTTTCACATATCTATGCTTCGTAAATATGTTAAAGACCCGAACCACATTATTGAGTTAGAACCAGACGAGATAGCTGAAGATTTAACGTACGAGGAGGTACCTGTTAAGATCTTGGATAGGAAAGAGCATGTCCTACGCACGAAGGTTATACCACAAGTTAAGGTTTTGTGGAGAAACCATGCTATTGAAGAAATGACCTGGGAGTTGGAATCAGAAATGAAAGCGAGGTATCCTCACCTTTTTGAAACATCAGGTACGTACGTCAATTTCGAGGACGAAATTTCATAAGGAGGGGAGGTTGTAAGACCCCAACTTATTAATGAATAAAATTAAATTTTCTCTAAATATTATTGTAAATAATAAGGGGTTAATTTGATATAATACTTTGGTTATGGGTGAAATGTGCAAATTTTGCAAAATAAGCAAGTGGTTATAAAATATTCATTTTGTCGGGGAATATTCGTGGAATATTCTTGCTGTCGGGGAATATTCGTACGACGGCGCAGCCTTGTGTGGGCCCCATAACGGAAAGCGATTGGATGAAGAAAACGACAAGTATAAGTTATTTATAAATAACGGCGTAGTTGTTACCGTTAATACTGTTGGAATACCCGGTGGTTAAAATACAGTAGCACACGGTATTGCACCAATTATTGATTCTTACGTAAGAAGGCACTACTCAATAATTGTTACAGTAGTTATTGTTCAATATTTTATTTTATTGATTCAATAATTGTTGCGTTGATATTTTATATTATTGTTGTTTCAATAATTGTTGCTGCACAGTATTTTCCATTATCAGATCAATAATTCATATTATTTGAATAATATTATTAGATAACATTATTGGCAATGTCTAGAAAGTTCTGTCTAAGGAGAGGTTTGGTCATCTAATTGCGCGCCAGTAAGGAGAAATCCTTATTGGAAAGCCCCCTCTTTCCTGGGAACGGCCTGGTTGTCATAAATGTGATTCTGTAATATTATTTGTGAATAATTAATTATTGATTCATATGATAAGGAAATATTTATTTTATGTGGATATAAATGAGGGATATATTTTTGTGGTTAAAAATGAAGGAGTTAATGTTGAGGTTTTTATCAGTATTTTTGTCGGAATGGAGGTATTAAAAATCAGGGTTTTTGAGATATTTTGCGGGGGTTATAATTTTTAATCCGACCGTTGGATCGTGGTAATTTTTGGATATGTTATACATATATAAGTTGAGTATATGTCCACAAATTTTGAACCGTTAAAAATGAACGTATGATTTATTATGAATTTTACAAGATGACTGGTTCAGAAATTGTTGAATTTTCGGAGTTTATCATTTTGATGGAAAATTCTAGAATTGGTGGGCCCCACTTGTGGTTGGTGAAGAAATGTGCTGAATTATATTTCAAATGTGGTGGGTGGGAATAGTAGCAGGTAAAGCCATCAGGTTGCAGGTCAAACCTACCAAAATTTTCTATAAATAGAGGGCTAAGTTAGAATTGAAAATCACACCAGAAACAAGTTTTCTCTCTTTCTCTCTCTAGATTATTGAGTGTATTTTGTGAGTATTTAGATACTTTGAGAGTTTCTATTCATCAGAGCAAGTTTCTTTCAGCCTTATACCGGTATTCCGACCAGAAGTACTGATATTTTGAGGTAAGGGATATTATTTTCTTCTTAAATGATATTATTTTCTTCAATATCATTATGCTGAAATATTGATATGAGTTTTTATCAAATTTGGAACTTTTTGTGTCGGGGTTACTATTCACGTATACGGCACTATTCACGTATACGGTACTATTCACGAATACGGCACTATTCACCGAAAAATAAAATTTTCCCTTTTTGTCCAAGATGTCTATTATGGTTACTATCTTTGATTGTATCCATGTTTTGATCTTTATTTTTGAATTCTGCTTCACAATTGATTATTATGAAGTATTATTGATCTTGGATAAACTGTTATACGAATCCCTACTATTTGTCCTTCTGTCTCATTGGATTCGTTCTCTTTAAGATATTTTTCATCATCCTCAGTCCTAAATGATGATATTACTGAATATCTTTGGCCTGTAGTGCAAAGATGTATGATTACTTGATGAATATCTTTGGCCTGTAGTGCAAAGATGAACAGGTGTTGAGATGAACAGGTGTTGAGATGAACATGACCGACTGGTGATACAAATGAATATCTTTGGCCTGTAGTGCAAAGATGAATATTTGGTTAAAGATGATTATTAATTGATGTTACAGGGATAAAATATTGATGATGGACTTTTAAATCTTAGAAGATAGTAGAATTCTTTCTCTACTTGACTCTTCTAATGGTTTGCTGTTTCCGCTGCAGTTGTTGATCTAAAACTTGTTGTCGATTATATTCTATCAGATTTTTCCCTGTTGAAGACTAACGATAATTTGTTGTATATTATCTTAGTCATAATATTCTTTACTGGGCTAGTTGAGCTCACCCTTTTCCTTTTTGTTCCATTTTTCTTCTCAGGAAGTGAGAACATAGCAGGATCTAGTCGGGGTATGGAGTGATGGTTCTAGAAAGATGTTTTAGCAGTCCTCACTATTTCTGTAAAATAGTGTTTGAATAATTGTAACGAGGACTTATTTGAGTGTGGATATTGTCTAGAAGACAATATTTGTATTTAAACTCACAATATGTGTTGTCGTATTTTGCACGACAATTGTATTATTGAAGTTGTAGTTTGTTTTCTGTACCATGTATTTGGCGACTCAGAATGGGTGTTGTATACCTATTTTGGGGGCGTCACATCGATGGTAGCCCAATTATTTGTTGCCCCGTGTGGTAGACAAATCCTAGATCCTATATTATTTTTACCAAGGGTGGTAAATCAATGGTCACCGAAGTAAGGAGGTATGGTAGGACTCGCTGGCCTTTCGATGGTAGCCCAATTATTTATTGCCCCGTGTGGTAGACAAATCCTAGATCCTATATTATTTTTATCAAGGGTGGTAAATCAATGGTCACCGAAGTAAGGAGGTATGGTAGGACTCGCTGGCCATTCGATGGTAGCCCAATTATTTGTTGCCCCGTGTGGTAGACAAATCCTGGATCCTTATATACCGAGTGGTAAACGAGATCTTGATGGTGCAAAGAGGATCAGCCGAATTCACCTTACATATGACCGATCTAACATTTCGAATAATTGATGCTGAATTATTGACAAGAAACGAATCAAAACAGAAGTCACAGTGAATAAAATCGAGATTTCATTAACAAATTCGTTAAAATTTCTTTACAAATAAAATTCTTGAACAAATTCGATGACAATAAAAGACAAAGATCCTAGAAAACTAGAGTGAAGCAACGTCAGACTCAGGCTGCGCCTTCATCTTCGGAGTCAAGCAAGGCCGGATCCAATTGGGCTGCTGTAAGACCCCGAATTTTATGAAATAAAAGTATTTAATTTTTCTTATAATTACTATTCAGTAAATGGTTAAATTGATAAAAGTTTAAAGTTATGGGTGAAATGTGAATTTTTTTTTCAAAATAAGCAAGTGGTTATAAAATAATCATTGTTGTCGGGGAATATTCGTTTGGTCGTGGAATATTCTTTCTGTCAGGGAATATTCGTACGACGGTGCAGCTATTTACGGGCCCCATAACGAATAACTGTCGGGTGAAGAAAACGACAAATTTGAGTTTTTATAAATAACGGCGTAGTTGTTACCGTTAACACTGTTAGAATACCCGGTGGTTAAAATATAGTAATACGCGTGGTTGCACAGTAGCACACGGTTTTGCACAGTATTTTTAAATTATTGATCCTTACGTAAGAAGGCACTACTCAATAATTGTTACAGTAATTACTGTTCAATATTTTATTTTATTGATTCAATAATTGCTGCGTTGATATTTTATATTATTGTTATTCAATAATTGTCACTGCACAGTATTTCCCATTATCAGATCAATAATTCATATTATTTGAATAATATTATTAGATAACATTATTGGCAATGTCTAGAAAGTTCTGTCTAAGGAGAGGTTTAGTCATCTAATTGCGCACCAGTAAGGAGAAATCCTTATTGGAAAGCCCCCTCTTTCCTGGGAACGGCCTGGTTGTCATAAATATAATTCTGTAATATTATTTGTGAATAATTAATTATTGATTCATATGATAAGGAAATATTTATTTTATGTGGATATGAATGAGAGATATATTTTTGTGGTTAAAAATGAAGGAGTTAATGTTGAGGTATTTTATCTGTATTTTTGTCGGAACGGAGGTATTGAAAATCAAATTAGGGTTTTTGAGATATTTTGTGAGGGTTAAAATTTTTAATCTGACCGTTGGATCGTGGTAATATTTGGATATGTTATACATATATAAGTTGAGTATATGTCCACAAATTTTGAACCGTTAAAAATGAACGTATGATTTATTATGAATTTTACGAGATAACTGGTTCAGAAATTGTTGAATTATCGGAGTTTATCATTTTGGTAGAAAATTCTAGAATTGGTGAGCCCCACTTGGGGTTGGTGAAGAAATGTGTTGAATTATATTTCAAATGTGGTGGGTGGAAATAGTAGCAGGTAAAGCTATCAGGTTGCAGGTCAAGCCTACTAAAATTTTCCTATAAATAGAGGGCTAAGTTAGAATTGAAAATCACACCAGAATTCATAAGTTTTCTCTCTTTCTCTCTCTAGATTATTGAGTGTAATTTGTGAGTATTTAGATACTCTGTGAGTTTCTATTCATCAGTGCAAGTTTCCTTCAGCCTTATACCGATCAGAAGTACTGCTCTTTTGAGGTAAAGGATAGTAAGGGATTTTAAGGGTTGTTATGTTTTTCAGTTTCGTAATTTTTCTGACCTTCAGAAAATTCTGGAAAAATTTGAAATGATATTTTGATGAGTTTTATTGATTGTGTCCAAAAATAGTGATTTTTGGATGTATAGATTAAGAGTTATAAATTTTACGGGGAAATACTATTTTCAAAGTAACCGCTTATAACTCCTTATGGTCAACTCCAAAATTGATGAAATTTTTATTAGAAATATATCTATATAATATCAGTGTACTCTGTGAATTTCAGAATTTTTGAATAAAAGTACAATTTATGATAAATGTCTAAATATTCGGCGGTTTTGTCCATATGAAAAATAGTAAATGAGTTTTAAAAATTCTGAGAAAAATATATGTTCAATATGGGACTATATTCTGCTAAATCCCAGAAAAGAAATATTTTTGGAACTGATTTGGTATTTTTTATGAAAATGGACTAGTTATGAGTAAATGAATTAAATATGTTATGTGAAGTAAGAAAATGGAAAAATAGGATTTTATGACTTGAGAATCCTATATGAGGTATATGCAGATTGTTTATGAGGGTTTTGGTTATTGGTACTGAAATCTTATGAGTTTTGTATTTTAGGATGATTAAAATGTATTATTTAGTACAGTGTAAACAATTAAAATAAATTGTTTATAAATTTAAGAAATGTTATTCTTTCAATATCATTATACCAAAATATTGGTATGAATTTTATTGTAGAATTTTTACCTTTTTGTGTCGGGGTTACTATTCATGAGTTACTATTCATGAGTTACTATTCACGAGTTACTATTCACGGGTACTATTCATGACAAAAATTAGTTTCTTTTTCTGACCAAATTATCGTTGATTTATGATTGTTGCTCTTGAAAATAAATGCAGTTGTTGATCATATTATTTTTATTATCATATATAACATTTTTATAACCCTGATGTTGAATTTCTCTTTCACTTGAGTGTAAAGATGGGTAAATTATTGGTATGATCGTGACTGAGGAATATCTTTGGCCTGTAGTGCAAAGATGAATTGTTAACTGGTATGATCATGACCATTGAATTTATAATTGAATATCTTTAGCTTAAGTGTAAAGATGAATTGATTAACATGGTTATAATTATTATTTATATAAATTCTGAAATGATTATATATTTGAGATATGAATATATTTGACCTGTAGTGCAAATATGAACTGTTGAGGAATATTTTTGACCTATAGTGCAAAGATGAATTGTTGATGAATATCTTTGGCCCGTAGTGCAAAGATGACATGTTGTTGAATATCTTTGGCCAGTAGTGCAAAGATGAACAGGTGTTGAGATGAACATGACCAACTGGTGATACAAATGAATATCTTTGGCCGTGGTGTAAAGATGAAGTTATTAGTATGATTATGAACAGGAAATGTGATTTGCTGTAACCATGATCTTTGATGTTTTAGGTAAAGATAGGTGATGAAAATTATCTTCGTCCTGGATGCGAAAAAAATTTAGAATCATAATTATGATTATGAGTTATTTATATGATTGTGGACCAGAACTGTTGATTGATGTTACAGGGATAAAACATTGTTAATGGATTTTTAACATGGAGAAGATAATAGACTTTATAGTCTATTTGACTCTTCTAATGGATTGCTCGTTCCGCTGCAACTATCTAAATCTCCGATTTATTATTGATAAAGGCTATTGATAATTTAATTATCTTTAGTCATGATATTCTTTACTGGGATAGTTGTGCTCACCCTTCTGTTTCACAATTCTTTTTAGTTAATAAGAGTGTAGATGGGTCGAGCGGGGGTAACAGGGAAATAGAACGGTGGTCATCATTTAGTAGTTATATTTGGTGAAGAAAATAGGGTGAGGCGAACCCAACGTTGGAAGGGTGTTTTGCCACTATCATACAAGATGTCTAATGACATACAACCTCGTGTCATCATAAGACAGGGTTGTGCTCATCCACTTGCTGAGTATATCTACGAGCACTACCTATATAATCTTGGTGTTTGTTTGAAGTATAATTCTCAATTAGAGATAGTGGAGATAATGATAAGTCAAGAGAAGACTCACCATTGGGAAGAATATGATAGTAATCTTCTCATTTTTCTTTGGAGCCTATTGGGTCAACCAAGGATAATTCTGTGGCCATATGATATCTATCATAACCTAGACGCGTGACCTCCTATGTACGAAGGTTTCCTTGAGCACTTCCCAAAGATTCTAATTTCTAAAATAGTTTTTGACTATAACTTTATGATAGGTACCACTGTGAGGTGCTGTCCACTGATGGGACATTTGTCACAGTTGGTAAGGTGTCATTGTGAGGTGATGTCAACGGTTGGAACATGAGTCACATTTGGTATATATTTGTATCCAGACTCACAACATATGTGTTGTTGTATTTTGCACAATAATTGTTGTAATAAAGTTGTAGTTGTTTTCTGTACCATGTATATGGCGATTCAGAATAGGTTGGGTGGAATGGACCTATTTTGGGGTCGTCACAGTTGGTATCAGAGCTTAGGGATATAATCTCTGGCGGAGATCGGGGAATACAACTAGGAGGGGAGAGACGAGTAAATCCTTCACTAGTGTGTCCTACCTAAGCTTATTTATTGGTCAGTCATACTATCGGGATATGATGTGATATGTTAATTTGTTAAATTAACCTTTATTTTTGAAGCTGTATTCTAGAATGATATCTGAAATACAGGAGATGAGCAATGGAGAAATCATGATGACAGAAAAGATGGAATCTGAAATGAAAGCAAGGTATTCTCAACTCTTCGAAATACCAGGTACGCAAATTTCGAGGACGAAATTTCATAAGGAGGGGAGATTGTAAGACCCCGAATTTTATGAAATAAAAGTATTTAATTTTTCTTATAATTACTATTCAGTAAATGGTTAAATTGATAAAAGTTTAAAGTTATGGGTGAAATGTGAATTTTTTTTTCAAAATAAGCAAGTGGTTATAAAATAATCATTGTTGTCGGGAAATATTCGTTTGGTCGTGGAATATTCTTTCTGTCAGGGAATATTCGTACGACGGCGTAGCTATTTGCGGGCCCCATAACGAATAACTGTCGGGTGAAGAAAACGACAAATTTGAGTTTTTATAAATAACGGCGTAGTTGTTACCGTTAACACTGTTAGAATACCCGGTGGTTAAAATATAGTAATACGCGTGGTTGCACAGTAGCACACGGTTTTGCACAGTATTTTTAAATTATTGATCCTTACGTAAGAAGGCACTACTCAATAATTGTTACAGTAATTACTGTTCAATATTTTATTTTATTGATTCAATAATTGCTGCGTTGATATTTTATATTATTGTTGTTCAATAATTGTCACTGCACAGTATTTCCCACTATCAGATCAATAATTCATATTATTTGAATAATATTATTAGATAACATTATTGGCAATGTCTAGAAAGTTCTGTCTAAGGAGAGGTTTGGTCATCTAATTGCGCGCCAGTAAGGAGAAATCCTTATTGGAAAGCCCCCTCTTTCCTGGAAACGGCCTGGTTGTTATAAATGTAATTCTGTAATATTATTTGTGAATAATTAATTATTGATTCATATGATAAGGAAATATTTATTTTATGTGGATATGAATGAGAGATATATTTTTGTGGTTAAAAATGAAAGAGTTAATGTTGAGGTATTTTATCTGTATTTTTGTCGGAACGGAGGTATTGAAAATCAAATTAGGGTTTTTGAGATATTTTACGAGTGTTAGAATTTTTAATCTGACCGTTGGATCGTGGTAATATTTGGATATATTATACATATATAAGTTGAGTATATGTCCACAAATTTTGAACCGTTAAAAATGAACGTATGATTTATTATGAATTTTACGAGATAACTGGTTCAGAAATTGTTGAATTATCGGAGTTTATTATTTTGGTAGAAAATTCTAGAATTGGTGGGCCCCACTTGTGGTTGGTGAAAAAATGTGCTGAATTATATTTTAAATGTGGTGGGTGAAAATAGTAGCAGGTAAAGCCATCAGGTTGCAGGTCAAGCCTACTAAAATTTTCCTATAAATAGAGGGCTAAGTTAGAATTGAAAATCACACCAGAATTCATAAGTTTTCTCTCTTTCTCTCTTTCTCTCTCTAGATTATTGAGTGTAATTTGTGAGTATTTAGATACTCTGTGAGTTTCTATTCATCAGTGCAAGTTTCCTTCAGCCTTATACCGATCAGAAGTACTGCTCTTTTGAGGTAAGGGATAGTAAGGGATTTTAAGGGTTGTTATGTTTTTCAGTTTCGTAATTTTTCTGACCTTCAGAAAATTCTGGAAAAATTTGAAATGATATTTTGATGAGTTTTATTGATTGTGTCCAAAAATAGTGATTTTTGGATGTATAGATTAAGAGTTATGAATTTTACGGGGAAAGACTATTTTCAAAGTAACCGCTTATAACTCCTTATGGTTAACTCCAAAATTGATAAAATTTTTATTAGAAGTATATCTATATAATATCAGTGTACTCTGTGAATTTCAGAATTATTGGATAAAAGTACAATTTATGATAAATGTCTAAATATTCGGTGGTTTTGGCCATATGAAAAATAGTAAATGAGTTTTAAAAATTCTGAGAAAAATATATGTTCAATATGGGACTATATTCTGCTAAATCCCAGAAAAAAATATTTTTGGAACTGATTTGGTATTTTTCATGAAAATAGACTAGTTATGAGTAAATGAATTAAATATGTTATGTGAAGTAAGAAAATGGGAAAATAGGATTTTATGGCTTGAGAATCCTATATGAGGTATATGCAGATTGTTTATGAGGGTTTTGGTTATTGGTACTGAAATCTTATGAGTTTTGTATTTTAGGATGATTAAAATGCATTATTTAGTAAAGTGTAAAAATTTAAAATAAATTGTTTATAAATTTAAGAAATGTTATTCTTTCAATATCATTATACCAAAATATTGGTATGAATTTTATTGTAGGATTTTTACCTTTTTGTGTCGGGGTTACTATTCATGAGTTACTATTCACGAGTTACTATTCACGGGAACTATTCATGACAAAAATTAGTTTCTTTTTCTGACCAAATTATCGTTGATTTATGATTGTTGCTCTTGAAAATAAATGCAGTTGTTGATCATATTATTTTTATTATCATATATAACATTTTTATAACCCTGATGTTGAATTTCTCTTTCACTTGAGTGTAAAGATGGGTAAATTATTGGTATGATCGTGACTGAGGAATATCTTTGGCCTGTAGTGCAAAGATGAATTGTTAACTGGTATGATCATGACCATTGAATTTATAATTGAATATCTTTAGCTTAAGTGTAAAGATGAATTGATTAACATGGTTATAATTATTGTTTATATAAATTCTGAAATGATTATATATTTGAGATATGAATATATTTGGCCTGTAGTGCAAATATGAACTGTTGAGGAATATTTTTGACCTATAGTGCAAAGATGAATTGTTGATGAATATCTTTGGCCCGTAGTGCAAAGATGACATGTTGTTGAATATCTTTGGCCAGTAGTGCAAAGATGAACAGGTGTTGAGATGTACATGACCAACTGGTGATACAAATGAATATCTTTGGCCGTGGTGCAAAGATGAAGTTATTAGTATGATTATGAACAGGAAATGTGATTTGCTCGTTCCGCTGCAACTATGGTTGAAATTTTTATCATTTACCATATGTTCTAAATCTCTGATTTATTATTGATAAAGGCTATTGATAATTTAATTATCTTTAGTCATGATATTCTTTACTGGGCTAGTTGTGCTCACCCTTCTGTTTCACAATTCCTTTCAGGTAATAAGAGTGTAGATGGGTCGTGTAAGACCCCGAATTTTATGAAATAAAAGTATTCAATTTTTCTTATAATTACAATTCAGTAAATGGTTAAATTGATAAAAAGTTATAGTTATGGGTGAAATGTGAAAATTTTTCAAAATAAACAAGTGGTTATAAAATAATCATTGTTGTCGAGGAATATTCGTTTGGTCGTGGAATATTCTTTCTGTCGGGGAATATTCGTACGACGGCGCAACCATTTGTGGGTCCCATAACAGAATAACTGTCGGATGAAGATAACGACAAAAAATTGAGTTTTTATAATTAACGGCGTAGTTGTTACCATTAACACTGTTGGAATACCCGGTGGTTAAAATACAGTAATACGCGTTATTGCACAGTAGCACACGGTATTGCATAGTATTTTTGAAATTATTGATTCTTACATAAGAAGGCACTACTCAATAATTGTTACAGTAATTACTGTTCAATATTTTATTTTATTGATTCAATAATTGCTGCGTTGATATTTTATATTATTGTTATTTTAATAATTGTCACTGCAAATTATTTTCTATTATCATATCAATAATTCATATTATTTGAATAATATTATTAGATAGCATTATTGGCAATGTTTAGAAAATTCTGTCTAAGGAGAGGTTTGGTCATCTAATTGCGCGCTAGTAAGGAGAAATCCTTATTGTAAAGTCCCCTCTTTCCTGGGAACGGCCTGGTTGTCATAAATGTGATTCTGTAATATTATTTGTGAATAATTAATTATTGATTCATATGATAAGGAAATATTTATTTTATGTGGATATAAATGAGGGATATATTTTTGTGGTTAAAAATGAAGGAGTTAATGTTGAGGTATTTTATCTGTATTTTTGAAGGAACGGAGGTATTGAAAATTAAATTAGGGTTTTTGAGATATTTTGCGAGGGTTATAATTTTTAATCCGACCATTGGATCGTGGTAATTTTTGGATATGTTATACATATATAAGTTGAGTATATGTCCACAAATTTTGAACCGTTAAAAATGAACGTATGATTTATTATGAATTTTACGAGATGACTGGTTCAGAAATTGTTGAATTTTCGGAGTTTATCATTTTGGTGGAAAATTCTAGAATTGGTGGGCCCCACTTGTGGTTGGTGAAGAAATGTACTGAATTTTATTTCAAATGTGATGGGTGGGAATAGTAGCAGGTAAAGCCATCAGGTTGCAGGTCAAGTCTGCTAAAATTTTCCTATAAATAGAGGGCTAAGTTAGAATTGAAAATCACACCAGAAACATAAGCTTTCTCTCTTTCTTTCTCTATATTATGAAGCATATTATGTGAGTTTTTAGATACTTGGTGAGTTGCTATTCATCAGTGCAAGTTTCCTTCAGCGTCATATCCGATATCCAGTCAGAAGTACTGCTCTTTTGAGGTAAGGGATAGTAAGGGATTTTAAGGGTTGTTATATTTTCCAGTTTCGTAAATTTTCTGACCTTCAAAAATTTTGGAAAAATTTGAACTGATATTTTGATGAGTTTTCTTGATTGTGTCCAAAAATAGTGATTTTTGGATGTATAGATTAAGAGTTATGAATTTTATGAGAAAAGACTATTTTAAAAGTAACCGCTTATAATTCCTTGTGGTTATCTCCAAAATTGATGAAATTTTTATTGGCAGTACATGTATATGATAGAAGTATATTCTGTAAATTTCAAAATTTTTGGACAAAAGTACAATTTTTGATAAATATCTAAATATTCAGCTGTTTTGGCCATATGAAAAATAGTAAATGACTTTTAAAAATTTTGAGAAAAATATATGTTCACTATGAGACTATATTATGCTAAATCCTAGAAAAGAAATATTTTTGGAACTGATTTGGTATTTTTCATGAAAATGATCTAGTTATGAGTAAATGAATTAAATATGTTTTGTGAAGTAAGAAAATTAGAAAATATGATTTTATGGCTTGAGAATCATATATGAGTTATATGCAGATTTTTTATGAGGATTTCGGTTATTGGGGATGAAATCTTAAGAGTTGACATTTTATGATGATTAAATGCATTAATTAGTAAAGTGTAAACAATTTAAATAAATTGTTCATAAGCTTAAAAAATATTATTCTTTCAATATCATTATACCGAAATATTGGTATGTATTTTATTGTAGAATTTCTACCTTTTGTGTCGATTTTACTATTCATGAGTTACTATTCATGAGTTACTATTCATAAGTTACTATTCACGAGTTACTATTCACGATAACATTGGTTTCTTTTTCTGACCAAATTATAGTTGGTTTATGAATATTACACCAATAATAAATCAGAGATTTAGAACATATGGTAAATGATAAAAATTTCAACCATAGTTGCAGCGGAACGAGCAATCCATTAGAAGAGTCAAATAGACTATAAAGTCTATTATCTTCTCCATGTTAAAAATCCACCAACAATATTTTATCCATGTAACATCACTCAACAGTTCCTTTCCACAATCATATGAATAACTCATAATCATAATTGTGACTATAAATTTTTCTTCGCACCCAGGACGAAGAATATTTTCATCACCTGTCTTTACCTGAAACATCAAAGATCATGGTTATACCAAATCACAATTCCTGTTTATAATCATACTAATAAATCCATCTTTGCACTACGGGCCAAAGATATTCATCAACAAACCATCTTTGCACTACGGGCCAAAGATATTCAACAACAGTTCATCTTTGCACTACAGGCCAAAGATATTCATCAACAGGCCATCTTTGCACTACATGCCAAAGATATTCATCAACAATTCATATTTGCACTACAGGCCAAATATATTCATATCTCAAAGAAATATATAATCATTTCAGAATTTATATAAACAATAATTATAACCATGTTGATCAATTCACCTTTGCACTTAAGCTTAAGATATTCAATTATAAATTCAATGGTCATGATCATACCAGTCACAATTCAACTTTGCACTACAGGCCAAAGAGAACCCTAGTCATGATCATACCAATAATCTACCCATCTTTACACTCCAGTGAAAGAGAATTTCAACATCAGGGTTATAAAAATGTTATATATGATGATAAAAATAATATGATCAACATATAGTTTTAATCTCAAGAGTAATATTCGTAACTCATGAATAGTAAATCGTGAATAGTAACTCATGAATAGTAACCCCGACACAAAAGATAGAAATTCCACAATAAAATCCATACCAATATTTCGGTATAATGATATTGAAAGAATAACATTACTTAAATTTATAAACAATTATTTTATGTAAGACCCCAAATTATTAATAAATGAAATTTAAATTTCCTCTATTTATTATTTTGAAATAGTAAGTGTTAAATTGATTAATGAGGTTAGTTATGGGTAAAATGCGTAAATATTTTAAATAAGCAAGTGGTTATAAAATATTCATTGTTGTCGGGGAATATTCGTTTGGTCGTGGAATATTCTTCCTGTCGGGGAATATTCGTACGACGGCGCAGTCTTTTGTGGGCCCCATAACAGAAAGCGATTGGATGAAGAAAACGACAAGTATATGTTTTTTATTAATAACGGCGTAGTTGTTACCGTTAATACTGTTGGAATACCCGGTGGTTAAAACACAGTAATACGCGTTGTTACACAGTAGCACACTGTATTGCACCAATTATTGATTCTTACGTAAGAAGGCACTACTCAATAATGGTTACAGTAATTACTGTTCAGTATTTTATTTTATTGATTCAATAATTGCTGCGTTGATATTTTATATTACTGTTGTTTTAATTATTGTCACTACACAGTATTTCCCATTATCAGATCAATAATTCATATTATTTGAATAATATTATTAGATAACATTATTGGCAATGTCTAGAAAGTTCTGTCTAAGGAGAGGTTTGGTCATCTAATTGCGCGCCAGTAAGGAGAAATCCTTATTGGAAAGCCCCCTCTTTCCTGGGAACGGCCTGGTTGTCATAAATGTGATTCTGTAATATTATTTGTAAATAATTAATTATTGATTCATATGATAAGGAAATATTTATTTTTGTGGATATAAATGAGGGATATATTTTTGTGGTTAAAAATGAAGGAGTTAATGTTGAGGTTTTTATCAGTATTTTTGTCGGAATGGAGGTATTAAAAATCAGGGTTTTTGAGATATTTTGCGGGAGTTATAATTTTTAATCCGACCGTTGGATCGTGGTAATTTTTGGATATGTTATACATATATAAGTTGAGTATATGTCCACAAATTTTGAACCGTTAAAAATGAACGTATGATTTATTATGAATTTTACGAGATAACTGGTTCAGAAATTGTTGAATTTTCGGAGTTAATCATTTTGGTAGAAAATTCTAGAATTGGTGGGCCCCACTCTTGGTTGGTGAAGAAATGTGCTGAGATTTTTATTCAAATGTGGTGGGTGGGAATAGTAGCAGGTAAAGCCATCAGGTTGCAGGTTAAGTCTGCTTCGGCGTGCTAACATTTTCCTATAAATAGAGGGCTAAGTTAGAATTGAAAATCACACCAGAAACAAGTTTTCTCTCTTTCTCTCTCTAGATTATTGAGTGTATTTTGTGAGTATTTAGATACTTTGAGAGTTTCTATTCATCAGAGCAAGTGTCTTTCAGCCTTATACCGGTATTCCGACCAGAAGTACTGTCTGTACGAGGTAAGGGATGTTATTTTATTCAAAAATGATATTATTTCTTCAATATCATTATGCCGAAATATTGGTTGGAAATTTTTATCAAATTTGGAACTTTTCACGTCGGGGTTACTATTCATGAGTTACTATTCACGAGTTACTATTCACGAGTTACTATTCACCGAAAAATAAAATTTCTTCTTTTCGTCCAAAATATCTATTCTGGGTACTAGCTTTGATTGTATCCATGTTTTGATCATTCTTGAATTCTACTTCACTATGAATAATTATAAGGTATTTTTGGACATGGATAAATCGAAATACGAATCCTTAATATTTGTTATTTTGTTTCACTGGATTCGTTTTCTTTAATATATTTTTCATCATCCTCAGTCCTAAATGATGATATTACTGAATATCTTTGGTCGTAGTGCAAAGATGAATGATTAACTGATGAATATCTTTGGCCCGTAGTGCAAAGATGAACAGGTGTTGAGATGAACATGACCGACTGGTGATACAAATGAATATCTTTGGCCTGTAGTGCAAAGATGAATATTTGATTAAAGATGGTTATTGATTGTTGTTACAGGGATAAAATATTGATGATGGACTTTTAAATCTTAGAAGATAGTAGAACTCATTCTCTACTTGACTCTTCTAATGGTTTGCTGTTTCCGCTGCAGTTATTGATTTAAAACTTGTTGTCTATTGTATTCTATTAGATTTTTCCCTGTTGAAGACTAACGATAATTTGTTCTGTATTATCTTAGTCATAATGTTCTTTACTGGGCTAGTTGAGCTCACCCTTTTCCTTTTTGTTCCATTTTTCTCAGGAGGCGAGAATGTAGCGAGTACTAGTCGGGGTATGGAATGATGGTTCTAGAAGTTACTTTAGTAGTCCTCACTATTTTTGTGAAATAATGTATCAATAATTGTAATGAGGGCTTATTTGAGTGTGGATATTGTCTAAATGACAATATTTGTATTTAAACTCACAGTTCTTGTGTTGTAATAATAAAGATGTAGTTGTTTCTGTACCATGTATTTTGGCGACTCAAAATGGGTGTTGTATACCTATTTTGGGGGCGTCACAGTTGGTATCAGAGCTTAGGGATATGATCTCTGGCGGAGATCGGGGAATAGAACTAGGAGGGGAGAGACGAATCCTTCGCTAGTGTGTCCTACCTAAGCTTATTTATTGGTCAGTCATAATATAGGGGTATTATGTGATTTGTTAATTTATTTAATTAACCCTTGTTTTATGGCAGTATTTGAGAATGTCGACTGAGAATGTTAATAGTGGAGTAAATGAGACCGTGGAGACACCGGTGCTTACCAACGAGGAGAACGTGCAACAGGCTGGCAATGTTCCTCCTGTGAACAACACCAATGAGCAGATGATGAACGATGGAATGTTTAGAAGTTTTTTGCAATTCATGCAAAACCAGACAAGGGAGACTCGTGTTCAAAATACAGGAGGAAATGATAGCAATTCACGGTTTGTCACAGCCAAACAGTTCAAAGAATTGGGACCACCAGAATTTAAGGGAAAGCCGGATCCAATCATGGCGGAAACGTGGGTCAAGCAAATTACCAAGATATTCGATGTCTTGGGATGCACGGAGGAACAGAAGGTTCCATTCGCCACCTTTATGTTCCGTGGCGAGGCAGATTACTGGTGGGAGTCTGTGAAGCGTACCCATCCAACCGCACTCAGCATGTCTTGGGAGACATTTCAAAAACTGTTCAATGACAAGTACTTTCCTGAAAGTATTCGTCATATGAAGGAGGTAGAGTTTATTAGACTAGAGCAGAATAATATGACGGTATCTCAGTACGAGGCAAAGTTTGCAGAGTTGTCCAGGTTTGCACCTCATTTGGTGGAGAATGAGGAACGTATGACGAGGATGTTTCTGAGAGGTTTGAAACCCGGCATACGTCAATATCTCATTTCTCATAAATTTTCTCTCTATTCAGATGTTGTCAACAGGGCTCAATTATTAGAGCGAGATAACGAGTACGGTCAACTGAGGGATCACAACCAGGATCATATCGGTGACAGCAGTCATCAGAACAATGATAACCAGCGGAGAAAGAAAAATACAGACAAGAACGGCAACCACTCTGGTGGTAATCGTGGCTATGAAAATAGAAGAAGCGAGTCGGGAGGAGATTTTAAAAAGAGGAGATTCAACAATGACAATACGAAGACGTCAGCACCAACAGCAATTGGTTCCAAGGGAGGAGAACGACCACCGGTTATATGCTATAAGTGCGGAAAAGAAGGACATATCAGCCCAAACTGCCCACAACAGTTTAAGGTATGTTATAATTGTGGAAAGGAAGGACATATCGCTCGAGATTGCACTGTAGCAAAACCAAGTCCAGTGGGGTTGGTGACTCAAAAAGCTGTCCCAGAAAAGATAAAGTCAACGGTTCCTGGAAGAGCGTTTGTCGTGACTGGTCAACATGCGAGGAACCCAAACGAGGTGATCACGGGTAAGCTAATCATAAATTCATGCGAAGTTTATACCTTATTAGATACCGGTTCTACCCATTCTTTTATCTCTCCTGCTTGTGCTCAACGTTTAAACTTGACTCCGGAGAAGTTAGACTTTGATTTATCTGTGGAGACTCCGTTAGGAGAAACTTTCATCACATCCACTGTTTATAAATCTTGTGTGATCCAAGTTGGTACCATCACCTTACCTGTTGACCTTATCTCTTTAAAGATACTTGCTTTTGACGTGATTTTAGGGATTGATTGGCTAACTACTCATCATGCCAAAATTGATTGTTTTCGTAAGGTTGTTAGTTTTCATATTCCTAACCAACCTATTGTACGAATTCAAACAACTAAGCCATTAAAATCAATCACTGTTATATCAAGCCATAAAGCCATTCGTTTATTAAAAAACGGATGTCAAGCTTTCTTAGCCCATGTTATGGATTTGAATAAAGACACGTCAAATTTGAATAATATTCCTGTTGTTATTGACTTTCCTGACGTATTTCCTGAAGAACTTCCCGGTCTACCCCCGGAACGAGAAATTGAATTCTTTATTGATCTTGAACCTGGTACAAAGCCCATTTCTAAAACCCCATATCGAATGGCTCCTATTGAACTTCAGGAGTTAAAGGTCCAACTACAAGAGGTGTTGGACATCGGTTTCATTCGTCCTAGTACATCTCCTTGGGGTGCTCCTGTTTTATTTGTAAAGAAGAAAGACGGGAGTATGCGACTTTGTATTGATTACCGGGAATTAAACCATGTCACTATTAAGAATAGGTATCCGCTACCTCGTATTGATGACCTGTTTGACCAGTTACAAGGAGCACAGTTCTTTTCAAAGATCGATCTTCGTTCTGGATATCATCAGCTGAAGGTTAAAACTGAGGATATTCCAAAGACTGCCTTCAGAACTCGGTACGGGCATTATGAGTTCCTAGTTATGTCTTTTGGATTGACTAATGCTCCTGCGGCTTTCATGGATATGATGAACCGAGTATTTAAGGATTATTTGGATCAGTTCGTTGTTGTCTTTATTGATGACATCCTCATATATTCCAAAAGCCGTGAAGATCATGAGCATCATTTGAAGCTGGTACTCCAAAGGCTGCGTGAAAATAAGTTATATGCCAAGTTGAAGAAATGCGAGTTCTGGCTTGAGGAAGTAGCTTTCCTAGGGCACGTGGTGTCAAAACATGGAGTATCTGTTGACCCGGCGAAGATTGAAGCAATACAAAGTTGGGAGCAACCAAAGACGGTGACCGAAGTACGTAGCTTTCTAGGCTTAGCTGGTTATTATCGAAGATTCGTGGAAGGGTTTTCTCGAATCGCTACCCCGTTAACTCAGCTGACTCGGAAAGATATCAAATTCGTATGGAGCGAGGAATGCGAGAAGAGTTTTCAAGAGCTTAAGAGGAGACTCATTTCGGCACCTGTTCTGACAATACCATCTGGTTCGGATGGATTTGTTATCTACAGTGATGCTTCAGGCAAAGGGTTAGGATGTGTTCTCATGCAACCTGGGAAAGTCATAGCCTATGCCTCGCGACAACTCAAAGAATATGAGAGGAATTATCCTACTCATGATTTGGAGTTGGCAGCAGTAGTTTTCGCGTTGAAGATCTGGAGACACTACCTGTATGGGGAGAAAGTGGAGATCTATACAGATCATAAAAGCCTTAAATATTTCTTCACCCAAAAGGAACTCAACATGCGGCAGCGACGTTGGCTCGAGCTGTTGAAAGATTACGATCATACCATCCAATATCATCCTGGAAAAGCAAACGTAGTAGCTGACGCATTGAGTAGAAGATCATATGCGGGTACGAGTGCAATGTTGTTAACACAAAGGCCCATTTTGTATGACTTGCAAAGGATGGAGATAGAGATGAAGGCTCCAAGTACCCACATGATGATATCAAATATACGAGTAGAACCGACTTTAATCGATAAAGTTAAAGCTGCTCAAGCTACGGACATAGAGCTGATGCGTATGAAGAAGAAAGTGCAAGAAGGTTCTATTCCAGAAGCAAGAATCGATGAAAAAGGAATACTTCGAGTTCACTCTAGACTCTGTGTTCCTAACAATTCTGATTTGAAGTACAAGATCATGATGGAAGCACACAATACACCATTTGCAATCCATCTTGGAAGTACCAAAATGTATCGTGATCTACGACATACATTTTGGTGGAATAATATGAAGAGAGAGATTGCAAAGTTTATCTCAAGGTGTTTAACTTGTCAACGTGTAAAGGCGGAACATCAAGTACCAAAGGGTCCATTGCAACCACTTGAGATTCCGAAATGGAAGTGGGAACACATTACCATGGATTTCGTTACGGGTCTTCCCACGGTTTCTCAAGGCATAAATGCTATTTGGGTTATTGTTGATAGATTAACCAAGTCTGCTCATTTCTTGCCGATACGGGAGACTTATTCCCTTAAACGTCTTGCTCGTATATACGTAGATGAGATTGTGAGACTGCATGGCATGCCAGTATCCATAGTTTCGGATCGTGACCCAAGATTCACTTCAAGATTTTGGGTTAGCTTGCAAAAAGCTATGGGCACAGATTTACGATTTAGTTCGGCATACCATCCTCAAACGGACGGACAATCAGAGAGGACTATTCAAACTCTTGAAGATCTATTAAGACTTTGTGTCCTAGATTTCAAAGGGAGTTGGGATAAGTACCTACCATTGGTGGAATTCTCTTACAATAACAGTTATCAGGCAAGTATAGGTGTGGCCCCATTTGAAGCACTATATGGACGAAAGTGTCGCTCTCCAGTATGCTGGGACGAGGTGGGTGAAGCAACATTGTTGGGACCAGAGTTGGTACGCATGACTACAGAGAAGATCCAAACGATTCGACAACGTATACAAACGGCACAGGATCGACAAAAGAGTTATGCGGATCTTCATCGGAAGGACGTGGAATTTGACATTGGGGATCATGTATTGTTGCGTGTGGCTCCATGGAAAGGAGTTACAAGATTTGGGAAGAGAGGAAAGCTCAATCCACGATTTATTGGTCCATTTCAGATTCTTGACCGAGTAGGAAATGTGGCCTATAGACTTGCGTTACCTCCAAGTATGTCTCGTGTTCATAATGTTTTTCATATATCTGTGTTACGTAAATATGTGAAAGACCCAGACCACGTTATTGAGTTAGAACCGGACGAGATAGCTGAAGACTTAACGTACGAAGAGGTACCTGTCAAGATCTTGGATAGAAAGGAGCATGTCCTACGCACGAAGGTCATACCACAAGTTAAAGTTTTGTGGAGAAACCATGCTATTGAGGAAATGACCTGGGAGTTGGAAACGGAAATGAAAGCGAGGTATCCTCATCTTTTCGAAACACCAGGTACGTACGTCAATTTCGAGGACGAAATTTCATAAGGAGGGGAGGTTGTAAGACCCCAAATTATTAATAAATGAAATTTAAATTCCCTCTATTTATTATTTTGAAATAGTAAGTGTTAAATTGATTAATGAGGTTAGTTATGGGTAAAATGCGTAAATATTTTAAATAAGCAAGTGGTTATAAAATATTCATTGTTGTCGGGGAATATTCGTTTGGTCGTGGAATATTCTTCCTGTCGGGGAATATTCGTACGACGGCGCAGTCTTTTGTGGGCCCCATAACGGAAAGCGATTGGATGAAGAAAACGACAAGTATATGTTTTTTATTAATAACGGCGTAGTTGTTACCGTTAATACTGTTGGAATACCCGGTGGTTAAAACACAGTAATACGCGTTGTTACACAGTAGCACACTGTATTGCACCAATTATTGATTCTTACGTAAGAAGGCACTACTCAATAATGGTTACAGTAATTACTGTTCAGTATTTTATTTTATTGATTCAATAATTGCTGCGTTGATATTTTATATTACTGTTGTTTCAATTATTGTCACTACACAGTATTTCCCATTATCAGATCAATAATTCATATTATTTGAATAATATTATTAGATAACATTATTGGCAATGTCTAGAAAGTTCTGTCTAAGGAGAGGTTTGGTCATCTAATTGCGCGCCAGTAAGGAGAAATCCTTATTGGAAAGCCCCCTCTTTCCTGGGAACGGCCTGGTTGTCATAAATGTGATTCTGTAATATTATTTGTAAATAATTAATTATTGATTCATATGATAAGGAAATATTTATTTTTGTGGATATAAATGAGGGATATATTTTTGTGGTTAAAAATGAAGGAGTTAATGTTGAGGTTTTTATCAGTATTTTTGTCGGAATGGAGGTATTAAAAATCAGGGTTTTTGAGATATTTTGCGGGAGTTATAATTTTTAATCCGACCGTTGGATCGTGGTAATTTTTGGATATGTTATACATATATAAGTTGAGTATATGTCCACAAATTTTGAACCGTTAAAAATGAACGTATGATTTATTATGAATTTTACGAGATGACTGGTTCAGAAATTGTTGAATTTTCGGAGTTAATCATTTTGGTAGAAAATTCTAGAATTGGTGGGCCCCACTCTTGGTTGGTGAAGAAATGTGCTGAGATTTTTATTCAAATGTGGTGGGTGGGAATAGTAGCAGGTAAAGCCATCAGGTTGCAGGTTAAGTCTGCTTCGGCGTGCTAACATTTTCCTATAAATAGAGGGCTAAGTTAGAATTGAAAATCACACCAGAAACAAGTTTTCTCTCTTTCTCTCTCTAGATTATTGAGTGTATTTTGTGAGTATTTAGATACTTTGAGAGTTTCTATTCATCAGAGCAAGTGTCTTTCAGCCTTATACCGGTATTCCGACCAGAAGTACTGTCTGTACGAGGTAAGGGATGTTATTTTATTCAAAAATGATATTATTTCTTCAATATCATTATGCCGAAATATTGGTTGGAAATTTTTATCAAATTTGGAACTTTTCACGTCGGGGTTACTATTCATGAGTTACTATTCACGAGTTACTATTCACGAGTTACTATTCACCGAAAAATAAAATTTCTTCTTTTCGTCCAAAATATCTATTCTGGGTACTAGCTTTGATTGTATCCATGTTTTGATCATTCTTGAATTCTACTTCACTATGAATAATTATAAGGTATTTTTGGACATGGATAAATCGAAATACGAATCCTTAATATTTGTTATTTTGTTTCACTGGATTCGTTTTCTTTAATATATTTTTCATCATCCTCAGTCCTAAATGATGATATTACTGAATATCTTTGGCCGTAGTGCAAAGATGAATGATTAACTGATGAATATCTTTGGCCCGTAGTGCAAAGATGAACAGGTGTTGAGATGAACATGACCGACTGGTGATACAAATGAATATCTTTGGCCTGTAGTGCAAAGATGAATATTTGATTAAAGATGGTTATTGATTGTTGTTACAGGGATAAAATATTGATGATGGACTTTTAAATCTTAGAAGATAGTAGAACTCATTCTCTACTTGACTCTTCTAATGGTTTGCTGTTTCCGCTGCAGTTATTGATTTAAAACTTGTTGTCTATTGTATTCTATTAGATTTTTCCCTGTTGAAGACTAACGATAATTTGTTCTGTATTATCTTAGTCATAATGTTCTTTACTGGGCTAGTTGAGCTCACCCTTTTCCTTTTTGTTCCATTTTTCTCAGGAGGCGAGAATGTAGCGAGTACTAGTCGGGGTATGGAATGATGGTTCTAGAAGTTACTTTAGTAGTCCTCACTATTTTTGTGAAATAATGTATCAATAATTGTAATGAGGACTTATTTGAGTGTGAATATTGTCTAAATGACAATATTTGTATTTAAACTCACAGTTCTTGTGTTGTAATAATAAAGATGTAGTTGTTTCTGTACCATGTATTTTGGCGACTCAGAATGGGTGTTGTATACCTATTTTGGGGGCGTCACATTTTAATTGTTTACACTTTACTAATTAATGCATTTAATCATCATAAAATGCCAACTCTTACAATTTCATCATCAATAACCAAAACCTTCATCAAAAATCTGCATATACCTCATATAGGATTCTCAAGCCATAAAATCCTATTTTCCAATTTTCTTACTTCACATAACATATTTAATTCATTTTCTCATAACTAGACTATTTTCATGAAAAATACCAAATCAATTCCAAAAATATTTCTTTTCTGGGATTTATCAGAATATAGTCTCATATTGAACATATATTTTTCTCAGAATTTTTAAAAGTCATTTACTATTTTTTATATGGCCAAAATAGCCAAATATTTAGATATTTATCAAAAATTGTACTTTTGTCTAAAAATTCTGAAATTTACAGAGTATACTTCTATCATATACATGTACTCCCAATAAAAATTTCATCAATTTTGGAGTTAACCACAAGGAATTATAAGCGGTTACTTTTAAAATAGTCTTTTCTCATAAAATTCATAACTCTCAATCTATACATCCAAAAATCACCAATTTTGGACACAATCAAGAAAACTCATCAAAATATCATTTCAAATTTTTCCAGAATTTTTGAAGGTCAGAAAAATTACGAAACTGGAAAATATAACAACCCTTAAAATCCCTTACTATCCCTTACTATCCCTTACCTCAAAAGAGCAGTACTTCTGGCTGGATATCGGATATGATGCTGAAGCAAACTTGCACTGAATAGCAACTCTCAAAGTATCTAAATACTCACAAAATATGCTTCATAATATAGAGAGAGAAAGAGAGAAAACTTATGTTTCTGGTGTGATTTTTCATTCTAACTTAGCCCTCTATTTATAGGAAAATTTTGGTAGGTTTGACCTGTAACCTGATGGCTTTACCTGCTACTATTCCCACCCACCACATTTGAAATATAATTCAGCACATTTCTTCACCAACCACAAGTGGGGCCCACCAATTCTAGAATTTTCCACCAAAATGATAAACTCCGAAAATTCAACAATTTCTGAACCAGTCATCTTGTAAAATTCATAATAAATCATACGTTCATTTTTAACGGTTCAAAATTTGTGGGCATATACTCAACTTATATATGTATAACATATACAAAAATTACCACGATCCAACGGTCGGATTAAAAATTATAACCCCCACAAACTATCTCAAAAACCCTGATTTTTAATACCTCCATTCCGATAAAAATACTGATAAAACACCTCAACATTAACTCCTTCATTTTTAACCACAAAAATATATCCCTCATTTATATCCACATAAAATAAATATTTTCTTATCATATAAATCAATAATTAATTATTCACAAATAATATTACAGAATCACATTTATGACAACCAGGCCGTTCCCAGGAAAGAGGGGGCTTTCCAATAAGAATTTCTCCTTACTGGCGCGCAATTAGATGACCAAACCTCTCCTTAGACAGAACTTTCTAGACATTGCCAATAATGTTATCTAATAATATTATTCAAATAATATGAATTATTGATCTGATAAAGGAAAATACTGTGCATCAACAATTATTGAACAACAATAATATAAAATTTTAACGTAGCAATTATTGAATCAATAAAATAAAATATTGAACAGTAATTACTGTAACAATTATTGAGTATTGCCTTCTTACGTAAGAATCAATAATTTCAAAAATACTATGCAATACCGTGTGCTACTGTGCAATAACGCGTATTACTGTATTTTAACCACCGGGTATTCCAACAGTGTTAACGGTAACAACTACGCCATTATTTGTAAAAACTCAAATTTGTCGTTTTCCTTCACCCGACAGTTATTCTGTTATAGGGCCCACAAATAGCTGCGCCGTCGTACGAATATTCCCCGACAGAAAGAATATTCCACGACCAAACGAATATTCCCCGACAACAATGATTATTTTATAACCACTTGCTTATTTTCAAAAAAATTCACATTTCACCCATAACTTTAAACTTTTATCAATTTAACCATTTACTGAATAGTAATTATAAGAAAAATTGAATACTTTTATTTCATAAAATTCGGGGTCTTACAATCTCCCCTCCTTATGAAATTTCGTCCCCGAAATTTACGTACCTGGTATTTCAAAGAGTTGAGAATACCTTGCTTTCATTTCAGATTCCATCTTTCCTGTCATCACGATTTCTCCACTGATCATCTCCTTTATTTCAGATATCATTCTAGAATACAGTTTCAAAACAAGGGTTAATTGAACAAATTAACATTTACATAATATCCCGATATTATGACTGACCAACAAATAAGCTTAGGTAGGACACACTAGTGAAGGATTTACTCATCTCTCCCCTCCTAGTTGTATTCCCCGATCTCCGCCAGAGATCATATCCCTAAGCTCTGATACCACCTGTGACGACCCCAAAATAGATCCATTCCATCCAACCTATTCTGAGTTTCCAAATACATGGTACAGAAAACAACTATAACTTTATTACAACAATTGTCGTGCAAAATACAACAACACATATGCTGTGAGTTTGGATACAAATATATACCAAATGTGACTCATGTTCCAATCGTGGACATCGCCTCACAATGACACCTTACATAAAGGTATAGTCAAAAATTATTTTAGAAATTAGAATCTTTGGGAAGTGCTCAAGGAAACCTTCGTACATGGGAGGCCATGCGTCTAGGTTATGATAGATATCATATGGCCACAGAATTATCCTTGGTTGACCCAATAGACCCCAAAGAAAAACGAGAAGATTACTATCATATTCTTCCCAATGGTGAGTCTTCTCTTGACTTATCATTATCTCCACTGTCTCTAATTGAGAATTATACTTCAAACAAACACCAAGATTATATAGGTAGTGCCCATAGATATACTCGGCAAGCGGATGTGCACAATCATGTCTTATGATGACACGAGGTTGTATGTCATTAGACATCTTGTATGATAGTGACAAAACACCCTTCCAACGTTGAGTTCGCCTCACCCTATTTTCTTCACCAAATATAACTACTAAATGATGACCACCGTTCTATTCCCTTGTTACCCCCGCTCGACCCAGCTACACTCTTATTACCTGAAAGGAATTGTGAAGCAAAAGGGTGAGCACAACTAGCTCAGTAAAGAATATCATGACTAAAGATAAATAAATTATCAGTAGTCTTCATCAGTAATAAATCAGAGATTTAGAACATATGGTAGATGATAAAAATTTCAACCATAGTTGCAGCGGAACGAGCAATCCATTAGAAGAGTCAAATAGACTATAAAGTCTATTATCTTCTCTATGTTAAAAATCCACCAATAATATTTTATCCATGTAACATCACTCAACAGTTCCTTTCCACAATCATATGAATAACTCATAATCATAATTGTGACTATAAATTTTTCTTCGCACCCAGGACGAAGAATATTTTCATCACCTGTCTTTACCTGAAACATCAAAGATCATGGTTATACCAAATCACAGTTCCTGTTTATAATCATACTAACAAATCCATCTTTGCACTACGGGCCAAAGATATTCATCAACAAACCATCTTTTCACTACGGGCCAAAGATATTCAACAACAGTTCATCTTTGCACTACAGGCCAAAGATATTCAACAACAGTTCATCTTTGCACTACAGGCCAAAGATATTCATCAACAGGCCATCTTTGCACTACATGCCAAAGATATTCATCAACAATTCATATTTGCACTACAGGCCAAATATATTCATATCTCAAAGAAATATATAATCATTTCAGAATTTATATAAACAATAATTATAACCATGTTGATCAATTCACCTTTGCACTTAAGCTTAAGATATTTAATTATAAATTCAATGGTCATGATCATACCAGTCACAATTCAACTTTGCACTACAGGCCAAAGAGAACCCTAGTCATGATCATACCAATAATCTACCCATCTTTACACTCCAGTGAAAGAGAATTTCAACATCAGGGTTATAAAAATGTTATATATGATGATAAAAATAATATGATCAACATATAGTTTTAATCTCAAGAGTAATATTCGTAACTCATGAATAGTAAATCGTGAATAGTAACTCATGAATAGTAACCCCGACACAAAAGATAGAAATTCCACAATAAAATCCATACCAATATTTTGGTATAATGATATTGAAAGAATAACATTACTTAAATTTATAAACAATTATTTTAATTGTTTACACTTTACTAATTAATGCATTTAATCATCATAAAATGCCAACTCTTACAATTTCATCATCAATAACCAAAACCTTCATCAAAAATCTGCATATACCTCATATAGGATTCTCAAGCCATAAAATCCTATTTTCCAATTTTCTTACTTCACATAACATATTTAATTCATTTTCTCATAACAAGACTATTTTTATGAAAAATACCAAATCAATTCCAAAAATATTTCTTTTCTGGGATTTATCAGAATATAGTCTCATATTGAACATATATTTTTCTCAGAATTTTTAAAAGTCATTTACTATTTTTTATATGGCCAAAATAGCCAAATATTTAGACATTTATCAAAAATTGTACTTTTGTCTAAAAATTCTGAAATTTACAGAGTATACTTCTATCATATACATGTACTCCCAATAAAAATTTCATCAATTTTGGAGTTAACCACAAGGAATTATAAGCGGTTACTTTTAAAATAGTCTTTTCTCATAAAATTCATAACTCTTAATCTATACATCCAAAAATTACCAATTTTGGACACAATCAAGAAAACTCATCAAAATATCATTTCAAATTTTTCCAAAATTTTTGAAGGTCAGAAAAATTACGAAACTGGAAAATATAACAACCCTTAAAATCCCTTACTATCCCTTACCTCAAAAGAGCGGTACTTCTGGCTGGATATCGGATATGATGCTGAAGCAAACTTGCACTGAATAGCAACTCTCAAAGTATCTAAATACTCACAAAATATGCTTCATAATATAGAGAGAGAAAAAGAGAAAACTTATGTTTCTGGTGTGATTTTTCATTCTAACTTAGCCCTCTATTTATAGGAAAATTTTGGTAGGTTTGACCTGTAACCTGATGGCTTTACCTGCTACTATTCCCACCCACCACATTTGAAATATAATTCAGCACATTTCTTCACCAACCACAAGTGGGGCCCACCAATTCTAGAATTTTCTACCAAAATGATAAACTCCGAAAATTCAACAATTTCTGAACCAGTCATCTTGTAAAATTCATAATAAATCATACGTTCATTTTTAACGGTTCAAAATTTGTGGGCATATACTCAACTTATATATGTATAACATATACAAAAATTACCACGATCCAACGGTCGGATTAAAAATTATAACCCCCACAAACTATCTCAAAAACCCTGATTTTTAATACCTCCATTCCGATAAAAATACTGATAAAACACCTCAACATTAACTCCTTCATTTTTAACCACAAAAATATATCCCTCATTTATATCCACATAAAATAAATATTTTCTTATCATATAAATCAATAATTAATTATTCACAAATAATATTACAGAATCACATTTATGACAACCAGGCCGTTCCCAGGAAAGAGGGGGCTTTCCAATAAGAATTTCTCCTTACTGGCGCGCAATTAGATGACCAAACCTCTCTTTAGACAGAACTTTCTAGACATTGCCAATAATGTTATCTAATAATATTATTCAAATAATATGAATTATTGATCTGATAAAGGAAAATACTGTGCATCAACAATTATTGAACAACAATAATATAAAATTTCAACGTAGCAATTATTGAATCAATAAAATAAAATATTGAACAGTAATTACTGTAACAATTATTGAGTATTGCCTTCTTACGTAAGAATCAATAATTTCAAAAATACTATGCAATACCGTGTGCTACTGTGCAATAACGCGTATTACTGTATTTTAACCACCGGGTATTCCAACAGTGTTAACGGTAACAACTACGCCGTTATTTGTAAAAACTCAAATTTGTCGTTTTCCTTCACCCGACAGTTATTCTGTTATAGGGCCCACAAATAGCTGCGCCGTCGTACGAATATTCCCCGATAGAAAGAATATTCCACGACCAAACGAATATTCCCCGACAACAATGATTATTTTATAACCACTTGCTTATTTTCAAAAAAATTCACATTTCACCCATAACTTTAAACTTTTATCAATTTAACCATTTACTGAATAGTAATTATAAGAAAAATTGAATACTTTTATTTCATAAAATTCGGGGTCTTACAGTCATGATCATACCAGTCACAATTCAACTTTGCACTACAGGCCAAAGAGAACCCTAGTCATGATCATACCAATAATCTACCCATCTTTACACTCCAGTGAAAGAGAATTTCAACATCAAGGTTATAAAAATGTTATATATGATAATAAAAACAATATGATCAACATATAGATTTAATCTCAAGAGTAATATTCATAACTCAACTATAATTTGGTCAGAAAAAGAAACCAATTTTATCATGAATAGTAACTCGTGAATAGTAACCCATGAATAGTAACTCGTGAATAGTAACTCGTGAATAGTAACTCGTGAATAGTAACTCATGAATAGTAACCCCAACACAAAAGATAGAAATTCCACAATAAAATCTATACCAATATTTTGGTATAATGATATTGAAAGAATAACATTTCCTAAATTTATAAACAATTTATTTTAATTGTTTACACTTTACTAAATAAATCATTTAATCATTCTAAAATGCCAAACTCATAAGATTTCATCACCAATAACTAAAAATTCTCATCAAAAATCTGCATATACCTCATGTAGGATTCTCAAGCCATAAAATCCTATTTTCCAATTTTCTTTATTCACAAAACATATTTAATTCATTTACTCATAACTAGACTATTTTTATGAAAAATACCAAATCAGTTCCAAAAATATTTCTTTTCTGGAATTTAGCATAATATAGTCCCATAGTGAACATATATTTTTCTCAAAATTTTTAAAAGTCATTTACTATTTTTCATATGGCCAAAACAGCCGAATATTTAGACATTTATCAAAAATTGTACTTTTATCTAAAAATTTTAAAATTCACAGAGTATACTCCTATCATATACATGTACTCCCAATAAACATTTCATCAATTTTGGAGTTAACCACAAGGAATTATAAGCTGTTACTTTTAAAATAGTCTTTTCACGTAAAATTCATAACTCTTAATCTATACATCCAAAAATCACCATTTTTGGACACAATCAATAAAACTCATCAAAATATCATTTCAAATTTTTCCATAATTTTTGAAGATCAGAAAAATTACGAAACTGAAAATCATAACAACCCTTAAAATTCATTACTATCCCTTACTATCCCTTACAATCCCTTACTATCCCTTACTATCCCTTACTATCCCTTACCTCAAAACAGCAGTACTTCTGACCGGAATGTAAAGCCGAAGGAAACTTGCACTGAATAGCAACTCTCAAAGTATCTAAATACTCACAAAATATGCTTCATAATATAGAGAGAGAAAGAGAGAAAGCTTATGTTTTTGGTGTGATTTTCAATTCTAACTTAGCCCTCTATTTATAGGAAAATTTTGGTAGGTTTGACCTGCAACCTGATGGCTTTACCTGCTACTATTCCCACCCACCACATTTGAAATATAATTCAGCACATTTCTTCACCAACCACAAGTGGGGCCCACCAATTCTAGAATTTTCCACCAAAATGATAAACTCCGAAAATTCAACAATTTCTGAACCAGTCATCTCGAAAATTCATAATAAATCATACGTTCATTTTTAACGGTTCAAAATTTGTGGGCATATACTCAACTTATATATGTATAACATATCCAAAAATTACCACGATCCAACGGTCGGATTAAAAATTATAACCCCCGCAAAATATCTCAAAAACCCTAATTTTTAATACCTCCATTCCAACAAAAATACTGATAAAAACCTCAACATTAACTCCTTCATTTTTAACCACAAAAATATGTCCCTCGTTTATATCCACATAAAATAAATATTTCCTTATCATACGAATCAATAATTAATTATTCACAAATAATATTACAGAATCACATTTATGACAACCAGGCCGTTCCCAGGAAAGAGGGGGCTTTCCAATAAGGATTTTTCCTTACTGGCGCGCAATTAGATGACCAAACCTCTCCTTAGACAGAACTTTCTAGTCATTGCCAATAATGTTATCTAATAATATTATTCAAATAATATGAATTATTGATCTGATAATGGGAAATACTGTGCAGCAACAATTATTGAACAACAACAATATAAAATTTCAACGTAGCAATTATTGAATCAATAAAATAAAATATTGAACAGTAATTACTGTAACAATTATTGAGTAGTGTCTTCTTACGTAAGAATCAATAATTTTAAAAATACTGTGCAATACCGTGTGCTACTGTGCAATAACGCGTATTACTGTATTTTAATCACCGGGTATTCCAACAGTGTTAATACTAACAACTACGTCGTTATTTGTAAAAACTCAAATTTGTCGTTTTCTTCACCCGACAGTTATTCGTTATGGGGCCCACAAATAGCTGCGCCGTCGTACGAATATTCCCCGACAGAAAAAATATTCCACGACCAAACGAATATTCCCCGACAACAATGATTATTTTATAACCACTTGTGTATTTTGAAAAAAATCATATATCACCCTTAACTTTAACATTTATCAATTTAACCATTTACTGAATAGTAATTATAAGAAAAATTGAATACTTTTATTTCATAAAATTCGGGGTCTTACAATCTCCTCTCCTTATGAAATTTCGTCCCCGAAATTTACGTACCTGGTATTTCAAAGAGTTGAGAATACCTTCCTTTCATTTCAATTTCCATCTTCTTTGTCATCATAATTTCTCCATTGCTCATCTCCTGTATTTCAAATAACATTCTAGAATACAGCTTCAAAATAAGTGTTAATTTAACAAATTAACATATCACATAATATCCCGATATTATGACTGACCAACAAATAAGCTTAGGTAGGACACACTAGCGAAGGATTTACTCATCTCTCCCCTCCTAGTTGTATTCCCCGATCTCCGCCAGAGATCATATCCCCAAGCTCTGATACCAAATGTAACGACCCCAAAATAGGTCCATTCCATCCAACCCATTCTGAGTCGTCAAATACATGGTACAGAAAACAACTACAACTTTATTACAACAATTGTCGTGCAAAATACAACAACACATATGCTGTGAGTTTGGATACAAATATATACCAAATGTGACATTGGACCCCATCATGTATCAGCACTTCACAAAGGTACCTTACATAAAGGTATAGTCAAAAATTGTTCTAGAAATTAGAATCTTTGGGAAGTGCTCAAGGAAACCTTCGTACATGGGAGGCCACGCGTCTAGGTTATGATAGATATCATATGGCCACAGAATTATCCTTGGTTGACCCAATAGACCCCAAAGAAAAACGAGAAGATTACTATCATATTCTTCCCAATGGTGAGTCTTCTCTTGACTTATCATTATCTCCACTGTCTCTAATTGAGAATTATACTTCAAACAAACACCAAGATTATATAGGTAGTGCCCATAGATATACTCGGCAAGCGGATGTGCACAATCATGTCTTATGATGACACGAGGTTGTATGTCATTAGACATCTTGTATGATAGTGACAAAACACCCTTCCAACGTTGGGTTCGCCTCACCCTATTTTCTTCACCAAATATAACTACTAAATGATGACCACCGTTCTATTCCCTTGTTACCCCCGCTCGACCCAGCTACACTCTTATTACCTGAAAGGAATTGTGAAGCAAAAGGGTGAGCACAACTAGCTCAGTAAAGAATATCATGACTAAAGATAAATAAATTATCAATAGTCTTCATCAATAATAAATCAGAGATTTAGAACATATGGTAAATGATAAAAATTTCAACCATAGTTGCAGCGGAACGAGCAATCCATTAGAAGAGTCAAATAGACTATAAAGTCTATTATCTTCTCCATGTTAAAAATCCACCAACAATATTTTATCCATGTAACATCACTCAACAGTTCCTTTCCACAATCATATGAATAACTCATAATCATAATTGTGACTATAAATTTTTCTTCGCACCCAGGACGAAGAATATTTTCATCACCTGTCTTTACCTGAAACATCAAAGATCATGGTTATACCAAATCACAATTCCTGTTTATAATCATACTAACAAATCCATCTTTGCACTACGGGCCAAAGATATTCATCAACAAACCATCTTTGCACTACGGGCCAAAGATATTCAACAACAGTTCATCTTTGCACTACAGGCCAAAGATATTCATCAACAGGCCATCTTTGCACTACATGCCAAAGATATTCATCAACAATTCATATTTGCACTACAGGCCAAATATATTCATATCTCAAAGAAATATATAATCATTTCAGAATTTATATAAACAATAATTATAACCATGTTGATCAATTCACCTTTGCACTTAAGCTTAAGATATTCAATTATAAATTCAATGGTCATGATCATACCAGTCACAATTCAACTTTGCACTACAGGCCAAAGAGAACCCTAGTCATGATCATACCAATAATCTACCCATCTTTACACTCCAGTGAAAGAGAATTTCAACATCAAGGTTATAAAAATGTTATATATGATAATAAAAACAATATGATCAACATATAGATTTAATCTCAAGAGTAATATTCATAACTCAACTATAATTTGGTCAGAAAAAGAAACCAATTTTATCATGAATAGTAACTCGTGAATAGTAACCCATGAATAGTAACTCGTGAATAGTAACTCGTGAATAGTAACTCGTGAATAGTAACCCCAACACAAAAGATAGAAATTCCACAATAAAATCTATACCAATATTTTGGTATAATGATATTGAAAGAATAACATTTCCTAAATTTATAAACAATTTATTTTAATTGTTTACACTTTACTAAATAAATCATTTAATCATTCTAAAATGCCAAACTCATAAGATTTCATCACCAATAACCAAAAATCCTCATCAAAAATCTGCATATACCTCATATAGGATTCTCAAGCCATAAAATCCTATTTTCCAATTTTCTTTCTTCACAAAACATATTTAATTCATTTACTCATAACTAGACTATTTTTATGAAAAATACCAAATCAGTTCCAAAAATATTTCTTTTCTGGAATTTAGCATAATATAGTCCCATAGTGAACATATATTTTTCTCAGAATTTTTAAAAGTCATTTACTATTTTTCATATGGCCAAAACAGCCGAATATTTAGACATTTATCAAAAATTGTACTTTTATCTAAAAATTTTAAAATTCACAGAGTATACTCCTATCATATACATGTACTCCCAATAAACATTTCATCAATTTTGGAGTTAACCACAAGGAATTATAAGCTGTTACTTTTAAAATAGTCTTTTCCCGTAAAATTCATAACTCTTAATCTATACATCCAAAAATCACCATTTTTGGACACAATCAATAAAACTCATCAAAATATCATTTCAAATTTTTCCATAATTTTTGAAGATCAGAAAAATTACGAAACTGAAAATCATAACAACCCTTAAAATTCATTACTATCCCTTACTATCCCTTACAATCTCTTACTATCCCTTACTATCCCTTACCTCAAAACAGCAGTACTTCTGACCGGAATGTAAAGCCGAAGGAAACTTGCACTGAATAGCAACTCTCAAAGTATCTAAATACTCACAAAATATGCTTCATAATATAGAGAGAGAAAGAGAGAAAGCTTATGTTTTTGGTGTGATTTTCAATTCTAACTTAGCCCTCTATTTATAGGAAAATTTTGGTAGGTTTGACCTACAACCTGATGGCTTTACCTGCTACTATTCCCACCCACCACATTTGAAATATAATTCAGCACATTTCTTCACCAACCACAAGTGGGGCCCACCAATTCTAGAATTTTTTACCAAAATGATAAACTCCGAAAATTCAACAATTTCTGAACCAGTCATCTCGTAAAATTCATAATAAATCATACGTTCATTTTTAACGGTTCAAAATTTGTGGGCATATACTCAACTTATATATGTATAACATATCTAAAAATTACCACGATCCAACGGTCGGATTAAAAATTATAACCCCCGCAAAATATCTCAAAAACCCTAATTTTTAATACCTCCATTCCAACAAAAATACTGATAAAAACCTCAACATTAACTCCTTCATTTTTAACCACAAAAATATGTCCCTCGTTTATATCCACATAAAATAAATATTTCCTTATCATACGAATCAATAATTAATTATTCACAAATAATATTACAGAATCACATTTATGACAACCAGGCCGTTCCCAGGAAAGAGGGGGCTTTCCAATAAGGATTTTTCCTTACTGGCGCGCAATTAGATGACCAAACCTCTCCTTAGACAGAACTTTCTAGTCATTGCCAATAATGTTATCTAATAATATTATTCAAATAATATGAATTATTGATCTGATAATGGGAAATACTGTGCAGCAACAATTATTGAACAACAACAATATAAAATTTCAACGTAGCAATTATTGAATCAATAAAATAAAATATTGAACAGTAATTACTGTAACAATTATTGAGTAGTGCCTTCTTACGTAAGAATCAATAATTTTAAAAATACTGTGCAATACCGTGTGCTACTGTGCAATAACGCGTATTACTGTATTTTAATCACCGGGTATTCCAACAGTGTTAACAGTAACAACTACGTCGTTATTTGTAAAAACTCAAATTTGTCGTTTTCTTCACCCGACAGTTATTCGTTATGGGGCCCACAAATAGCTGCGCCGTCGTACGAATATTCCCCGACAGAAAAAATATTCCACGACCAAACGAATATTCCCCGACAACAATGATTATTTTATAACCACTTGTGTATTTTGAAAAAAATCATATATCACCCTTAACTTTAACATTTATCAATTTAACCATTTACTGAATAGTAATTATAAAAAAAATTGAATACTTTTATTTCATAAAATTCGGGGTCTTACAAGATGTCTAATGACATACAACCTCGTGTCATCATAAGACAAGGTTGTGCTCATCCACTTGCTGAGTATATCTACGAGCACTACCTATATAATCTTGGTGTTTGTTTGAAGTATAATTCTCAATTAGAGATAGTGGAGATAATGATAAGTCAAGAGAAGACTCACCATTGGGAAGAATATGATAGTAATCTTCTCGTTTTTCTTTGGAGTCTATTGGGTCAACCAAGGATAATTCTGTGGCCATATGATATCTATCATAACCTAGACGCGTGGCCTCCCATGTACGAAGGTTTCCTTGAGCACTTCCCAAAGATTCTAATTTCTAAAACAGTTTTTGACTATACCTTTATGATAGGTACCACTGTGAGGTGATGTCCACTGATGGGACATTTGTCACAGTTGGTAAGGTGTCATTGTGAGGTGATGTCAACGGTTAGAACATGAGTCACATTTGGTATATATTTGTATCCAGACTCACAGCATATGTGTTGTTATATTTTGCACAACAATTGTTGTAATAAAGTTGTAGTTGTTTTCTGTACCATGTATTTGGCGATTCAGAATAGGTTGGGTGGAATGGACCTATTTTGGGGTCGTCACAGTTGGTATCAGAGCTTAGGGATATAATCTCTGGCGGAGATCGGGGAATACAACTAGGAGGGGAGAGACGAGTAAATCCTTCGCTAGTGTGTCCTACCTAAGCTTATTTGTTGGTCAGTCATACTATCGAGATATGATGTGATATGTTAATTTGTTAAATTAACCTTTATTTTTGAAGCTGTATTCTAGAATGATATCTGAAATACAGGAGATGAGCAATGGAGAAATCATGATGACAGGAAAGATGGAATCTGAAATGAAATCAAGGTATTCTCAACTCTTCGAAATACCAGGTACGCAAATTTCGAGGACGAAATTTCATAAGGAGGGGAGATTGTAAGACCCCGAATTTTATGAAATAAAAGTATTTAATTTTTCTTATAATTACTATTCAGTAAATGGTTAAATTGATAAAAGTTTAAAGTTATGGGTGAAATGTGAATTTTTTTTCAAAATAAGCAAGTGGTTATAAAATAATCATTGTTGTCGGGGAATATTCGTTTGGTCGTGGAATATTCTTTCTGTCAGGGAATATTCGTACGACGGCGCAGCTATTTGCGGGCCCCATAACGAATAACTGTCGGGTGAAGAAAATGACAAATTTGAGATTTTATAAATAACGGCGTAGTTGTTACCGTTAACACTGTTAGAATACCCGGTGGTTAAAATACAGTAATACGCGTGGTTGCACAGTAGCACACGGTTTTGCACAGTATTTTTAAATTATTGATCCTTACGTAAGAAGGCACTACTCAATAATTGTTACAGTAATTACTGTTCAATATTTTATTTTATTGATTCAATAATTGCTGCGTTGATATTTTATATTATTGTTGTTCAATAATTGTCATTGCACAGTATTTTCCATTATCAGATCAATAATTCATATTATTTGAATAATATTATTAGATAACATTATTGGCAATGTCTAGAAAGTTCTGTCTAAGGAGAGGTTTAGTCATCTAATTGCGCACCAGTAAGGAGAAATCTTTATTGGAAAGCCCACTCTTTCCTGGGAACGGCCTGGTTGTCATAAATATAATTCTGTAATATTATTTGTGAATAATTAATTATTGATTCATATGATAAGGAAATATTTATTTTATGTGGATATGAATGAGAGATATATTTTTGTGGTTAAAAATGAAGGAGTTAATGTTGAGGTATTTTATCTGTATTTTTGTCGGAACGGAGGTATTGAAAATCAAATTAGGGTTTTTGAGATATTTTGCGAGGGTTAGAATTTTTAATCTGACCGTTGGATCGTGGTAATATTTGGATATGTTATACATATATAAGTTGAGTATATGTCCACAAATTTTGAACCGTTAAAAATGAACGTATGATTTATTATGAATTTTACGAGATAACTGGTTCAGAAATTGTTGAATTATCGGAGTTTATCATTTTGGTAGAAAATTCTAGAATTGGTGAGCCCCACTTGGGGTTGGTGAAGAAATGTGCTGAATTATATTTCAAATGTGGTGGGTGGAAATAGTAGCAGGTAAAGCTATCAGGTTGCAGGTCAAGCCTACTAAAATTTTTCTATAAATAGAGGGCTAAGTTAGAATTGAAAATCACACCAGAATTCATAAGTTTTCTCTCTTTCTCTCTCTAGATTATTGAGTGTAATTTGTGAGTATTTAGATACTCTGTGAGTTTCTATTCATCAGTGCAAGTTTCCTTCAGCCTTATACCGATCAGAAGTACTGCTCTTTTGAGGTAAGGGATAGTAAGGGATTTCAAGGGTTGTTATGTTTTTCAGTTTCGTAATTTTTCTGACCTTCAGAAAATTCTGGAAAAATTTGAAATGATATTTTGATGAGTTTTATTGATTGTGCCCAAAAATAGTGATTTTTGGATGTATAGATTAAGAGTTATGAATTTTACGGGAAAAGACTATTTTCAAAGTAACCGCTTATAACTCGTTATGGTTAACTCCAAAATTGATAAAAATTTTATTGGAAGTATATCTATATAATATCAGTGTACTCTGTGAATTTCAGAATTTTTGGATAAAAGTACAATTTATGATAAATGTCTAAATATTCGGCGGTTTTGGCCATATGAAAAATAGTAAATGAGTTTTAAAAATTCTGAGAAAAATATATGTTCAATATGGGACTATATTCTGCTAAATCTCAGAAAAGAAATATTTTTGGAACTGATTTGGTATTTTTCATGAAAATAGACTAGTTATGAGTAAATGAATTAAATATGTTATGTGAAGTAAGAAAATGGGAAAATAGGATTTTATGGCTTGAGAATCCTATATGAGGTATATGCAGATTGTTTATGAGGGTTTTGGTTATTGGTACTGAAATCTTATGAGTTTTGTATTTTAGGATGATTAAAATGCATTATTTAGTAAAGTGTAAACAATTAAAATAAATTATTTATAAATTTAAGAAATGTTATTCTTTCAATATCATTATACCAAAATATTGGTATGAATTTTATTTGTAGAATTTTTACCTTTTTGTGTCGGGGTTACTATTCATGAGTTACTATTCATGAGTTACTATTCACGAGTTACTATTCACGGGTACTATTCATGACAAAAATTAGTTTCTTTTTCTGACTAAATTATCGTTGATTTATAATTGTTGCTCTTGAAAATAAATGCAGTTGTTGATCATATTATTTTTATTATCATATATAACATTTTTATAACCCTGATGTTGAATTTCTCTTTCACTTGAGTGTAAAGATGGGTAAATTATTAGTATGATCGTGACTGAGGAATATCTTTGGCCTGTAGTGCAAAGATGAATTGTTAACTGGTATGATCATGACCATTGAATTTATAATTGAATATCTTTAGCTTAAGTGTAAAGATGAATTGATTAACATGGTTATAATTATTGTTTATATAAATTCTGAAATGATTATATATTTGAGATATGAATATATTTGGCCTGTAGTGCAAATATGAACTGTTGAGGAATATTTTTGGCCTATAGTGCAAAGATGAATTGTTGATGAATATCTTTGGCCCGTAGTGCAAAGATGACATGTTGTTGAATATCTTTGGCCAGTAGTGCAAAGATGAACAGGTGTTGAGATGAACATGACCAACTGGTGATACAAATGAATATCTTTGGCCGTGGTGTAAAGATGAAGTTATTAGTATGATTATGAACAGGAAATGTGATTTGCTGTAACCATGATCTTTGATGTTTCAGGTAAAGATAGGTGATGAAAATTATATTCGTCCTAGATGCGAAGAAAAATTTAGAATCATAATTATGATTATGAGTTATTTATATGATTGTGGACCAGAACTGTTGATTGATGTTACAGGGATAAAACATTGTTGGTGGATTTTTAACATGGAGAAGATAATAGACTTTATAGTCTATTTGACTCTTCTAATGGATTGCTCGTTCCGCTGCAACTATGGTTGAAATTTTTATCATTTACCATATGTTCTAAATCTCTAATTTATTATTGATAAAGGCTATTGATAATTTAATTATCTTTAGTCATGATATTCTTTACTGGGCTAGTTGTGCTCACCCTTCTGTTTCACAATTCCTTTCAGGTAATAAAAGTGTAGATGGGTCGAGCGGGGGTAACAGGGGAATAGAACGGTGGTCATCATTTAGTAGTTATATTTGGTGAAGAAAATAGGGTGAGGCGAACCCGACGTTGGAATGGTGTTTTGCCACTATCATACAAGATGTCTAATGACATACAACCTCGTGTCATCATAAGACAGGGTTGTGCTCATCCACTTGCTGAGTATATCTACGAGCACTACCTATATAATCTTTGTGTTTGTTTGAAGTATAATTCTCAATTAGAGATAGTGGAGATAATGATGTCAACGGTTAGAACATGAGTCACATTTGGTATATATTTGTATCCAGACTCACAGCATATGTGTTGTTGTATTTTGCACAACAATTGTTGTAATAAAGTTGTAGTTGTTTTCTGTACCATGTATTTGGCGACTCAGAATAGGTTGGGTGGAATGGACCTATTTTAGGGTCGTCACAGCTGCAACCAGTTTGTCCTTGCCTCAACTCCGACAAAATTCATATCCATCTGAATACATCCGAAGTATTTCTGCATTTAACTCCTCGGACGCCCGGTATTCAGTCTGGATTTGCTTACGGAGCTCTTCAGTTAAGGGAGGGCTTCGATCCCTTAAAGCCTTCAGTTCTTGACGAAGCTTTCGGCGCTTGGATGAATGTTTTTATTTTTCTTCACGGGCTTTCACCTGAAGACTATCAACTTGTATTGACAAGCTGTGGTTGGCTGCAGAAAGTCCTTCGTTGGTAGTCTTCAAAGCTTCAGTCTCTGCCACAAATCTAACATTCATTGTAAGACCCCGAATTTTTTTAATAAAATAGAATTTTCTCTATTTATTATTTTGAAATAGTAAGGGTTGAATTGATTAATGTGGTTAGTTATGGGTAAAATACGCAAATAATTCAAATAAGCAAGTGGTTATAAAATATTAATTGTTGTCGGAGAATATTCGTTTGGTCGTGGAATATTTTTTCTGTCGGAGAATATTCGTACGACGGCGCAGCTATTTATGGGCCCATAACGGAAAACGGTCGGATGAGGATAACGACAAAAATTGAGTTTTTATAATTAACAGCGTAGTTGTTACCGTTAACACTGTTGGAATACCCGGTGGTTAAAACACAGTAATACGCGTTGTTGCACAGTAGCACACGGTATTGCACCAATTATTGATTCTTACGTAAGAAGGCACTACTCAATAATTGTTATAGTAATTACTATTCAGTATTTTATTTTATTGATTCAATAATTACTACGTTGATATTTTATATTACTGTTGTTTTAATAATTGTCACTACACAGTATTTTCCATTATCGAAGCAATAATTCATATTATCTGAATAATATTATTAGATAACATTATTGGTAATGTCTAGAAAGTTCTGTCTAAGGAGAGGTTTGGTCACCTAATTGCGCGCCAGTAAGGAGAAATTCTTATTGGAAAGCCCCCTCTTTCCTGGGAACGGCCTGGTTGTCGGTATTGTGATTCTGTAATATTATTTGTGAATAATTAATTATTAATTTATATGATGAGAAAATTATTAATTTTATGAGGATATAGATAGAGAAAATTTTTAATGTGACAATTGTTGTAAATTAATATTTTATCTTTTTCTGATAAAATAATTTATTTAAATATATTATTTTAATAATATATTAATGGTGATATTTTTACAATGAATATGGGATATATGAATAAATGAGGAGGAAGAGTATTTTTGTTGGATTAAATGTTTAACACGTGTTTTGTGTGTTGGTGGACACAATTCTTGACCGAAAATTTATTATAGCCTGTAAAATCGTCCGTTTATGAATTTCGGTCAATTTTTGTTTGGAATTTGGAAAAACTTTCTTCTGAAAAGTTGTATAGAATTAAATTTCCAATAAAAACTCGCGAGATTCGAATTTTTTGATAAAAGGACTATTTATTATGAATTATTGAAGTTCCGAAGTTCCAAAATAATTAATTTTTGGAAGTTTTAAATAATTATATTAACAAAATGTTTTTTTCATTTGTGAGCATGTGTTAGTGGCTGAAATCAGCTGGTGTGGTGTGCTAAAGAAATTAAGAAAATTATATTATTATTTTATTAAATTTTCTGCTTTGGTGTTCTAAGCATTTTTCTATAAATAGGGTACTTAGGTTAGAATTGAAAATCACACCAGAAATTAAAATCTTCTCTCTATTTTTTCTCTCGATATATTGAGCGTATTCTTGTGAGTATAATTTTAGTGTTGCTATACGGTGCAAGTTCAAGTCATAGCCTATATACGGTGTTTCAACTAGAAGTACTTTCTTTCGAGGTAAGGGATATTATGTCTTCTTAAATGATATTATTTTCTTCAATATCATTATGCTGAAGTATTGATCTAAATTTTTTATCAAATTTAGAACTTTTTCATGTCGGGATTACTATTCATAAGTTACTATTCACGAGTTACTATTCATGAGTTACTATTCACGAGTTACTATTCATGAGTTACTATTCACGAGTTACTATTCACGAGTACTATTCACGAAGCATGATGATGTTTTTATGAAATTTCTATCGTTTGGTGTCGGAAGTACTATTCACGTATACGGTACTATTCACGAATACGGCACTATTCACCGAAAAATAAAAATTTCTTCTTTTTGTCCAAAATATCTATTCTGGATACTAGCTTTGATTGTATCCATGTTTTGATCATTTTTAAATTTTACTCCACTATGATTATTTATGAGGTATTTTTAGACATGGAATAGCTGAAATACGAATCCTTAATATTTACTCTTTTGTTTCACTGGATTCGTTTTCTCTAAAATATTTTTCATCATCCTCAGTCCTAAATTATGATGTTACTGAATATCTTTGGCCTGTAGTGCAAAGATTGATGATTTTATGATGAATATCTTTGGCCCGTAGTGCAAAGATGAACAGGTGTTGAGGAGAACATGACCAACTGATGAATATCTTTGGCCTGTAGTGCAAAGATGAATATTTGATTCCAGATATATATTGATTGATGTTACAGGGATAAAATATCGACGATGAACTTTTAAATTCATATATAGAAGATAGTAGTTTGCATTCTCTACTTAACTCTTCTAATGAATTGTTTTTTCCGCTGCAGTTGTTGATTTAAAACTTGTTGTCTATTGTATTCTATTAGATTTTTCCCTGTTGAAGACTAAGGATAATTTGTTATACATTATCTTAGTCATAATATTCTTTACTGGGCTAGTTGAGCTCACCCTTTTCCTTTTTGTTCCATTTTTCTTCTCTGGAGACGAGAATATAGCGGGAACTAGTCGGGTTGTGGAGTGATGGTTGAAGACAGTTGTTTTAGTAGTCCTCACTATTTTGTAAAATAGTGTATCAATAATTGTTATGAGGACTTATTTGAGTGTAGATATTGTCTAGAAGACAATAGTTGAATTTTAAACTCACAGTTAAGTGTTGTCGTATTTTGCACGACAATTGTATTAATAAAGTTGTAGTTATTTTTGTACCATGTATTTGGCGACTCAGAATAGGTTGGGTGGATTGGACCTATTTTGGGGGCGTGAAGTTAGCCAATTTCTGTTCACTGGCTTTCGTCGTCTTCAATTCTTCTCTAACCGAGCTCAGCACATCATAGGTCTCTCTCAAATCCTCTTTGGTCTGAGCTAGTTCCCTCTGAAGATCTTCACTGGTATGAAGAGCAGCCTCGTGTTCGCTTCTCTCCCTAGCTAAGGATGCCTTCAACATATTATTTTCCCTTCTCAGAGTCTCTTCATCGGATTCAGCATTTATGTGTCTAGGACGTAAACGTCCGAAGACCGCATTCGCCTGCACATATTCGACAGTATCCAGTCAATTTCAGATGCTTAAACAAGAAAATAAACATTTAACCAAGAAAACTGTAACTTACCTTTGCCAAATAGCTCATGCCTTCATCGAGAAAGTTCCCGTTTGTATGGTCATCGAATCGATGATTGTCGATTTCCTGAACAAACGCATCAAAGAGCCGGAAGGGGAAGTTAGCATTGAATCGACGCCACAAGGTTGGTGCTCCAGTAGCCTCGTTATGAAAATTTTGCGATGAAGACCTTGGGGGGAAGGCACAGGTTGATCATGAGGAGGAGAGGGATCCATGTATATATTTTCGGGGGAGGGGGATCGAGCTGGAGGCGGGCCGCTGTCAGAAGGTTATTTTCTCTTCCGAGATGGTATTGCAGTGGGTTCAGTTTGCTCTTCTTCATTAATAGTTCGAGTCTCCACTGGGGGTATTGGGGGAAGAACACTCGAAGAAGGCACTCTCAGCTTATCGGAGGTTAGAGGAGTTATTTTACTTCTCAACTTCTTCACTCGAAGAAGCTGATTTCGAGCATCTAAAGGTAAATCTAATAAACTTCTTCGAGGTGGTGTTGGGTCAATGACTGGTTGTGTAGGGTCAATGACTGGTAGTGTAGGGTCGGTGGCTGGTGGTGTAGGGTCGTTGACTGGTGGTGTTGGGTCGACAATTGGCGGTATCGGGTTAACATTTGGTTCAGATTCAGAAAGGGCCTCGGAGTCTGACGGGATGGAAATTAGTCGAGGTCTTCGGACGACTCTTCTCTTCCGACGAGGTCGAAGGTTTTCTTCCGGTAGAATGGGCTCATCATCTTCGGGGTTATGGGTCTGAGGTTTGGCAGTATGTGTTTCAACAGTTTGTGTTCCAGTAGGTGGTTTGAATTTGGAGGAGGCTTCCGGTTGTGAAGGTCCAGTATCGACCTCTGTAGATTTTCCGGCTATATTATCTTCGGAGGGGACTTCCTGATGGGAGGATTCGGCAGTGGCTTCCACGGATTTTCCAGTTAGAAATTCCTCTAAGTCTTTCACCTTCGATGACGACGGTTTAATCAAAGTTACTGCAGAATAGCAACGGTTTTACATCAGAATACATATCACATAAGTTTTCAAATATTCATGAAATAAATCTGCACTTACATTTGTGGTCGTATAACCACGCTTGCTTAGAAAGAAGTCCGTATTTCCATTCTTCCTTCGGAAAGTTGTCAAATAATTCCATCATTTCGACCTCGCGTTCTTCGAAAACATCTCCGAAATCAGCAGAAATCTTCTCATCAGTGGCCTAAATCGGTAAGGAGGAAATTTCAGGTCCCTTGACGTAAAACCATTTTTCATGCCACCCCCTATTGCTAGAAGGGGTGTTCACCAGCGAACGTCTCTCGAATTTCTCTCCTGTCTTCGAGGAGTGCTTGCTTATGGCCTTGAATCCTTTCTCTCTGGACTGGCTGATCTTGTATACGGTGAAGAAGAAGTCGAGTGTAGGCTCTACACCTAGCTCGTGGCAGAAAGCGATGAACGCCAGGACATGAATGTAAGAGTTTGGCACCAATTGGGCGAGCCCAACACCCAGAAACCCTAAGAGGGTCACTATGAAAGCATGAAGAGGGAACCGAACTCCTTTCTCCAAGATGGTCACCGGAACAGCCGTCCACCCTTCAGGACGTTGGTACATTCGCTCTTCAGATTGCGGAGCTCTCACCAGATGGGTATCCGAAATATGATAGCGAGTTCGAATCATCTTCAAATCAATCTCCATGACCGTCGACGGAATATTGGCATGAGCATATCGCTCCTTACTTCTGAAGAATGCAGAAGGGTTAGGGAAGGATTTCGCTGCTGGATTCTTACTTGGGGTCGCCGCTTTGGGGTCTGAGCTTGATGCCTCTTTATCTGGGCTTGGATTTGATGGGATTGTGTTAAGAGGGGTCACACGGAGGGGAGAATTCTGGTTCGAATTGAAGACCACCATTGTTGAAATTTTGCAGAGAAAGGAAGAAAAATTCTGGGGAGAAGAAGAGAGCTCAAAAGTCCGAATTTCAAATTGGTAGGTAAAACTGTCAAATTTGGTAAAGTTTACCTTTTGTACAGACGGTTGCACAGTAGTCGAGGGCGGCACATTAAATTAATAATCATAATCACGAATTTGAAAAGATGCGTCCGGATTAAGTTTTAAGCATTCAGTAGGATGGACCTTTCAATTGGGTTTCCGATTTTAATCCATCTTCTCAGCTTATTTTTATCCTTAACCGACTAGGCCTTGGCAGATTTCACTTTGGGCTTATTTCAATCCTCTCAAACCCAATAAAATCATAGACCACTTATAGTTTTCCATTGAATATCCTATTTAATAGAAAACTAGGGGGCAATGTTGGGTCATGATATTTCACCTATTGGGCCTCACAGATTGGGCTTGTTCACTTAATTAGTCCCTTGGATCCCCCTTATTGGGTCTTAGAGTTATTGGGCCTAATCCTTACGTTATCTCTCCTTAACAGTGGACCGGGTCCATAGGCTAACCCATTAAATCTTTTTATATCCGAGCCTTTGACTTGTAATGATGAAAAAGGAGAGCAGTTGACCCAAAGTCTGCAGATCATTAATGTGGATGGGATTTTATCCAGCCGGCGGCAGGTACAGTGGAAAAAAGGTGACAGTCTGCATGCACACGGCTGAGATCATAGAGGAGTGGGGAGCTGTGTCAGATCAGGATTGGTGGCACAAAAAATCGAGCATGAGAGTATAACCTAGCAAGGGAGTCTTCTAACAAGAGGTACGCACACATTTTATCTCTCTCTAGACACTAGACATTTTACATCCTCCATTGTTAACCCTTGTGACCGCCTGTACTTACTCTTACGCCGGAGCTATCCCCCGACGGTACAGCCGTCAAGCTTTGTGTGTTGATCGTGTTTACTGTGCAGGATCGGGACGTCTTACGTGATTGGGACGTGGCAGGAGATCTTGGCGTTAACATATACTAACTTCACAAATGTGTTATAACTACACAAATAGGTCAAAATTTTCATATTTCAGAAGCATTGGTCCAGCAGTATTATAGAATTTGGGTCAAAATTAATTAAACTAGTTCCAACTCATATTTGTAATTAATAATATGAATCTAAAACTGAACCAATCCATAACCTAAAAACTGCCAACCCAATAAATCGAAATAATATGTTCAGATTTAATTGTAATGAAACAATTTATAGAAATGCAGTAAAACACAAAACTAAATTTGTCTATTAAAACAAAATAATAAATCAACACTGCTAAGTATATTTGTCATTTTTCATACAAAAATATATCAAAAAAATTATTAGAAATTTGATTTATTATAATAAATATTGAATAAACATTCAGTCAAATTCAATACTTAATTTTAAAATATTAATTTGTCAAACATATTTATACAAATATAAGCTAGCAAAACAAAACAACACCAATCACTAATTAATTACCGTACTCCTAGACAATACATATATACCAATACCTTGCATGCATATACTTATGAATATATTCCCATTTACATACATACCATGCATGTATACAAAAGTTGTGGAAAAATAATAAGGGGCAATGATAGCTACAGAAAGAGAGAGGATGCCGAAAGAAGATGAAAATTAAAAGAATACTAATTACTTACACACTCTCTCTCTCTATATATATATATATATTAGTTGTCAAATGACCTATTATATTTTAGATGCATCATTTATATATATTGGTAAATCATTTATTAATTTCATCTAGCTCAGAAAAACAGAAAGAAAGTAACACTTAAGAACTATCAGATTACTGATGACACATGATAAGAATGGCATCCGTATATAAATGTGTTGTTCAATCTAATAGTTGAGAAAAGCTTACAGGAAGTGTCTCCCATATTGCTTCATCAGTTATGCAATATATTATGTAGCATATATATATCACTTATATATATACATATCAACATGTACATTATAAAAATGAGCATATAAGTAATTGCATGTAGATAATAGATATATATATATATATTATCTTCAAGACTAAAGTGAGAAGCAAACGTGCTGATAACGTGTTATAAAATATTACTAAAATCAAGAACAAACAAGATTAGAAAAAAGAGAGCATTCTCTTTTTCTTTTATTATCTCTATCATTCACTTTACAAATATTATTATTTATAGATATAATAACATCAATACCAACATAAATACTAGTAGGTTACAAAACTCAAAGGTTATAAGTTTCATAACTCAATGGACATGGGAGTTGCATGTACCTAGACTGTAAGACCCCGAATTTTATGAAATGAAAGTATTTAATTTTCTTATAATTATTATTTTATTTCGTAAATAGTTAAATTGATAAAAGTTTAAAGTTAAGGGGAGGTGGTGAAAGATTGATAATACTTGCATGACTAAGTTAAAAATAGAGGTATAGTTGAAGGTACTATATTGTAATTAGTTTTTTCACATGATTATACTATTTATTCACAAGATTGTACTATTGATTCGCATTATTTACTATTAGGGGAGGTGGTGCAAGTTTGATAATACTTGCAGGACTAAATTAAAAATGAAGAAAAAGAGGAAGGTATTATACTGTAATATTTCGAGTCCCAAAATGTGCAATTATCGAAACTATATTTTCCTATAAATAGAAGTTCATTCTTCCTTCATTTCTCACCAATTCACAAAAGCTTTAGAGCAATTATTATAGAGAGAAATTATAGAGAGAAAGAAGAAGAGAAGTCTGTGACGCCCCCAAAATTAGGTATACATCACCTATTCTGAGTCGCCAGATACATGGTACAGAATTCAAATACAACTTAATAATACAACTGTCGTGTACAATACGACAAAACATAAGCTGTGAGTTTAAATACTATCTTCTAGAGAGTATTCAAACTCAAAATAAGTCCTCATTATATTTATTGTCATACTATTTAACAGAATAGTGAGGACTACTAATGCTATTATCGGAACCGTCACTCCGTTCCCCGACTAGTCCCCGCTACGTTCTCATTTCCTGAAGAGAACAATAAAAGCAAAAGGGTGAGCTCAACTAGCCCAGTAAAAAATATTATGACTAAGATAATGCAGAATTAAATTATCATTAGCCTTCAAGAGTGTTAAACTAATAAAATATAACAAACATCAAGTTTAACTGCAGCGGAACAAGCAATCCATTAAAAGAGTCAAGTAGAGAATAAAATCTACTATCTTTTATGATTTAAAAGGTTTTTCATCATTGTTATCGCTGAGATTTAGCTTAATAAAATAATCCACATCATCGAATCACCCCTGCACTACGGCCAAGGATATTCTTTAGTATCACGACCACAATTATCCATGCACTACGGGCCAAGAATATTTTTGTATTCATTAATGGTCATGATCATGCCAACAACTATCCATCAATGTACTACGGCCAATGAGGACTTTTACCACATCACTTGTAATATTACGGTCATGATTATACCGAATAATCCCTGGTCATAATCATACCAAGTCCATCTATGCACTACAGGCCACAGATGACTTTTAACATTTTATAACCATGAGGATGATGACAATGATATAATAATTCAATAAAATAAGTTCAAGAATTAATTTATCCAAGTATTAACGTCAAAATTGTTAACATGATAATGCTTTGTGGAGTAAAATTCAAGAATGCTTAGAAAAATATTTCCATGAGAAGATACTGGATGAAGTGCAATATCAAGAATATTCCACTAATTTCATGGAGTATAGAAGTCAAAACTTAACCAACTGAGTATAATAAAGAATGGAATAACAAAAGAAATCACCATGCATACGATAGACCGCACAGACAGGTTATTCTAACAGAATAATAAATAATAGAACCAGGTCCGACGTAAAACGCACAGACAGGATATTCCGACAGAATAATAAATAATGGAACCAGGTCCGGTGTAAAACACACAGACAGGATGTTCCAACAGAATAATAATAAAAATAGAACCAGGTCCGGTACAAAACACATAGACAGGATGTTCCAACAGAATAATAATAAAGACGGAACCAGGTCCGATGTAAAACACATAGACAGGATGTTCCAACAGAATAATGGAAGAATGTCACCAAGTATAGGGTAGACCGCGTATACAGGTTATTCCAACAGAATAATAAGAAATGAAATAACAACAGTTCTCTTCATGAATAAGAAAGAATAACACCCCTTACCGTTTTAAAGAAGAACTGAAATAAAGAAGTAGTTAAGTAGCAGAATACTTTTCTTCTCTCTCTCTATAGTTTTTCTCTCTAGAGTTCAGTGAATTCGTAAGAAATAATGAAGGAATGAACTGCTATTTATAGAAAAATAAAATACATATTAACTAATCCATGAACGGTCCAGACTGATTACTTTAATCTGACGGTCCATATTTAAAGAAAAATCTTTTAAATAAAATAAAATATATTCTATTTATAGAATAACTTTAATAAAGTATTCTATTTTATATAAAAAGATGTTTCTGTTTTATTACGTTAATAATACGAATAAAACAAAACTTCATTATCGCTAAATAATTCATATTATTAACTGACAATAATTGAATCAAACTGAGTGACTTCTCACATAAGCATTAATAATCAATACCGTGTGCTACTATGCAACCACACGTATTACTGTACTTTTACTACCGAGTAGTTCAACAGTATCAACGGTAAAACTTCCGCCGTTATTTTAATAAAATATTTGTGTCGTTATCTCAATCCGACAATAATTCTGTTGTGGGGTCCACCAATGATTGTGCCGTCGTACGAATATCCCCCGACAAAAAGAATATTCCCCAACCAAACGAATATTTTATAACAACTTGCATACTATGCAAAATTTATAAATATTACCCACAACTATAACATTATATCAATTTAACTCCATAATATTCAAAAATAATATTTTTAGAAAATTTATTTTTATTCAAAAAGTTGGGGTTTTACAGGAAGTGCTCAAGGAAACCTTCGTACATGGGAGGCCATGCGTCTAGGTTATGATAGATATCATATGTCCACAGAATTATCCTTGATTGACCCAATAGACCCCAAAAAATGAGAAGATTACTATCATCTTCTTCCCAATGGTGCGTCTTCTCTTGACAAATAACTATCTCCGTTTTCTCCAAGTGAAAATTATATTTCAAATAAACTCCAAGATCATATAGGTAGTGCTTGTAGATATACTCAGCAAGTGGATGTGCACAACCATGTCTTATGATAACACGAAGTTGTATGTCATTAGACATCTTGTATAATATATTTCTTCTATTATCTTCTCCATGTTAAAAGTCCACCAATAATATTTTATCCCTGTAACATTATTCAACAATTCCTGTCCACAATCATATGTGTGACGACCCCAAAATAGGTCCATTCTATCCAACCCATTCTGAGTCGCCAAATACATGGTACAGAAAACAACTACAACTTTATTACAACAATTGTCGCGTAAAATACAACAACACATATGCTGTGAGTTTGGATACAAATATATACCAACTGTGGACAGCAGCTCACAATGACACCTTACATAAAGGTATAGTCAAAAACTGTTTTAGAAATTAGAATCTTTGGGAAGTGCTCAAGAAAACCTTCGTACATGGGAGGCCATGCGTCTAGGTTATGATAGATATCATATGGCCACAGAATTATCCTTGGTTGACCCAATAGACCCCAAAGAAAAACGAGAAGATTACTATCATATTCTTCCCAATGGTGAGTCTTCTCTTGACTTATCATTATCTTCACTGTCTCTAATCGAGAATTATACTTCAAACAAACACCAAGATTATATAGGTAGTGCTCGTAGATATACTCAGCACGTGGATGAGCACAACCCTGTCTTATGATGACACGAGGTTGTATGTCATTAGACATCTTGTATGATAGTGACAAAACACCCTTCCAACGTTGGGTTCGCCGCACCCTAGTTGATTCACCAAATATAACTACTAAATGATGACCACCGTTCTATTCCCCTGTTACCCCCGCTCGACACAGCTACACTCTTATTACCTGAAAGGAACTGTGAAATAGAAGGGTGAGCACAACTAGCCCAGTTAAGAATATCATGACTAAAGATAATTAAATTATCAATAGCCTTCATCAATAATAAATTAGAGATTTATAACATATGGTAGATGATAAAAAAATTTAACCATAGTTGCAGCGGAATGAGCAATCCATTAGAAGATTCAAATAGACCATAAAGTCTATTATCTTCTCCATGTTAAAAATCCACCAACAATATTTTATCCCTGTAACATCACTCAACAGTTCCTTTCCACAATCATATGAATAACTCATAATCATAAGGGTGATTCTAAATTTTTCTTCGCACCAAGGACGAAGAATATTTTCATCACCTGTCTTTACCTAAAACATCAAAGATCATGGTTATACCAAATCACAGTTCCTATTCATTATCATACTAATAAATCCATCTTTGCACTACGGACCAAAGATATTCATCAACAAACCATCTTTGCACTACAGGCCAAAGATATTCAACAACAGTTCATCTTTGCACTACAGGCCAAAGATATACATCAACAAACCATCTTTGCACTACAGGCCAAAGATATTCAACAACAGTTCATCTTTTCTGTACAGGCCAAAGATATTAATATCTCAAAGAAATATATAATCATTTCAGAATTTATATAAACAATAATTATAACCATGTTGATCATTTCACCTTTGCACATAAGCTAAATATATTCAATTATAAATTCAATGGTCATGATCATACCAGTCAATAATTCAACTTTGCACTACTGGCCAAAGGGAACCCATAGTCATGATCATACCAAAAATCTACCCATCTTTACACTTAAGTCAAAGAGAAATTTCTTCACCAGGATTATAAAAATATCATATATAATAGTAAAATCAATATAATTAAAACATCTAGATTTAATCTCAAGAGCAATATTCATAAATCAACTATAATTTGGTTAGAAAAAGAAACCAATTTTGTCATGAATAGTAACTCGTGAATAGTAACTCATGAATAGTAACTCGTGAATATTAACTCATGAATAGTAACCCCGACACAAAAAGGTAGAAATTCCACAATAAAATACATACAAATATTTTGGTATAATGATATTGAAAGAATAATATTTCTTAAGCTTATAAACAATTTATTTAAATTGTTTACACTTTACTAATTAATGCATTTAATCATCATAAAATGCCAACTCTTAAGATTTTATCACCAATAACAAAAACCCTCATCAAAAATCTGCATATAACTCATATGATTCTCAAGCCACAAAATCATATTTTCTAATTTTTTTACTTCAAATAACATATTTAATTCATTTACTCATAACTATTCCATTTTCATGAAAAATATCAAATCAGTTCTAAAAATATTTTTTTCTGGGATTTAGTAGAATATAGTCCCATATTGAACATATATTTTTCTCAGAATTTTTAAAATTCATTTACTATTTTTCATATGGCCAAAACCACCGAATATTTAGACATTTATCATAAATTATACTTTTCTCTAAAAATTCCAAAATTTACAGAGTATACTGATATTATATAGATATACTTCTAATAAAAATTTCATCAATTTTAGAGTTAACCACAAGGAGTTATAAGCGGTTACTTTTAAAATAGTCTTTTCCCGTAAAACTCATAACTCTTAATCTATACATCCAAAAATCACCATTTTTGGACACAATCAATAAAACTCATCAAAATATCATTTCAAATTTTTCCAGAATTTTCTGAAGATCGAAAGAAGTACGAACTGAAAAATATAATAACCCTTAAAACCCCTTACCTCAAAATAGCAGTACTTCTGATCGGTATAAGACTGAAGAAAACTTGCACTGAATAACAACTCTCAAAGTATCTAAATACTCACAAAAAACACTCAATAATCTAGAGAGAGAAAGAGAGAAAACTTTTTTCTGGTGTGATTTTCAATTCTAACTTAGCCCTCTATTTATAGGATAATGCTAGCACGCCGAAGCAGACTTAACCTACAACCTGATGGTTTTACCTGCTACTATTCAAGCCTACCACATTTAAATAAAAATCTCAGTATATTTCTTCACCAACCAAGAGTAGGGCCCACCAATTCTATAATTTTTTACCAAAATGATAAACTCCGAAAATTTAACAATTTCTGAACCAGTCATCTCGTAAAATTCATAATAAATCATACGTTCATTTTTAACGGTTCAAAATTTGTGGACATATACTCAACTTATATATGTATAACATATCCAAAAATTACCACGATCCAACGGCCGAATTAAAAATTATAACCCCCGCAAAATATCTCAAAAACCCTGATTTTTAATACCTCCATTCCGATAAAAATACTGATAAAAACCTCAACATTAACTCCTTCATTTTTAACCACAAAAATATATCCCTCATTTATATCCATATAAAATAAATATTTTCTTATCATATGAATCAATAATTAATTATTCATAAATAATATTACAGAATCACATTTATGACAACCAGGCCGTTCCCAGGAAAGAGGGTACTTTCTAATAAGGATTTTTCCTTACTGGCGCGCAATTAGGTGACCAAACCTCTCCTTAGACAGAACTTTCTAGACATTACCAATAATGTTATCTAATAATATTATTCAAATGATATGAATTATTGATCTGATAATAGAAAATACTGTGCAGTAACAATTATTGAAATAACAATAATATAAAATATCAATGCAACAATTATTGAATCAATAAAATAAAATATTGAACAGTAACTACTGTAACAATTATTGAGTAGTGCCTTCTTACGTAAGAATCAATAATTGGTGAAATACCGTGTGCTACTGTGCAACAACGCGTATTACTGTATTTTAACCACCGGGTATTCCAACAGTGTTAACGGTAACAACTACGCCGTTAATTATAAAAACTTAATTTTTGTCGTTATCTTCATCCGACCGTTTTCCGTTATGGGGCCCACAAATAGTTGCGCCGTCGTACGAATATTCCCCGACAGAAAGAATATTTCACGACCAAACGAATATTCCCCGACAACAATGATTATTTTATAACCACTTGCTTATTTTGAAAAAAAATTCACATTTCACCCATAACTTTAAACTTTTATCAATTTAACCACTTACTGAATAGTAATTATAAGAAAAATTGAATACTTTTATTTCATAAAATTCGGGGTCTTATAATCTCCCCTCCTTATGAAATTTCGTCCCCGAAATTTACGTATCTGGTATTTCAAAGAGTTGAGAATACCTTGCTTTCATTTCAGATTCCATCTTCCCTGTCATCATAATTTCTCCAATGCTCATCTCCTGTATTTCAGATATCATTCTAAAATACATCTTCAAAACAAGGGTTAATTGAACATATCACATAATATCCCGATATTATGACTGACCAACAACTAAGCTTAGGTAGGACACACTAGCGAATGTTTTACTCATCACTCCCTTCCTAGTTATATTCTCCGATCTCTGCCAGAGACCATATCCCTAAGCTCTGATACCAACTGTGACTTTGGATACCATCATGTGTCAGCACCTCACCAGGGTACCTATCAGCTTGCCACCGCAGAACGACGTCCCCTACGGAGAGTCTGGCTTCGATGCATCCCCCATCAACAGAAAGTCACCAGCGAGAGGCTCGGGGCTCTTTACTTATAGCTCTGATACCAACTGCGACATTGGACACCATCATGTGTCAGCACCTCACAAAGGTATCTATCAGCTTGCCACCGCAGAACGGCGTCCCCTACGGAGAGTCTGGCTTCGGTGCATCCCCCATCAACAGGAAGTCACCAGCGAGAGGCTCGGGGCTCTTTACTTATAGCTCTGATACCAAATGTGACTCTGGATACCAACTTGTGTCAGCACCTCACCAGGGTACCTATCATAAAGGTATAGTCAAAAACTATTTTAGAAATTAGAATCTTTGGGAAGTACTCAAGAAAACCTTCGTGCATGGGAGACCATGTGTCTAGGTTATGATAGATATCATATGGCCACAGAATTATCCTTGGTTGACCCAATAGACCCCAAAAAAAATGAGAAGATTACTATCATATTCTTCCCAATGGTGAATCTTCTCTTGACTTATCATTATCTCCACTGTCTCTAATCGAGAATTATACTTCAACCAAATACCAAGATTATATAGGTAGTGCTCGTAGATATACTCAGCAAGTGGATGAGCACAATCCTGTCTTATGATGACACGAGGTTGTATGTCATTAGACATCTTGTATGATAGTGACAAAACACCCTTCTAACGTTGGGTTCGCCGCACCCTAGTTGATTCACCAAATATAACTTCTAAATGATGACCACCGTTCTATTCCCCTGTTACCCCCGCTCGACCCAGCTACACTCTTATTACCTGAAAGGATTTTTGTGAAACAGAAGGGTGAGCACAACTATCCCAGTAAAGAATATCATGACTAAAGATAATTAAATTATCAATAGCCTTCATCAATAATAAATCAGAGATTTAGAACATATGGTAGATGATAAAAAATTTTAACCATCGTTGCAGTGGAACGAGCAATCCATTAGAAGAGTCAAATAGACCATAAAGTCTATTATCTTCTCCACGTTAAAAATTCACCAACAATAATTTATCCCTGTTACATCACTCAACAGTTCCTTTCCACAATCATAGGAATAACTCATAATCATAAGGGTGATTCTAAATTTTTCTTCGCACCAAGGACGAAGAATATTTTCATTACCTGTCTTTACCTGAAACATCAAAGATCATGGTTATACCAAATAACAGTTCATGTTCATTATCATACTAATAAATCCATCTTTGCACTACGGACCAAAGATATTCATCAACAAACCATCTTTGCACTACAGGCCAAAGATATTCAACAACAGTTCATCTTTGCACTACAGGCCAAAGATATTCATCAACAAACCATCTTTGCACTACAGGCCAAAGATATTCAACAACAGTTCATCTTTGCACTATAGGCCAAAGATATTAATATCTCAAAGAAATATATAATCATTTCAGAATTTATATAAACAATAATTATAACCATGTTGATCATTTCACCTTTGCACATAAGCTAAAGATATTCAATTATAAATTTAATGGTCATGATAATACCAGTCCATAATTCAACTTTGCACTACTGGCCAAAGGGAACTCATAGTCATGATCATACCAAAAATCTACTCATCTTTACACTTAAGGCAAAGAGAAATTTCTTCACCAAGATTATAAAAATGTCATATATAATAGTAAAATCAATATAATCAAAGCATCTAGATTTAATCTCAAGATTAATATTCATAAATCAACTATAATTTGGTTAAAAAAAAACTAATTTTGTCGTGAATAGTAACTCGTGAATAGTAACTCATGAATAGTAACTCCGACACAAAAAGGTAGAAATTCGACAATAAAATATATACCAATATTTCGGTATAATGATATTGAAAGAATAATATTTCTTAAGCTTATAAACAATTTATTTAAATTGTTTACACTTTACTAATTAAAGCATTTAATCATCATAAAATGTTAACTCTTAAGATTTCATCACCAATAACCAAAACCCTCATCAAAAATCTGCATATAACTCATATGATTCTCAAGCCATAAAATCATATTTTTCAATTTTCTTACTTCAAATAACATATTTAATTCATTTACTCATAACTATTCTATTTTCATGAAAAATATTAAATCAGTTCTAAAAATATTTCTTTTCTGGAATTTAGTAGAATATAGTCCCATATTGAACATATATTTTTCTCAGAATTTTTAAAATTCATTTACTATTTTTCATATGGCCAAAACCACCGAATATTTAGACATTTATCATAAATTATACTTTTCTCCAAAAATTCTGAAATTTATAGAGTATACTGATATTATATAGATATACTTCCAATAAAAATTTTATCAATTTTAGAGTTAACCACAAGGAGTTATAAGCGGTTACTTTTAAAATAGTCTTTTCCCGTAAAATTCATAACTCTTAATCTGTACATCCAAAAATCACCATTTTTGGACACAATAAATAAAACTCATCAAAATATCATTTCAAATTTTTCCAGAATTTCTTGAAAATCGGAAGAAGTACGAACTGAAAAACATAATAACCCTTAAAATCTCTTACCTCAAAATAGCAGTACTTCTGATCGGTATAAGACTGAAGGAAACTTGCACTGAATAAGAACTCTCAAAGTATCTAAATACTTAAAAAATACACTCAATAATCTAGAGAGAGAAAGAGAGAAAACTTGTTTCTAGTGTGATTTTTAATTCTAACTTAGCCCTCTATTTATAGGAAAATGCTAGCACGCCGAAGCAGACTTAACCTGCAACCTGATGGTTTTATCTGCTACTATTCAAGCCTACCACATTTGAATAAAAATCTCAGTATATTTCTTCACCAACCAAGAGTATGGCCCACCAATTCTAGAATTTTCCATCAAAATGATAAACTCCGAAAATTCAACAATTTCTGAACCAGTCATCTCGTAAAATTCATAATAAATCATACGTTCATTTTTAACGGTTCAAAATTTGTAGACATATACTCAACTTATATATGTATAACATATCCAAAAATTTTCACGATCCAACGGTCGGATTAAAAATTATAACCCCCGTAAAATATCTCAAAAACCCTAATTTTTAATACCTCCAATCGGACAAAAATACTGATAAAAACCTCAACATTAACTCCTTCATTTTTAACCACAAAAATATATCCCTCATTTATATCCATATAAAATAAATATTTCCTTATCACATGAATCAATAATTAATTATTCATAAATAATATTACAGAATCACATTTATGACAATCAGGCCGTTCCGAGGAAAGAGTGGGCTTTCCAATAAGGATTTTTCCTTACTGGCGCGCAATTAGGTGACCAAACCTCTCCTTAGATAGAACTTTCTAGACATTACCAATAATGTTATCTAATAATATTATTCAAATGATATGAATTATTGATCTGATAATGGAAAATACTGTGCAGTAACAATTATTGAAATAACAATAATATAAAATATCAATGCAACAATTATTGAATCAATAAAATAAAATATTGAACAGTAACTACTGTAACAATTATTGAGTAGTGCCTTCTTACGTAAGAATCAATAATTGGTGAAATACCGTGTGCTACTGTGCAACAACGCGTATTACTGTATTTTAACCACCAGGTATTCCAACAGTGTTAACGGTAACAACTACGCCGTTAATTATAAAAACTCAATTTTTGTCGTTATCTTCATCTGACCGTTTTCCGTTATGGGGTCCACAAATAGTTGCGCCGTCGTACGAATATTCACCGACAGAAAGAATATTCCACGACCAAACGAATATTTCCCGACAACAATGATTATTTTATAACCACTTGCTTATTTTGAAAAAAATTTCACATTTCACCCATAACTTTAAACTTTTATCAATTTAACCACTTACTGAATAGTAATTATAAGAAAAATTGAATACTTTTATTTCATAAAATTCGGGGTCTTACAATATGAATAACTCAAAATCATAATTGTGATTCTAAATTCCTTTTCGCACCCAGGACGAAGCTAATTTTCATCACCTATCTTCACCTGAAACATCAAAAGTCATGGTTATACCAAATCACAATTCCTGCTCATAATCATACTAATAAATTCATCTTTGCACTACGGCCAAAGATATTCATTAACAATTCATCTTTGCACTACAAGCCAAAGACACACAACTATATTTTAGAAGAGTCAAGTAGAACATGATATCTACTATCTTCTACGAATTAAAAGTGTATAACCAATATTTTATCGCTGAGACTCAGCTTAATAAATAATCCACATCATCGAATTATCCATGCACTACGGCCAAGGATATTCGTTAGTATCACATCCATGAATTATCCATGCACTACGGCCAAGGATATTCATTATTATCACATCTATGAATTAATATTTCATCGCTGAGACTCAGCTCAATAATTAATCCACATCATCGAATTATCCATGCACTACGGCCAAGGATATTCGTTAGTATCACATCCATGAATTATCCATGCACTATGGCAAAGGATATTCATTATTATCACATCCATGAATTAATATTTCATCGTTGAGACTCAGCTCAATAATTAATCAACATCATCGAATCATCCCTGCACTACAGGCCAAATATATTCGTTAATATCACGACCACGAATTATCTATGCTCTACGGGCCAAAGATAATCGTGTTTTCATCAACGGTCCTGATCATGTTATAAAATAATTCATCTTTGCACCCTTGGCCGAAGAGAATCCATAGCCATAATCATACCAAAAACTGTCCATCAATGCACTACGGACCAATGAGGATTTTTTCCACATCATTTATAACATTACGGTCATTATTATACCGAATAATTCCTAGTCATAATCATACCAAGTCCATCTATGCATTACAGGCCATATATAGCTTTCAACATAATATAAGCATGATGATGATTACAATGACATAAAGAATCAATCAAATGAGATAAAGGATAAATATTAAACTTTTATAATACAATTTATCCAGCGTTCAATAATAACCAAATGTTATCAATCACTTAATAATCTCATAATATAATGTCATTATAATAATATTTTAATCATTTCTTAAACTTATAAATAATTTATTTCAATTATTTACACTTTATCAAATAATACATTTAATCATTCAAAAATGCCATACTCATAAGATTTCATCGTCAATGATCAAATTCCTCATCAAAAATCTGTATATACATTATATAGGATTTTCAAGCCCTAAAATCCTATTTACCAATTCTTCAACTTCACATAACATATTTAACTCATATATTCGTAACTAAACTATTTTCATGAAAAATACCAAATCAGTCCCAAAAATTATTCTTTTCTGGGATTTAGCAGAATATAGTCCCATATTGAACATATATTTTTCTCAAAATTTTTAAAGTTCATTTACTATTTTTCAAAAATTAATTTCTAATTAATTCCTTAAGAAATTAGCTACCTCAAGTTTAACTCCAAAAATTCCCAAATCTTGACAGGATCTTATACATGTTAACGTGAGCTTCCAGTTTACATTTCATGGTCATCGGAGTTATAGAACTCCGGTTATAGCGTTTTTCGTCGGAAAAACCTAAATATTGAAATGGTCATAACTTACTCATTTTAAGTCAGAATGAGCTCATTTTTGGACATGAGGTACTTTATACCATATATTTTCATGTCACAAAAGGCCGAAATTTTTCTCACAATTTAAGTGGCCGAAAATGCCCTTTTAAATTTTCTAGCAGTAGCTTTTTGGCACTTTTTAATTTTTGACTCCTTTGCTAAAATTAGTCCACACGAAAATCTACAACACCTTTTCCAGTGATTCCACTTGAATAAGTTAGGAAACTCATAGATCTAACTCTAGAACTTGACCACACTCAAAAATTTGAAATATAATAGGAGATATGATCAAATGAATTTCATGTTCTATTTTCACCAAAATCTAATTTTTAACCCTTTGTGATTTCTAAGAAACTTTCATGTTTTCACATAATAACCAACATAACTCATCATAACACTTACTAATACTACATATACCCATGATTTTTATCAGTCCAATACTTTTATTACGAATTTCATCATAATCCACGTAAACAGATCATTTCCCCAATTTAATAAGGAATGAATACAAAGGATCATTCACCATGCATGTGGTAATCAACATAGATAGGTTATTCCAACAGAATAATAAAGAATTGAATAATAGAAGAATTCTCCATGCATGCGATAGACCGCACAGATAGGTTATTCCCAACAGAATAATAAATAATGAAACCAGGTCATGCGTAAACGCACTGACAGGATATTCTGACAGAATAATAAATAATGGAACCAGGTCCGGCGTAAACGCACAGACAGAATATTCTGACAGAATAATATATGATAGAACCAGGTCCGGCGTAAACGCACAGACAGGATATTCAGACAGAATAATAAAGAACGGAATAATAGAAGAATTTCACCATGTATGCGGTACTTCGCATAAACATGTTATTCCAACAGAATAATAAGGGATGGAATAACAATAGCACTCTTCATGAATACAAAAGAAATAATACCCCTTACTATAATAATAATATCCCTTACCTTAGAAAAACTGGATACTGAAATAGTGAGGTAGCAGACTTTGTAAAACCCCAACTTTTTGAATAAAAATGAATTTTCTATAAATATTATTTTTGAATATTATGGAGTTAAATTGATATAATGTTATAGTTGTGGGTAATATTTATAAATTTTGCATAGTATGTAAGTTGTTATAAAATATTCGTTTGGTTGGGGAATATTCTTTTTGTCGGGGGATATTCGTACGACGGCACAATCATTGGTGAACCCCACAACAGAATTATTGTCAGATTGAGAAAACGACAAAAATATTTTATTAAAATAACGGCGAAAGTTTTACCGTTGATACTGTTGAACTACTCGGTAGTAAAAGTACAGTAATACGTGTGGTTGCATAGTAGCACACGGTATTGATTATTAATGCTTATGTGAGAAGTTACTCAGTTTGATTCAATTATTGTCAGTTAATAATATGAATTATTTAGCGATAATGAAGTTTTGTTTTATTCGTATTATTAACGTAATAAAACAGAAATATCTTTTTATATAAAACAGAATACTTTATTAAAGTTATTCTATAAATAGAATATATTATATTTTATTTAAAAGATTTTTCTTTAAATATGGACCGTCAGATTAAAGTAATCAATATGGACCGTTCATGGATTAGTTACTAGGCATTTTATTTTTCTATAAATAGCAGCTCATTCCTTCATTATTTCTTAGGAATTCACTGAACTCTAGAGAGAGAAACTATAGAGTGAGAGAAGAAAAGTATTCTGCTACTTAACTACTTCCTTATTTCAGTTCTTCTTTAAAACGGTAAGGGGTGTTATTCTTTCTTATTCATGAAGAGAACTGTTGTTATTCCATTTCTTATTATTCTGTTGGAATAACCTGTATACGCGGTCTACCCTATACTTGGTGACATTCTTCCATTATTCTATTGGAACATCCTGTCTGTGTATTTTACACCGGACCTGGTTCCGTCTTTATTATTATTCTGTTGGAACATCCTGTCTGTGTGTTTTACACCGGACCTGGTTCCGTTTTTATTATTATTCTGTTGGAACATCCTGTCTGTGTGTTTTACACTGGACCTGGTTCCATTATTTATTATTCTGTCGGAATATCCTGTCTGTGCGTTTTACGCCGGACCTGGTTCCATTATTTATTATTCTGTTAGAATAACCTGTCTGTGTGGTCTATCGAATGCATAGTGATTTCTTTTGTTATTCCATTCTTTATTATACTCAGTTGGTTAAGTTTTGACTTCTATACTCTATGAAATTAGTGGAATATCCTTGATATTGCGCTTCTTCCAGTATCTTCTCATGGAAATATTCTTCTAAGCATTCTTGAATTTTACTCCACAAAGCAGTATCATGTTGACAATTTGGACGTTGTTAATACTTGGATAAATTAATTCTTGAACTTTTTTTATTGAATTATTATATCATTGTCATCATCCTCATGGTTATAAAATGTTGAAAGTCATCTGTGGCCTGTAGTGCATAGATGGACTTGGTATGATTATGACCAGGGATTATTCGGTATAATTGTAAGACCCCAACTTTTATAAATAAAGATGAATTTTTCTATAAATATTATTTTGAATATTATGGAGTAATGTTATAGTTGTGGGTATTATTTATAAATTTTGCAAAGTAAGCAAGTTGTTTTAAAATATTCGTTTGGTCGGGGAATATTCTTTTTGTCGGAGAATATTCGTACGACGGCACAATCATTGGTGGACCCCACAACGAAATTATTGTCGGATTGAGAAAACGACAAAAATATTTTATTAAAAATAACGGCTGAAGTGTTACCGTTAAAACCGTTAAAACTGTTGAACTACTCGGTAGTAAAAGTACAGTAATACGCGTGGTTGCATAGTAGCACACGGTATTGATTATTGATGCTTACGTGAGAAGCCACTCAGCTATACTCAATTATTGCTATAGTAATTGCTGCATCATATCTCTTAAATTATTGTCATAGTATCATCTGTATAATATGTTATATTATTAAATCAATAATTGAGACGTTGTGGTAAGTTTGGTTATTTTATGGGGGGCCATATGTCATCATCTAAGAGTCTCTTCGTCAATAGTAATTACCGTCGTCAATAGTAATTACCGTCGTCAATAGTATTTACCTTGGTCAATAGTAATTACCTTCGTCAATAGTATTTACTTTGGTCAATAGTATTTACCTTGGTCAATAGTAATTACCTTCGTCAATATTATTTACCTTGGTCAATAATAATTACTTTCGTCAATAGTAATTGTCCCTTCAATATTACCAAGAGTCATTTGACCATTCGTTAAGACCAAGAGTCATTTGACCCTTCGTTAAGACCAAGAGCCACCCTCAGTTTTTCTATAAATAGAGGCCCAGGGCTTCATTATTTTTCACGAATTCATTCAAGCTATAGAGAGAGAAAGTATAGAAAGAATAAGAGAGAGAGAATAAAAGTATTCTGCTACATCACTTTCCAATATCCAGTTCTTTTAAGGTAAGGGATATTATTTCTTTTATATTCATGAAGAGAACTTCTGTTATTCCATTCGTTATTATTCTGTTGGAATAACCAGTATACGCGGTCTACCCTATACTTGGTGACATTCTTCTATTATTCTGTTGGAACATCCTGTTTGTGTGTTTTACACCGGACCTGGTTCCATTTATTATTCTGTTGGAACATCCTGTCTGTGTGTTTTACACCGGACCTGGTTCCATTTTTATTATTATTCTGTTGGAACATCCTGTCTGTGTGTTTTACACCGGACCTGGTTCCATTATTTATTATTCTGTCGGAATATCTTGTCTGTGCGTTTACGCCGGACCTGGTTCCATTATTTATTATTCTGTTGGAATAACCTGTCTGTGCGGTCTATCGCATGCATGGTGATTTCTTTTGTTACTCCATTCTTTATTATACTCAGTTGGTTAAGTTTTGACTTCTATACTCCATGAAATTTATGGAATATCCTTGATAATTGCGTTTCATCCAGTATCTTTTCATGAAAATATTCTTCTAAGTATTCTTGAATTTTACTCCACAATGCAGTATCATGTTGACAATTTGGACGTTGTTAATTCTTGGATAAATTAATTCTTGAACTTGTTTTATTGAATTCTTATATCATTGTCATCATCCTCATGTTTATATTCTGTTGAAAGTCATCTGTGGCCTGTAGTGCATAGATGGACTTGGTATGATTATGACCAGGGATTATTCGGTGTAATCATGACCGTAATGTTACAAATGATGTGGTAAAAGTCATCATTGGCCCGTAGTGCATTGATGGACAGTTGTTGGCATGATCATGACCATTAATGAATATACGAATATCCTTGGCCGTAGTGCAGGGGTGATTCGATGATGTGAATTATTTTATTAAGCTGAGTCCCAGCGATCACAGTGTTGGAAAATCTTGTAAATCATAAAAGATAGTAGAGTTTATTTTCTACTTGACTCTATTAATGGATTGCTTGTTCCGCTACAGTTAAACTTGATGTCTATTATATTTTATCAGTTTAACATTATTGAAGGCTAATGATAATTTATTCTGCATTATCTTAGTCATAATATTTCTTACTGGGCTAGTTGAGCTCACCCTTTCTTTCACTGTTCTCTTCAGGAAATGAGAACGTAGCTGGGACAAGTCGGGGAACGGAGTGATGGTCCGAATGATAGTATTAGTTAGTAGTCCTCACTATTGTATGTAATAGTGTGTTAATAAATGTAATGAGGACTCCGTTTGAGTATGAATACTCTCTAGAAGATAATATTTGTATTCAAACTCGCAGTTTATGTTTTGTCGTATTGTACACGACAGTTGTATTAGTAAGTTGTATTTGTATTCTGTACTAGGTATCTGACGACCCAAGATGGGTGATGTATACCTAATTTTGGGGGCGTCACAGTTGGTATCAGAGCTTAGGGATATGATCCCTGGCTAAGATGTGAGAATAGAACTAGGAGGGGAGAGACGGGGAATTTCTTCGCTAGTATGACCTACCTAAGTATATTTGCATGGTATTTAATTGGTCGATCATAATATAAAGATAATATATGACATATCAATTAACTTTTATTTTGTGGCAGTATCTGAAAATGGCATCTAAGAATGTTGACAATAGCAATGGAGCACAGGTGACTGTTGATTCACCACATATCAATAATCAGGATAATGTGCATCAGGAAGGTGTCAATCCTCATGCAAACAACAACACTGACCAAATGATGAATGATCAAATGTTCAGAGGCTTTATGCAATTCATGCAACAACAGGTGAAAGCGGCTCCTGTCCACAACGTAGGTGGAAATACTGGAAACTCTCAGGCGGTCACCGCTAAACAGTTTAAGGAGCTGGGACCACCGGAGTTTAAGGGAGAACCCAAACCACTTGTAGCTGAAACATGGATAAAGCAAATCACCAAGATACTTGATGTCTTGGGTTGCTCCGATGAGCAAAAGGTTCCCTTTGCCGCCTTTATGTTGCGAGGAGAGGCAGATTACTGGTGGGAATCGATAAAGCGTACTCAACCTGTCGCACTGAAGATGTCTTGGGAGAAGTTCCAAGAGCTGTTTAACGACAAATACTTTCCCGAGAGTATTCGTCACATTAAGGAGGTGGAGTTCATCAAATTGGAGCAGAATAATATGACCGTGTCGCAGTACGAGGCAAAATTTGCGGAGTTATCCCGGTTTGCGTCCCACCTGGTGGATAATGAAGAAAGAATGACGCGGATATTTTTAAGAGGTTTGAAGCCGGAGATACGTCAACATCTTGTTTCTCATAAACTGTGTTTATATTCAGATGTTGTAAATAGGGCTCAGTTGGTGGAGCGTGATAACGAGACAACGCAACTAAAAGAGAGCAGCCGACAAAATGATAATACCAGTGAGAGCAGTCATCGAAGCGGTGACAACAAGCGTGGAGGGAATCAACAGGCCAGAAATGGTAACCACTTCGGTGGTAATCAGGGCCAAAACAATAAGAATGGATATTTCAAGAAGAGAAGATTCAACAATGATGGAAAGACGTCAGCACCAGCACCTGTCGTTAAGGAAGGAGAACGACCACCTATCATATGTTTTAAATGCGGAGGGGAGGGGCACATCAGTCCAAACTGCGCGATGCCGTCCAAAGCATGTTATAATTGTGGAAGAGAAGGTCATTTAGCCCGATTTTGTCGTTTACCGAAGACAAATTCAGCTAGGATGGAGGCACCAAAAGCCGTCCCAGAAATGTCAAAACTGGTTGTGCAAGGGAGAGCGTTTGTTGTGAACTCCCAGAGAGTAAGGAACCCAAATGAGGTCATCACGGGTAAGCTTATCATAAACTCTAACGAAGTCTATACTTTATTTGATACCGGTTCTACCCATTCTTTTATTTCTCCTACTTGCGCTCATCGATTAAATTTGATTCCGGAGAAATTAGACTTTGACTTATCTGTGGAAACTCCGTTGGGAGAAAACTTCATTACCTCCACTGTTTATAAGTCTTGTTTGGTTCAAGTTGGTACCCACACATTACCTATCGATCTGATTTCATTAAAAATACTTGCATTTGACGTGATTCTAGGGATTGATTGGTTAACTACTCATTATGCAAAAATTGATTGTTTTCGTAAGGTTGTTAGCTTTCATATTCCTAATCGACCTATTATGCGAATTCAAGCAACCAAACCATTAAAATCAATCGCTGTCATCTCAAGTCATAAAGCTATTCGTTTATTGAAAAACGGATGTCAAGCTTTCTTAGCTCATGTCACAGATCTAAACAAAAATACGTCAGTTTTGAATGATATTTCTATTGTTAATAAATTCCCTGACGTATTCCCTGAAGAACTTCCTGGCCTACCCCCAGAGCGTGAAATTGAATTTTGTATCGACCTTGAACCCGGTACAAAACCCATTTCCAAAGCCCCATATCGAATGGCTCCTATTGAACTTCAGGAGTTAAAGATCCAACTGCAGGAATTGTTAGACATTGGCTTTATTCGTCCTAGTACTTCTCCTTGGGGTGCTCCTGTTCTATTCGTGAAGAAGAAAGATGGAAGTATGCGACTTTGTATTGATTATCGGGAGTTGAATCATGTCACCATCAAAAACAGGTACCCATTGCCACGTATTGATGACCTGTTTGACCAGTTGCAAGGAGCACAATTCTTTTCAAAGATCGATCTTCGTTCTGGATATCATCAGCTGAAGGTTAGAACTGAGGATATTCCAATGACGGCTTTTAGAACTCGGTACGGGCATTATGAATTCTTAGTCATGTCCTTTGGATTGACTAATGCTCCTGCTGCCTTCATGGATATGATGAACCGGGTATTCAAGGAATATTTGGATCATTTTGTGGTCGTCTTTATTGATGACATCCTTATTTATTCCAAAAGCCGTGAAGATCATGAGCAATACTTGAGGCTGGTACTCCAAAAGTTTCGTGAATACAAACTTTATGCCAAGTTAAAGAAATGCGAGTTCTGGCTGGAAGAGGTAGCATTCCTTGGGCACGTAGTATCAAGTCGCAGAATATCGGTTGACCCGGCAAAGATTGAAGCTATTCAAAGCTGGGAGCAACCTAAATCAGTGACCGAGGTACGTAGCTTTCTTGATTTAGCTGGTTATTATCGGAGATTCGTGGAAGGATTTTCTCGAATCGCTACTCCATTAACTCAGCTGACTCGGAAAGATACAAAGTTTGGTTGGAGCGAAGAATGTGAGCAGAGTTTTCAAGAACTCAAGAGGAGACTCATTTCAGCACCTGTTCTAACAATACCATCTGGCTCGGAGGGATTTGTCATCTACAGTGATGCTTCGAGCAAAGGGTTGGGATGCGTTCTCATGCAACATGGAAAAGTCATAGCCTATGCATCAAGACAACTCAAGGAATATGAGAGGAATTATCCTACTCATGATCTAGAGTTGGCAGCTGTTGTCTTTGCACTTAAAATTTGGAGGCATTACTTGTATGGGGAGAAAGTGGAGATCTTTACGGATCATAAAAGCCTCAAATATTTCTTCACTCAAAAGGAACTCAACATGCGACAACGACGTTGGCTTGAACTGTTGAAAGATTATGATCATACCATTCAATACCATCCTGGAAAAGCGAACGTGGTAGCTGACGCATTGAGTAGAAGATCATATGCGGATACAAGTGCAATATTAACAACGCAAAGGCCCATTTTGTGTGACTTGCAAAGGATGGAGATAGAGTTAAAGACTCCAGGGACCCATGTGATGATGGCGAATATACGAGTAGAACCGACTTTAATCGATAAAGTTAAAGCTGCTCAAGCTACAGACCTGGAGCTGATGCGTATGAGGAAGAAAGTGCAAGAAGGTTCTATGCCGGAAGCAAGAATCGATGAAGAAGGAATACTTCGAGTCAACTCCAGACTTTGTGTTCCTAACAACCCTGATTTAAAGTATGAAATCATGATGGAGGCGCACAACACACAGTTTGCAATCCATCCTGGAAGTACCAAAATGTATCATGATCTTCGTCATACATTTTGGTGGAGCAATATGAAGAGAGAGATAGCGTTGTTTATCTCGAGGTGTCTAACTTGTCAACGAGTCAAAGCGGAGCATCAAGTACCAAAAGGTCCATTGCAACCACTTGAAATTCCAGAATGGAAGTGGGAGCACATTACCATGGATTTCGTTACCGGTCTTCCTAGGGTTTCTCAAGGTATTGATGCGATTTGGGTCATTGTTGATAGATTGACCAAGTCTGCTCATTTCTTACCGATACAAGAAACTTATACACTTGAACGTCTTGCTCGTATGTACATAAACGAGATTGTAAGACTGCATGGTATGCCAGTATCCATAGTTTCTGACCGAGACCCAAGATTCACTTCACGATTTTGGGTTAGTTTACAAAAAGCTATGGGCATGGAGTTACGATTTAGTTCAGCATATCATCCTCAGACGGACGGACAATCAGAGAGGACTATTCAAACTCTTGAAGATCTATTAAGACTCTGTGTCTTTGACTTCAAGGGAAGTTGGGATAAGTTCTTACCATTGGTGGAGTTTTCCTACAACAACAGTTATCAAGCAAGTATTGGCATGGCTCCATTCGAAGCATTGTATGGAAGAAAATGTCGTTCTCCAGTATGCTGGGATGAGGTGGGCGAAGCAACGTTGTTGGGACCGGAGTTGGTAAGTATGACTACAGAAAAGATTCAAACGATCCGACAACGTATAAAAACCTCACAAGATCGACAAAAGAGTTATGCTGATCTTCATCGAAAGGACGTGGAATTTGATGTAGGAGATCATGTGTTCTTACGTGTTGCTCCATGGAAAGGAGTTACGAGATTCATCGGTCCATTTTTAATCCTCGATCGAGTAGGAACTGTGGTTTATAGACTCGCTTTACCGCCAAGTATGTCTCGTGTTCATAATGTTTTCCACATATCCATGTTACGCAATTATGTGGAAGACCCGAACCACATTATTGAGTTAGAACCGGACGAAATAGCGGAGGATTTGACGTATGAAGAAGTTCCTGTTCAAATCTTGGATAAGAAGGAACATATTCTACGCTCCAAGGTTATACCTCAAGTTAAAGTTTTGTGGAGAAATCACGATGTCGAGGAAATGACTTGGGAGTTAGAATCAGAAATAAAATCAAGGTATCCTTACCTCTTCGACATACCAGGTACGTACCCTAATTTTGAGGGCGAAATTTCATAAGAAGGGGAGGTTGTAAGACCCCAACTTTTATAAATAAAGATGAATTTTTCTATAAATATTATTTTGAATATTATGGAGTTAAATTGATATAATGTTATAGTTGTGGGTAATATTTATAAATTTTGCATAGTATGCAAGTTGTTATAAAATATTCGTTTGGTTAGGGAATATTCTTTTTATCGGGGGATATTCGTACGACGGCACAATCATTGGTGGACCCCACAACAGAATTATTATCGGATTGAGAAAATGAAAAAAATATTTTATTAAAATAACGGCGGAAGTTTTGCCGTTGATACTGTTGAACTACTCGGTAGTAAAAGTACAGTAATATGTGTGGTTGCATAGTAGCACACGGTATTGATTATTAATGCTTATGTGAGAAGTCACTCAGTTTGATTCAATTATTGTCAGTTAATAATATGAATTATTTAGCGATAATGAAGTTTTGTTTTATTCGTATTATTAACGTAATAAAACAGAAACATCTTTTTATATAAAACAGAATACTTTATTAAAGTTATTCTATAAATAGAATATATTATATTTTATTTAAAAGATTTTTCTTTAAATATGGACCGTCAAATTAAAGTAATCAATCTTGACCGTTCATGGATTAGTTACTATGCATTTCATTTTTCTATAAATAGCAGCTCATTCCTTCATTATTTCTTAGGAATTCACTGAACTCTAGAGAGAGAAACTATAGAGAGAAAGAGAAGAAAAGTATTCTGCTACTTAACTACTTCCTTATTTCAGTTCTTCTTTAAAACGGTAAGGGGTGTTATTCTTTCTTATTCATGAAGAGAACTGTTGTTATTCCATTTCTTATTATTCTGTTGGAATAACCTGTATACGCGGTCTACCCTATACTTGGTGACATTCTTCCATTATTCTGTTGGAACATCCTGTCTGTGTGTTTTACACCGGACCTGGTTCCGTTTTTATTATTATTCTGTTGGAACATCCTGTCTGTGTGTTTTACACCGGACCTGGTTCCATTATTTATTATTCTGTCGGAATATCCTGTCTGTACGTTTTACGCCGGACCTGGTTTCATTATTTATTATTCTGTTAGAATAACATGTCTGTGCGGTCTATCGCATGCATGGTGATTTCTTTTGTTATTCTATTCTTTATTATACTCAGTTGGTTAAGTTTTGACTTCTATACTCTATGAAATTAGTGGAATATCCTTGATATTGTGTTTCATCCAGTATCTTCTCATAAAAATATTCTTCTAAGCATTCTTAAATTTTACTCCACAAAGCAGTATCATGTTGACAATTTGGACGTTATTAATACTTGGATAAATTAATTCTTGAACTTATTTTATTGAATTATTATATCATTGTCATCATACTCATGGTTATAAAATGTTGAAAGTCATTTGTGGCCTGTAGTGCATAGATAGACTTGGTATGATTATGACCAGGGATTATTCGGTATAATCATGACCGTAATGTTACAAGTGATGTGGTAAAAGTCCTCATTGGCCGTAGTGCATTGATGGATAGTTGTTGGCATGATCATGACCATTAATGAATACACAAATATTCTTGGCCCGTAGTGCATGGATAATTATGGTCGTGATACTAAAGAATATCCTTGGCCGTAGTGCAGGGGTGATTCGATGATGTGGATTATTTTATTAAGCTAAATCTCAGCGATAACAGTGATGAAAAACCTTTTAAATCATAAAAGATAGTAGATTTTATTCTCTACTTGACTCTTTTAATGGATTGCTTGTTCCGCTGCAGTTAAACTTGATGTTTGTTATATTTTATCAGTTTAACACTCTTGAAGGATAATGATAATTTAATTCTGCATTATCTTAGTCATAATATTTCTTACTAGGCTAGTTGAGCTCACCCTTTTGCTTTCATTGTTCTCTTCAGGAAATGAGAACGTAGCGGGGACTAGTCGGGGAACGGAGTGACGGTTCCGATAATAGCATTAGTAGTCATCACTATTCTGTTAAATAGTATGGCAATAAATGTAATGAGGACTTATTTTGAGTTTGAATACTCTCTAGAAGATAGTATTTAAACTCCCAGCTTATGTTTTGTCGTATTGTACACGACAGTTGTATTATTAAGTTGTATTTGAATTCTGTACCATGTATCTGGCGACTCAGAATAGGTGATGTATACCTAATTTTGGGGGTGTCACACTTCCCAAATATTTTAATTTCTAAAACAGTTTTTGACTGTACTTTTATGTAAAGTACCATTGTAAGGTTGTGGTCAAGGCACCATGAGAGTTACATACACTTGTATTAAAACTCACAGCTTATCTGTTGTCGTACTCTGCACGACAGTTCAACAGTTGTATAAATAAAGTTTGTATTTGATTTTTATAGTGTGATATCTGGCGACTCAAGATGGGTCGTGTGGACCTATTTTGGGGGCTTCACATAGACATCCATAATATGAATCTAGACATACACAATTTTATAAACACTGCATTTCTATAAATTGTTTCATTACAATTAAATCTGAACATATATAATTATTTAATTTGATGGGAAATATGTTTTGTTATTTAATATTCAAATCTTATAAATTTGAATTCGTTGCCCTTGATTTATATCGAACAAGAATTGTTTGTAATGTAATCTTGATGCTGAGATTTATATAAAGGCAAAGAACCTTGGAGATACAATTAATGTTGGCAATCATGCATCCCTGGAGGATCATGCAAAATTAATGATTTTTATTCACTATCATCTCCATGACAAATTAAAATATGAGTACATTACAGTAAAAGACTAACTTGTCTTATGAAATGATTTTAAAGGAAAGATATGAGAATCTAAATACATTTGTAATTCTCACAAAAGCTCATTATAATTGGTTGCACCTGAAGTTGCAAGATTTTAAAAAACATTGATGAAGACAAGTTAAAGAAAATATTTATTATATTTTCATGCCTCGAATATGCTCTTGCAGTAGCAATATCGAGAGTGGAAGTTCACAAAATATTTTCTGAAGCGATAAAGGAAACTATGTTCACAGAAGTGATATTATGTCTTCTAGCGGCTGTACAAAATAATGAGTTTTTGTTGAAAAATCAACAATCTCACTCGACCGATTCTATTACATTCCCTGAAGTGAATAGAACCTCATTTGATAATCATAGAGAAAATTATGGTTATGGTTGTGGTTGTGGTAGTGGACGTGAAAAGAACAATCAATATAGAAAAGGAAATGTACCCGTCGTACTCCTAAATATTTAGTAGATTTGTACCTAGACTCCAAAAAAGAAAATAAAATAAAATTGAAATAAATTTTATTGATCATAATGATCCTGAAGATCCCATAAATTATTTTGACTTTTCAAATGGAATGGATATACGTTATAATGGTTATCATATTGAAACCAATATTGAAGGCAATGAAGAATTTCTTTATATTATTTCAATAGTATCGGGCCAGAAGCTCATATTAGAAGAACTGTATACTTTCTCTTCTGGATTATATTATACTAAAATGAGAATAGTTAAAACAAATACACCAGAAGTGTTCGGATCCAAATATTTTTATGATTTGGCATGATCATTTAGGATCAATAATGATGCATTGAATTATTGAAAACTCCCATGAACATCCCTTAAAGAACCAGAAGATTCATTTACCTGTTGATTATATCAAAGTAAATTAATTACTAAACCATCACATTTAATTTTTGTTATTTAGTGTTCATCTTTCTAAGAAAAAAAATAAATCATGGTGATCTATTTGAACAAATAAACTCACATTGTGGTATATTCAAGTATTTTATGTTTTTACTTGATGCATTAACTAATTGGTTATATTTATGTTAAACATCCTGTTGCATATACACATACTCAAAATGGTATAGCTGAATCATTTATCAAGAGACTTCAATATATTGTTTGACCTTTGATTATGAAATCAAAATTACCTATTTATACTTAGGATCATGCTATTTTACATGCTGTATTATAACCTCAATAAGTGATATTTTTAAGGTTTATTTTGAGGATTGTTATTTTAATGAAACAATCTTCTCAAGATTAGGGGAAGAAAAGTTGTTGCCTGAAGCACGACGTGAGATCGTTGCCTGAAGCACGACGGGATATTAATTGAAATGTTTCAACGTTATTTAATCTTAATCCTCATACAAATTAATATGAACTAGAAGTTCAAAGGATTATTCATTTGCAATGAATTGCAAATTAATTACCAGAATTATTCACCGATAATAAGAAAATAGTAATATCTCACATTCTACCTGTTAATACTCTAGCAAAGATTGAAGTCCCTGTAGGACAATCAGTTAATATAGCAAAAAATTGAATTAAAACCACACCTGAAGCGTGGAAGATCTATTAGTGTTAAAAAATAAAATTTCCCAGAAGAAGAAAGTACAAGAAAAACAAGTTGCAGTTTATAAAGAGGCTATACCCATGAAACATGCTACAAAATTTATCGATCTATCCAAAACTTATGAACAAAAATCTCCTATAAATAAAACTCCTGAAGAGTTATCCCCTGAAGAGGATGAATTATCCCCTGAAGAGGACCAGGTACCTGAAAATAACGAGATCTCGATACATTATGTATACATAGGAGATATATATATTGGATAGAAATAAAATCGTTGTCGACAACATATTTTTATATAAAGTTGTTATGGATATTACCAAAAGTAATGATCATGTATATGAACCACAAATTGTTGATGAATGTAGAAATATTTGGCCAATGTGCAAAGAAGCGATTCAAGCAGAATTAAATTTAATAAGTAAATGTGAAGTTTTTGGACCTGTAGTCCGAACACCTAAAGGTGTAATGCCTGTTGGATACAAATGGGTATTTGTACATAAATAAAATGAGAAAAATAAAATTATAAGGTACAAAACGCGACTTGTAGCACAAAGGTTTCTCGTAGAGACCTGATATTAATTATGAAAAAATATATGCTCCTTTAATGGACACAATTACATTCAGATTTTTATTTAGCTTGGTAGCAAGAGAAATTAATGGATGTTGTTACATCATATCTGTATGGATAATTAGATAATTATATCTACATGAAAATTTCTGAAGGATATTAAATGTTTGCAGCATATAATTCTATATCTCGAAGTATGTATTCTATCAAGCTACAAAGATTCTTATATGAGTTAAAGCAATCCAGATGCATATTGTGGTATAATCGCCTGAGTTGATATCTTTTAAAATAAGGATTTGAGAATAATCCAATTTGTGCATGCATTTTTATCAAAAGATAATAATATGGATTTGATATTATTACTATATTTATTGATGAAAGATCTTGCTCCAGAAGAGTCGACAAAATTAACAAGTTTGAGATGAAAAATATTGGTAAGACAGATTTTTGTCTTGGCCTACAAATTGAACTATGGAATTCCTGTTTATCAATCAACATACACAGAAAAAGTCCCGAAGCAACTTTACATGGATAATGTTAATATATCATTTGAGTACTCCAATGATAGATTGGTCACTTGATGTCAAGAAAGATCTGTTTTGACCACAAAAAAAATGATGAAGAAATTTTTGGTCCTGAAGTACCATATCTTCGTGAAATTGGTGAAATTTTTTGTCATTTTTAATGTAATTGGTGCTTTAATGTATATTGCAAAATTTCTCATGACCTGATATAGCATTTGCATCAAAACCAACTGTTAGTTGGCTCTGCTGATGCAGAGATTATCACAATTCATGAAATAAGTCATGAATGTGTTTGGTTGAGATCAGTAATTCAACATATTCGTGAGAACTATGAATTATCATCAGTCATTAATAGTCCAACGATATTATATGAATATAATGTTGCTTATATTACTCAAATTAGAGGAGGCTATATCATGGGTGATAGAACCAAGCATATTGCACCAAAATTCTTTTATACACATGAGCTCTAGAAGAGTGACGATATTGATGTCAAACAGATACGATCATGTGATAATTTGGTTGAGATGTTTACTAAGCCATTACCAACTGAGATTTTTAAAAATGATATGTGTTGATTGTACTCTTTTTCCTTCGCTAAGGTTTTTTTTCACTGAATTTTTCTTTGCAAGGTTTTAATGAGGCAATCATAAGGCACTAGAAGTTATTCAAGAATGTTGTACTCTTTTCCTTAGCCAAAAAAATTTTTCACAGGGTTTTTCTTTGGTAAGATTTTTAACGAGGCATATTTTTAGAAAATTGCTACAAAAGAACTCCATCCATTATGTATGAAGACAATTGATGAGTGAGTTTTATACTCATAATTGAGTGCGTTTAAACTTAATCTTTTAGATATTTTTAAGTGTTTGTGTCTATTCATGCATGTTTTATATTGTTTTTCAGGAATTGGGACAAAAGTTACTTGGATCGACGTTTGGGGTGGCTAGATTCGCGTTTTCGGCTTGCTATTTACACAGTAGTCACTTCAGAGCCAATTTGAGTATTTCTATGGACCTTATTTCGAAACAGTTAAAGAATGAAAGTTGTAGATCTACGTCTCCTCTTTCCGGAACATTTTGAATCATCAAAATCGGAGTTCGGAAGAAGAAGTTATGGCCATTTTTCCAAAGGATGTCGGAGCAAAAAATGTCAAAAAAAAGTAGCAGCGCCGGGGCGCCCATTTCAAGGTAATTTCCAGCGCCGGGGCGCTATAAGGCAGTGTCTGAGCGTTAAGCCCAGCGCTGGGGCGCTGGGGGAAGGGTTTGGTGATGCCTGGACGCGTTTTGGGCGAATTTTGACACCTTTTTAGACTCCAAATTAGATTGAGTTTGTTCCTAACCTAAAAATTAGACTTATAACCTATAAATACATGATGGGAGGCATAGAATAGGGGAGATTACATAGCTTAGCTTAAAAAAACACTCTATTAGATTAGACATTAACCCTAATTTTTATTAATTTTGGAGATTGAAGCAACTTGGAGATTATTAAATATCAAGAGCAAGAGCAAGAGGGGAGCATCAGATTTGCTGACAACAGATTCTATTCTTTTCTCTTATCATACTTTTATCTTTTAATGTCTATCCAGTTGTGGAATCTTGGTTTCAATTCATTAATTATGAACTAACTCTTTTATTAAGATTTCAATTGAACCTTTTATGTCTATGAATTAGTTATTTGATTTATTCCAATTGTTTATGTCAAAGTGAATTGTTTATCTTGTCTTGTGCTTATTGATTAATTATCTGATCAGTAATTACCATGTTACTATAGAAGGAATTGGAAGAGGAATTCTAGGGTTAAAACTGGGCATGATAACATGTGACTTAGTTATTTGCATGGTGAATAATTAGGTTTGTGAATAGAATGGAAATATCTGTTTACCGCATGTAACACATAAGGAATTGGGATTGAAAAGAGTTTAATTCAATTATTTTGTATAGGAATATAGCAAGATTACTCTGGATTAAATAGAAGTCAATTGATCACTTGGAAAAGGACTTTTGGCATTTGAGAATTTCTGTTAACAATTCAGTAGGCAGAATAATTGGGATAATTGGATAATTGATTTATAGTTTATAATTGGGGATATTGAAGTCTTAATTTTTATTTATTTGAATTTATTTGTAAAGCAATTCGGTTTAATTAGTTAATTTAGTTTTCTTAATTAGAAAAATTACGATTTGAGATTGTTTAAATAAAATTAGTTTGGTTAAGAAATAGTACTTGGTGATTTTTATTAAATAATTCCTCGTGGGAACGATACTCTACTTTCACTTTATTACTTGTTTACCGTGTATACTTGCACGTATTCATTGATTGCGAAATCGATCAACAAGTTTTTGGCGCCGCTGCCGGGGAATTAATTTAATAATTATTTACCAATATTAATTTCAATCAAATTAGTCTTAATTTAAATATTTTTATTTTTATTTTTAATTATCTTCCTATATTTCTCTCTTTTTAGGTACCATGGATGACTTTGCGTATCAATGGCCATACACGAACATGACTCAACCAAAGGGAGCGAAGATTGACAGACTCGAGAAACTTTCTGCATTGTCAGCACAGATTGAGACACTTTCGAGGATGTTTGAAGCTTTTGAAGCTCAACGTCGTCAAAGTGTAGCGGTTACTTGTGATTATTGTGCTGGAAATCATATGAGTCATCAATGCTCCATCAGTTTCGAGCCGGTACAATATAGTGGTGATTACCCCAACAGTCATGTCTATCCCAACAATTATCATCAGGATTGGGGGTATCACTCAGATTTTTCATGGAGTAACAATCAAGATCAATTTTATGCTCCAAGTCCAACATACCCACCGGATTTCTCGTGTCCACCTCCACTACAACAAGAAGACCATTCAAATTTGGAGAAAGCCTTGGAAAAATTTATTAAAGCTTCTAAAAAAAGGAACGAGGAACAAGATAAAAAATTGAATCAAATAGAGCTGAATATGAAAAGCCAAGGTGCGTCGATAAAGAATCTGGAAAATCAATTGGGGCAGATAGCACATACGTTGAACAACCATCCTCAATACACTTGGCTCTATGACATGGATGACGAAACTGATGATGAGCCCGAACCAAATCTGCAACCGGATGTGCCAAATGATATAGATGTTGAAAGAGAGGAAAAACTTGGAGACCAAGAAAAGGAGATCGGCGAAGATCTAACTTTGAGTACTAACGAAGATGAACCGATTTCATTAGTATCTCATGTGCCTCCTCCACCAAAGTTCAATAATCCGGGCAGTTTTGCAAAACCATGCCCAATTGGCAGTCATGTCGTTGGCAAAGTTCTTTATGACATAAGAGATAGTACAATTGTGGAGTCATGGTTTGATGAAAAGGAGAAGATAGAGGAAGATCCCATTATGTTTATTAAGCTTCAATGCCCTAATCTGATCGTCAACATAATGGAGAAAACACCTAGTTATTGGACGTTCTTAATAGGGAACCTATCTACAAAGATCATGCTAGGTGACTTAAACTCAATGGCCATTACAATTGGGAACCTCCCAGAAGTTACATTATTTCCGATGGATGGAGGGTTCCTCAATTTTCGTAGGAGAATTGGATAGAGAATTGAAGAAGTCAGGTTGAGACTATAAAACAAGCGCTTATTGGGAGGCAACCCAAGTTTAATTTTTAATTTTTAGTTTTTATTAGGTTTTATATTAGTAGTTTTAAATTTGCATTTATTTAGGATTTAATAAAATTGTCTCTATCATGGTTTACAGGTTATTCAAGTCAAATTCAAGTGTGGTGCCCAATTTGGTCCATGTGCTTAGCCTTTTCTCCAAACTTAGCGGACAAGGAGGAGGATTGCTATATTTTCATGGAAGTCCTCTGTTTTAATTTTTTCTAATTTAGTCATTGAGGACAATGTCTAGTTTTAAGTTTGGGGGCATTTTAGTGTCGTATTGCATATAGTTAGTTATCTGCATAGTAGTTCATTTTTTTTTTGTGTTAGCATTGTATTTTTTTTAGGTTGCATATAATACATGGTAGTTATTTGCATATTCATATATGTGTTATATTAGTATGTGTTCATGTAGTATAATTGCATTTGATTTTTTGCATGAATCTGTGTGATTAGTTGGTGTGGTATTAGCTCAGCCTATGATAAGATTGGTATTAATTGTTAACTTGAACAGTGTTGATAATTGATGATGAGTTCTAATTTTAATCATGATGATAATCTGAGTCTGTCTGAAACTTATGTAATCGGTTAGCACTTAAAGTTTAACTGTTTTAATCCACTTAGTTCAAGGGTTTCATAATTTGTTTCTGGGGGAAAATCTTGGTTAAAATTTAAGAAAATTAGTGAATTGACGGTAAAGGTTGGAATGACGTAAAAACTTGAGTTTGGGGGAATCTATGGGGTATATATATACAAAATGAAAAAAAAAAAGAAAAAAAAGAAATGATGAAAAGAAAAAAAAATAGAAAATTTAGAAAAAGAAAAAAAAGTGAATAAACACCGTGGCATGCTTGTCTAGTTTTGTGGCCTTTGTTACTTGATTAAGTAAGCCCGAGGGGATTGTCTTTACACCTAGCGCCCTAAGGTCATAATGACTTGGGAGTCATTGGTCGAAAGCTCGTTAAGGTAGCACTGAAAAGCCTAAGGGAATAAGACATTGCACATCCATGAGAAAAAAAAATGAAAAAAATACGAGAAAAAGCAAAAATGCCCTCGTGGTTGAATAAAAGTATAAATAAATCTTGTATTTACCCTTAGACTTGGTAATTGCTTAGTTTTAACTGGAGTTGTCATGTTCACAAAAGTAATTAAATTGGAACTGAAATTTTCCTTATAAGAAGTTTGTTATGTGATTATCTTGAACTGCGGTTGGTTAGAATTGTTAACAAGCACACACGCACAACATGGGTGATGACAGGTTTGGATTGACTAATTGGTTAGAGTTATGAATTTTGACTTGATTGAATATATTGTTTGAGTACCAATGGTATCTTTGAGGCCTGTTGCTATATATCATATTGATTTATTACTGGATTCGTAGGTATATTAGGAAGTAGATCATGCATATGTATTCATGTAGTTAATTTACGTTGTTTATTTTTAGTTCTTTTGTGCTTTTGCTTGAGGACAAGCAAAGGTTTAAGTTTGGGGGTATTTGATGAGTGAGTTTTATACTCATAATTGAGTGTGTTTGAACTTAATCTTTTGGATGTTTTTAAGTGTTTGTGTCTATTCATGCATGTTTTATGTTGTTTTGTAGGAATTGGGACAAAAGTTACTTGGATCGACGTTTGGGCGGCTAGATTCGCGTTTTCGGCTTGCCATTTACACAGCAGTCACTTCAGAGCCAATTTGAGTATTTCTCTGGACCTTATTTCGAAAAAGTTAAAGAATGAAAGTTGTAGATCTTTGTCTCCTCTTTCCGGAACATCTTGAATCATCGAAATCGGAGTTCGGACGAAGAAGTTATGGCCATTTTCCCAAAGGACATCGGAGCAGAAAATGTCAGAAAAAGTGGCAGCGCCGGGGCGCCCATTTCAAGGCAAATTCCAGCGCCGGGGCGCTATAAGGCAGTGTCTGAGCGTTAAGCCCAGCGCTGGGGGAAGGGTTTGGTGCGGCCTGGACGCGTTTTGGTCGAATTTTGACACCTTTTTAGACTCCAAATTGGATTGAGTTTGTTCCTAACCTAAAAATTAGACTTGTAACCTATAAATACATGATGGGAGGCATAGAATAGGGGAGATTACATAGCTTAGCTTAGAAAAAACACTCTATTAAATTAGACATTAACCCTAGTTTTTATTAATTTTGGAGATTGAAGCAACTTGGAGATTATTAAAGATCAAGAGCAAGAGCAAGAGGGGAGCATCAGATTTGCTGACAACAGATTCTATTCTTTTCTCTTATCATACTTTTATCTTTTAATGTCTATCCAGTTGTAGAATCTTGGTTTCAATTCATTAATTATAAACTAACTCTTTTATTAAGATTTCAATTGAACCTTTTATGTCTATGAATTAGTTATTTGATTTATTCCAATTGTTTATGTCAAAGTGAATTGTTTATCTTGTCTTGTGCTTATTGATTAATTATCTGATCAGTAATTACCATGTTACTATAGAAGGAATTGGAAGAGGAATTCTAGGGTTAAAACTGGGCATGATAACATGTGACTTAATTATTTGCATAGTGAATAGTTAGGTTTGTGAATAGAATGGAAATATCTGTTTACCGCATGTAACACATAAGGAATTGGGATTGAAAAGAGTTTAATTCAATTATTTTGTATAGGAATATAGCAAGATTACTCTGGATTAAATAGAAGTCAATTGATCACTTGGAAAATGACTTTTGGCATTTGAGAATTTCTGTTAACAATTCAGTAGGCAGAATAATTGGGATAATTGGATAATTAATTTATAGTTTATAATTGGGGATATTGAAGTCTTAATCTTTATTTATTTGAATTTATTTGTAAAGCAATTCGGTTTAATTAGTTAATTTAGTTTTCTTAATTAGAAAAATCACGATTTGAGATTGTTTAAATAAAATTAGTTTGGTTAAGAATTAGTACTTGGTGATTTTTATTAAATAATTTCTCGTGGGAACGATACTCTACTTTCACTTTATTACTTGTTGACCGTGTATACTTCCACGTATTCATTGATTGCGAAATCGATCAACAACAATGATGCATGTATAGCTCAATTAAAAAGAAGATACATTAAAGGAGATAGAACAAAGCACATCTCACCGAAATTCTTATTCACACATGACCTTAAAAAGTGTGATAACATTGATGTTCAGCAAATTCGATCAAAAGATAATCTAGCAGATTTATTCACCAAGGCATTACCAACTGCAACGTTTGAAGGATTGCGTCGCAATATTGGAATGTGACAGCTGAAGGACTTAAGAATACATTCATGAAGAGGAGCTAATACTCCCATGTCCATTGAATTATGAAACTTATAACCTTTGAGTTTTGTAACCTACTAGTATTTATGTTAGTATTGATGTTATTATATCTATAAATAATAACATTTGTAAAGTGAATGATAGAGATAATAAAGAAAAAAGAGAATGCTCTCTTTTCTCTAATCTTATTTATTATTGATTTTAATAATATTTTATAACAGATTAACTATATAATTTTCAACCTAAATTACCATATCTACCCAAATCTCTGTTGCCTTGCACGGGTTGTATTCCGGTCTCTAGAGAATGAATATAAAAATGTGCACAGGCTCTGCTCCCCTCGGATCATATAATAAAATTTATTTATTTGCCTCAAATATCTGACCTTGAGCTAATTCATCAAATCCTAAAGTGCAAAACAAAATTACTTTAGAGGCCTCTGCTTCCCATATGAATGAACTAAATATGCACATAATACTCTAATACAGGAGAAAGTACTCGGGCCGTAAGCATGGTTATTCTTATTCACAGTATGATTCTATCAGAAATTTAAAACATTCTAACAAACTGATGATCAAAATGTTTTTTTTTGTTTATCCAGCATTGTATCAATCATTTGCATTTCCTTGTTTATCATTTCCATCACCGGTTCCAGTAATTAGCTTGTCCTCAGAAGTCGATACATGAGATCCCCCGCGTGTAAGGTTTTGTTCATATTCTTCAACTTTTAATTCGGACTCTTTTTTGTTGTCATCGTTGACTGCTATTTGGTGGAAAGTCTTCTGAATCTTTGTCACTCCCTTCCCTACAGGCTCAATAGCCTGATTTATAGTCAACACAACATCCTCCACAACCTGCATATGCAATTCATAAAAAATAAAAAACAAAAACTTTATAGCTGTAGATCTTTTTCTAAAAAGAAAAATGACGTGATAAAGAAGAGAGTTATCCCTCACATGTTGACCTCCTTCAACAACAATGTCCTGAACACTATCTTTCACGCTTGTTCCAGGCGCCTCGACCTTAGTTTTTGTCTTCTCATAAACAGCTGGGTTTTCCTTGTTACCCTTCTCTATCTTCAGTATTGTTTTCGTCGTCTCTGTGGCAACCTTTCCATGCTCGGAAACAGGCACAAAATGATAGGGTTTTGCGGGGAAGACAAAGACATGAGCAACAGCTGCAAGAGCCATCTGACAAACAAGAAACGTAATGAGCAAGGTACCATCTTGCTAAAAGGAAGAAATTTTGGTCCATAGATATAACTGTTGTTACCCTATCACCTATTAATATACCCTACAAATTAAACGAAAAATTATAAGAGGTATACTGATCATTTAAAATTTATATAAAGGATATAAGATGACTGTAACTATCAATATTAAAATGGTAGGACTAAATCACTTAGAAACAGAGGCAGTTTAGTCATATATAACTGAAGGACATGATGGCAGTTTACACTTCCTCCAACCCTAGAACAGGGAATTGCCTGCCATCCGACAATGATCTCTATTTTCTAATAAAAGATCTAGATATGGCTTGTTAAACATTTGGTTGTAACCATTTTCGAAGAGAATTATGTAGCCATAGATGTTAATTTCTTATAAATTGTAGCAAGTTACTTCTATACAGATCAAGAAATCCTGCAATCCAGTCTGTAGCTTTCCTTCCTTACGCAGAACTCCAAGAGAACACAATAAAGCAATAACAACACCTTGCCACCAAGTTGCAAACACAATAGCCTTGAAGCTGATGAACTTTGCAAGGGGTTTTATTGATTCAAGTCTTTCATGAGTTGCATTGTAAAACTGTACAAGGCAATACAAAGCCCACATCTGACTAAAGTTCAATACTACGGCCATGTATGGGTACCTGCAACAAAAATGATTAAGTAATAAGCTAAAATGGAGAAATAATATTATACCCTAAAGACCAAGAAACTATGTTTGTTTAAAAATCTACTTTTTATACTTCAATTTAACAAGACTAAAAAGTGTACATCAATGAAATTCATGATTGATGCTATAAAAGAAACTTTAAATAATTTCGGCTAATAACAAATAAGGATGACATGCAATTAGCTTAATTATGTGCAAGAAAAGTGCTCATGAAGTTCATACATAGTTCTATGGATGTTAATAGTCATTAATGTAAATGAAATATACCCTTTGTTCCACTTGAATTCCCTATCACCATATACACCAAAGAGCTCCAATACAAGCGTTAAGAATGCGCATAATGTCTTTAAAATCATCTGAGCTATCCAATATATAAGAATTTAACAAGTTTCATGTAAAAGTATGCTAAGGCTACGTTTGAATTGAAAGAATTGAATAGTTAAAGAGAATGGAATGGAGAGTAAAATGAGTCATTCCAATTCTAGTAGAATGAGTCATTTCATACCTTCTCCCAAGGAATAAAATTCACATATTTGGCAGAAATAAGAATGACCCATTCCATTCCAATGGAACAACCAAACATTATTGAATAAGGGACTAATTTCATAACTTACATATTGTACAAGACCAAACTTTTCAATTGTCAATAAGTCTTCACCAAGCACACTTGGTCGACGAAAAAAATTCCAAAAAGTTCTTTCTTGCAGCTGTGGTTGCTCATCCACTCCCTCCAGCAATGGCTTGTTTAAGGACTTTCTTGATTCATCTTCAAGTAGTTCTATGACTCTTTCTTCCCCCCCTAACATAGATTATATATGGTACTAAATAGATTTTGTTGCAAAAGCTTGTCAAGATACATTTTTCAAGAAATGCAGTAACACAACACTGACAAAGTACATATGCATCTAAACTATAAAGCATCAGAACGGGAAAATGTGAAATTCTAGTTCCAAAAACAAATACGTAGACAAATGCACTTATACTTTGTTTGCAAGTTTTTATTCGAGGAGAATGGAAGGGAAGATAATTAAAATCCCTCCAAATCCCATGTTTGTGAGTTTTTTTAGGGAGGAATGGAAGGGATTTGAAGGTAAAAATAATTTCATTTTTTGCTCAAAACTTCCCCCTCAAAAGTGGGAGGATTTGGAGGGATGAAAAAATGAAATATTTTACATTACCAAAAATAACCTTTCAAAATAAATAATGTGACAATCATGTCCTTAATTATTATAACTTCCAATTTTTGAAAATACAATTTTTCTCTTTTTTCCAAGATCCCTATCCACCCACCCTGCCCCCGCCCGACCCCCCACCCCCACCCCCACCCCCACCCCCACCCCCACCCGGCCTACCCCTTACTACGTTTTGTTTGATGCACATATAATAAATAATATTGAATATTGGAGTTATGATGCCCATGCCGATGCCGATATGCCATGGATGTAAATTAAGTTAGCAAAGAGGACAATTTTTATTTAATGCAAATAATATTGTAGTAATACTAATATCCCTTTCCAATTACACATTTTTGGCTCATTCATTACACCCACCACTACTAACCATCACCATGAAAGAGACTTGTAACAGCTAAATATCCACCCCTCCGCCTATCCTTGACCCACCAACGTTAGGCCTCACTTTTTTATATAAGGTCACTTCTAACATTATCTTTTTATCTATCTGCTTGTGTATATATAATATATTAATGCTATATAATCAATCCAGGTTTATTGTAACATGAATGCCTAAAAGAATTAAACAACTACATATATACATGACCCCGCCCCGCTTCACCCCGCTCCGCGAAACGAAACTGCAAACCTTATTTTTAAAAACAAATTTTTTTTTAACTTGAATCTCTCAAACCTACAAAGCTTGTGCAACTTGAATCAAAAAGCTACATTTGGCTACATTCGTAGTATATATATATATATATATATATATATATATATATATATATCATAATTATCATAATTCAATAGTTAGACATTGTTAAATCATACATTTATTATATTTATATAGAAGGATAATATAGTAATAGTGTAGTTTAAAAATAAAATTATTTTCTCTTTCCTTCCCTCCTTCTAAACTCACAAACAAGAAAAATATAGTAACCTTCTCATCCCTTCCCTTCCCTTCCCTTCCCTTCCCTTCCCTCCAAACTCACAAACTCACCATTAATGTAATCATACAGTTTTCAACTTTGACAGCTTTCCGCTAATCAACATAATTTCCACTATTGAATATATATATATATATATATATATAGAGAGAGAGAGAGAGAGAATATTTAATGATTTAATGTAGACTACTATGTAGTGGTACTTCAGAAAATAGCCAAAAATGTGTAACTTACCAAGACAGGCGATCAAGTAACTCCCAAAAGAATAAAGCGCAAATGCTTCATAACAATTTCTTAAAATGTCACAGGCAAGGGACAACCTTGGGTTCCACAAAGATAGAATCTGGGGAAAACATGAAAGTTATCAGCTCATGGAAGAGATAATTTTTTAAGTTGAATTTCAGTAATGTGTCAATCAATCTCCAATCTTCCTTTTCCTCTCTTGTTCAATGTGACAAATAGCTTGCTGGTTTATTCCGTTTCCCTGCCCAATTTACCCAATGGTTCGTTCCCCCTTGTTAACCCCAAATAGCATCTTGTTCTATAATAAATCACGCTTTCTACATGGGATAGAGTAGACACAGGTTAACATACAAAAATGACTAGTTCAAGCGAAAGTGAAATACATGCAATGTAAAGTAAAAAACTAAGTGTGTGTCAAGCCCAACCCTAGCTGGTTTCACTATTGCAATCTAAAGCAATAGATAAACCACTACTTCATTCATAAAATTCCGATTGATTTCATACCATCCATGCTCTATATATAATATAATATTGCATAAGACTAACATAAGCTACTACACTACACTAAAGTGTACTGAAATAACTAACTTTCACGTGACTACAATTTCTAGAATTTTCAGAACTAATAAAGTAGTCCCTAGGTTTATTGAATTGTGTTAAGGCCCTTGACCTTACAATATTTAAGACCACAATATTCTGTTGTGCATGAGAAGCCTTCATAGCACATAAGCTCCCGTAGGATGTTTCATGACATGATTAATCCAAGGTTTGGTGGTGAAATTAATCATTGTTCATTGGTATGAATAAATATATCGACACATTTTTATGTGTCGCTTCATGTATTAGAAAGATAGTGAAAGAATAATAAATTCATTATCGACACAAATGTTTTAAAAGAAATAGATCCTTACTGACTCAACAGCATATACGGGAACCATGAAGAGAACTGCAACAATCCATTTCTGCTCCTGAAAAGAAATCAAAAATAAGGAAATGAGGCTCCTACAAAAACTTGTCACCCAGAAGTTGGAATCTTATTTTGAAAGGAGATATCATGTTAACAGCCACGATAACTTTTTTTTTTTAATTCTCAATGGAAAAAGCATCCGGTACAACACGAAGTCCGCAATGTTCTTGCCAGTATTTAATATTATTTATTAAAAAATATATCAGAAAGGAAAAAAACAATGATATAACAGCAGCAACAGATAAATTCTCAATTAACTAACCGCAGGTTTAGTGTAGGATCTAAGATGTTGGAGAATTAGAAGGGTGGAGAGGACCAATGCTATCAAGACAAAGCATCCTGCAAAAATGATGGCTGGTTGATGAAGATCTCTATTGCATGCTGGTAGATGTAGACTGACGCCACGCCGTGTGCATCTTCCACAGTAACTAACTTAATCCGTTATTAATCCTAATGGTGTAGACTTCAACATATGCTCATCAACCTATCCAATTATGACAAAATTACACTAATTAGATGGCCACATTGAGCTAAAAATGCATTTCTACACCTTTTATGTAATCATGCGTCCCTGTAAATCATTCATTTCATGTTTCAACCAACCATAGGCAAAAGGTGGGAATAATTAAACATTCTTCTTCAAATAAAATCCTCTTTCTAATGAAATCTTCGTCTTTTTAGAAAAAGAAAGCTTTTTTAACTTGGTCATGCTCTCCCACAAATAAATTTTCCCAAATTGAACCCTTAAATTCTGAGTCCGAAACAGTACAATCCCACTCATTATAGACCCCAAAAAAAACTGCTTAATAATGTTTGGGATTCCATTAATCTTCAATAGACAAGAATAACATAAACAAGAGGTACTGAGTGAGTGGTATTCTAGGCCTCTTGCCAAGCTAGACCGTTCTATTTACCCTCAAATTAGCACCCAAAAAAAACTATACTACTTGCAGTCCAATATATAGTGAAATCCTATATCTTGAAAATGTCCCAACTTTTATATAAAAAATACCCAATTGGGTAAAAAAAATCTTGATCCCATATAATGGAAATAAAAGCTAAATCCAGAAATAAACAATACAATTGTGATGTTTATATTGATACATAAATGAACTGACCTGTGAATTGGAGCTTCAAAAATTCTCTCCCTTCCCCTCTATTTTTCTCTCACTAAATATATTAACTGAAAATCTCGGAACCCTTTTGAGATTTATACGGATGAATGAATATATGATCGTAGATAATACTGATGGATTAGTGTACTGAAGAAGATGAGAACAGATATATACATACATACAAGAGCATATACGTAGGTATCATAATACAGATACAACAGCGTATAGATAGACACGTGTGAGTCTCCGGCCTCGCTGGTAATAACCTGCGACACGTTGGTGTTTTATTGGCCCACCCTTTCAGATGAGTTGTTGGGTTGGGCTTTACACAAATTGGATTCATAATTTATACCAGAACGTCCCATCAGCATACGCTGAAACTCTTTCTTTCTGAAGAAGGTAATAATTACTTTTTTCTGGGTAAAGGTTATGCTTTTGATCAAACTTATTGGACTAAACAACTAATTTGGTCTTGTACTCTATATTTAATTTTAATTTCATCTATACATAATTTATTTTTAACTTAAATAATGACGTGGCTTTTCATTTTTTTTATAAAAATATGCTAACATTTATTTTAATAATCTAAGTAGGCATTGGTAAGGAAGAAATTAGTAGTTTGACAAATTGTGTAGAATTTTTTCTGCATACAAATTTATCTAAGTAGGCATTGGTAAGGAAAATGTACCACATAATTAATACTATTTCTTTTCGTAAAAAAAAAAGAGATTTGGCCCCCTCCATTGTATCTTTCCTTCAATTTCACCTAATACATCAATTATTTAATCTTAATAATTTTGTTAGTAATAATCAAAATATGTTAATAAATAGTTAACAATATTAAGATCAATTCTACAAAAAATTAGAATCATAAAAAATGTGTTTACGGTTAAAAGTTTAAAAGAATTTTTAACCATTAAAATGTTGATGACATGTTAATTAAATGGTGAAAAAGTATCGAATTATTTTTATTTTTAGAACACTTGTACTATTCAATATAATAAATTAGTTGACCGTGTTTATTCCAATTATATTATCCATGACTATAAATTAAAATATTGTGTATTAGATGGAATTTGAGAGAAGGTATAATGGAGCTAGGGGATCCAAGTCCTCAAAAAAGAGTTTGAAAGCTACAAACTTTTACATTAGTACTACATTATATGTAATTTACAAAAATGGTGATGGAAGGCATAATAGGGAGTATAGTATTGAACTGAGTGAGCTGTTTTAATGGGAGTACATGTGACAGACGTGTACATAAATTGAAATGATGGTGGAAAGGTTAATTTTTAAAGTAAAAATCAAAGTGATGGATGTTTCCAATGATTTCTTGTACTGTTGAAATAGAACATATAGCTTGGGAAGAGGGCATGGAGATTGTTAGATATGATTGACCCGGCCCTTTTGACACACGTGTTGTTCTGAGACAGTCCGATGAGCATTCATCAGATTGCTGTCATATGACACGTAGGGCGGCCTCCGGCAGCCCACACCCCACTTGCCGGAGCAGATTTTGATCAAGTGCCCAATTAACCTTAATGTTGAGTAGAAATGGCAAGGTCCCTCTCCCTCCCATGTGACTGGACAACTTCACGTGCCGTGGTGGTGTTCAGTAGGAGGGAGTCCCAGAAAAGAGAGATATATTTAGTCCAAGTCATAGATTTGAGGGGTTTTGGCAAATTTATATTGAAATTAGAGGAAGGAAATTAGATATCAGATTTAAAAATATATATTTGGAGGATTAATTAGCTGCTTGATCAAATGCAACAACTTTTCATATTCCATTTGATGAGATCTACATGATTGATTCTCACCTTTCCCTCTTTACAATTATATATTGTTGTTACTAATTTTGGTAATAGTTTATGATTCGGCTACCATATATAAAGTTCAAAATTTGTCGAGTTTTTGGGCGAAAATGTTGTATCTGTTTAGCACATATAGTTGCTTTGACAATTGTTCTCACATTTTAATTTGTTGCAACTAGTCATGTTTACCTCTTTACAATTATTGTTATATTGTTTTTCTAATTATGGTAGTAGTTTAGAGATATATAGCACATGCATGCGGCAACTGCTTTTTTGTTTACAAATTTGGGTGTGGTGCCTAAGTTTATGTAATGAGCTTGAATCCAAAAGAAGAACGACGAGTAGAACAAACAAAATGTTAAGTACATGAGAATGGCTAGTGTGGTTGGAAATATTGAACAAAATGGAAGATTATGTGGCTGAACTCATATGTGTCTCTTCTAGAGATATTTATATATATATATATATATATATATATATATATATATATATATATCTTGGGTTTAGAGATGTGTAATTCTTGTGATTTCCATAACCCATTGTTGAGGGATTTGCACTTTGACTATTTCATAAGATAAGATTGAATAATCTTAGTAGATATTTGTTTATTAATTTCTGAACGAACATAAGCAATTACATCCATACTACTATAAGTTATTGTTATTGGACTTGCATTAACATTTTCTAAGTTTAAATGTTGATCCCAATATTTGCCAAACTCAGCTAGACACGTTTGAATTAATTTGTTTGTTAAATTTATATCATTTATGTAAACCATCATGTGACTCGATCGATCGTGCAGCACCATTGATTATAGTGGTGGGCTCAACTCGCGTGATTGCTAAATCGATCTCTCTTCACGTACGAGCCTAAGAAAAAGCATGCAATTATGTACAGAAAAAAGTGATGAGATCTGTGGGAATTAGGTGAAGCGGTTTGGATGGGTTTTTACAAATAATAATGCATGGTGTTTTTCAAATAAAGTTAAGGTTGATTTAGTGGCTATGAACTTCAGCAGGCAGAGTAGGTTCGGTTAGTAAGGAACATTGCCACGGGATTATGGCTGTATTCCCCTACTTAGCCCATAGGTCCCCATACTTTTTTTTGTAATAGTACTTCTCTACCTCTTAGATTTTTGTTTTGGCTGGCCAACTACCTTATTGCTGCCACCTTATTGTCAGTATTAGATATACACGAGTCATGTATATCGAGGCAAGAATTTGTATATTCTCACAGAATATTATCAGAAGCATTAATTCACGTTTGATTTTCCTCTTCCTCTTGCTAGCTACCTAATGAAGTAAAGCATTGATGAAGCAATTAATTTAAGTTTTTTGTTTTTTGGTTATATGAATAATCTGAGAAATGTATAGACAGTTCCACCATGCATAATATATTCATGCAGATATTAGTTTAGCATAAAAAGTGTAAAATATCCCTAGCTAGTAACTCAGTAAAATTACACTAGCAGACGGATAATCTGAGTTTTCAATCGGAAAATGCAATCATAACCCGAAGTAAAACATTAAGGAGACAAAGGATAAGGTTAATAATGTCACTCGTGTTATATATATAAATAAATTACTAGTATTAACTTTTCAATAAGAATTAAATACGTACGTACTTGGTATAAATTATGGGAAAAGGACATATATAGTAATTGGAAAAAGCTAATAAAGAGGTGTGAGAGGCTGTGTTTGGGAACTTGAACCAGTAGAGAAACTACAAGCTTTGGCATCATTATTATCCCACTACTACTACTATTTAACATTTGCTGATCTCCCTCTCATTTTCCTTGTGGGGATATATGGTGTTTTAAGTACCTACAGATAGCCCACCACCATATTTAGCTATCTAGCGGTTCTGAAATAGCTTTCAAACTCATTCTAAATGAAGGTAAAAGAGAGACATATATTTAGTGTAATTCCATTTATTAATATATATATATATATATATATATATATATATATATATATATATATATAACTTACATTAATTTTGGTTTCTTAAGAGCATTTATAATTCATGTTTGATAGCAGATCTTTAGTTGGATGCAAAGCAAGCTAAATGCAAAACAAGGGTCCAGAAAACAAAATTCAGTATCAGCTAATCGTAAGCTTTCATGAACCTGTTTTCTTTCTTTAAATTCTACTGATCGTAAGAAATTAACTACGATCTTCAGTTAGCAGTTGTTTTTCCTTTTCCACTTGAAAACTTCAAAATACTGCTATTCATGTATGTTTCTCGATGGCTTTGTTCCTCATTATAGCCCATATTGATCTGCAAGAACCTTCCAAAGAAGAATTCAGTGACTGGCCATGTGGATTGCTTTCAATCGGGACATTTGGAATAAATAACAATGTGAAAAAACAAGTAGAGAAGTGCAATCTTCATGGGAGCGAAGCCTCCTGTCAAGATCATCTACAAGACATTGCCCTTGAAGAAGTTGGGGAGCTTATATTTGATAAACAAGTTGTTGAATCTAGTTCATTGGATAGCTTCGAAATTGACAGAACAACAAGCCGCGCGACATACGAGGATATAGCAAACAAAGGCAGTCCTCCCCAGCGCAGCAACAGTAGTGTTGTTCTCAGTAGAGGGAATGACAGTCGCTTGGATAGCGCCAACAATGTCATTGCCAAGAAATCACTGTCTTTTCTTCTTAAGAAGATGTTTCTCTGCAGTAGTGGATTCACCCCAACTCCCAGGCCCAGCTTAAGAGATCCACTCCCAGAATCAAGACTCGAGAAATCAAGAATGGAGATGGTAAGTACATAAAATTTTAGCACATATATTTTACCATTTGAAAATTTGACTTTTTCTTGTGTTTGGCAGTTAGAAGGGGGATCGGGTGGTAAGTTATTTCCTTATCTATGCATTTCGGATGTGTTTTTGATACCTTGAACTTGATTTGCATCAATACTGTTTTAAATCCAGAAAATTCCCTCATTTTCAACACATTTCTTTTGTATGTGTACAGATTCTAAGGGATATTTTGAACAAAAAAATATATCCCCAAAGTTCTAGCCCAAAGGCTACTACTGCAAAGAATTACTTACAGAATAGGCAATTTTACATGACTGATAGTGAAGATGAAATGTTTGACGAGGCAAATGAGGGAAGTAAATGGGTTAAAACTGATTCTGAATGTGAGTTCTTAATGCATGCATACTGATTTTCATTTACTTCATAATTAGGACAAGCTTGCTTAAAGAATTTTTAACATAAGTTGATCGATCCATTCTTGTGGTTGCAGTTATCGTTCTAGAGATATAATTTTGCCTCATCTTGGAAAAATTTCATGGTAATCATTTATTTCATCGTCAATTCTACTGTCTTGTTTTGGATGTTCAAACTCGAAATTTGGAGCTGCTCATGGGAGGCAAAATTTTTTAGACATCTCTTCTGATGATTATGCCATGGAAATGTGATATGCATACAACATTTTTGTCCACCTGCGGACGAATTCTCCCTTGTCAGTTTTGCCATGGTTTGATGTTCAACGTTATCCGTTGATATCTCATGTAGTGAGGAATTTCAGTACTGGAAGAAGCTTGTGATCGTTCTTTGTGATATCATTTGTTAATCCATCTTGGGAGATAAATAAAATGAGTGGGAAAATGGCATTTGATTACAAATGAAGTCTCTCTCTTCTATTTTCACCTTGCAATTATTGAAATGAGGTCTGCTTGATTTGCTTCTACTTTTCAAAAATGAATTTTCTTGGCTAGTAATGGAGACATGAGATCATAAAATATTCTTGTGCAACCTTGTCATATAATCAAAGTGGCAGTAAATAGGCTTGCCGTGTGCCTTATTTGTAGACAGTCCAGAGTTTATAGCACCAACTTTACTTTAATTGAATATTGAATAATCGATAATTGTATAGAGATTTTCTGTCACACATGAGATTTATAACATACAGACCGCAAACAAGGTCGTGTTTATTTAAAACTTGAAGCAGCACTCAAGTATCTAACTTTAAGAAAAATTGTTAAAACCTCACATTTAGCTGGGGAGGGTGAGTAACGTAACAAGGGATTTATGATCGGGGAATCGTGAAACGAGCTCAGAAAGCTTTGCCAGCTCAAAGTCAGCAAACTCGAAGGCAGGAGCACAGGTGCATCCAACAAGAGAGAACTGGTTCTCGGCATCCCTGGGCGGATTTTTCACAGCATTATTGTTTGTGGTAATATAGAAGTCCTTTGCGGGAAATGCGCCAAACCACACATTTGGCGGCACTGTATACTGCAATAGTTGATTTTCTCCAGTTATATCTGATCCGAGGGTCGTTAACTTGACACTGCCATCTTCCTCATTCATCTCCAACACCTGAAAGAAAATGGTGATGGCAGATGGTGATCAAGGAGAACAACATGATATTTTTTCTTTATGAAATCATTTGATGCTAACTCATGCTACCATTCGAAAAATAAATGCAGTACAAAGTCCATTTAGTAAGGAGTACTAATCTCTTGCTTTTAACTATTTCATTTTTCCATAGTAAATGACTGGATACATGGCTATTTTGGCACTTATATGAGGAGCAAGTTAAAATTTTCCCCCTTTAAAGAGAGATTAAGGTTAAAGATGAGCTTGAAATAGTCTCAGTATGAACAGAAAATCCAATAAATATGGAATCATAGAACTCATCAAAGAATTACTACCTTCTCAACCAACCAATTTAAGACAGCAGGATAGAAGCTTCTTAGGTGTTGGTAGTCCCCCAAGGCATTACATCAGTTAAAATAAGCATTGTAATCCTTTTTTTGAGCCAGATATGCACAATTACATTGCCCAACAAGACAAAGACGGTTCAAATACGTGTTCACTATTATCTCTGCAAGGGAAGTTAGATCCCTGCAGAGTGCAGACAGCCCAATTAATAAGCAGCCTCCTCTATTCGCTGCTTAACATAAGCGTAACACAAATGTTGGTTCTACGTCTACCACATACAGAAAGGACTTTCAAAGGATGCAGTTAATTCAAGATACTGTCCTTAATGCCACAAGAATTCATCAGATGTAAAGTAAACATTGATCTAGGTCCATATGAACTACGGTGCAACTGCAAGTAACTGGTACAATATATAGCCATTTATCAGAGTAAGTAGAAGCGGGTTCATACCGTAAGAGGGTCTCCCAAATAAAAATTCCAGGTTTCTGAACATGGAATTCGATGGAGGTGGGACACACTCCCAGATGGCAGCAAAAAGTATATGTTTGTACTGACAGCACGATCAACCTTATCTGTCGAGAAGCTAAATTAGAATTCAAGGAGAAGACAGACAAAATCTTACTATGCAACAACGAACACAGAAAAGAGTTTGATCATGGTTGCGGAGTTTAATTAAGAGACCTGAGCAGTCAGATTGAAATTAAATCGTAAGTTAGATATAAAGAGATGCGATATTGATAGATCTACACATTTAAATATGACTTCAAGAAAATAGTCTTGATTCTTTAACTAGCCTTTCTAACAATTATCAGTATGTGAGGAATGGCTTTCGAGATTGACATAATCTAATTACTGAAATAAAATGATTCTATAGTTCCACCACAGTTACTAGTCTAACCATGATTTAGTATATCTCACACCAAACATCTGATGGCTTAAAATTCATTACAATGTGATACGCAGAAATGATATTTATGTTATGTATATATATACCTAAACAAAATAGTCTGGCCCATGTCAATTTAAATTTAAAGGCCCATAAAAAATTTACCCAATAAAATAGGCCCAAATGATTACTTTTTTGATTTAGTGATAATGTGATATCTAAATGATGCTTTGAAAATATTGAAATAGTCAGTTATTATATTTGGTATTCTTTCGTATTGATACTCTTTTATTCAGAAAAAGTTTTTAGTTTTTTTTATACCTATCTTAATAGCAATTCGCAAGAGGCCCATTTTTTTATTGTCGATTTAAGCCCTTAAAAACTCAGGGACGGCCCTGGCAGAAAGGTGATCTATAACCGTTCATAAACCCAAAAAAAAACTCTGCAAAGATTGTTTGTGCATGCTGGGACATTCTTAATTGTTTGTTCTTATCAAGTTAGAAGTCAAAAATTTTAATTGCAGTTTAGAAGACTAATCAGCAATATGTTCTACACTTAATAAATTTTCTACCCAGATCAGAAGCTTCAACAGATTCATAAAAAGCATCCAAATAGCTGAAGGAAAAAAAGACATAACACATTATAGGACATTGGAATAAACAAAAAAAAATAGAAAACCCTATCAAGACCAGAAATTTACATTTTAAAACAATCATATCAACGCCGAAAGACGATAAACACACAGATTATAACAAAAGCTAACCATGCTAATGAAATTCATAAAATTAATCAAAAAAAATTAAAAGAAAAGGGTGGAAGGGCTCAGATCCGAATAATTTAAGAGATTTAAGTGGAAAAGAGCTTACACTGGGGCGGAAGTTGAGATTTGGTGAGAAGAACCGATTTATCTCTGAAGGTCTCAGCGTAAAACCCACCTTCTGGGTGGGGCTGAAGATTTAGCTTGGCAATAATCTGGGAAGCTGTTATTGCCCTCTGCTGTTCTTCACTCGCCTCCATTTCTCTTTCTAATTTGTTTCTTTGTTTAGTAAATTGTCTTACTAATATTAATATTTCACTGAATATTAGAATTTGACAATGGATGGGTGTTTGGTGGGTAAAAGATTAATTTCTTGACAAAGACTTGCGCCACTTGTTAAAGGTTTTTTTTTTTTTTACAATGTTTTTGTACAATAAATAATTGTTAAAACACTTTTAAGAAGGGTTAAATATTTTTTCAGTCACCGTATTATATGTCAACTTACAGATAGATAATTAAATTTTTTTTTCTTACGATCAACTCACTGTACTCGATTTTACTAATAAAAAATTAAAAAAACCGTTAAGTCAAGTTTGACTTAACGGATGATGATGTGGCAGTTGACTTGTCTAAAAAAAACCTATTTAGCAGTTAGTATACGACGTGGCAGTGATGACGTGGATTTGGAGGAAAGTTTTTATGAAAAAATAGAAAAAAATATTTTAAAGTATAATATAAATTATAAAAATTAGCCAAAAAAATAAGAAAATAAATAAATAAATAACAATAATTATTTTTAATAAAAATTAAAAAATGCAATTTTTTTTATTATTAAAAATGCATTTTTTAATAAAAATATTTAATTTTTTTTATTAAAAAAAATTAAAACGTAGCTTTTTTTAATAAAAATTAAAAAAATGCAGTTTTTTTTAATAAAAATAAAAAAATGTAGTTTTTTTTTAATAAAAATAATTAAAAATGCAGTTTTTTTTTAATAAAAAAAATTAACAGATTAATTTTAAAATATTTTTAATTAAGAGATTTTAAATTTTTAACAGTTTTAAAATTAAAAATATTTTAAAATTAATCTGTTAATTTTTTTTATTAAAAAATTTTGTATTCTTTTTAATTAAAAAAAAATTGTTTAAGAGATTAAAAAAGTTGCATTTTTAAATCTATTAACAGTTTAAAGAGATTTTTTTTTATTAAAAAAAATGCATTTTAAGTCAACCTTGACTTAAAAAAAATTAATTAATTTTTTTTATAATAAAATTAATCTGTTACTTTTTTTATTAAAAAAAACTGCGTTTTTAATTATTTTTATTAAAAAAATTGAAATTTTTTTTATTATAAAAAAAACTGCATTTTTTATTTTTATTAAAAAAAACTGCATTTTTAACAATTATTTTTATTAAAAAAACAGCGTTTTAATTTTTTTTAATAAAAAAATAGAAAAAAATTTATTAAAAAAACTGCATTTTTTTTATTAAAGAAAAACTGCGTTTTTAATTATTTTTATTAAAAAAACTATATATTTTTATTTTTATTAAAAATATTTATTTTTATTAAAAAAACTGTGTTTTAAATTTTTTTTAATAAAAGTAAAAAAATTTATTTTTATTAAAAAAAATGCGTTTTAATTATTTTTCAATAAAAAATAAAAAAAAACTGCGTTTTTAAATTTTTATTAAAAATAATTATTTTTATTCATTTATTTTCTTATTTTTTTGGCTAATTTATATTATACTTTAAAATATATTTTTCCATATTTTCATTAAAACTTTCCTCCAAATCCACATCATCACTGCCACGTCGCATACTAACTGTTAAATAGGTTTTTTTTAGACAAGTCAGTTGCCACATCATCAATTCCGTTAAGTTAAACTTGACTTAACGGTTTTTTTAATTTTTTATTAGTAAAATCGAGTACAGTGAGTTGACTGTAAGAAGAAAAAGTTCAATTATCCATCTGTAAGTTGACATATAATACGGTGACTGAAAAAGCATTTAACCCCTTTTAAGAAGGACAAAAAAAAGTAATTAAAACTCTATCCAAGATAGACCAAGGTGTAATACAATCCTTTAATATAAAAGAAAACAATATAATTTTTTGAATTTGGTTAAGTGAATTTCATAGTAAATTTATTTGAAAAAAAACACATTTACCACAATGTGGTCGTCATGTTTTAAACAATTAGTCACTGTAGTTTAAAAAGATTCAATTGGCCCACTGTGTTTTTTAAAAATTGTTAATCAAGTCATTCCGTCCAATTTTACTCACAAACGTTAAAAAATTGGACCAATTTTTCTATGTGGCTTTTGAAAAAAAAAAACAAAACAAGTTATTTCTAACGTAACAAGCCAGTCAGCCAAATTTCTAATACTTAAAAATTGGAAGAAAAAAACACATTTACCCCATTGTGTTCGTCGACTTATAAGCATTGAGCTACTGTATTTTAAAAAAATACAATTGGCCCACTGTTATTTTAAAAAATGCTTAATTAGGCCATTTCGTCAAATTTAATGGATGTCTGTTTATTTATTTCTTACATGACATTTAAAAAAAAATTCAAGGAAATGACGTGGGATCAAATAATCAGACACACATGGATATAGTATGCAAATGCTAAAAATGAGGTAGAAAATATTTATAATATGTATAATATTAATAAAAATTAGTATTATAATGTTTATAATATGTATGTTTTATTTTAAAAATAAAAATAAAAATATTTTTATGTTTTAAAATACGTATAAAATTTTTAAAAATAAAAATACTTTTATGTTTTATTTTCTTTATCTAAATATTTATAATATGTATAATATTAATAAAAATTAATATTATAATATTTATAATATGTATGCTTTGTTTTAAAAATAAAAATACTTTTATATTTTATTTTCTTTCTTTTTTTTTACCTAAAATACTTATGTTTTTCTTTTACTTTTATACTTTTCTTTCTTTACCTATTATTTCTCTCTCTTCTCTTAATTCTTTCTTCATTTGGATTATTTCCTTCAGATCTGAGTTAATTCAAAGTTTTTTTTATTCTTAAAAAGAAAGAAAATAAAATATAAAAATATTTTTATTTTTAAAAATTTTATACGTATTTTAAAACATAAAAATATTTTTATTTTAAAAATAAAACATACATATTATAAATATTATAATATTAATTTTTATTAATATTATACATATTATAAATATTTAGGTAAAGAAAAAGAAAGAAAATAAAACATAAAAGAATTTTTATTTTTAAAAATTTTATACGTATTTTAAAACAAAAAAGTATTTTTATTTTTATTTTTAAAATAAAACATACACATTATAAACATTATAATATTAATTTTTATTAATATTATACATATTATAAATATTTTCTATCTCATTTTTAGCATTTGCATACCATATTCACGTGTGTCTGATTATTTGATTCCACGTCATTTCCTTGAATTTCTTTTTTTTAAATGTCATGTAAGAAATAAATAAACAGATATCCACTAAATTTGACGAAATTGCCCAATTAAGCATTTTTTAAAGTCATACCGGGTCAATTGCATTTTTTTTAAGTATAGTGGCTCAATGCTTACAACCCGACGAACACAATGGGTAAATGTGTTTTTTTCTTCCAATTTTTAAGTATTAGGAATTTGGCTGACTGACTTGCCACGTAGGAAATAACTTTTTTTTTTCAAAAGCCTCATAGGAAAATTGGTCCAATTTTTTAACGTTCGTGAATAAAATTGGATGGAATGGCTTGATTAATAATTTTAAAAAACACAGTTGGTCAATTGAATTTTTTTAAACTACAGTGACTGATTGCTTAAAATACGACGACCACAGTGGGGTAAAGCTACTTTTTCCCAAATTTATTTCATGTTCAATACAGTACTGACACACAGGCGGGAAGACGATCTCTCCATCTGTGTGTCAGTACTGTATTGTGTATGAAGTGAACTTACTATGAAATTTATTTCATGTTAACCACTCCTATTTTTTTCTATTTTTCTTATTAATTTTTTATTTATAATTTTTGGCATAATGGACTGCATAAAGCAATCTTTAAAACTATGTCATTTTATATAATTGAACGTACTCTCTCATATATACAAAATAATATTTTTATAATTTTTTAAAATATTATTATAAAGGGATATTTTATTAAAGAACGTGAGATAACAGTCGTGCCCTCATATTCTTTTTATGCTGATATGATGATGCTAGAGTCAATTAAAATGACTTCAAAGAATGGTTTAATATGCCACATTATTAGGTGAAGAATAACTACATTATAGTAGGTAGTAGTTAAGAGTGAGCATTCGGTTATTATTTGAATCTTATAATCGAAAATCGGAAATCAACTGTTTTAAGTATTCAAATTACTAACCAAAATATACGATAATCAAATAATAGAATAATTGAATCGGTTATTCGGTTAATAACCGATAGGGCATGATGAAGAGTCAAGGCTTCCGCATGCAGTGCAGATCACATGGCCACAATAGGAAGTGCCATACAAGACAAGACATGTTTCTATTCCATGCCATGTCCATCCTATTGCCGCTTGGAACCCAACCGCCATCGGACCACAATTGTTAATATCCTCCTCCCTCGACTTCAGAAACATATGTTATCCTGCTCAGCGTAATACTATACTACTACCTCGCCCAAACCGACGACTGTTACTAACACTATGAGAAAGAGGACTGGGAAGCTTGACATTTTTAATAATTGAGGCCTGATTCCATTACTGGGTAATCTCCTGCACCTTATTCAAAATAGCCACAGGATCTTGACAAACCCCCTTGAACACACCATCACACCTCTGCTTCCAGGTAAGCCACAGGACTGTCCTCTAATGCAACCATTGCCGGGTAGATAGATTTTGAACTTGGGAAGGTTGCAGACTCAGCTTACTCCCAAATCATACTGTACCAGCAAATGGGCATTTACAGAATAAATGCAAAGCCCCTTTATCTTGTGCAGTTATTAATAAGTTTGGTTATTTGGGTATCCCCGAATAACCTGTTTTTTAAAACCGAATTCAAAATCGAATACCGAGCATAAAATCGGATATAACCGAAATTAGAAAAAAAATAGAAAAATCAAAATAATTCGGTTAAAAAAATTTGACTATGTTCGATAATTCGATTTTATCCGTTTTTACTCGCTCTTAATAGTAATAGAGATATAGCTTTGTTTTCATTTTGAAGTAATACTCACAAACAAACACCTCCTTACTTTCTGAATCTTTCCTCACATTTAAGATGTCCCTTCCCTAAATTGTATGCATGTTAAGAAAGCATCATGAAGTTAGTGTTAAACGTTAGTTAAGATTTCAAAACCAAATTTAATGTTGCAAACAATAGTTGCAAAATAATGCTTTTGTTTCCTAATTTATAAAATACTAAAAATAAAAACAAAATATGATAGTGAAAACTAAGGCCGTAAATCGAATAAAAATTTGAGTATAATTTGAGCAAAACTATATTCGACTCATTTATAATTTAAACTACTCGAATTTTCGATTGTGATTCGATATATAATTCATTAATAAATATTCGAGTAAATACTTGATATATAATCTTATAATACATAAAAAGTTGAATCAAATTAGTATAATTAAATATTTTTTTAGTTTAATTGTAATTTTATATTTTTAAAGTGTAATAGTAAAAATATTTTTTATTTCTAAGTAAAATAATAAGTTAAATTTATAATTATATCTATTATAAAACTAGTTACTATAAAGAGACTCAAATTCTAGCTTAAATTCGAAATTTACAAGTAATTTGAATATAATTTGATTCGAGTTAGATTGAAATTGAGTAATGAATATTCGAGTAAAGTTAAATATGAGTATAGTTTTTTAAATGTCATTCGAATCCAAGTCGTATTCGATTATGAATTTAACTTTTCAAGTCGAATCCAAACAACTCTCTGTTCGGTTGAGTTCGATTCGTTTACACCCTTAGTGAAACACAATCATCCCATGTATCTTTAAAAGTCTATTCGGGAATGACTTATAAATTTGTCAAACCAACTTATAAGTCATTTGTTACTATTCACATGTTCGGGAATGACTTCTTTTTTTACTTATAAGTTGAGTTTTAAGTCAAAAAAATAAGTAAGTATTTGTAACTTATTTTAAAATGACTTATAAGTCATTTTAAAATAAATTAGTTTGACCAAACGTAATGTATATTTTGCTCATCTTCTATTTTATCCATCTTTTTATTAATGTCAGTTTTAGTAATATTGACATTTATTTTAACTTTTAAGTCACTATGAGTCGAACACATTCATAACTTGTTTAACTTAATTTTTGACTTATAAGTCAAATTGATGCGGAACGCTTTTACTTATAAGTCACAACTTAAAATGTGACGTCCCTAAAATAGGTATAAATCACCCATTCTGAGTGGCCAAATACATGGTACAGAAATAAATACAAGTTCGCTACTACAATTGTCGTGCAAAATACGACAACACATAAACTGTGAGTTTAAATACAAATATTATCTACTAGACAATATCCACACTCAAATAAGTCCTCATTACAATTATTGAAATACTATTTTATAAAATAGTGAGGACTGCTAACACAACTGACTGGAAACATCACTCCACATCCCGACTAGTTCCCGCTATATTCTCGCCTCCTGAGAAAAATAGAACAAAAAGGAAAAGGGTGAGCTCAACTAGCCCAGTAAAGAATATTATGACAAAGATAATATACAACAAATTATCATTAGTCTTCAACAGGAAAAAATCTGATACAATATAATTGGCAACAAGTTTTAAATCAACAACTGCAGCAGAAACAACAATCTATTAGAAGAGTCAAGTAGAGAATGAATTCTACTATCTTCTAAGATTTAAAAATCCATCATCAATATTTTATTCCTATAACATCAATCAATATATATCTTGAATCAAATATTCATCTTTGCACTACGGGCCAAAGATATTCATTTATATCACCAGTTGATCATGTTCATCTCAACACATGTTCATCTTTGCACTACGGACCAAAGATATTCATCAATTAATCATTCATCTTTGCACTACAGGCCAAAGATATTCAATAATATCATCATTTAGGACTGAGAATGATGAAAAATAGCTTAAAGAAAATAAATCCAGTGAGATAAAAGAATAAATATTAAGAATTCGTACTACAGTTTATCCACGTTCAAAAATACTTTATAATAATCAATTGTGGAGCAGAATTCAAAAATAAAGATCAAAACATGGATACAATCAAAGATAGTAACTATAACAGACATCTTGGACAAAGAAGAGAAAATTTTATTTTTCTGTGAATAGTGTCGTATTTGTGAATAGTGTCGTTTACGTGAATAGTAACTCCGACACAAAAAAGTAGAAATTTTACAATAAAATTTATATCAATATTTCGGCAAAATAATATTGAAGAAGATAATATCATTTACGAAGAAAAATAACATCCCTTACCTCAAAAGAACAGTACTTCTGATCGAAATATCGGATGTAAAGCCGAAGAAAAATTATACTGAATAAAAACTCTCAAAGTATCTAAATACTCACAAAATACGCTCGATAATATAAAGAGGGAAAGAGAGAAAACTTGTTTCTGGTGTGATTTTCAATTCTAATTAAGCACCCTATTTATAGAAAAATGTTTAGAACGCCAAAGCAGACTAACCTGCTACCTGATGGCTTTACCTGCTACTATTCCCGCCCACCACTTTTGAAATAAAATTTCAGCACATTTCTCACCAACCAAAAGTGAGGCTCACCCATTCTAAAAATTTCTAAAATATTTTAAATAATCAGTAACTTCAATAATTCATAATAAATAGTCATTTTATCAAAAAAATTTGAATCTCATGACTATTTCAGAGAAAATTTAATTATCTACAACTTTGTAGAAGAAAGTTTTTCTAAATTTTAAACAGAAAATACCCGAAATTCACATACGGACGATTTTTAATACCTCTATTCTGACAAAATACTGCTAAAACGCCTCAGTATTAATTCCAAATAAAAATAAATACATCCATCATTTATATCCACATAAATTAAATATTTTCTTATCATATAAATCAATAATTAATTATTCACAAATAATATTACAGAATCATAATTATGACAACCAGGTTGTTCCCAGGAAAGAGGGGACTTTCCGATAAGGATTTCTCTTTACTGACGGGCAATTAGGTGACCAAACTTCTCCTTAGACAGAACTTTCGTAGACATTGCCAATAATGCTATCTAATAATATTATTCAAATAATATGAATTATTGATCTAATAATGGAGGTACTGTGCAGTGATAATTATTGAAATAACAATAATATAAAATATCAACGTAGCATTACTGTAACAATTATTGAGCTTCTTACATAAAAATTAATAATTTAATAATATTATACAATACTGTATACTACTGTACACCCATGCGTATTCCAACAGTTTAACCGCAGTAGCACGAATCTGTCCAGGAAATGAACTGTAAGTGTACTTATTCTCACTCATCTGAGCCGAGCCGAGCCGAGCCTTCATCCCTTCCAGGCTTCCAATGTACTCATCGTCTCCTCCTACTCCACCTTTAATCTGTTCAACTGATCCCCACAGTTCGACGTTGCCATTTAAACCTCTCCACTTTCTTCACCAAACCCTAATTTCAGATTTATTATTTTCATTTATTTGACCCAAATTCATTCATATGAATTCCAACTTTTTCCCTTCACTCCCAATTCCAACTTCTCCGTCACTCTTTTGATTTTGAGTTTTTTTATTTATTGATGATGGTGGAATCTGTTACGCCGCCGTCCTCGTGGCGGTTCTATTTTCACCACCGGCGCTGGATTCGGACGTTTTTTTCCACTCACAGAACTCTATTCATAGTCCTCTGGATCCTCGCTATCTCCTCTGTATTTGTTTGGCAGCGTAACATCGTCGATGGCTTCTCCATTTTCCGGCCAGTGGTTTCGGTTAAGCCAATGCCGATGCTGCGTCCAGTAGCGTTCAATCTGACCGAATTTGGAGGGGTCGGCGACGGCGTCACTCTCAACACTGAGGCCTTTAAAAGGGCTGTGCTTGCTATTTCCAAGCACGCGAAAAAGGGTGGCGCTCAGCTCAACGTGCCAGCTGGGAACTGGCTGACGGCGCCGTTTAATCTTACTAGTCACATGACTCTCTTCCTTGCTGAAGATGCTGTTATACTTGGCATTGATGTGAGTTTCTTTTTCTTTTTCTTTACTTTGCATAGTTCTTCAAAGGATAAATCTTGCTTAGGCAATTGCTAAAATTATTTCTTTTTTTTTTTTTGGCAATTACTCAATTATTATACTGTTTTGATCAGGTGCGGATTCAGAAATTTACCCCAGCAAGGACTTTAACTAATTTTTTTGATGAACTTAAATAAAGAAAATTTGAACTAATCATAATATTCACTAATCATAATAATGTTTACAAATTAGAATGCTATCTTCCTGGACCCCATAGCTTGAAAATGTTATAAAATAGCTTCATTATCAATAGTTTCAAATACATCATTTTCAATGTAAGGAACCAAACAATCACTCAACCATTTATCGTCCATTTGGTTTCAAAAAGTGATTTTAATAATATTCCTTGCTAAAAAGGGTCACTAACAAATTAAGTCTAGGAGTAACTTTTGCCAATTTGGCCCAAGAGGAATCTAGCAAATGAATTCTAAGAGTCTTTAGACATTGTTGCCAATTTGGCCTAAGAGGAATCTATCTATCCTCAAATTGTATGTATGCTAATTGCTAAATTACCTCAAATTCAATTGGGATTGGTAAAAAATATGTAATAAACTTCAAAGGCTTACCATTCCTTTTAATATCAAACTCCCAGGAGAAGAAAGTTTTATTTTTGTGAATATTAAGATTTTCGTAACACACAATTAGACTCCATAAGTTGCTAGGCAACATCAAACTCAATAAAACAATTAAATAACCACCAACAATGACATAATATGTGCAATTTCACTGATTATGTACAAAAATCATGTGTTCACCTCTTTCATTATGTGAAAAAGCCCTAATTAGTAATAGTGAAACTTTAAACTATCAAACAAAAAAACCCTAATTAGTAACCTAAGAAGTCCAAAATATAATAAATACATCAAATAAATTGAATTGGGTTTAATACCAAGTCTTAAACCAACAACAAATTCAAACAAACTACTAATTTTAAATTATCAAAACAAAAAAATCCCTAATTTAGTTACCTTTTTAAGTTTGATTACTCTAATATGCGCAAGAGGTGTGGCGCGTAGTGGGCGGAGGAGAAGAAACTAGAAGCAATAGGACTGGAGGAGTCAGGAGTATGAAAAATAAAAGAAGCTGCAGAATGAAAAGTGAAAAGGCGAAGAACAATCTGCCCGCTCCTTTGTAATTTAGACTTAGAATTGATTTATGAATTTTGTTTTGATCCATCCAAGTTTAACTTTTCTATCAATCTGCCCTCTTAAATTTATTAACTTGAATATTTGCCCTTACTTCTATACCTATATAAAAATAAATTGAGCATAGGCAGATGCCTATGTTGCCACCAAAGAAGTCTGCCCCTGGTTTTGATGATTTAACATGATCCGCTATTATTTCTAAGATGCGAAAGAGACCAGTATTATGCTATTATACTGCAATACTAACTCCCAATATACAACTTATAAATATAGCAACTTTGGAACATATGATTTGTGGATTTGTCTAGTCATCTAGACCTGTTACTATTGTTATAACTAATAAAGTTTGTTCCTTTAAATGCAAATGATAAATTTCGGGAGTATTAAACTTTCATACAGATTATGATGTCTGTTGACTGCGTATCGTGATCTTTTAGATTGGTGAAGGTTTATGTAATTAGGATTTGTTTTGTTCTAGTTTATAACTAGATATACGAGTGTTTTTGTTAGCAAAATTATTGTGTTGAACACTTGGTAGCAATTTCATAAACCTTCAACGGAGGCCAAGCCTCAAGGAGCGTCAGTAATCCTTGAAGGTTAATAATCTTTTGAACCATTTGCATTTATATCAAAAGTCACCCTTCATCTATTCCATCAATTTTCCAGCAAGTAGTTATCGTCTCCTTTGTGCGTTGCCTCCGCTGGCTGCCTTTCCCTGTAAGGCGTTAAAAAGTTTGCTTCTATTTAGTATTTACCATTTGGAAGGGACCTATCAACACGAATTTGGGCCATTTGAAAAAAACAATCTATCAACTTTGGGAGCTAAAAAAGGAAAATACAATATTTTTTTTTTAAATTCTTGGAACATTTTAAACCATCAAAACTTTAATGAGATCCAACCATCAAAAGTTGTTAACAGCAAATTACAAATTGACTAACTAGCCTTATGGTGACCAAGATATGAGAAAAATGGATAGGAACCTAACATTCTATGTTTGATATCACTTTTAGTTATGCCTGACAAAATATGGTTATAGGTTGGTTTTGGTTTACAAAATTTGATTATAGTTCCATTTATGAACTAAAACTACATTACTTATTTTTAATATGGGTTGTGTAGGTTTCAACCATATAATTATGGGCCAAATATAAGTCAAAATATATTTCAAATTTCAAGCTTACCATTATCATTATTATTGTCCAATTAAATAAATTATTTATGATATTTAATTTCTATATTCCTTCACCTTCTATCTCTAATGTTTTATACATTCTTCCTCTCTCTAAAAATGTTTATACACTCAAATTTTAGATTTTCCCTCTCTAAAATTTTTGTACACTTGCTTTCTCTAAAAATTATTCTACGCTCAATTTTTTTTATTTACTTTTTTTTTCTCTCTAAAATTTTTATACTATCTCTCTCAAATTTTTAAATAATTTCTCTCCCTCTTAATTTTTTATACACCCCTCTCTATTTTTTATGCTCTCTCTAAACTTTTTAAAGATATGTGACAGGTATACTATATTAACAGTACAAAATATAAATATCAATGTTGTATTGTTAATTTCTCTAAAGGTATATTATCTAGAGAAATATTTATATAAAAGATGTCTATATATATATATAGAGAGAGAGAGAAAGAAGATAAGATGGCGCAAAAGTAAAAGATGACTATATATATATATATAGAGAGAGAGAGAGGGGTGTCACAGCTCATCTAAGAAACAAACAGAAAGCCATAAGCCAAAGTTAACAATCCCCAAAACGCGATTATGGAGAGAGAGAGAGATAAAGGTGTAAGGGGATTAAGGATATTTAATTAAATACGTATTTAATTTGGAGGTTTGAAGTATCATGGATGGTCAATTTGGATTTGGAATGAATGAAAATAGTTTAACCGGTTTGGACCTATATTTCTTTTTAGAGATATGGTTCTAAACTTTACTCAACTTAAATAAATAAAAATTGTTAACCAATCTAATTGGTTTCAATTAATATGGATTGACCCAACACTTAACTAACTAGATTGTCATGCCTACTTTTAGTCCAGATTCACCTCATGTTGTTGGGAACTTGGAAGGGTCCCTCTTCAAAAGTATAGGGCAAAAGTGTCTTGGACAGTTATTTCTGTGCCTTTCTTGGAGGGGGGCTTAAATCTGAAGGACTGGAATAAGGTTCTCATGCTTCATCACCTGCTAAAGGTAATCAGTCTCTCCATCATCCCTCTGGGCTTGTTGGATACAGAAATCAGTGTGTAAAAACTTCTGGCATCTGTCTTCCCCTTCGGACTGCTCTTGGACTTGGCTAAAAATTCTAAAGCTTAGGCTTCTGGCTTTGCAATTCATTTCTTATCATGTGGGCAAAGTGGAGAATATCAGTCTGTGGTATGACCATTGGTTAAACAATCAGAGTGTAAATCCCTCTTCTTACCTGCTTTCGAATTCTGGGCTGCCTGCTTCTGCTCGAGTTTCCAACATTATTTCCAACATTTGCCTATTAGTAATCATAGTAATCATCATAATCATCATGATGTTGCCAATATTCGTAGCTTATTGCATAATGTCCCCGTTCCATCTGATTCTGTGGGAAGCTATGGATATAAATTCTTTAAAGACAAATCATATCTGGAACTCTATTCGCCAATCTGTAGGTCAGGTTTCTTGGGCTAATATTTTGTGGCACAAACGCTATGTTCCCTGGTTCTCTTTCACCCTCTGGCTTTCTATGCACAAGAGGCTCCCTACAAATGGTAGCTTTGTGCATTTCTCAAAATTTTCACTGTTGCGTTGCCCCTTGTGCTTCTCTACTGATGAAACTTTTAATCGTAAGTTTTTTAACTGCTTTTACTCTAGTGAAGTTATCTCCTCTGTTTTGGTTGTTGGGGGTTGGTCAAATGCTCCTCTTGGCTGGACCAACTTGGTTGATTATATAAAGCAGTATAGAGGAAAGTTCATGCATAAGGAAATTTTGAAGCTGATTTTGGCAACTACTTCTTATAAGATTTGGGGCTCTCGAAATTACAAGCTTTATGAATGAACTTTGTTACCGCCATCCACCTTAGCAAAGGAAATTGTTAGCTTGATAAAAGCTAGACTCTCAACTTCTAGGAAGTTTCACAAATCCGCTCAAAAATGTTAATACTTTTCATAACTGGTTGTAATTTGCTTTTTTGGCCCTGTTTTGTCTCGTGATGATCCCTCTATAGTTTTCTGGGGTATGCCCCTTAGCCATTGTATATATGGTTTTTTTTAATGCACAAACAAATTTAGCCAAAAAAAAACGTGGGATTGGTGCTTTTCAACTTTCCTTCGAGGAGCTGGGATGGCCACCTAGGCAAATAGGAAAGCGAATCTAGTCTATCTATGTAAGTTAAAACTACTATTTAAAAACAATGTCTGCTTTGTCTAGCAGAATGATGCATGTATTGCTCTCCCAAAACCTCGTTTTCACAGTTTAGGCAGTTCCCATTTTGCTCACTGCTATTATGCGAATAGCTTTTGCTTTCTTTCCTCTAGCTTGTAAGATGTTTTAGTTCGCCAGTTTGTTTGTTTCTTGCCATGGATTCAGCAGTAGTTTGAAAGGTTAACCTATTCGAGACTATCCGGATCTTGCTTATTTTCAACTCCCCAAAGCATTTTGTCATTCGTTGCTTACTACGCCCTTCCTTGTCTCGATGCCTAGGCTTCCATAGTAGCCTTTCCTTGTTTGAACATCGCCCTTAAAGTTTAAGGCTATGCTGTCCTAAGGTAATGCTTATAGTATGTGCTTGTTTTTTACCACATAGAGTTAAACCAAGTTGCTTAAGTCATCCATCTATACACAATTGATCATCTATCCCATTTATTTCAGGAAACTTTTGAGGTCGGAGTTCAGTCTTTACATCAGGCTAGAAAATTGTATTTGTATTCCTTTTCTTATGGTACTAAATGATACTCTAAACATTTATGCCTTTGTTTGTATCACTTACTTATGGTACTAGATGGTCCTATATAGAATGCCAAATATCAAATACGACACGGTATAGCTTCATCACACGGTTCACTAACCTGAACTAATATTTGGAGATATATTTTTTTACCATGTATTAATGTGGTTTAGATGATATGCTTTTCATGTTTTTGGTCGGTATGAAATGGCTAGACACTTGGATGGATTATGTCTCTTAGAGCTCAAAATGCATATCATTTTTTTAATATAATTTATTGCTTCTTATGTATATATTTTCTTATGTATATGCTTAATAGGATGAAAAGTTGTGGCCTCTATTGCCTCCACTGCCTTCGTATGGATATGGGCGAGAGCATCCAGGAGCTCGATATGGGAGTTTGATTCATGGTCAAAATCTCAAAGATATTGTAATTACAGGTTAGTATCTTGGTCATCTCAAAGCACTTCAGTACTTATTTATGCTTCCAAGTTGAAATAAATTACCAGGATTTATAATTTATATACAAAAGTGAAGTTACTACTATCCGATTATGTCTCCATTGCTATAAAATAGTCATAATATGTTATTGAGCTGCATTCTACATAGCTGGGTAAACCCAAAAAAAAAGAGTAACAAGGGATCAGTCTCTGACTCAAGTTCTTGTTGTATGCCTTCGATCTTTCTGCCATGTAGTCAATCTATTCTTGGTTTGGCAATTTGCCCAGGGTTTTTGCTTATAAGGACCAACTTGCAAGGCATATGTAATTGGATTTCTTTTTGTGTCGGTGGACCTCCACCTATGTTCATAACCATTGCTTGAATGAAATATTTGCTTGAATGAAATATTGTATGCAAATACAAGAATTAGTCTTAGATACAGCCTTTTTGAGATGACCAAGCTTGTTGGTGGAATCAGATGATCATGGATGATGCAACTGAGTTCTTGATCTGATTTGTATATCTTATTCCTGAATCTCCTGATAACAACAGGGTATAATGGTACCATTGACGGGCAGGGTCAATCATGGTGGAAGAAGTATCGCCAGAAGCTTCTAAACCACACAAGAGGCCCACTTGTGCAGATTATGTGGTCAAGCGACATTTTGATTTCTAACATAACTTTGCGTGATTCTCCCTTTTGGACTCTTCATCCATATGATTGCAAGAATGTAACAATTAGAAATATGACAATCCTGGCTCCAGTCATTGGAGCCCCAAATACTGATGGCATTGATCCTGGTAAGTGTGTACTGTTGGTCTACTTTTATGTTTTGATGTACTAATTAACTATAATTTCTAGGATTAGTAACTCATTCTGTTAACATGATCACTAGTTTATCAATTGTATCAATAAATCAAAATTGTAAATGTTGAAGCTCAACTTCCTCAAAGTTTTAGGATATTTCAACTCACTTCAATATATGATAATAAGCGATATATGTCAATGCACGCAAGCTATTCTTAACATCGTTATATAATTTTTTAATAAGTAAGATAAGTTGTTCTATAAGTTTTAAGTCGTAGCTTTTCTGTATTATATGCTTATGTTTCCTATTTTGTTGGTTAGCGTATACTAGCTTTTTGATTACTTATTATTTTCTTACCAGACTCATGTGAAGATATGGTAATTGAGGACTCTTACATAAGCGTAGGAGATGATGCCATTGCAATAAAGAGTGGTTGGGATCAGTACGGGATCTCATATCGACGCCCCTCGAAAAACATACTCATCCGAAATCTTGTAGTTCGCTCTATGGTCAGGTGAATTTTTCATCTACTACATTTTCAGCTTAATAAATAAATTGTTTTCCACGGCTAGAAAGCAATGAAATTCATGGCATGTTTCTTTAGCATGTGTGCAAATGTCCCATGGAACAATTTTACAACTTAGTTGTGAGCATGGTGCAACAGTCAAGTGCTCACTGTTGAATGTTTGGTCAAGTGTTCAAGTATTGGAAACAGCCTCTCTGTAAGACTGTTAATAGAGGTAGACTGTGTACATCTGACCCTCATCAGACCCTTCTATAAGTGGTAGCCTTGTGCACTAATTACGACCTTTTGCGTACTTGTCCTCAGTGCATGTATAGGTTGCACTCTGGAAATTTCTGGTTGTGGATCTTTTGATTTTCCTCATACTTAGAGTTCCAATACTGGACTTTATAAGTCGTCGTGCTAGATTCAACTCAAATATTATTGGAGGAAATTTTATAATAGTCAATAAATCTTCTTTTTCGTGTTGGGGGGGGTGGTGAGAATTATTCAGTTTGGCGTCAAAGTTACTCATCAAGGCCTCCGCCGTTTCTCCTATCCCTTGGGGTTAGAGACATTAAGATGTTGTTTGATAATACATAATGGGCATTTAATAGGCCCAAATCTGATCGAATAAGATGTTTAGCTCATTAAGCTTTGTTTGACAAACATCTTAACGGGTCCAAAGAGGTCCATTTCGGCAAAACTCGTTAAGCTGATTTAGTGGTGTTTGATTGCATCTTAATTCATTTTAACAACCTAACTCTTAATGCAGCTTAACATCCCATATCTTTGTATTAAAAAGTTCTCTGAATAGTTTAGACTCATATTTGTATCTTTAACTATTTAGAGGACCTCTTAATAAAAAGATGTGAGCTATTAAGATGCATTAAGAGGTGGCTTGTTAATATACATTAAGATATAATCAAACACCTCTCGATAGCTCATTCAATTTCAAATGCCCCGTAGTTATTCAGACCATTTCACCCCTAAATCTGATTGCTTCATTTGCCCCCAAAAAATGAAAACTGATTTTCCCATGTTGTGGGAACTTGCCCCTATCTCCAAATTCCCAACAACGAATAGATGATTACGGTGATACATCTACATTGTTAAATTGGATTTCTCTCACTAGTCTTTCAATGCCATATCAAAATATTACAACAACTTTAGTGTGTCATATCTTCTAATTGTAACCCAGATCTACGTTGGCTGAACTATAACAGTGCTGGCATATCAATAGGCAGTGAGATGTCTGGTGGAGTGTCAAATGTCACGGTGGAGAATCTTCTTGTGTGGAATTCAAGGCGTGCTGTTCGGATCAAGACAGCTGCTGGTAGAGGGGGATATGTTCGACACATTACATATCGGAATTTGACATTCGAAAATGTTCGGGTTGGAATCGTCATCAAGACAGATTACAATGAACACCCTGATGGGGGTTTTGACCCCAAGGCAGTCCCAGTGCTTCAGGATATAAGCTACACCTCAATCCATGGCGAGGGTGTCCGCGTGCCTGTTCGAATACATGGGAGTGTAGACATTCCAGTGAGAAATGTCACTTTCCGGGATATGTCCGTGGGAATTACATACAAGAAGAAGCATATATTCCAGTGTGCTTATGTTCAAGGTCGTGTAATAGGATCCATTTTCCCCGCCCCCTGTGAAAACCTTGATCTATATGATGAGCAAGAAAAACTTGTTAAAAAATCCGTTGCCCAAAATATATCAGATATAGATTATCAATTTTGAGATGATGGTTGATATTTCATATTCTTGGACCTATCTTTCTCTGGTCATTGGCTTAGCATGCCTGGAAAGGGGGCCTGGAATGGTTGACCATATTCTCCCGTTGTATTGTTTAGTCACTCGATTTTCTTCCTTTTTTTCTCTGTAATTTTTCTTGTATATAGAGCACGCATGAAGCAAAAAATATTCTCGATTACAAAACACTTCTTATGCTGTCCAATGGCGATGTTTTTCATGCCTCCGTTGATGCATGAGTACTGAATTCAGGATCAAAGCCTCTGTTTGTTTCGAAAGCTAACATTTTTTTTCTCTGAGATGTCGTTTTTAATGAAAACGGAACATTTTCAGTGTTGGGTTTTTAATCATAGTGGCCCATTTCGTTTTTCTTTAGAGAGAGGGAGTATGATAAAGTTTTTAGAAACAGTGTATAGATTTAGAGTGAGGGTAAAAATTTTAGAGACAGAAAGTATAAGAAAATTGGTGTATAAATTTAGTGAGAGAGAGAGAGAGAGAGAGAGTGAATGTATAAAAAAATTAGACAGATAAGTTGAATGAAGATAAAAAATTAATATATTAAGTAATTTATTTCATTGTGCCATAATAATTATAAGTTTGAAATATAAAAAATAGATTGACCTATATTAGATTCATAATCATTTAGTTCCAATCTACATGACCTATATTAAAAATAAATTATATGATTTTAGTTTTTAATGTAATCATAATCATTTTTTATAACTCATAACCAAACCAAATCCACTTTTTTGCCATTTCTTTATATCTCATTCAACTAATACTTTGTTCCAACTTCACATGCATGGTTACACGCAAATTATTCTTTTCTCTCTACTTTCTTTCACATTATTTATAATAATCTGTATTATGTGATTGTTTGCATTCTATTCTCAGTGCTCAACCTTTTCCGTAAAGATTATTTATTTATTTATTTATTTTGTTAATAATCTCCCTTTTAGTTAAAAGAATTAAAGATTTGATATTTTTTAAAATAGAATCTGTTCCATCAGAGCACTTGATTTTGGATGTAGCTTGCATAAATTTTGTGTTGGTCACTTTTTAGGCACATAATGATTGTGTTTGTTTAGTATCATGTGTCGACAATTGCAATGAATGCAATATTATTTCTCTTGATATTTTGGTTTTTTTTTTATAATAAAATTACTGTATTGTTTATACTTTTTTGTATTACATCAATTATGCTAATATATTTATTATAGGAATAATAGATTATTATTGTGTAGAATGATATTTACAAAAAAATTATTTTCTTCTAAAATATATTATTTAACTAACAATTTGTAACTAAATATTAACAAAAAATTCAATAAAATTTAGAAATTTACAATAATAGTTCATCTATTTATATAATACAAATGATACTATTTATCTTTGAATTAAATATTTATCTGGCTATATATGTTCATAATTCGTCTATTTGTGTAATAGGTAAAATATTATTTAAAGTTAAACAGTTATACTTACATAATTTAATAACAAAAAACTATTATACAATTAAATTTAATGTTATCAAGAATATGAATTTTAAGAACACTAACTAAATTAAAAAATGAATGAGAATTGAGATAGTGGTAAATAGATAATTAGGATAGTAAGAATGTATATGAAAATTAAGGTTTTGAAATCAAAGAATAGATGATTTTTTTTAAAAAAATAATTAGTGTTAAAAGATCATTCCTAAATTTTAAGGTTGAGAAACGAATTTGTGCTATTATTTTTTTGTTAGGATTAAATAGAATAATTTTATTTATGATTATGATTTATTACTAAATTTTAGGATTGAAGAGTCGCTCCTAAAATGTAGGGTTAAACTATGATTTTGTACTATATATATATATATATATATATATATATATATATATATATATATATATATATATATATATATATATATGGATTAGTATAAGTACTATGCATACTATCCAATTTATAAAGTATTCAAAAACAAAAAAAACTCAACCTGTTAGGAAAATTAAGTTGTTTTTTGTTTTTATATAAATAGTGTTATTTTTCAAAGGCACTTGTAGATTTAGAAGGAGAGTTGAATAGATCTTTAAAATTTTTGTTTATCAAATGATTAATGAACTTATTGAAATAGGTACAGCGGAATAGGTTCTTTTGAAAACTCCCTTGAAGATCTAAAACAGATATTAGTTTTAGATTTGAGAGCTGTAAGGAATAATAATCAAGCAGTTTAAATGATAAGGACAATAAGTAAAGACACAGACAATTTTAAGTGGTTTAGAAACTGAATAGCTCATACTTCACTCTTCTACTCCTTGAGTAGGAATCTACTAGAATTTAGTCACACGGACAAAGACATTTAGTCCTCTTCAAGTCCAGCATACTTGGATATTTAGTCACAACAGACAATTGTGACGCCCCCAAAATAGGTATACATCACCCATTCTGAGTTGCCAGATACAGGGTACAAAATTCAAATACAACTTCATTTATACAACTGTTGAGCTGTCGTATAGAATACGACCACAGTTAACTATGAGTTTTAATACAAATGTATGTAACTCTCATGGTACCTCGACCACAACCTTACAATGACACTTTACATAAAAGTATAGTCAAAAACTGTTTTAGAAATTAAAATATTTGGGAAGTGCTCAAGGAAACCTTCGTACATGGGAGGTCATGCGTCTAGGTTATGATAGATATCATATGTCCACAGAATTATCCTTGGTTGACCCAAAAGTCCCCAAATAAAAACAAGAAGATTACTATCATCTTCTTTTCAATGGTGAGTCTTCTCTTGATATCTCCGTTGTCTCCAAGTGAAAATTATACTTCAAATAAACTCCAAGATCATATAGATAGTGCTCGTAGATATATTCAGCAAGTGGATGTGCACAATCATGTCTTATAAGAACACGAGTTTGTATGTCATTAGACATCTTGTATGATAGTGACAAAACACCCTTCCAAAGTTGGGTTCGCCTCACCCTATTTGATTCACCAAATATAACTACTAAATGATGTATAGAATACAACACACTTTTCTATACTGTTTAGGGAGAACCTCCACAGCTATCACACTGTTTTGTAGAATAGTGGGGACTACTAATGATATCATCTGGACTGTCACTCCGTTCCTCGACTAGTCCATGCTGCGTTCTCACTTCCTAAAGAGAACAATGAAAGTAAAAGGGTGAGCTCAACTAGCCCAGTAAAGAATATCATAAATAAAGCTAATTTACATCATCAATAGCCTTCATCATTAATAAATCAGAGATTTAGAACATATGGTAGCTGATAAAACTTTTCAACCATAGTTACAGCGGAACGAGCAATCCATTAGAAGAGTCAAATAGACCATTAGATCTATTATCTTCTCCATGTTAAAAGTCCACCAATAATGTTTAATCCCTGTAACATCAATCAACCATTCCTGTCCACAATCATATGAATAACTCATAATCATAATTGTGATTCTAAATTCCTCTTCGCACCCAGGACGAAGATAATTTTCATCACCTATATTCACCTGAAACATCAAAAATCATGGTTATACCAAATCACAATTCTTGTTCATAATCATACTAATAAATTTATCTTTGCACTACGGCCAAAGACATACAACTGTATTTTAGAAGAGTCAAGTAGAGCATGATGTCTACTATCTTCTACAAATTAAAAGTATATAACCAATATTTTATCGCTGAGACTCAACTTAATAAACAATCCACACCTTCGAATTATCCATGCACTATGGCCAATGATATTCGTTAGTATCACATCCATGAATTATCCATGCACTACGGCCAAAGATATTCATTATTATCACATCCATGAATTAATATTTCATCGCTGAGACTCAACTCAATAATTAATCCACATCATCGAATCATCCTTGCACTACAGGCCAAGGATATTCATTAGTATCACGACCACGAATTATCCATGCACTACGGGCCAAAGATAATCGTGTTTTCATCAACGGTCCTGATAATGCCATAAAATAATTCATCTTTACACTATTGGCCGAAGAGAATCCATAGCCATAATCATACCAAAAACTGTTCATCAATGCACTACGGGCCAATGAGGACTTTTTCATATTATTTGTAATATTACGGTCATGATTATACCGAATAATCCCTAGTCATAATCATACCAAGTCCATCTATGCACTACAGGCCACAGATGAGTTTCAACATAATATAAACATGAGGATGATGACAATGACATAATAATTCAATAAAACAAGTTCAAGAATTAATTTATCCAGGAATCAATAACGTCCAAATTGTCAACATGATACTGCTTTGTGGAGTAAAATTAAAAAATGCTCAGAAGAATACTTCCATGAAAAGATACTGGATGAAGCGCTAATATCAAAGATATTCCACTAATTTCATGGAGTATAAAAGCCAAAACTTTAACCAACTGAGTATAATAAAGAATGGAATAACAAAAGAAATCACCAGGCATGCGATAGATCGCACAGACAGGTTATTCCAACAGAAAAATAAATAGTGGAACCAGGTCATGCGTAAATGCACCGACAGTATATTCTGACAGAATAATAAATAATGGAACTAGGTCCGGCATAAACGCACAGACAGGATATTCCGACATAATAATAAATAATAGAACCAGGTCCGGCGTAAAGCACAGACAGGATATTCCGACAGAGACATGATATTTCGACAGAATAATAAATAATAGAATCAGGTCCGGCGTAAAGCACAGACGTGATGTTTCAACAGAATAATAAAAATGTAATAACAGAAGAATTTCACCAAGTATAGGGTAGCCCGCGTATACAGGTTATTCCAACAGAATAATAAAGAATGGAATAACAGAAGTTCTCTTCATGAATAAGAAAGAAAGAATACCCTTTACGAGTACAACAAATAATATCCCTTACCTTTGAAAGAAGAGTATTCCGACTGGTGGGGCGAGGATATACTCGAAGAAAACTTGCACTACGTTCAAAGCTTTCTTAAACTCTAAATAAATACGCTCAAGATTATAGAAGAAGAACTCTCTCTATAGTTTCTCTATCTAGAGTTTCAGTAAATTCGTAAGAAATAATGAAGGAATGAGCTTCTATTTATAGAAGAATGGACTGCATAGTAACTAATTCATGAACGGTCCAGATTGATTTACTTTTAATCGGACGGTTCATATTTAAAGCAAAATCTTTTAAATAAAATATAATATATTCTATTTATAATCTAATAAAACGAATAACTTTATAAAAGATTTTACTATGCAAACACTATGCATGCACTATACAAATACTATGCATAATAAAATATAATATATTCTAATTATTGTCTAATAAAACAGATAACTTTATAAAAGTATTCTGTTTTATATAAAAATTTTTTACTATTAGCCTAATAAAACGAATAACTTTATAAAATTATTCTGTTTTATATAAAAAACATTTCTGTTTTATTACATTAATAATACTAATAAAATAAAACTGAGTGACTTCTCACGTAAGTATCCATAATCAATACCGTGTGCTACTATGCAACCACACGTATTACTGTACTTTTAACACCGGGTGTTTCAACAGTTAACGATAAAACTTCCGCCGTTATTTTCATAAAAATATTTTTGTCATTTTTTCAATCCGACAATAATTCCGTTGTGGGGTCCACCAATGATTGTACCGTCGTACGAATATTTCCCGACAAAAAGAATATTCCCCGACACAACGAATATTTTATATCAACTTGCTTATTTTGCAAAAAAAAAATTCACATATTACTCTTAAGTTTAAACTTTTATCAATTTAACTATTTATCAAAATAAAAAAATTGAATACTTTTATTTCATAAAATTCGGGGTCTCACAACAATGATACTTTTTCCCTATTTAAGCCCAACATACTTGGATATTTATTCCCAACGATAAGAACACTATTAAACTCTTCAAGCCCCGCACACTTGAATATTTAGCCACAAAGACAAGAACACTTTGCCCTCAGATGCTTAGATGATTGATGTTTGTTGAGAAGTACTGCTAAGTTGGCGTTAAGCTTTTCTTCTCAGGTACCTAGCAACTCAAACTTTGAATAATGGATCGTTGAGTACGTTCTTTTTCTTTTGGCAGAGTTTTTGGATTTTTGATCAAGACATTCAACACCTTTTAAAGTTGGATCCATGTAGCCTTTTATACTCTGCTGAATAATCTTCCCGTTGCAATATCTCCGTTGCTGCATTTAATGCTTTGAAATACTAGGATTCTTGATGTTGACATTCTAAACTTTGGAGACGGTTCATTTTATGTGTTTGTCACATCAATCTGCTTTTTCACCTAACACCCTTAACGTGCAATAGGTAGCTGGTAGACATATGCTTTGATATTTAATTTTCGCGAAGGATATTTTGAGATTGCATTGGGACCTTCAACTTGCAACGCTTCGAAGTCGGTCTGTCAGACCTAACTATTCTACGATCGAGTCTGTTTCAACGATCGTTTAGCTGGCTGGGAGGTTCACTTATTCGTTCTACAATATGAAGAGACTTTACGAAGCATAGAGTTTTAGTTACTCCAAGTAGATCAACAATCAAGAGTATGCGTGATCTTGTACTACTTCTGATCTTGTTTTTCAAGTAGCCGGGTTGTTTTACGATTCTATCAACTATACATCAGCTCAGTTTCTTTTAAGATCAACTTAACATTATTTGATATTTCTATTCTAACCCAAAAAAAATCAAACTTGAATCAAACAACCCTTTACAGTTCACACACTGATGAATAGTCAAAATAAAAAATTATATAAAAAATACTTCTATGATTTCACCAAGTTTTAAAACTAAGAAGATTTTTGTACTTGTATTTAGAATTGGTTTATGAAATTTTTTTTGTCACCTCCAAATTTAACCCTTCCATTAATATGCCTCCTTAAATTTATTAATTTACATATTTGCTCAGTCCCTATACCTATAAAAAAAATTCCAGCAAGGGCAGCTGCCCCCAAGTAGATCCGCCACTGTATGAAGGTGTTTGACTAAAATAACTTAAAAGATAAAATAAAATGTAAAGACTATTAAAATAAGGGTAAAATAATTTTTATATTTAGTCAAACTTATTTATTTTAAATGACTTATAAGTCATTTTTTAATAAGCTAGAATTTGTTACTTATCAAAAATGACTTATAAGTTAAAAAATAAATTATCCCAAACACTTCAATAATAAAAAATAACTTATAAATTAGTTTGATCAACTTATAAATTGTTGTCAAACATATAATAAGACTATTAAAACCAGTTACAACTCAAATGTTTTTTTTCTCCTCCTTTTGAAGCCCCATTTTGATGGGATTTGAATTACAAGTATAATAAATTTTACAATTAACATAAATATTTTATTTATAAATATAATATTAATAAATTTAAAGATAGGAAATTACAATAATCATCCATACCATATAATCCAAAGAAGAAATAATACAATTATATAAAGGTAAAAAATAGCTTTGAAAAAAATGATGAGTGTCGAATTTCAAATTTAAAGATATAGTAGTACTTTGATAACAAATGAATCTTACAAAAAGTCGCTTATAAAATAATGCGGTTGATTATGGTTGATTGTTATCACTAGACTCGCCCATATATGTTAGATCATCCATTATTTAAAGGAACAATTACATATTATAGTACATTTTTAAAAGTAATTACAAAAATCATACATTCATAAAATAATTATAAAAATATGACATTTCATCATATATATTTACAATACTAATACAATTTAGAGTCCTTAATTTAAGGGATTAATATTAATGGGGCAAATGTCTATTTTTTAAAACGCGTGATAACCGCCATCTATTATCTGTGCAGGACTCTTACGCCCTAACTACTTCTCTCTCTCCGCTTAAAACCACTCGTCGTCTTTCTCTTCTGCCGCCGCCGCAACACCACAGAGCATCGATAAAGAGTGGTGACATATGATTGTTGCCACGGATCCTTAGAAAGCCGTTATTCTTTTTCACCAATTATTGAGCAATTTTTGTTTTGTTATATGGTAGATCTACAAAGTTTCTGCAATTGATGTTGAAGCTCTGAAATCTCCATTGATGGGACTATTTGAAAAGCGTCTTGCCAGAAAGTGTTCTTTATCTATGTCCAGGACTATGAGGAAGATGATCCCAAATCTCATGAAGTACTGGATTTGAACAAAATAACAACACGTGATCTTATCACGTACGTCTCCAGTCTTTTGCTATTAAATTGTCTGCCCAAAAGAACATGCAAAGGCTGTATCTTCATGTGAAGTTGGAAGTTTTCTCCACTTTTGTCGCTCCTAACTAAACTGGTTTTGGTGTACATGTTGTTTATGTATTGGTTACCATTAAAACATATTTTGGTTACTATCATATAAATATTTGGTTACTTCTTTAGTATGTTTTTGGTTACTGTTAGTTTCTGATTTGGATTCTATTTTTGTTTCCTTGAGTTGGGATTTTGGTTACTATTTTTTGTTGTTTTGGTTACCATGTATTTGCTTAGTATATATGGGTTGACTAAATCGTGTTTGGTCTATATGTTGTTAATGTATTGGTTACCATTAATATATGTTTTGGTTACTAACATATAACTGTTTGGTTACTTCATTAGTATATTTTTTGTTACTGTTGGCTTATGATCTGGATACCATTCTTTTTTTCTCAATTGGAATTTTGGTTATTTTTATATGTTATTTTGGTTCCAATGTATTTGCTTAGTATACATTGGTTGACTAAACTGGGTTTGGTATACATGTTGTTTATGTGTTGGTTACCATTAAAACATGATTTGGTTACTATTATATAACTATTTGGTTACTATCATATAATTCATTGGTTACTATTATGCTCTTCTAGAAAATTCATTGAAAAGGTTATGGTTAAATGTACATGTGAGAGTATACATTGGTTGCCTAAACTTGGTTGGATATACAAGTTGTTTCTGTTTCGGTTACCATTAAAACATGTTCTGGTTACTTTTATATAACTATTTGATTACTTCATTAGTATATTTTTTGTTACTGTTGGCTTATGGTTTGGCTACTATTATTGTGTCCTCAATGTGGAATTTTAGGTATTTTTATTTTTTATTCTGGTTAATATGTAATTGTTTAGTATTCATGAATTGCCTAAACTGGATTTCATTATATGATATTTATGTTTTGGTCACCATTAATATATGTTTTGGTTAGTAACATATAACTGTTTGGTTACTTCATTAGTATATTTTTTGTTACTGTTAACTTATGATTTGGATACCATTCTTTTTTCCTCAATTGAGATTTTGGTTACTTTTATATGTTGTTTTGGTTACAATGTATTTGTTTGGTAAACTGTTTATGATATAAATATTATTTATATCTGGTTACTAATGACTGTGTAAATCTGATTTTTTTTATTTGCAGTTATGGAATCTTTACTATGAGAAATACAATAGAAAATTCATTGAAAAAGTTATATATTGGTGTGACATGGAAGTCCCCGATATTATTACCAAGAAATTGAACCCAAGACAGTTGAAGAAGTTTAAGACATCATTAGTTTGTGGATGTATTATTTTTATAAATAATAAATCCAAGTCATAATAAACCATGTATTTGCTTAGTATACATTGATGTATTATTTTTATAAATTCCTTCAAATATATTCTACAAGGTTTATGTTATTCTATTTCTACTTTCATTTTCACAAACACATCTTACATGTTCTGGTTACTTTCATATAACTATTTGGTTACTTCTTTATTATGTTTTGGTTACTGTTACCTTATGGTTTGGCTACTATTATTGTGTACTCAATGTGGGATTTCAGATACTTTTATTTTTTTTATTATGGTTAATATATAATTGTTTAGTATACATGGATTGCCTAAACTGGGTTTCATTACATGATGTTTCTGTTTTGGTTACCATTAAAACATGTTTTGGTTACTATCATATAATTATATGTTTATTGTTTTATTATGTTACATTATGGTTACTGTTATTAGTAACCAGATAATTACAAGCTTGTATCAGAATAAACATCAATTGTTAAATGTACATGTGTGAGTGTCCTATTTATCTACAAATTTGTTAGTAACCAGATAATTATCATAAATAGTTACAAGCTTGTTAGTAACCAGATAATTATAAGCTTGTATCAAGACTGTTATAAGCTTGTAACAAGACTGTTATAAAGCTTGTATATGTTTACTTTATATTGATAAGTCACGATTGAGTCAAAAATTAAAATATTAATCAACATCAATTTTGGTTACTGTAAACTATCAAAAATGTTACCAACCATGTGGTTAATGGTTACTAACAGTAAACAATTATATATTCTTGTAAACAATTAAATTTGTTGTATTGGTTACTGTCAGTCTCCATTGTCTAACAACTGAATAAACATTGTAAAGTAACCAAATCAATATTAGATAGTAACCAAATTACATAATCTTAGTAACCAGAAAATAAACTAAATTTTTACATGCAAATTTGAAGGCCTAAATGATGGAATTTGACCAAAAAACCATGCAGTTTACCAGCAAAGCTAGTGAGTTTTGATCGTTGACCCGTTTTCAATGAAATTACGCTCCGAAAACGCCAAAATCTAACACTCCAAACTTGACAAAAATTACCAAATTCTCACTGGATCAAATCTTTACATAAACTGACACGCATGCTCTTCAACCGCATCAGTTTGTTACCGCCTAAAGACTAACAGTTGTACGACGTTAAGCAATGTAGTCAATAAGTAATCATCAATATAAAACAAACCAGTATAAAACACATTATTATTATACAATAATCATAACAACATTATACAGTAACCAAATTTAGATTAGACAGTAACCAATATTTGTTTATTTAGTAACCAGAACATAAACACATTTTCATTGCATTTTATAGTAAAAAACAACCAGTATAATTTATTCGTTACCAACTAAAGGCAGACTTTTGTAAGAATGTAACCAATTTGACTAACAAGTAACCATTAATACAAAAAACATAAGTAGAAGTGTACATTAATATGCTTCAGCAACCAATAATACAGTAACCAAATTAATCACTGCAGTAATTAAGTTTGCATTAGTCAGTAACCAAGTCAGCACGAGTCATTAAATAATATTTTTACACAGTAACCAAGTCAGCATTATAATTTTATACAGTAACCAAATCAGAATTAGTCAATAACCATTATAGTGTTACACAGTAAGCAAGTCATCATTAGTCAGTAACCAATATAATATTACATAGTAACCAATTCAGCAATAGTTAGTAACCAAGTCAGCATTAATTAGTAATATTATGTAGTAACCAATTCAGCATTAGTCAGTAACCAAGTCAGCATTAATTAGCAATATTATGCAGTAACCAAGACAACATTAGACAGTATAATGTTACACATTAACCAATACAAAATAATCAGTAACCAAGCCAACATTAGACAATAACCAATTTATATAACCTTAGTAACCATAATATAAAATATGTTTTTAAATACATTTTGCAAGCACAACATTCAGCATTCAAACTTTGTGACAATTTTAAGTTCGAAAAACTTAAGAAAGGTAATCAATTTAGTAATTCGTAATAACCATAGGTATCTATATGCTTATAAATTTTAAACTCACATACCACAATATTTGTATCGAAACTGATGTTGATTTTATATTCAACAATCACTGCAGTAATGTTTTTGGTTATTTAACTTGAAGGTGTTGTTGATTTTGTATGCTATTTTCGATCTTACAGATTCGTCGCGACAACATGTTTCTTCTTCTCTGATTGCGAGTTGCGTCGCGACAAGATGCTTCGTCTTCTTTTGTGTCGCGACAGAAGATTTTCTCTTCTCCGATTGATTTGGCGTTGATCTGTTATTGATTTGGCGTTGATCTGTTACTGAGGTGTTATATGTCGTCTTCTCCAATCGATTTGTTGTTGCTCTGTTTTTTCTGATCTTCAAGTTATCTTTTCTTCATTAGCGTGAATATAGGATCGGTTAGTTGAAAATATGAAACTCGGTAACTGACGTGTAGGGACTTAATGACGTGCAAAGGTAATATTGTGTTGTTTTATTTTTGTAATTATGTTGTGTGTGTTTTATTTTTATAATTATTTTCTAATTATTGTATATTAGTGTTAAGGACCCTTATTTAAATTATGTCACATCATTTTGTGAAGTTTTTTGTCATCATCTCAACCCTATTAAAAATATGTGTGATAATTGTGTTTCGCTTAAGTGTGTAAACGAATCGAACACTAAGAATCGAATCGAACACTTATTTTTTTTATAGTACCTCTCAAAAAATGTATAGTATTTATTCCAACTGAAATTTTTATAAAAAACAGTGTTTTAGGTGTAATTTGGATACATACAAGAAATAGGCTGTACATCCCTGTTTCTTTCTTGTATCCAAATTACATATAAAACATAATTTTTTATAAAAATTTCAGTTGGAATAAATATTATATATTTTTTGGGAGACATTATAAAAAAAATACTAAAAAAAAAAAATATCACTACTCAATGTCAAAAAAAAAATATCGCCGTAGAAGTACTCTGCTAACAAAGTAATAGTACTCCACTGTACTACTATTGTAAGAAACCAAAAAACAGTCCAAGTTCGCATGTGCAGGTATAGGTGGAGGTATAGCCCCGTAACCTCTCTTATCCCTATCCCCCTCTCTCTCTATCAATATATAAAGTGACTCGCCCTCTAAAAAGTTAAAAAAAATCAATTAAAGCTGCTACTAGTCAGCGACTTGACCCATGATGCGATTGGTAATTGACTCATTTGACTTCTTTATATGTGCAAACCCTAAATTTTTTTTATCTTTTTATTCTTTTTCCTTTTTACGATACAATTTCGTACTACATGATATAATAATTTTATTTTGAGGATAATAGGTTTATTTTGATAGTAAAAATTCATGCATTAAAAACTATGTACCTAAGCCATTTTTTCAAAGTATTTTTTTAGTACATACGCCATCTTTGGAGATCTAGATGGTAATATCTTTTATGAAAAACATTTTGTACCATTTTTTTGTCATAAATTTTATATGAAACATTGCTATTTAAAAAAAAACGAATTGACAATTAAATTTAATAATTTTAATTGATTTAAAAAGTTTAATGTTGGTCATAAATGTAAATAAATCATTTGAAAATTTTATTTAAAATAGTATTAATTAATTTTAAAAGTTTAAAATTGGTCTGATGTTTTTTTTGAAACGGCCAACGGGGGATGTTATTTAACATGTATAACGTATATGTCTGAAAATGCTACAAATAGTAGCTTGGAAAGCTATCTACTTATCTCACATATTTTCATATTGGACTAATACGCTACACTAATATTTCAAAATAAAATTAATTATTATAGAAATTATTAATCTTACCCAATATCATATTAATTAATTTTACCCAATAGCATTATTATTTTGTTATGGGACTAATGATATGTACATATTCTATCAAATGATTAGTTTTTATCCAATATCATATTAATTAATTTTGGGTAAGTGAGACTTTTCCTCTCTTTTTTCAAACTATTAATATTTAGTAAGACGATCTTATTTTGATTATTTTTTTATAAAATTATAATTCAAATTAATGTGTTTTTTATAAAATTATGATATTAATTTCAATTTATTAATAAAAAATAGCAAACTAATATCAGATCTTATTTTGATTATTTTCACTATATATTAATAGTTCTCGTTTCAATTACGATACTAATATCAATTTGAAATTTGAATTAATCAATAATTTTGAATAAAAATAATAAATTAATATTAAGTAAGATGATCTTATTTTGATCGTAATTCTTATTTTCATATAAAAATACGATACTAATTTTAATTTTTAATTTAAATTTGATAAATAATAAAATTTACTTAATGTAAAAAAAATCAAAGTTCGAACCTTACCAAAAAAAATAGACAAATTAAATTGTTTATTTAATTATAGTATAGATATAGATAGATAGATAAACAGAAAGACGAGCATCTATACCCGTGCAAAGCATGAGTCTAATACAGAATTATAATATTATAAATATTTTATTAAAATATTTTGTAAATATATTATTGAACTTATTAGGTAAAATGATTCTGACAAGAAAATATGTTTCTCCAATAATTATATTATCTAACTTCTAATAAGATTCTATTAATACTTGAATTTAATTCTACTTGTATTTAATTAAAAAGTAATAAATTCAAGTTAGTTAAGATGATTTATGTGTAAAAAAAGAATTATTTTATTTTCAAAGTACAAATTTGACTGAAATAAATAAATAAACATTAAGTAAGATGATCTTTTATTAAATATTTTCTTGTACAATTATATTATTAATTTTTATTTTTTTATAAAACTAAATTTGGATTCATAAATAATTAATAAAGTTTGAGTCAACTTGGGAAGAGTAAGGTGGATTTAATAAAAAGGAGGAGGAACAAACCAAAAAAGAGGAGAATAAACAAAAAAAATTATTTTCACATGAAAAATATCATTATAGATGCAAAACAACGGCTATAGGATTTCTAGCGACGATTTTTATATAAAAATATAACGACAATTATAGAATGTATAACGAAGATTTGAGATGAGATATTACAAGTGTTGATCAGCTCTAAGGAAATCTTAGACTTCATCCGCATCGAGTTCTGAATGTTGGTAAATGGAAGAAAAAAAAACTTGTTTTAGGAGGGGAAGAAAAGATCAGAGTTGAGCTGAAATAAGATATAAATAGAAAAAAGACAGAGTGAGTACTTTACTACTACTCCGCAATACTACTATTTTAATATATAAGAAACTAAAAAGCAGGCACAACTATAGCTAAAGGCTAAAGCCCGTGACTGACCTCTCCCCTTTCCATCTCTACTCTCTAAAAAGTTGAGAAAAAAAAAGAATCAAATATGTAGAATCAATTAAAGTAGCTCTCTCTATCTCTGTCTCACACTCTACAGCTGCGTCTGAACAATTGTGTAAATAAGTAGATGAATGGATGACGGACTAATCTGAAAAGATCTGCAAGTGATGCAACTTTTCAATGGAAAAACAGAAGCATTTAAATAGAAATCAAAATATAACATATAAATAGCAGTATAGTGACTATTGAAAAAAAAACAAAAAAAATAAGACAAAAGATCCAGTACCATTTTAATATAAGGTTAATTTTGTAGGTAAACGGAAGAAAAAAAAACTTATTTCAGAAGGAGGAGAAGAGAAGATAAGAGCTGAGTTGAAATAAGATGTAAATGAAAAAAAGACAGAGTGAGTGAGTATTTTACTAATAGGTAATACTACTCCACTATACTACTACTTTAAAATATAAGAAACCAAAAAGCAGGCACAACTATAGCTAAAGGCTAAAGTCCGTGACTGACCTATCCCCTTTCCATCTCTACTATCTAAAAAGTTGAGAAAAAAAAGAATCAAATGTCTAGAATCAATTAAAGTAGCTCTCTCTATCTCTGTCTCACACTCTACTGTTGCGTCTGAACAACTGTGTAGATCAGTAGATGAATGGATGAGGGACTAATATGAAAAGATATGCAAGTGATGCAACTTTTCAATGGAAAAACAGAAGCATTTAAATAGAAATCAAAATATAACATATAAACAGCAGTATAGTAACTATTGAAAAAAAATAAAGAAAATAAGACAAAAGACCCAGTACCATTTTAATATAAAGTGAATATTGTAGGTAAATGGAAGAAAAAAAAACTTGTTTCAGAAGGAGGAGAAGAGAAGATAAGAGCTAAGCTGAAATAAGATGTAAATGGAAAATAGACAGTGTGAGTGAGTATTTTACTAATACGTAATACTACTCCACTATACTACTACTTTAATGGATCCGGTTAGCATGAAGTTATTTTTTTGGTAAGTTGGTCAATTGACCAATAGAATACTGACACACATACAATCTCACTTGCGTGTCAGTATTCTATTGGTCAATTGACCAACTTATACTAAAATAAACTTCATACTAACCAATTCCTACTTTAATATATAAGAAACCAAAAAGCATGCACAACTATAGCTAAAGGCTAAAGCCCATGAGTGACCTCTCCCATTTCCATCTTTACTCTCTAAAAAGTTGAGAAAAAAAAAGAATCAAATGCGTAGAATCAATTAAAGTAGCTATCTCTATCTCTGTCTCACACTCTACAGCTGCGTCTGAACAAATGTTTAGATCAGTAGTTGAATGGATGAGGGACTAATCTGAAAAGATCTACAAGTTATGCAACTTTTCAATGGAAAAACAAAAGCATTTAAATAGAAATCAAAATATAACATATAAACAACAGTATAGTGACTATTGAAAAAAAAAAAAAATAAGACAAAAGATCCAGTACCATTTTAATATAAGGTGAATTTCGTAGGTAAATGGAAGAAAAAAAAACTTGTTTCAGAAGGAGGAGAAGAGAAGATAAGAGTTGAGGTGAAATAAGATGTAAATGAAAAAAAGACAGAGTGAGTGAGTATTTTACTAATACGTAATACTACTCCACTATACTACTACTTCAATATATAAGAAACCAAAAAGCAGGCACAACTATAGCTAAAGGCTAAAATCCGTGACTGACCTCTCCCCTTTCCATCTCTACTCTCCAGAAAGTTGAGAAAAAAAAAGAATCAAATGTGTAGAATCAATTAAAGTAGCTCTCTCTATCTCTGTCTTACACTCTACAGCTACGTCTGAACAACTGTGTAGATCAGTAGATGAATGGATGATGGACTAATATAAAAAGATCTGTAAGTGATGCAACTTTTCAATGGAAAAACAGAAGCATTTAAATAGAAATCAAAATATAGCATATAAACAGCAGTATAGTGACTATTAAAAAAAACAAAGAAAATAAAACAAAGGATCCAGTACCATTTTAATATAAAGTGAATTTGTAGGTAAATGGAAGAAGAAAAAACTTGTTTCAGAGAGGAGAAGAGAAGATAAGAGCTAAACTAAAATAAGATGTAAATGAAAAAAAGACAGAGTGAGTGAGTATTTTACTAATACGTAATACTACTCCACTATGCTACTACTTTAATATATAAGAAACCACAAAGCAGGCACAACTATAGCTAAAGGCTAGAGCCCGCGACTGACCTCTCCCCTTTCCATCTTTATTCTCTAAAAAGTTGAGAAAAAAAAGGAATCAAATGTGTAGAATCAATTAAAGTAGCACTCTCTATCTCCGTCTCACACTCTACAGCTGCGTCTGAACAAATGTGTAGATCAGTAGATGAATGGATGAGGGACTAATCAGAAAAGATCTACAAGTGATGCAACTTTTCAATGGAAAAACAAAAGCATTTAAATAAAAATCAAAATATAACATATAAACAGCAGTATAGTGACTATTGAAAAAAAAACAAAGAAAATAAGACAAAAGATCCCGTACTATTTTAATATAAGGTGAATTTCGTAGGTAAATGGAAGAAAAAGAAACATGTTTCAGAAGGAAGAGAAGAGAAGATAAGAGTTGAGCTGATATAAGATGTAAATGAAAAAGAGACAATGTGAGTGATTATTTTACCAATACGTAATAGTACTCACTATACTACTACTTTAATATATAAGAAACCAAAAGGCAGGCACAACTATAGCTAAAGGCTAAAACTCGTGACTGACCTCTCCCCTTTCCATCTCTACTCTCTAAAAAGTTGAGAAAAAAAAGAATCAAATGTGTAGAATCAATTAAAGTAGCTCTCTCTATCTCTGTCTCACACTCTACAGCTGCGTCTGAACAACTGTGTAGATCAGTAGATGAATGGATGATGGACTAATATGAAAAAATCTGCAAGAATGCAACTTTTCAATCGAAAAACAAAAGCATTTAAATAGAAATCAAAATAAAACATATAAACAGCAGTATAGTGACTATTGAAAAAAAAACAAAGAAAATAAGTCAAAGGATCCAGTTCCATTTTAATATAAGGTGAATTTTGTAGGTAAATGGAAAAAAAAAACTTGTTTCAGAAGGAGGGGAAAAGAAAATAAGAGCTGAGCTGAAATAAGATGTAAATGGAAAAAAGACAGAGTGAGTGAGTATTTTACTAATACGTAATACTACTCCACTGTACTACTACTTTAATATATAAAAAACCAAAAAGCAGGCACAGCTATAGCTAAAGGCTAAAGCCCGTGGCTGATCTCTCCCCTTTTTATCTCTACTCTCTAAAAAGTTGAGAAAAAAAAGAATCAAATGTGTAGAATCAATTAAAGTTGCTCTCTCTATCTCTGTCTCACACTCTATAGCTGAGTCTAAACAACTGTGTAGATCAGTAGATGAATGGATGAGGGACTAATATGAAAAGATCTGCAAGTGATGTAACTTTTCAATAGAAAAACAGAAGCATTTAAATAGAAATCAAAATATCACATATAAATAGCAGTATAGTGGCTATTGAAAAAAAAAATAAGACAGAGGATCCAGTACCATTTTAATATAAGGTGAATTTTGTAGGTAAATGGAAGAAAAAAAAACTTGTTTCAGAAGGAGGAGAAGAGAAGATAAGAGCTGAGCTGAAATAAGATGTAAATGGAGAAAAGACAGAGTGAGTGAGTATTTTACTAATACGTAATACTACTCCACTAAAATACTACTTTAATATATAAGAAACCAAAAAGCAGGCACAACTATAGCTAAAGGCTAAATCCCGAGACTGACATCTCCCCTTTTTATCTCTACTCTCTAAAAAGTTGAGAAAAAAAAGAATCAAATGTGTAGAATCAATTAATGTAGCTCTCTCTATCTTTGTCTCACACTCTATAGCTGCGTCTAAACAACTGTGTAGATCAGTAGATGAATGGATGAGGGACTAATATGAAAAGATCTGCAAGTGATGCAACTTTTCAATGGAAAAACAGAAGCATTTAAATAGAAATCAAAATATAACATATAAATAGCAGTATAGTGACTATTGAAAAAAAAATAATAAGACAAAGGATCCAGCACCATTTTAATATAAGGTGAATTTTGTAGGTAAATGGAAGAAAAAAAAACTTGATTCAGAAGGAGGAGAAGAGAAGATAAGAGCTGAGCTGAAATAAGATGTAAATGGAGAAAAGACAGAGTGAGTGAGTATTTTACTAATACGTAATACTACTCCACTATAATACTACTTTAATATATAAGAAACCAAAAAGCAGGCATAACTTTAGCTAAAGGCTAAAGCCCGAGACTGACCTCTCCCCTTTCCATCTCTACTCTCTAAAAAGTTGAGAAAAAAAAAGAATCAAATGTGTAGAATCAATTAAAGTAGCTCTCTCTATATCTGTCTCACACTCTACAGCTGCGTCTGAACAACTGTGTAGATCAGTAGATGAATGGATGAGGGACTAATATGAAAAGATCTGTAAGTGATGCAACTTTTCAATAGAAAAACAGAAACATTTAAATAGAAATCAAAATATAACATATAAACAGCAGTATAGTGACTATAGAAAAAAAACAAAGAAAATAAGACAAAAGACCCAGTACCATTTTAATATAAAGTGAATTTTGTAGGTAAATAGAAGAAAAAAAACTTGTTTCAGAAGGAGGAGAAGAGAAGATAAGAGCTGAGCTGAAATAAGATGTAAATGCAAAAAAGACAGAGTGAGTGAGTATTTTACTAATACATAATACTACTCCACATTACTACTAATTTAATATATAAGAAACCAAAGAGCAGGCACAAGTATAACTAAAGGCTAAAGCCCGTGACTGACCTCTCCCCTTTCCATCTCTATTCTCTAAAAAGTTGAGAAAAGAAAAGAATCAAATGTGTAGAATCAATTAAAGTAGCTCTCTATATCTCTGTCTCACACTCTACAGTTGCGTCTGAACAACTATGTAGATCAGTAGATGAATGGATGAGGGACTAATCTGAAAAGATCTGTAAGTGTGAGACCCCAGATTTTATGAATAAAGATTTAATTTTCTCGAAATAATTTTTTTTTTATTATGGTGTTGACTTGATGTAATGTTATAGTTGTGGGTAATATTTATAAATTTTGCAAAGTAAGCAAGTGGTTATATAATTTTCGATTGGTCGGAAAATATTCTTTTTGTCAGGGAATATCCGTACGACGGCACCATCATTGGTGGACCCCACAACGAAATTATTGTCGGATTGAGAAAACGACATAAATAATTTATGAAAATAACGGCGGAAGTTTTACCGTTAACTGTTGAAACACCCGGTGTTAAAAGTACAGTAATACGCGTATTTGCACAGTAGCACACGGTATTGATTATTGATGCTTATGTGATAAGTCACTCAGTTTTATTTTATTGGTATTATTTATGTGATAAAACAGAAAAACTTTTTATATAAAACAGAATACTTTTATAAAGTTATTCGTTTTGTTAGGCTAATAGTAAAATCTTTTTATATAAAACAGAATACTTTTATAAAGTTATCTATTTTATTAGACAATAATTAGAATATATTATATTTTATTATGCATAGTGTCTGCATAGTATTTGTATAGTAAAATCTTTTATAAAGTTATTCGTTTTATTAGATTATAAATAGAATATATTATATTTTATTTAAAAGATTTTGCTTTAAATATGGACCGTCAGATTAAAATAAATCAATCTCGACCGTTTATGAGTTAGTTACTATGCAGTCCATTTTTCTATAAATAGAAGTTCATTCCTTCATTATTTCTTACGAATTCACTGAAACTCTAGAGAGAGAAATTATAAAGAAGCTATAGAAAAGTATTCTGCTCATTTCCTACTCTTATATTCAGTTTCTTTTATGGTAAAGGATATTATTTGTTGTACCCGTAAGGCGTATTATTTCTTTTGTATTCATGAAGAGAACTTCTGTTATTCCATTCTTTATTATTCTGTTGGAATAACCTGTATACGCGGGCTACCCTAGACTTGGTAAAATTCTTCTGTTATTCCATTCTTTATTATTCTGTTAGAATAACCTGCATACGCGGGCTACCCTATACTTGGTGAAATTCTTCTGTTGTTTCATTCTTTATTATTCTGTCGGAATATCCTGTCTGTGCATTTACGCCGGACCTGGTTCCATTCTTTATTATTCTGTTGGAATATCATGTCTGTGTGTTTTACGCCGGACCTGGTTCCGTTATTTATTATTCTGTTGGAATAACCTGCCTGTGCGGTCTATCGCATGCATGGTGATTTCTTTTGTTATTCCATTCTTTATTACACTCAGTTGGTTAAAACTTTGAATTCTATACTCCATGAAATTAGTGGAATATCCTTGATATTTGCGCTTCATCCAGTATCTTTTCATGTCAATATTCTTCTGAGCATTCTTGAATTTTACTCTACAAAGCAGTATCATGTTGACAATTTGGACGTTATCAGTTCCTAGATAAATTAATTCTTGAACTTATTTTATTGAATTCTTATATCATTGTCATCATCCTCATGCTTATATTATGTTGAAAGTCATCTGTGGCCTGTAGTACATAGATGAACTTGGTATGATTATGACCAGGGATTATTCGGTATAATCATAACCGTAATATTACTAATGATGTGGAAAAAGTCCTCATTGGCCCGTAGTGCATTGATGGACAGTTTTTTGTATGATTATGGCTATGGATTCTCTTTGGCCGTAGTGCAAAGATGAATTATTTTATGGCATGATCAGGACCGTTGATGAAAACATGATTATCTTTAGCCATAGTGCATGGATAATTCGTGGTCGTGATACTAAAGAATATCATTGGCCGTAGTGCAGGGGTGATTCGATGATGTGGATTGTTTATTAAGCTGAGTCCCAGCGATAAAAGTGATGAAAAACCTTTTAAATCATAGAAGATAGTAGATTTTATTCCCTACTTGACTCTTCTAATGGATTGCTTGTTCCGCTGCAGTTAAACTTGATGTTTATTATATTTTATCGGTTTAACACTGTTGAAGACTAATGATAGTTTATTCTGTATTATCTTAGTCATAATATTTCTTACAGGGCTAGTTGAGCTCACCCTTTCTTTCACTGTTCTCTTTAAGAAATGAGAACGTAGCTGGGACTAGTCGAGGAACAGAGTGATAGTCCTAGATGGTGCATTAGTATTCCTCACTATTCTGTGAAATAGTGTGATAATAATTGTAATGAGGACTCCTTTTGAGTTTGTATACTCTCTAGTAGACAATATTTGTATTCAAACTCATAGTTTATGTTTTGTCGTATTGTACACGACAGTTGTATTTGAATTCTGTACCATATATCTAGCGACTCAAGATGGGTGATGTATACCTAATTTTGGGGGCATCACAGTAAGTGATGCAACTTTTCAATGGAAAAATAGAAGCATTTAAATAGAAATCAAAATATAACATATAAACAACAGTATTGTGACTATTGAAAAAAAAACAAAGAAAATAAGACAAAAGATCCAGTACCATTTTAATATAAGGTGAATTTTGTAGGTAAATGGAAGAAAAAAAAACTTGTTTCAGAAGGAGGAGAAGATAAGATAAGAGCTGAGCTGAAATAAGATGTAAATGAAAAAAAGACAGAGTGAATAAGTATTTTACTAATACGTAATACACTCCACTATACTACTACTTTAATATATAAAAAACCAAAAAGCAGGCACAGCTATAGCTAAAGGCTAAAACCCGTGATTGACCTCTCCCCTTTCCATCTCTACTCTCTAGAAAGTTGAGAAAAAAAAGAATCAAATGTGTAGAATCAATTAAAGTAGCTCTCTCTATCTCTGTCTCACACTCTACAGCTGCGTTTGAACAACTGTGTAGATCAGTAGATGAATGGATGAGGGACTAATTTGAAAATATCTGCAAGTGATGCAACTTTTTAATGAAAAAACAGAAGCATTTAAATAGAAATCAAAATATAACATATAAACAGCAGGATAGTGACTATTGGAAAAAAAACAAAGAAAATAAGACAAAGGATCCAGTACCATTTTAATATAAGGTGAATTTTGTAGGTAAATGGAAGAAAAAAAAACTTGTTTCAGAAGGAGGAGAAGAGAAGATAAGAGCTGAGCTGAAATAAGATGTAAATGAAAAAAAGACAGAGTGAGTGAGTATTTTACTAATACGTAATACTACTCCACTATGCTACTACTTTAATATATAAGAAACCAAAAAGCAGGCACATCTATAGCTAAAGGCTAAACACTACAAGAAAATTCTCTATCTGCGACCAAACCTTTCAGCGACCGCCCTTTCTGGTCGCTGATATCAATAATAGCGACGACCATTTGCGACCGAACTTATTTTTAGTCGCTAATCATTCTCAGCGACCGCATGCGGTCGCTGGATTAATTTTCCCTCCCAAAAATTGGTGCCAAATATTGGCACGTTTAGTTTTTGCAACCAATCTCTATCAGCGACCGCTAGGCGGTTGCTGATGTGTCCACGTCATTAAAAATCAGCGACCGCGTGCGGTCGCTGATGGCGGTTGCTGATCATATTAACATTTACCAATTTCAGTCATTCTCTCGACACAGGCGAAGAAGAAAAAAAACGAGGGAGCAGAATAGAGAGAAGAGGGAAAAAGGGGGAGAAGAGAAGAAGGAGAAGCCAGCCATCGCCTCACTCCGCCACCGCCTACTCTGCCACTGGCCTCACTCCGCCACCGCCACCACCCACTCTGCCACCGGCCACCGCCTCTCCTCAAACCACTTTTGACCTTTGAATCATCAAGTAAGTTCATTCTAGCCGTCCTAATCCTTCGTTCCTATTCCTTTAAATGATAGCAATTGGATTGTTAGGGACTAAGTAGCATAAATGAATGATGTATTGGAATTAATACAATATATGACTATTTTAATTGCTATGTGAACTGCTGTGATTGGGACTATTTAGTATGGTTTTGTGCTTGTTGTTGTTTTAAGCCATAAGGCTGGGGTCAATAAGCTAAGAATTATGTATTATGTGCAAGTATATAAACTTCCCTCTATATGTTTGATAAATTGTCAAGTTAAGGACTGATTTAATTAGTATCTGTGTATACTAACTATTATATGGAGTCCAACTAAAGTAAAAATGCTCTTGTAATGGGGGTAATACCTCAAGAATACTCTATGCTTGATCTCATCATAGTTCATTATGACTTGTAATCTTGGGTAGTTTAAAAAACTTGGACAAAGCAAGTAAGAATGGACTGAAATAGTAAGCTCCCTAATGACTGTTATTTGAGACCAAAACAAAGGTAATGTCTATCATTTGCTTCTAATATGGTTAGTATACTATAACATGATATCTATCACTCCAACCCACTAATGCTTATAATTATGAAGCTTAAGCTTGTTATAATTCAAGGAACCAAAATTAGTCCTTGTGACACTTTAAAGCTTCACGATAAGAATGTTAATGTCTAAGAGGTGTGGTCATGGATTGTCTAAGAAGTAGCTAAAATAGGTCATCCGGATGAAAGACATACCTACTAGATATTATGTAAGTAACCAATTCTTGTTTACTTGTTGCTTTAGAAATGCAGATATTTCATTGCTTGGTACTGTTTTGGTGTAATGGTATTAAACATGTCTATAATGCTCTATGTGAATTATAGTTGTGCACATTCTGTTTTGTTGTTGGGATTATATTTTGCTGAAATTGGAATTCACATCCTTTGATTTGGGACTTCATATTATTTGGTAATGTTTTGTGTCTTGGGTGCCTAGAAATGTCCATATATGCATGCCGTCGTGCATGTGGCTAGTCTATATTGTAAGGGAGACTCTGGTGAATTTTTTTTAAGTATTATAAGTATAAGTTTGAAAAATGTTCATAAGTATTATAAGTATAAGTTTGTAGGAGAGTCTGGGTGCTGCTTATCAATTGGATATAACTATATTGGTGATCCACTAGAGCCTATTAAGGGGCTGATGGGCTGGGCTTGGGGCCGCGAGGCCACACGAGGCCACGCTAAGCTTAGCCAAGCCTCACGGGGCCAAGCCAAGCTTGGTTGTCAGCATGGTAAGCTATTATAGAAACATTTCAATGCATCTGAATACCAACCAAATATGTATTACTGATATAAAGCTAGAATGAATGAAATACCTTACGTATTCACTTACGATTAACAATAAAAACAAATTTAAAACAAATTAAAATAAAATAACATGATATAATATAACAATTAAAATAAGTAGTATTTACTTAGTTTCTCATACTAAATTTAATAACATTTAAAGTTTCTCATACTACTTTAATTTGCATTCATTCGTTAACATTGAGTATACTTAAATGTTAATCATATGGTTACAAGTATGCTCAAGTCATATGCTTACAAGTATGCTTAAATGTTAATCATATGCTTACAAGTATGCTCAAGTCATATGGTTACAAGTATGCTAAAGTAATATGCTTACAATTATGCTGAAATATTAATCATATGCTTACAAGTATGCTCAAGTCATATGGTTACAAGTATACTCAAGTCATATGATTAATAAGCTCATGTTGTCTGTAGTAGGTACCGTGGTATCATGGACCTCTATTCAGACCGTAGTTGGATGGCACGACGAAAGTCAAGTGCCCAGATAGGTGCTACAGCTGAATTTAGAGCTGGTTGTCAAGTGTTTTTGGAGTATGCGTATAGTCACCCGAAATGTATGAATGGTAAGTCGCAGATACGATGTCCATGTTTGAAGTGTAAGAATGTAAATTATATGGACAGAGACATGGTAAACTATCATTTACTTGTTTCTGGGTTCATGAGAAATTACGAAGAATGCTGGTGGGCACATGGGCAGAGAAGAGATGATGGCATCACACAGGTACACAATTTGGGTAGTAGTACTCATCGTATGAATGAAATGGTTCATGATATTACAGGGCCAGATTTTGATTGGGAGCAAGGCAGAGAGCAACCTATAAATTCTGATGCCAAAGACTTCTTTAAGTTGTTAGACAAGGGAAGCGAGCCATTGTTGTAAGACCCCGAATTTTATGAAATAAAAGTATTCAATTTTTCTTAAAATTACTAATCAGTAAATGGTTAAATTGATAAAAGTTTAAAGTTATGGGTGAAATATGAATTTTTTTCAAAATAAGCAAGTGGTTATAAAATAATCATTGTTGTCGGGGAATATTCGTTTGGTCGTGGAATATTCTTTCTGTCGGGGAATATTCGTACGACGGCGTAGCCATTTGTGGGCCCCATAACAGAATAACTGTTGGGTGAAGAAAACGACAAATTTAAGTTTTTACAAATAACGGCGTAGTTGTTACCGTTAACACTGTTGGAATACCCGGTGATTAAAATACAGTAATACGCGTTATTGCACAGTAGCACACGGTATTGCACAGTATTTTTGAAATTATTGATTCTTACGTAAGAAGGCACTACTCAATTATTGTTACAGTAATTACTGTTCAATATTTTATTTTATTGATTCAATAATTGCTACGTTGAAATTTTGTATTATTGTTGTTCAATAATTGTTGCTGCACAGTATTTCCCATTATTAGATCAATAATTCATATTATTTGTATAGTAATATTAGATAGCATTATTGGCAATGTCTAGAAAGTTCTGTCTAAGGAGAGGTTTGGTCATCTAATTGCGCGCCAGTAAGGAGAAATCCTTATTGGAAAGCCCCCTCTTTCCTGGGAACGGCCTGGTTGTCATAAATGTGATTCTGTAATATTATTTGTGAATAATTAATTATTGATTCATATGATAAGAAAATATTTATTTTATGGGGATATAAATGAGGGATATATTTTTGTGGTTAAAAAATGAAGGAGTTAATGTTGAGATTTTTATTCGTATTTTTGTCGGAATGGAGGTATTAAAAATCAGGGTTTTTGAGATATTTTGCGAGGGTTATAATTTTTAATCCGACCGTTGGATCGTGGTAATTTTTGGATATGTTATACATATATAAGTTGAGTATATGTCCACAAATTTTGAACCGTTAAAAATAAACGTATGATTTGTTATGAATTTTACGAGATGACTGGTTCAGAAATTGTTGAATTTTCGGAGTTTATCATTTTGGTGGAAAATTCTAGAATTGGTGGGCCCCACTTGTGGTTGGTGAAGAAATGTGCTGAATTATATTTTAAATGTGGTGGGTGGGAATAGTAGCAGGTAAAGCCATCAGGTTGCAGGTCAAACCTACCAAAATTTTCCCATAAATAGAGGGCTAAGTTAGAATTGAAAATCACACCAAAAACATAAGCTTTCTCTCTTTCTCTCTCTATATTATGAAGCATATTTTGTGAGTTTTTAGATACTTGGTGAGTTGCTATTCATCAGTGCAAGTTTCTTTCAGCATCATATCCGATATCCAGTCAGAAGTACTGCTCTTTTGAGGTAAGGGATAGTAAGGGATTGTAAGGGATAGTAAGGGATATTAAGGGATTTTAAGGGTTGTTATGATTTTCAGTTTCGTAATTTTTCTGATCTTCAAAAATTCTGAAAAAATTTGAAATGATATTTTGATGAGTTTTCTTGATTGTGTCCAAAAATGGTGATTTTTGGATGTATAGATTGAGAGTTATGAATTTTATGAGAAAAGACTATTTTAAAAGTAACCGCTTATAATTCCTTGTGGTTAACTCCAAAATTGATGAAATTTTTATTGAGAGTACATGTATATGATAGAAGTATACTCTGTAAATTTCAGAATTTTTAGACAAAAGTATAATTTTTGATAAATGTCTAAATATTCGGCTATTTTGGCCATATAAAAAATAGTAAATGACTTTTAAAAATTCTGAGAAAAATATATGTTCACTATGGGACTATATTATGCTAAATTCCAGAAAAGAAATATTTTTGGAACTGATTTGGTATTTTTCATGAAAATGGTCTAGTTATGAGTAAATGAATTAAATATGTTTTGTGAAGAAAGAAAATTGGAAAATAGGATTTTATGGCTTGAGAATCCTATATGAGGTATATGCAAATTTTTGATGAGGGTTTTGGTTATTGATGATGAAATTGTAAGAGTTGACATTTTATGATGATTAAATGCATTAATTAGTAAAGTGTAAACAATTAAAATAAATTGTTTATAAATTTAAGTAATGTTATTCTTTCAATATCATTATACCGAAATATTGGTATGGATTTTATTGTGGAATTTTTATCTTTTGTGTCGGGGTTACTATTCATGAGTTACTATTCACGATTTACTATTCATGAATTACGAATATTACTCTTGAGATTAAAACTATATGTTGATCATATTATTTTTATCATCATATATAACATTTTTATAATCCTGATGTTGAAATTCTCTTTCACTGGAGTGTAAAGATGGGTAGATTATTGGTATGATCATGACTATGGGTTCTCTTTGGCCAGTAGTGCAAAGTTGAATTGTGACTGGTATGATCATGACCATTGAATTTATAATTGAATATCTTAAGCTTAAGTGCAAAGGTGAATTGATCAACATGGTTATAATTATTGTTTATATAAATTCTGAAATGATTATATATTTCTTTGAGATATGAATATATTTGGCCTATAGTGCAAATATGAATTGTTGATGAATATCTTTGGCATGTAGTGCAAAGATGGCCTGTTGATGAATATCTTTGGCCTGTAGTGCAAAGATGAACTGTTGTTGAATATCTTTGGCCCGTAGTGCAAAGATAGTTTGTTGATGAATATCTTTGGCCCGTAGTGCAAAGATGAATTTGTTAGTATGATTATAAACAGGAACTGTGATTTGGTATAACCATGATCTTTGATGTTTCATGTAAGACCCCGAATTTTATGAAATAAAAGTATTCAATTTTTCTTATAATTACTATTCAGTAAATGGTTAAATTGATAAAAGTTTAAAGTTATGGGTGAAATATGAATTTTTTTTCAAAATAAGCAAGTGGTTATAAAATAATCATTGTTGTCGGGGAATATTCGTTTGGTCGTGGAATATTCTTTCTGTCGGAGAATATTCGTACGACGGCGCAGCTATTTGTGGGCCCCATAACGAATAACTGTCGGGTGAAGAAAAATGACAAATTTGAGTTTTTACAAATAACGGCGTAGTTGTTATCGTTAATACTGTTGAAATACCCGGTGGTTAAAATACAGTAATACGCGTTATTGCACAGTAGCACACGGTATTGCACAGTATTTTTGAAATTATTGATTCTTACGTAAGAAGGCACTACTCAATAATTGTTACAGCAATTACTGTTCAATATTTTATTTTATTGATTCAATAATTGCTACGTTGAAATTTTATATTGTTGTTGTTCAATAATTGTTGCTGCACAGTATTTTCCATTATCAGATCAATAATTCATATTATTTGAATAGTATTATTAGATAGCATTATTGGCAATGTCTAGAAAGTTCTGTCTAAGGAGAGGTTTGGTCATCTAATTGCGCGCTAGTAAGGAGAAATCCTTATTGGAAAGCCCCCTCTTTCCTGGGAACGGCCTGGTTGTCATAAATGTGATTCTGTAATATTATTTGTGAATAATTAATTATTGATTTATATGATAAGAAAATATTTATTTTATGTGGATATAAATGAGGGATATATTTTTGTGGTTAAAATGAAGGAGTTAATGTTGAGGTTTTTATCAGTATTTTTGCCGGAATGGAGGTATTAAAAATCAGGGTTTTTGAGATATTTTGCGGGGGTTATAATTTTTAATCCGACCGTTGGATCGTAGTAATATTTGGATATGTTATACATATATAAGTTGAGTATATGTCCACAAATTTTGAACCGTTAAAAATAAATGTATGATTTGTTATGAATTTTACGAGATGACTGGTTCAGAAATTGTTGAATTTTCGGAGTTTATCATTTTGGTGGAAAATTCTAGAATTGGTGGGCCCCACTTGTGGTTGGTGAAGAAATGTGCTGAATTATATTTCAAATGTGGTGGGTGGGAATAGTAGCAGGTAAAGCCATCAGGTTGCAGGTCAAACCTACCAAAATTTTCCTATAAATAGAGGGCTAAGTTAGAATTGAAAATCACACCAGAAACATAAGCTTTCTCTCTTTCTCTCTCTAGATTATTGAGTGTATTTTGTGAGTATTTAGATACTTGGTGAGTTGCTATTCATCAGTGCAAGTTTCCTTCAGCCTTATACCGATCAGAAGTACTGCTCTTTTGAGGTAAGGGATAGTAAGGGATTGTAAGGGATAGTAAGGGATTTTAAGAGTTGTTATGTTTTTCAGTTTCATAATTTTTCTGAACTTCAAAAATTCTGGAAAAATTTGAAATGATATTTTGATGAGTTTTATTGATTGTGTCTAAAAATGGTGATTTTTGGATGTATAGATTGAGAGTTATGAATTTTATGAGAAAAGACTATTTTAAAAGTAACCGCTTATAATTCCTTGTGGTTAACTCCAAAATTGATGAAATTTTTATTGGGAGTACATGTATATGATAGAAGTATACTCTGTAAATTTCAGAATTTTTAGACAAAAGTATAATTTTTGATAAATGTCTAAATATTCGGCTATTTTGGCCATATGAAAAATAGTAAATGACTTTTAAAAATTCTGAGAAAAATATATGTTCACTATGGGACTATATTATGCTAAATTTCAGAAAAGAAATATTTTTGAAATGGATTTGGTATTTTTCATGAAAATAGTCTAGTTATGAGAAAATGAATTAAATATGTTATGTGAAGTAAGAAAATTGGAAAATAGGATTTTATGGCTTGAGAATCCTATATATGAGGTATATGCAGATTTTTGATGAGAGTTTTAGTTATTGATGATGAAATCTTAAGAGTTGACATTTTATGATGATTAAATGCATTAATTAGTAAAGTGTAAACAATTTAAATAAATTGTTTATAATCTTAAGAAATGTTATTCTTTCAATATCATTATACCGAAGTATTGGTATGAATTTTATTGTGGAATTTCTACCTTTTTGAGTCGGTATTACTATTCACGAGTTACTATTCACGAGTTACTATTCATGAGTTACTATTCACGAGTTACTATTCACGACAAAATTGGTTTCTTTTACTAACCAAATTATAGTTGATTTATGAATATTACTCTTGAGATTAAATCTATATGTTGATTATATTGATTTTATTATCATATATAACATTTTTATAACCTTGATGTTGAAATTCTCTTTCGCTTGAGTGTAAAGATGGGTAAATTATTGGTATGATCATGACTATGGGTTCTCTTTGGCCAGTAGTGCAAAGTTGAATTGTTGACTGGTATGATCATGACCATTGAATTTGTAATTGAATATCTTTAGCTTAAGTGCAAAGGTGAAATGATCAACATGGTTATAATTATTGTTTATATAAATTCTTAAATGATTATATATTCTTTGAGGTATTAATATATTTGGCATGTAGTGCAAATATGAATTGTTGAGGAATATCTTTGGCCTGTAGTGCAAAGATGAATTGTAGATGAATATCTTTGGCCCGTAGTGCAAAGATGACCTGTTGTTGAATATCTTTGGCCAGTAATGCAAAGATGAACGGTTGAGGAATATCTTTGGCCTGTAGTGCAAAGATGAATTGTAGATGAATATCTTTGGCCTGTAGTGCAAAGATGGTCTGTTGATGAATATCTTTGGCCCGTAGTGCAAAGATAAACTGTTGTTGAATATCTTTGGTCGTAGTGCAAAGATGGATTTATTAGTATGATTATGAACAGGAACTGTGATTTGGTATAACCATGATCTTTGATGTTTCAGGTAAAGACATGTGATGAAAATATTCTTCGTCCTGGGTGCGAAGAAAAATTTAGAATCACAATTATGATTATGAGTTATTCATATGATTGTGGAAAGGAACTGTTGATTGATGTTACAGGGATAAAACATTGTTGATGGATTTTTAACATGGAGAAGATAATAGACTTTATAGTCTATTTGACTCTTCTAATGGATTGCTCGTTCCGCTGCAACTATGGTTGAAATTTTTATCATTTACCATATGTTCTAAATCTCTGATTTATTATTGATGAAGGCTACTGATAATTTAATTATCTTTAGTCATGATATTCTTTACTGGGCTAGTTGTGCTCACCCTTTTGCTTCACAATTCCTTTCAGGTAATAAGAGTGTAGCTGGGTCGAGCGAGGGTAACGGGAAAATAGAACAGTGGTCTCTAGCTGTGGATGTTCTCCCGAAGCAGTATAGAAAAGTTCATTTAGTTGTTATATTTGGTGAATCCAATAGGGTAAGGTGTACCCAACGTTGGAAGGGTGGTTTGCCACTATCATACAAGATGTCTAACGACATACAACCTCGTGTCATCATAAGACAGGGATGTGCTCATCCACTTGCTGAGTATATATACGAACACTACCTATATAATCTTGGTGTTTGTTTAAAGTATAATTCTCAATTAGAGACAGTAGAGATAATGATATGTCAAGAGAAGACTCACCATTGGGAAGAATATGATAGTAATCTTCTCGTTTTTCTTTGGGGTCTATTGGGTCAACCAAGGATAATTCTGTGGCCATATGATATCTATCATAACCTAGACGCGTGGCCTCCCATGTACGAAGGTTTCCTTGAGCACTTCCCAAAGATTCTAATTTCTAAAACAGTTTTTGACTATACCTTTATGTAAGGTGTTATTGTGAGGTGATGTCCACGGTTGGAACATGAGTCACATTTGGTATATATTTGTATCCAAACTCACAGCATATGTGTTGTTGTATTTTGTACGACAATTGTTGTAATAAAGTTGTAGTTGTTTTCTGTACCATGTATTTGACGACTCAGAATGGGTTGGGTGGAATGAACCTATTTTGGGGTCGTTACAGTTGGTATCAGAGCTTAGGGATATGATCTCTGGTGGAGATCGGGGAATATAACTAGGAGGGGAGAGATGCGTAAATCCTTCGCTAGTGTGTCCTACCTAAGCTTATTTGTTGGTTAGTCATAATATTGGGATATTATGTGATATGTTAATTTGTTTAATTAACCCTTATTTTATGGCAGTATTTGAGAATGGCAGCTGAGAATGCTAACAATGGAGTGAATGAGACTGTGGGGATACCTCTAATCACTAACCATGATAATGTGATGTCAGACGAAGAAGAAATTAGAGATATCTATGTGGTGAGTGAAGAATTGATAGTTGCACCCGAGATAGTCGCAGAGGTAACAGCTGAGACTGAGGAAGAAGAGGAAGAAGAAGTACCAGAGGAGAGTTTATTAGAGGTATTATATGATCAAAATGTAGAATTTCAAAATCGTATTCATGAGTTAGAAGAGCAGGCAGAAGAACGACAGGCGGTCGTGGAACAAAAGGATGCAACAATTCAAGCTTGTGTTACCCGATATGTGATGCTTGAACAGAAGCATTCTTTGGCAGAGTATAAGATGATAAAAATGGAATCTGAGCTGAAAGAAGAAAAAATTGAACGAGTGAGAATAAGTGATGCATGGGCAAAAGCCGCACGACACGTGGATATTGTGGAAAGAGATGTTCGATCTAAGAAGACTAAAATAGATGATATGAATTTCTCTTTTTGGAAAGCAATTGGGAGAACCCAACATCGAGTTTTGAATTACCCTGTACATAGCGGTCAACCTGAATCCGATATGGATCGAAGATTGATGATTCAGATCATGAATGAGGAGTACGAAGAGGCAGTTGAGGGAGGAATATGTCCTATAGAAAGGTATATTCCAACGGTAATGATGACGCCAAATGCTGCTCCAGACAAGTCAAAGCCGAGTAGTTCGAGGGATGGCGGTTGTCATGACTTCCCAACAAATGAGGAACCCAAATGAAGTTATCATGGGAGATGAGCAATGGAGAAATCATGATGATCTGAGAGATAGAATCTGAAATGGAAGCAAGGTATTCTCAACTCTTCGAAATACCAGGTACGTAAATTTCGGGGACGAAATTTCATAAGGAGGGGAGATTGTAAGACCCCGAATTTTATGAAATAAAAGTATTCAATTTTTCTTATAATTACTATTCAGTAAATGGTTAAATTGATAAAAGTTTAAAGTTATGGGTGAAATATGAATTTTTTTTCAAAATAAGCAAGTGGTTATAAAATAATCATTGTTGTCGGGGAATATTCGTTTGGTCGTGGAATATTCTTTCTGTCGGAGAATATTCGTACGACGGCGCAGCTATTTGTGGGCCCCATAACGAATAACTGTCGGGTGAAGAAAAATGACAAATTTGAGTTTTTACAAATAACGGCGTAGTTGTTATCGTTAATACTGTTGAAATACCCGGTGGTTAAAATACAGTAATACGCGTTATTGCACAGTAGCACACGGTATTGCACAGTATTTTTGAAATTATTGATTCTTACGTAAGAAGGCACTACTCAATAATTGTTACAGCAATTACTGTTCAATATTTTATTTTATTGATTCAATAATTGCTACGTTGAAATTTTATATTGTTGTTGTTCAATAATTGTTGCTGCACAGTATTTTCCATTATCAGATCAATAATTCATATTATTTGAATAGTATTATTAGATAGCATTATTGGCAATGTCTAGAAAGTTCTGTCTAAGGAGAGGTTTGGTCATCTAATTGCGCGCTAGTAAGGAGAAATCCTTATTGGAAAGCCCCCTCTTTCCTGGGAACGGCCTGGTTGTCATAAATGTGATTCTGTAATATTATTTGTGAATAATTAATTATTGATTTATATGATAAGAAAATATTTATTTTATGTGGATATAAATGAGGGATATATTTTTGTGGTTAAAATGAAGGAGTTAATGTTGAGGTTTTTATCAGTATTTTTGCCGGAATGGAGGTATTAAAAATCAGGGTTTTTGAGATATTTTGCGGGGGTTATAATTTTTAATCCGACCGTTGGATCGTAGTAATATTTGGATATGTTATACATATATAAGTTGAGTATATGTCCACAAATTTTGAACCGTTAAAAATAAATGTATGATTTGTTATGAATTTTACGAGATGACTGGTTCAGAAATTGTTGAATTTTCGGAGTTTATCATTTTGGTGGAAAATTCTAGAATTGGTGGGCCCCACTTGTGGTTGGTGAAGAAATGTGCTGAATTATATTTCAAATGTGGTGGGTGGGAATAGTAGCAGGTAAAGCCATCAGGTTGCAGGTCAAACCTACCAAAATTTTCCTATAAATAGAGGGCTAAGTTAGAATTGAAAATCACACCAGAAACATAAGCTTTCTCTCTTTCTCTCTCTAGATTATTGAGTGTATTTTGTGAGTATTTAGATACTTGGTGAGTTGCTATTCATCAGTGCAAGTTTCCTTCAGCCTTATACCGATCAGAAGTACTGCTCTTTTGAGGTAAGGGATAGTAAGGGATTGTAAGGGATAGTAAGGGATTTTAAGAGTTGTTATGTTTTTCAGTTTCATAATTTTTCTGAACTTCAAAAATTCTGGAAAAATTTGAAATGATATTTTGATGAGTTTTATTGATTGTGTCCAAAAATGGTGATTTTTGGATGTATAGATTGAGAGTTATGAATTTTATGAGAAAAGACTATTTTAAAAGTAACCGCTTATAATTCCTTGTGGTTAACTCCAAAATTGATGAAATTTTTATTGGGAGTACATGTATATGATAGAAGTATACTCTGTAAATTTCAGAATTTTTAGACAAAAGTATAATTTTTGATAAATGTCTAAATATTCGGCTATTTTGGCCATATGAAAAATAGTAAATGACTTTTAAAAATTCTGAGAAAAATATATGTTCACTATGGGACTATATTATGCTAAATTTCAGAAAAGAAATATTTTTGGAATGATTTGGTATTTTTCATGAAAATAGTCTAGTTATGAGTAAATGAATTAAATATGTTATGTGAAGAAAGAAAATTGGAAAATAGGATTTTATGGCTTGAGAATCCTATATGAGGTATATGCAGATTTTTGATGAGGGTTTTGGTTATTGATGATGAAATCTTAAGAGTTGACATTTTATGATGATTAAATGCATTAATTAGTAAAGTGTAAACAATTTAAATAAATTGTTTATAATCTTAAGAAATGTTATTCTTTCAATATCATTATACCGAAGTATTGGTATGAATTTTATTGTGGAATTTCTACCTTTTTGAGTCGGTATTACTATTCACGAGTTACTATTCACGAGTTACTATTCATGAGTTACTATTCACGAGTTACTATTCACGACAAAATTGGTTTCTTTTACTAACCAAATTATAGTTGATTTATGAATATTACTCTTGAGATTAAATCTATATGTTGATTATATTGATTTTATTATCATATATAACATTTTTATAACCTTGATGTTGAAATTCTCTTTCGCTTGAGTGTAAAGATGGGTAAATTATTGGTATGATCATGACTATGGGTTCTCTTTGGCCAGTAGTGCAAAGTTGAATTGTTGACTGGTATGATCATGACCATTGAATTTGTAATTGAATATCTTTAGCTTAAGTGCAAAGGTGAAATGATCAACATGGTTATAATTATTGTTTATATAAATTCTTAAATGATTATATATTCTTTGAGGTATTAATATATTTGGCATGTAGTGCAAATATGAATTGTTGAGGAATATCTTTGGCCTGTAGTGCAAAGATGAATTGTAGATGAATATCTTTGGCCCGTAGTGCAAAGATGACCTGTTGTTGAATATCTTTGGCCAGTAATGCAAAGATGAACGGTTGAGGAATATCTTTGGCCTGTAGTGCAAAGATGAATTGTAGATGAATATCTTTGGCCTGTAGTGCAAAGATGGTCTGTTGATGAATATCTTTGGCCCGTAGTGCAAAGATAAACTGTTGTTGAATATCTTTGGTCGTAGTGCAAAGATGGATTTATTAGTATGATTATGAACAGGAACTGTGATTTGGTATAACCATGATCTTTGATGTTTCAGGTAAAGACATGTGATGAAAATATTCTTCGTCCTGGGTGCGAAGAAAAATTTAGAATCACAATTATGATTATGAGTTATTCATATGATTGTGGAAAGGAACTGTTGATTGATGTTACAGGGATAAAACATTGTTGATGGATTTTTAACATGGAGAAGATAATAGACTTTATAGTCTATTTGACTCTTCTAATGGATTGCTCGTTCCGCTGCAACTATGGTTGAAATTTTTATCATTTACCATATGTTCTAAATCTCTGATTTATTATTGATGAAGGCTACTGATAATTTAATTATCTTTAGTCATGATATTCTTTACTGGGCTAGTTGTGCTCACCCTTTTGCTTCACAATTCCTTTCAGGTAATAAGAGTGTAGCTGGGTCGAGCGAGGGTAACGGGAAAATAGAACAGTGGTCTCTAGCTGTGGATGTTCTCCCGAAGCAGTATAGAAAAGTTCATTTAGTTGTTATATTTGGTGAATCCAATAGGGTAAGGTGTACCCAACGTTGGAAGGGTGGTTTGCCACTATCATACAAGATGTCTAACGACATACAACCTCGTGTCATCATAAGACAGGGATGTGCTCATCCACTTGCTGAGTATATATACGAACACTACCTATATAATCTTGGTGTTTGTTTAAAGTATAATTCTCAATTAGAGACAGTAGAGATAATGATATGTCAAGAGAAGACTCACCATTGGGAAGAATATGATAGTAATCTTCTCGTTTTTCTTTGGGGTCTATTGGGTCAACCAAGGATAATTCTGTGGCCATATGATATCTATCATAACCTAGACGCGTGGCCTCCCATGTACGAAGGTTTCCTTGAGCACTTCCCAAAGATTCTAATTTCTAAAACAGTTTTTGACTATACCTTTATGTAAGGTGTTATTGTGAGGTGATGTCCACGGTTGGAACATGAGTCACATTTGGTATATATTTGTATCCAAACTCACAGCATATGTGTTGTTGTATTTTGTACGACAATTGTTGTAATAAAGTTGTAGTTGTTTTCTGTACCATGTATTTGACGACTCAGAATGGGTTGGGTGGAATGAACCTATTTTGGGGTCGTTACAGTTGGTATCAGAGCTTAGGGATATGATCTCTGGTGGAGATCGGGGAATATAACTAGGAGGGGAGAGATGCGTAAATCCTTCGCTAGTGTGTCCTACCTAAGCTTATTTGTTGGTTAGTCATAATATTGGGATATTATGTGATATGTTAATTTGTTTAATTAACCCTTATTTTATGGCAGTATTTGAGAATGGCAGCTGAGAATGCTAACAATGGAGTGAATGAGACTGTGGGGATACCTCTAATCACTAACCATGATAATGTGATGTCAGACGAAGAAGAAATTAGAGATATCTATGTGGTGAGTGAAGAATTGATAGTTGCACCCGAGATAGTCGCAGAGGTAACAGCTGAGACTGAGGAAGAAGAGGAAGAAGAAGTACCAGAGGAGAGTTTATTAGAGGTATTATATGATCAAAATGTAGAATTTCAAAATCGTATTCATGAGTTAGAAGAGCAGGCAGAAGAACGACAGGCGGTCGTGGAACAAAAGGATGCAACAATTCAAGCTTGTGTTACCCGATATGTGATGCTTGAACAGAAGCATTCTTTGGCAGAGTATAAGATGATAAAAATGGAATCTGAGCTGAAAGAAGAAAAAATTGAACGAGTGAGAATAAGTGATGCATGGGCAAAAGCCGCACGACACGTGGATATTGTGGAAAGAGATGTTCGATCTAAGAAGACTAAAATAGATGATATGAATTTCTCTTTTTGGAAAGCAATTGGGAGAACCCAACATCGAGTTTTGAATTACCCTGTACATAGCGGTCAACCTGAATCCGATATGGATCGAAGATTGATGATTCAGATCATGAATGAGGAGTACGAAGAGGCAGTTGAGGGAGGAATATGTCCTATAGAAAGGTATATTCCAACGGTAATGATGACGCCAAATGCTGCTCCAGACAAGTCAAAGCCGAGTAGTTCGAGGGATGGCGGTTGTCATGACTTCCCAACAAATGAGAAACCCAAATGAAGTTATCATGGGAGATGAGCAATGGAGAAATCATGATGATCTGAGAGATAGAATCTGAAATGGAAGCAAGGTATTCTCAACTCTTCGAAATACCAGGTACGTAAATTTCGGGGACGAAATTTCATAAGGAGGGGAGATTGTAAGACCCCGAATTTTATGAAATAAAAGTATTCAATTTTTCTTATAATTACTATTCAGTAAATGGTTAAATTGATAAAAGTTTAAAGTTATGGGTGAAATATGAATTTTTTTTCAAAATAAGCAAGTGGTTATAAAATAATCATTGTTGTCGGGGAATATTCGTTTGGTCGTGGAATATTCTTTCTGTCGGAGAATATTCGTACGACGGCGCAGCTATTTGTGGGCCCCATAACGAATAACTGTCGGGTGAAGAAAAATGACAAATTTGAGTTTTTACAAATAACGGCGTAGTTGTTATCGTTAATACTGTTGAAATACCCGGTGGTTAAAATACAGTAATACGCGTTATTGCACAGTAGCACACGGTATTGCACAGTATTTTTGAAATTATTGATTCTTACGTAAGAAGGCACTACTCAATAATTGTTACAGCAATTACTGTTCAATATTTTATTTTATTGATTCAATAATTGCTACGTTGAAATTTTATATTGTTGTTGTTCAATAATTGTTGCTGCACAGTATTTTCCATTATCAGATCAATAATTCATATTATTTGAATAGTATTATTAGATAGCATTATTGGCAATGTCTAGAAAGTTCTGTCTAAGGAGAGGTTTGGTCATCTAATTGCGCGCTAGTAAGGAGAAATCCTTATTGGAAAGCCCCCTCTTTCCTGGGAACGGCCTGGTTGTCATAAATGTGATTCTGTAATATTATTTGTGAATAATTAATTATTGATTTATATGATAAGAAAATATTTATTTTATGTGGATATAAATGAGGGATATATTTTTGTGGTTAAAATGAAGGAGTTAATGTTGAGGTTTTTATCAGTATTTTTGCCGGAATGGAGGTATTAAAAATCAGGGTTTTTGAGATATTTTGCGGGGGTTATAATTTTTAATCCGACCGTTGGATCGTAGTAATATTTGGATATGTTATACATATATAAGTTGAGTATATGTCCACAAATTTTGAACCGTTAAAAATAAATGTATGATTTGTTATGAATTTTACGAGATGACTGGTTCAGAAATTGTTGAATTTTCGGAGTTTATCATTTTGGTGGAAAATTCTAGAATTGGTGGGCCCCACTTGTGGTTGGTGAAGAAATGTGCTGAATTATATTTCAAATGTGGTGGGTGGGAATAGTAGCAGGTAAAGCCATCAGGTTGCAGGTCAAACCTACCAAAATTTTCCTATAAATAGAGGGCTAAGTTAGAATTGAAAATCACACCAGAAACATAAGCTTTCTCTCTTTCTCTCTCTAGATTATTGAGTGTATTTTGTGAGTATTTAGATACTTGGTGAGTTGCTATTCATCAGTGCAAGTTTCCTTCAGCCTTATACCGATCAGAAGTACTGCTCTTTTGAGGTAAGGGATAGTAAGGGATTGTAAGGGATAGTAAGGGATTTTAAGAGTTGTTATGTTTTTCAGTTTCATAATTTTTCTGAACTTCAAAAATTCTGGAAAAATTTAAAATGATATTTTGATGAGTTTTATTGATTGTGTCTAAAAATGGTGATTTTTGGATGTATAGATTGAGAGTTATGAATTTTATGAGAAAAGACTATTTTAAAAGTAACCGCTTATAATTCCTTGTGGTTAACTCCAAAATTGATGAAATTTTTATTGGGAGTACATGTATATGATAGAAGTATACTCTGTAAATTTCAGAATTTTTAGACAAAAGTATAATTTTTGATAAATGTCTAAATATTCGGCTATTTTGGCCATATGAAAAATAGTAAATGACTTTTAAAAATTCTGAGAAAAATATATGTTCACTATGGGACTATATTATGCTAAATTTCAGAAAAGAAATATTTTTGAAACGGATTTGGTATTTTTCATGAAAATAGTCTAGTTATGAGAAAATGAATTAAATATGTTATGTGAAGTAAGAAAATTGGAAAATAGGATTTTATGGCTTGAGAATCCTATATATGAGGTATATGCAGATTTTTGATGAGAGTTTTAGTTATTGATGATGAAATCTTAAGAGTTGACATTTTATGATGATTAAATGCATTAATTAGTAAAGTGTAAACAATTTAAATAAATTGTTTATAATCTTAAGAAATGTTATTCTTTCAATATCATTATACCGAAGTATTGGTATGAATTTTATTGTGGAATTTCTACCTTTTTGAGTCGGTATTACTATTCACGAGTTACTATTCACGAGTTACTATTCATGAGTTACTATTCACGAGTTACTATTCACGACAAAATTGGTTTCTTTTACTAACCAAATTATAGTTGATTTATGAATATTACTCTTGAGATTAAATCTATATGTTGATTATATTGATTTTATTATCATATATAACATTTTTATAACCTTGATGTTGAAATTCTCTTTCGCTTGAGTGTAAAGATGGGTAAATTATTGGTATGATCATGACTATGGGTTCTCTTTGGCCAGTAGTGCAAAGTTGAATTGTTGACTGGTATGATCATGACCATTGAATTTGTAATTGAATATCTTTAGCTTAAGTGCAAAGGTGAAATGATCAACATGGTTATAATTATTGTTTATATAAATTCTTAAATGATTATATATTCTTTGAGGTATTAATATATTTGGCATGTAGTGCAAATATGAATTGTTGAGGAATATCTTTGGCCTGTAGTGCAAAGATGAATTGTAGATGAATATCTTTGGCCCGTAGTGCAAAGATGACCTGTTGTTGAATATCTTTGGCCAGTAATGCAAAGATGAACGGTTGAGGAATATCTTTGGCCTGTAGTGCAAAGATGAATTGTAGATGAATATCTTTGGCCTGTAGTGCAAAGATGGTCTGTTGATGAATATCTTTGGCCCGTAGTGCAAAGATAAACTGTTGTTGAATATCTTTGGTCGTAGTGCAAAGATGGATTTATTAGTATGATTATGAACAGGAACTGTGATTTGGTATAACCATGATCTTTGATGTTTCAGGTAAAGACATGTGATGAAAATATTCTTCGTCCTGGGTGCGAAGAAAAATTTAGAATCACAATTATGATTATGAGTTATTCATATGATTGTGGAAAGGAACTGTTGATTGATGTTACAGGGATAAAACATTGTTGATGGATTTTTAACATGGAGAAGATAATAGACTTTATAGTCTATTTGACTCTTCTAATGGATTGCTCGTTCCGCTGCAACTATGGTTGAAATTTTTATCATTTACCATATGTTCTAAATCTCTGATTTATTATTGATGAAGGCTACTGATAATTTAATTATCTTTAGTCATGATATTCTTTACTGGGCTAGTTGTGCTCACCCTTTTGCTTCACAATTCCTTTCAGGTAATAAGAGTGTAGCTGGGTCGAGCGAGGGTAACGGGAAAATAGAACAGTGGTCTCTAGCTGTGGATGTTCTCCCGAAGCAGTATAGAAAAGTTCATTTAGTTGTTATATTTGGTGAATCCAATAGGGTAAGGTGTACCCAACGTTGGAAGGGTGGTTTGCCACTATCATACAAGATGTCTAACGACATACAACCTCGTGTCATCATAAGACAGGGATGTGCTCATCCACTTGCTGAGTATATATACGAACACTACCTATATAATCTTGGTGTTTGTTTAAAGTATAATTCTCAATTAGAGACAGTAGAGATAATGATATGTCAAGAGAAGACTCACCATTGGGAAGAATATGATAGTAATCTTCTCGTTTTTCTTTGGGGTCTATTGGGTCAACCAAGGATAATTCTGTGGCCATATGATATCTATCATAACCTAGACGCGTGGCCTCCCATGTACGAAGGTTTCCTTGAGCACTTCCCAAAGATTCTAATTTCTAAAACAGTTTTTGACTATACCTTTATGTAAGGTGTTATTGTGAGGTGATGTCCACGGTTGGAACATGAGTCACATTTGGTATATATTTGTATCCAAACTCACAGCATATGTGTTGTTGTATTTTGTACGACAATTGTTGTAATAAAGTTGTAGTTGTTTTCTGTACCATGTATTTGACGACTCAGAATGGGTTGGGTGGAATGAACCTATTTTGGGGTCGTTACATTTCAGGTAAAGACAGGTGATGAAAATATTCTTTGTCCTGGGTGCGAAGAAAAATTTATAGTCACAATTATGATTATGAGTTATTCATATGATTGTGGAAAGGAACTGTTGAGTGATGTTACATGGATAAAATATTGTTGGTGGATTTTTAACATGGAGAAGATAATAGACTTTATAGTCTATTTGACTCTTCTAATGGATTGCTCGTTCCGCTGCAACTATTGTTGAAATTTTTATCATTTACCATATGTTCTAAATCTCTGATTTATTGTTGATGAAGGCTATTGATAATTGAATTATCTTTAGTCATGATATTCTTTACTGAGCTAGTTGTGCTCACCCTTTTGCTTCACAATTCCTTTCAGGTAATAAGAGTGTAGCTGGGTCGAGCGGGGGTAACAAGGGAATAGAACGGTGGTCATCATTTAGTAGTTATATTTGGTGAAGAAAATAGGGTGAGGCGAACCCAACGTTGGAAGGGTGTTTTGTCACTATCATACAAGATGTCTAATGACATACAACCTCGTGTCATCATAAGACAGAGTTGTGCTCATCCACTTGCTGAGTATATCTACGAGCACTACCTATATAATCTTGGTGTTTGTTTGAAGTATAATTCTCAATTAGAGACAGTGGAGATAATGATAAGTCAAGAGAAGACTCACCATTGGGAAGAATATGATAGTAATCTTCTCATTTTTTTTGGGGTCTATTGGGTCAACCAAGGATAATTCTGTGGCCATATGATATCTATGATAACCTAGACGCGTGGCCTCCCATGTACGAAGGTTTCCTTGAGCACTTCCCAAAGATTCTAATTTCTAAAACAGTTTTTGACTATACCTTTATGTAAGGTGTTATTGTGAGGTGATGTCCACAGTTGGAACATGAGTCACATTTAGTATATATTTGTATCCAAACTCACAGCATATGTGTTGTTGTATTTTGCACGACAATTGTTGTAATAAAGTTGTAGTTGTTTTCTGTACCATGTATTTGACGACTCAGAATGGGTTGGGTGGAATGGACCTATTATGGGGTTGTCACAGGTGGTATCAGAGCTTAGGGATATGATCTCTGGCGGAGATCGGGGAATATAACTAGGAGGGGAGAGATGAGTAAATCCTTCGCTAGTGTGTCCTACCTAAGCTTATTTGTTGGTCAGTCATAATATCAGGATATTATGTGATATGTTAATTTGTTAAATTAACCCTTGTTTTGAAGTTGTATTCTAGAATGATATTTGAAATACAGGAGATGAGCAATAGAGAAATTATGATGACAGGAAAGATGAAATCTGAAATGAAATGAAGGTATTCTCAACTCTTTGAAATACCAGGTACGTAAATTTCGGGGACGAAATTTCATAAGGAGGGGAGATTGTAAGACCCCGAATTTTATGAAATAAAAGTATTCAATTTTTCTTAAAATTACTATTCAGTAAATGGTTAAATTGATAAAAGTTTAAAGTTATGGGTGAAATATGAATTTTTTTCAAAATAAGCAAGTGGTTATAAAATAATCATTGTTGTCGGGGAATATTCGTTTGGTCGTGGAATATTCTTTCTGTCGGGGAATATTCGTACGACGGCGTAGCCATTTGTGGGCCCCATAACAGAATAACTGTCGGGTGAAGAAAATGACAAATTTAAGTTTTTACAAATAACGGCGTAGTTGTTACCGTTAACACTGTTGGAATACCCGGTGATTAAAATACAGTAATACGCGTTATTGCACAGTAGCACACGGTATTGCACAGTATTTTTGAAATTATTGATTCTTACGTAAGAAGGCACTACTCAATTATTGTTACAGTAATTACTGTTCAATATTTTATTTTATTGATTCAATAATTGCTACGTTGAAATTTTGTATTATTGTTGTTCAATAATTGTTGCTGCACAGTATTTCCCATTATCAGATCAATAATTCATATTATTTGAATAGTAATATTAGATAGCATTATTGGCAATGTCTAGAAAGTTCTGTCTAAGGAGAGGTTTGGTCATCTAATTACGCGCCAGTAAGGAGAAATCCTTATTGGAAAGCCCCCTCTTTCCTGGGAACGGCCTGGTTGTCATAAATGTGATTCTGTAATATTATTTGTGAATAATTAATTATTGATTCATATGATAAGAAAATATTTATTTTATGGGGATATAAATGAGGGATATATTTTTGTGGTTAAAAAATGAAGGAGTTAATGTTGAGATTTTTATTCGTATTTTTGTCGGAATGGAGGTATTAAAAATCAGGGTTTTTGAGATATTTTGCGAGGGTTATAATTTTTAATCCGACCGTTGGATCGTGGTAATTTTTGGATATGTTATACATATATAAGTTGAGTATATGTCCACAAATTTTGAACCGTTAAAAATAAACGTATGATTTGTTATGAATTTTACGAGATGACTGGTTCAGAAATTGTTGAATTTTCGGAGTTTATCATTTTGGTGAAAAATTCTAGAATTGGTGGGCCCCACTTGTGGTTGGTGAAGAAATGTGCTAAATTATATTTCAAATGTGGTGGGTGGGAATAGTAGCAGGTAAAGCCATCAGGTTGCAGGTCAAACCTACCAAAATTTTCCTATAAATAGAGGGCTAAGTTAGAATTGAAAATCACACCAAAAACATAAACTTTCTCTCTCTATATTATGAAGCATATTTTGTGAGTTTTTAGATACTTGGTGAGTTGCTATTCATCAGTGCAAGTTTCCTTCAGCGTCATATCCGATATCCAGTCAGAAGTACTGCTCTTTTGAGGTAAGGGATAGTAAGGGATTGTAAGGGATAGTAAGGGATATTAAGGGATTTTAAGGGTTGTTATGATTTTCAGTTTCGTAATTTTTCTGATCTTCAAAAATTCTAGAAAAATTTGAAATGATATTTTGATGAGTTTTCTTGATTGTGTCCAAAAATAGTGATTTTTGGATGTATAGATTGAGAGTTATGAATTTTATGAGAAAAGACTATTTTAAAAGTAACCGCTTATAATTCCTTGTGGTTAACTCCAAAATTGATGAAATTTTTATTGGGAGTACATGTATATGATAGAAGTATACTCTGTAAATTTCAGAATTTTTAGACAAAAGTACAATTTTTGATAAATGTCTAAATATTCGGCTATTTTGGCCATATAAAAAATAGTAAATGACTTTTAAAAATTCTGAGAAAAATATATGTTCACTATGGGACTATATTATGCTAAATTCCAGAAAAGAAATATTTTTGGAACTGATTTGGTATTTTTCATGAAAATGGTCTAGTTATGAGTAAATGAATTAAATATGTTTTGTGAAGAAAGAAAATTGGAAAATATGATTTTATGGCTTGAGAATCCTATATGAGGTATATGCAAATTTTTGATGAGGGTTTTGGTTATTGATGATGAAATTGTAAGAGTTGACATTTTATGATGATTAAATGCATTAATTAGTAAAGTGTAAACAATTAAAATAAATTGTTTATAAATTTAAGTAATGTTATTCTTTCAATATCATTATACCGAAATATTGGTATGATTTTATTGTGGAATTTCTATCTTTTGTGTCGGGGTTACTATTCACGAGTTACTATTCACGAGTTACTATTCATGAATTACGAATATTACTCTTGAGATTAAAACTATATGTTGATCATATTATTTTTATCATCATATATAACATTTTTATAATCCTGATGTTGAAATTCTCTTTCACTGGAGTGTAAAGATGGGTAGATTATTGGTATGATCATGACTATGGGTTCTCTTTGGCCAGTAGTGCAAAGTTGAATTGTGACTGGTATGATCATGACCATTGAATTTATAATTGAATATCTTAAGCTTAAGTGCAAAGGTGAATTGATCAACATGGTTATAATTATTATTTATATAAATTCTGAAATGATTATATATTTCTTTGAGATATGAATATATTTGGCCTATAGTGCAAATATGAATTGTTGATGAATATCTTTGGCATGTAGTGCAAAGATGGCCTGTTGATGAATATCTTTGGCCTGTAGTGCAAAGATGAACTGTTGTTGAATATCTTTGGCCCGTAGTGCAAAGATAGTTTGTTGATGAATATCTTTGGCCCGTAGTGCAAAGATGAATTTGTTAGTATGATTATAAACAGGAACTGTGATTTGGTATAACCATGATCTTTGATGTTTCAGGTAAAGACAGGTGATGAAAATATTCTTTGTCCTGGGTGCGAAGAAAAATTTATAGTCACAATTATGATTATGAGTTATTCATATGATTGTGGAAAGGAACTGTTGAGTGATGTTACATGGATAAAATATTGTTGGTGGATTTTTAACATGGAGAAGATAATAGACTTTATAGTCTATTTGACTCTTCTAATGGATTGCTCGTTCCGCTGCAACTATGGTTGAAATTTTTATCATTTACCATATGTTCTAAATCTCTGATTTATTGTTGATGAAGGCTATTGATAATTGAATTATCTTTAGTCATGATATTCTTTACTGAGCTAGTTGTGCTCACCCTTTTGCTTCACAATTCCTTTCAGGTAATAAGAGTGTAGCTGGGTCGAGCGGGGGTAACAAGGGAATAGAACGGTGGTCATCATTTAGTAGTTATATTTGGTGAAGAAAATAGGGTGAGGCGAACCCAACGTTGGAAGGGTGTTTTGTCACTATCATACAAGATGTCTAATGACATACAACCTCGTGTCATCATAAGACAGAGTTGTGCTCATCCACTTGCTGAGTATATCTACGAGCACTACCTATATAATCTTGGTGTTTGTTTGAAGTATAATTCTCAATTAGAGACAGTGGAGATAATGATAAGTCAAGAGAAGACTCACCATTGGGAAGAATATGATAGTAATCTTCTCATTTTTTTTGGGGTCTATTGGGTCAACCAAGGATAATTCTGTGGCCATATGATATCTATCATAACCTAGACGCGTGGCCTCCCATGTACGAAGGTTTCCTTGAGCACTTCTCAAAGATTCTAATTTCTAAAACAGTTTTTGACTATACCTTTATGTAAGGTGTTATTGTGAGGTGATGTCCACAGTTGGAACATGAGTCACATTTGGTATATATTTGTATCCAAACTCACAGCATATGTGTTGTTGTATTTTGCACGACAATTGTTGTAATAAAGTTGTAGTTGTTTTCTGTACCATGTATTTGACGACTCAGAATGGGTTGGGTGGAATGGACCTATTATGGGGTTGTCACAGGTGGTATCAGAGCTTAGGGATATGATCTCTGGCGGAGATCGGGGAATATAACTAGGAGGGGAGAGATGAGTAAATCCTTCGCTAGTGTGTCCTACCTAAGCTTATTTGTTGGTCAGTCATAATATCAGGATATTATGTGATATGTTAATTTGTTAAATTAACCCTTGTTTTGAAGTTGTATTCTAGAATGATATTTGAAATACAGGAGATGAGCAATAGAGAAATTATGATGACAGGAAAGATGAAATCTGAAATGAAATGAAGGTATTCTCAACTCTTTGAAATACCAGGTACGTAAATTTCGGGGACGAAATTTCATAAGGAGGGGAGATTGTAAGACCCCGAATTTTATGAAATAAAAGTATTCAATTTTTCTTAAAATTACTATTCAGTAAATGGTTAAATTGATAAAAGTTTAAAGTTATGGGTGAAATATGATTTTTTTTCAAAATAAGCAAGTGGTTATAAAATAATCATTGTTGTCGGGGAATATTCGTTTGGTCGTGGAATATTCTTTCTGTCGGGGAATATTCGTACGACGGCGTAGCCATTTGTGGGCCCCATAACAGAATAACTGTCGGGTGAAGAAAATGACAAATTTAAGTTTTTACAAATAACGGCGTAGTTGTTACCGTTAACACTGTTGGAATACCCGGTGATTAAAATACAGTAATACGCGTTATTGCACAGTAGCACACGGTATTGCACAGTATTTTTGAAATTATTGATTCTTACGTAAGAAGGCACTACTCAATTATTGTTACAGTAATTACTGTTCAATATTTTATTTTATTGATTCAATAATTGCTACGTTGAAATTTTGTATTATTGTTGTTCAATAATTGTTGCTGCACAGTATTTCCCATTATTAGATCAATAATTCATATTATTTGAATAGTAATATTAGATAGCATTATTGGCAATGTCTAGAAAATTCTGTCTAAGGAGAGGTTTGGTCATCTAATTGCGCGCCAGTAAGGAGAAATCCTTATTGGAAAGCCCTCTCTTTCCTGGGAACGGCCTGGTTGTCATAAATGTGATTCTGTAATATTATTTATGAATAATTAATTATTGATTCATATGATAAGAAAATATTTATTTTATGGGGATATAAATGAGGGATATATTTTTGTGGTTAAAAAATGAAGGAGTTAATGTTGAGATTTTTATTCGTATTTTTGTCGGAATGGAGGTATTAAAAATCAGGGTTTTTGAGATATTTTGCGAGGGTTATAATTTTTAATCCGACCGTTGGATCGTGGTAATTTTTGGATATGTTATACATATATAAGTTGAGTATATGTCCACAAATTTTGAACCGTTAAAAATAAACGTATGATTTGTTATGAATTTTACGAGATGACTGGTTCAGAAATTGTTGAATTTTCGGAGTTTATCATTTTGGTGGAAAATTCTAGAATTGGTGGGCCCCACTTGTGGTTGGTGAAGAAATGTGCTGAATTATATTTCAAATGTGGTGGGTGGGAATAGTAGCAGGTAAAGCCATCAGGTTGCAGGTCAAACCTACCAAAATTTTCCTATAAATAGAGGGCTAAGTTAGAATTGAAAATCACACCAAAAACATAAGCTTTCTCTCTTTCTCTCTCTATATTATGAAGCATATTTTGTGAGTTTTTAGATACTTGGTGAGTTGCTATTCATCAGTGCAAGTTTCCTTCAGCGTCATATCCGATATCCAGTCAGAAGTACTGCTCTTTTGAGGTAAGGGATAGTAAGGGATTGTAAGGGATAGTAAGGGATATTAAGAAATTTTAAGGGTTGTTATGATTTTCAGTTTCATAATTTTTCTGATCTTCAAAAATTCTGGAAAAATTTGAAATGATATTTTGATGAGTTTTCTTGATTGTGTCCAAAAATGGTGATTTTTGGATGTATAGATTGAGAGTTATGAATTTTATGAGAAAAGACTATTTTAAAAGTAACCGCTTATAATTCCTTGTGGTTAACTCTAAAATTGATAAAATTTTTATTGGGAGTACATGTATATGATAGAAGTATACTCTGTAAATTTCAGAATTTTTAGACAAAAGTACAATTTTTGATAAATGTCTAAATATTCGGCTATTTTGGCCATATAAAAAATAGTAAATGACTTTTAAAAATTCTGAGAAAAATATATGTTCACTATGGGACTATATTATGCTAAATTCCAGAAAAGAAAAATTTTTGGAACTGATTTGGTATTTTTCATGAAAATGGTCTAGTTATGAGTAAATGAATTAAATATGTTTTGTGAAGAAAGAAAATTAGAAAATAGGATTTTATGGCTTGAGAATCCTATATGAGGTATATGCAAATTTTTGATGAGGGTTTTGGTTATTGATGATGAAATTGTAAGAGTTGACATTTTATGATGATTAAATGCATTAATTAGTAAAGTGTAAACAATTAAAATAAATTGTTTATAAATTTAAGTAATGTTATTATTTCAATATCATTATACCAAAATATTGGTATGGATTTTATTGTGGAATTTCTATCTTTTGTGTCGGGGTTACTATTCATGAGTTACTATTCACGATTTACTATTCATGAATTACGAATATTACTCTTGAGATTAAAACTATATGTTGATCATATTATTTTTATCATCATATATAACATTTTTATAATCCTGATGTTGAAATTCTCTTTCACTGGAGTGTAAAGATGGGTAGATTATTGGTATGATCATGACTATGGGTTCTCTTTGGCCAGTAGTGCAAAGTTGAATTGTGACTGGTATGATCATGACCATTGAATTTATAATTGAATATCTTAAGCTTAAGTGCAAAGGTGAATTGATCAACATGGTTATAATTATTATTTATATAAATTCTGAAATGATTATATATTTCTTTGAGATATGAATATATTTGGCCTATAGTGCAAATATGAATTGTTGATGAATATCTTTGGCATGTAGTGCAAAGATGGCCTGTTGATGAATATCTTTGGCCTGTAGTGCAAAGATGAACTGTTGTTGAATATCTTTGGCCCGTAGTGCAAAGATAGTTTGTTGATGAATATCTTTGGCCCGTAGTGCAAAGATGAATTTGTTAGTATGATTATAAACAGGAACTGTGATTTGGTATAACCATGATCTTTGATGTTTCAGGTAAAGACAGGTGATGAAAATATTCTTTGTCCTGGGTGCGAAGAAAAATTTATAGTCACAATTATGATTATGAGTTATTCATATGATTGTGGAAAGGAACTGTTGAGTGATGTTACATGGATAAAATATTGTTGGTGGATTTTTAACATGGAGAAGATAATAGACTTTATAGTCTATTTGACTCTTCTAATGGATTGCTCGTTCCGCTGCAACTATGGTTGAAATTTTTATCATTTACCATATGTTCTAAATCTCTGATTTATTGTTGATGAAGGCTATTGATAATTGAATTATCTTTAGTCATGATATTCTTTACTGAGCTAGTTGTGCTCACCCTTTTGCTTCACAATTCCTTTCAGGTAATAAGAGTGTAGCTGGGTCGAGCGGGGGTAACAAGGGAATAGAACGGTGGTCATCATTTAGTAGTTATATTTGGTGAAGAAAATAGGGTGAGGCGAACCCAACGTTGGAAGGGTGTTTTGTCACTATCATACAAGATGTCTAATGACATACAACCTCGTGTCATCATAAGACAGAGTTGTGCTCATCCACTTGCTGAGTATATCTACGAGCACTACCTATATAATCTTGGTGTTTGTTTGAAGTATAATTCTCAATTAGAGACAGTGGAGATAATGATAAGTCAAGAGAAGACTCACCATTGGGAAGAATATGATAGTAATCTTCTCATTTTTTTTGGGGTCTATTGGGTCAACCAAGGATAATTCTGTGGCCATATGATATCTATCATAACCTAGACGTGTGGCCTCCCATGTACGAAGGTTTCCTTGAGCACTTCCCAAAGATTATAATTTCTAAAACAGTTTTTGACTATACCTTTATGTAAGGTGTTATTGTGAGGTGATGTCCACAGTTGGAACATGAGGTACATTTGGTATATATTTGTATCCAAACTCACAGCATATGTGTTGTTGTATTTTGCACGACAATTGTTGTAATAAAGTTGTAGTTGTTTTCTGTACCATGTATTTGACGACTCAGAATGGGTTGGGTGGAATGGACCTATTTTGGGGTTGTCACAATTGTGGCATGGTTGCACCAAACACACTACATTGTCTGCAGTGGAGATATTACTTAACATCAAGGCTGATCACAACATGAGCCATGAGTGTTTTGAGTCGCTCTTGAAGGCCATTAAAAGTATGTTGCCTGACGGTGAGAAATTGCCTGGTAACTATTACTTTTGTAAAAAAATAGTGAAAAAGTTGGGTCTTGGATATCAAAAAATCGATGCATGTCCCAACGATTGCATGTTATTTTATAAGAAAAATGAACAGATGACAAGGTGCACGTTTTGCAGTCATGATCGGTTTAGGCCTAATAAAGAGGGTGTGACTACAAAAAAATAGAGTTCATTTAATAAGATGGAGTTTTTGTAGGCTATAACTGAGGGATCAACGATTTCAGCTAATGTACAAGTCCTAGCTATGGGACCAGACATGGACCAAGTCAGCCGCAATGGTTACAAAATAAATGGTTGTGAATTTCACACAGAGGCGTATGGGCACGGTAAAAGAACAACGAACTCTGGAGTGTGTGTCCAAGGAGATTGTTACAATGAGCTTGGTCGTGCCTTTTATGACAGATAATATTAATATAATATTCAAAGGATAATTATTTAGTAATGTTATTATTGTTGTTTTATTTGCAGAAAAGGTATAGATGGGAGGACGCGCATGCTTCGGTGATTCAGACATTATTATGGCAGAAGTGCGCGGTCCGCACCAAGGACAACTTGAATAAAGAACGACAAAAAGCCATTCACAATGCCGAGATCGACCATCCAGGCCAGGGAGAGGATTATATGCACGAGCATAGCCCCTAGTGGTGCACCCAGTCCATATGGGCTGAGATGTGTGCCCATTGAAGAGCTGAGAGCTGGGTGAAAAGACGAAAGACTGCCGCCACCAACAGAGCCTCGGGTGTATCCGATGGCACAAAGGCTAAAGAAACATACAAGGACGGCAGTATTTCACAGTTGAAGCATATCACTGCCAGGGTACGTATTTACAAGTTTTAATATGTTTTCAATCATGAATTGTTGAAAATATATCCCATTTTTACTTAGTAATATTGTGTTATTTTTGTATAGGAGTCTCAGTCTCAAGGTCAGCCAATCCATTGGCTGGATGTGTACGTGGCCACCCGTGATAGTCTGCCTGAGGCTATCCAGATAGCGGTAATAAATTTTAACAACTTGATCTTTAATTAATGCTTACAGAATTAATTTATTTTTAACTATTTAATTGTTAACATGATGACAGGACACTTATAAGCGTTTATTGAATGAGCGCTATCCTGAAGGCACTCCACGTCCGTCTATCGATCAAGAGTTGTTGGAGAGGGCGTCTGTTGTGAAGAAGAACTACATTAAAAGTCAAAGACAATGACGACGCCCATCCTTCAGTGGCTCAGGCTGCTCTTCTACCCAGTCTACACAGTCATCGAGCCATCCAGCTGTTCATACTCCGGCTGACTGTGTGAGAGCTATATGTCAAGATTGGGATCTTCTGAAGATACTGGGCGGACATCTGGGGGCTCTGAGTGCTGAGGAGTTAGCTGAAGCAGTAGCGGCAGCAGCAGCATCACAACACGGGGATGGCGACGAGGTATAAAATCAATTTGTTGTATATTATCGTAATATACCAATATTAACATAATTAGTATATATTTGTAACTTGTTTTATTATTTTGTTAATTACAGGGTGATCAAGGAGGCGGTGATGCTTGACGTACCTTCTTTAGATTAGTTTTATAGTTATAGTATAAGTTTGTACTTGTATATTCATTCTTAGGATGTTTGTAAGTTACTTAAACAAGTTTTGAAATGTTATTATATTTATTCAAAATCATATTGGTTTTGAATGGTTTATATACTAGTTTGGTGTATGTGTTGGTGGACGATGGATGTTTATATTGTTGTGTATGTTGTTGTTGGGTATGTGTGTTGGGATAAAACAGGTACAAAACATATACAGGTTTTTGGGATTTCTGCAAAACAGCAAGATTCTGTTTTTTTATTTTTCCATATCAGCAACCGCATGCGGTCGCTGATAGGTAATAGCGACGGATACTATTTATGGACAACAGCGACCGCATACGGTCGCTGATAACGGTCGCTGCCACGTGGAACACGTCAGCTTTGGCCCTGGACCATGCTGACTCAGCTTAGCGACCGGATTTGTCATTCCGATCGCTCATAGCGGTCGCAGATATATCGGTCGCTAATAGTGGTCGCTGATGTGCATCTCAGCGACCAGATTTTGTGCGACGCCTTTCAGCGATAGCATGCGGTCGCTGATGGTTATCTGCGACTATATGCGGTCGCTGATAAAGCTTTTTCTTGTAGTGAAAGCCCGTGACTGACCTCTCCCCTTTCCATCTCTACTCTCTAAAAAGTTGAAAAAAAAATAATCAAATGTATAGAATCAATTAAAGTAGCTCTCTCTATCTCTGTCGCACACTCTACAGCTGCGTCTGAACAACTGTGTAGATCAGTAGATGAATGGATGAGGGATTAATCTGAAAAGATCTGCAAGTGATGCAACTTTTCAATGGAAAAATAGAATCATTTAAATAGAAATCAAAATATAACATATAAACAGCAGTATAGTGACTATTGAAAAAAAAGCAAAGAAAATAAGACAAACGATCCAGTACCATTTTATTATAAGGTGAATTTTGTAGGTAAATAGAAGAAAAAAAACTTGTTTCAGAAGCAGGAGAAGAGAAGATAAGAGCTGAGCTGAAATAAGATGTAAATGCAAAAAAGACAGTGAGTGAGTATTTTACTAATACGTAATACTACTCCACTATACTACTACATTAATATATAAGAAACCAAAAAGCAGGCACAACTACAGCTAAAGGCTAAAGCCCGTGACTGACCTCTCCCCTTTCCATCTCTACTCTCTAAAAAGTTGAGAAAAAAAAGAATCAAATGTGTAGAATCAATTAAAGTAGCTCTCTCTATCTCTGTCTCACACTTTACAACTGCGTCTGAACAACTGTGTAGATCAGTAGATGAATGGATGAGGGATTAATCTGAAAAGATCTGCAAGTGATGCAACTTTTCAATGAAAAAACATAAGCATTTAAATAGAAATCAAAATATAACATATAAACAGCAGTATAGTGACTATCGAAAAAAAAACAAAGAAAATAAGACAAAAGATCCAGTACCATTTTAATAAAAGGGTGAATTTTGTAGGTAAATGGACGAAAAAAAACTTGTTTCAAAAGGAGGAGAAGATAAGATAAGAGCAGAGCTGAAATAAGATGTAAATGGAAAAAAGACAAAGTGATTGAGTATTTTACTAAAATACTACTCAACTATACTACTACTTTAACATATAGGAAACCAAAAAGCAGGAAGAGCTATAGCTAAAGGCTAAAGCCCGTGACTGACCTCTCCCCTTTCCATCTCTTCTTTCTAAAGAGTTGAGAAAAAAAAAGAATCAAATGTGTAGAGTCAATTAAAGTAGCTCTCTCTATCACTGTCTCACACTCTACAGCTGCGTCTGAACAACTGTGTAGATCAGTAGATGAATGGATGAGGGACTAATCTGAAAAGATCTGCAAGTGATGCAACTTTTCAATGGAAAAATAGAATCATTTAAATAGAAATCAAAATATAAAATATAAACAACAGTATAGTGACTATTGAAAAAAAAACAAAGAAAATAAGAAAAAAGATCCAGTACCATTTTAATATAAAGTGAAATTTGTAGGTAAATGTTAGAAAAAAAAACTTGTTTCAGAAGGAGGAGGAGAGAAGATAAGAGCTAAGCTGAAATAAGACGTAAATGGAAAAAAGACAGAGTGAGCGAGTATTTTACTAATACGTAATACTACTCCACAATACTACTACTTTAATATATTAGAAACCAAAGAGCAGGCACAACTATAGCTAAAGGCTAAAGCCCGTGACTGACCTCTCCCTTTTCCATCTCTACTATCTAAAACGTTGAGAAAAAAAAAGAATCAAATGTGTAGAATTAATTAAAATAGCTATCTCTATCTCTGTCTCACACTCTACAGCTGCGCCTGAATAACTGTGTAGATCAGTAGATGAATGGATGAGGGACTAATCTGAAAAGATCTGTAAGTGATGCAACTTTTCAATGGAAAAACAGAAGCATTTAAATAGAAATCAAAATATAACATATAAACAGCAATATAGTGACTATTAAAAAAAATAAAGAAAATAAGACAAAAGATCCAGTACCATTTTAATATAAGGTGAATTTTGTAGGTAAATGGAAGAAAAAAAACTTGTTTCAGAAGGAGGAGAAGATAAGATAAGAGCTGAGCTTAAATAATATGTAAATGGAAAAAAGACAAAGTGAGTGAGTATTTTACTAATACGTAATACTACTCCACTATACTACTACTTTAATATATAAGAAACTAAAAAGCAGGCACAACCATAGCTAAAGGCTAAATCCCGTGACTTACCTCTCCCCTTTCCATTTCTACTCTCTAAAAAGTTGAGAAAAAAAAAAAGAATCAAATGTGTAGAATCAATTAAAGTAGCTCTCTCTATCTCACACTCTACAGCTGCATCTGAACAACTGTGTAGATCAGTAGATGAATGGATGAGGGACTAATCTGAAAAGATTTACAAGTGATGCAACTTTTCAATGAAAAAACAGAAGCATTTAAATAGAAATCAAAATATAAAATATAAACAGCAGTATAGTGACTATTGAAAAAAAAATAAAGAAAATAAGACAAAAGATCCAGTACCATTTTAATATAAGGTGAATTTCGTAGGTAAATGGAAGAACAAGAAAATTGTTTCAGAAGGAGAAGAGAAGATAAGAGTTGAGCTGAAATAAGATGTAAATGGAAAAAAGACAGAGTGAGTATTTTACTAATTCGTAATACTACTCCACTATATTACTACTTTAACATATAAGAAACCAAAAAGCAGGAAGAGCTATAGCTAAAGGTTATAGCCCGTGACTGACCTCTCCCTTTTCCATCTCTACTCTCTAAAAAGTTGAGAAAAATAAAGAATCAAATGTGTAGAATCAATTAAAGTGGCTCTCTCTATCTCTGTCTCACACTTTAAGCAGCGTCTGAACAACTGTGTAGATCTGTAGATGAATGGATGAGGGACTAATCTAAAAAGATCTGCAAGTGATGCAACTTTTCAATGGAAAAACTGCAGCATTTAAATAGAAATCAAAATATAACATATAAACAGCAGTATAGTGACTATTGATAGAAAAAAAAAGATCCAGTACAATTTTAATATAAGGTGAATTTTGTAGGTAAATGGAACGAAAAAAAAACTTGCTTCAGAAGGAGGAGAAGATAAGATAAGAGTTAAGCTGAAATAAGATGTAAATGGAAAAAAGACAGAGTGAGTGAGTATTTTACTAATACGTAATACTACTCCACTATACTACTACTTTAATATATAAAAAACCCAAAAACAGGCACAACTATAGCTAAAGGTTAAAGCCCGCGACTGACCTCTCCCCTTTCCATCCCTACTCTCTAAAAAATTGAGAAAAAAAAAAGAATCAAATGTGTAGAATCAATTAAAGTAGCTCTCTCTATCTCTGTCTCACACTCTACGGCTGCGTCTGAACAACTGTGTAGATCAGTAGATGAATGGATGAGGGACTAATCTGAAAAGATCTGCAAGTGATGTAACTTTTTAATGGAAAAACAAAAGCATTTAAATAAAAATCAAAATATAACATATAAACAACAGTATAGTGACTATTGAAAAAAAAACAAAGAAAATAAGACAAAAGATCCAGTACCATTTTAATATAAGGTGAATTTCGTAGGTAAATGGAAGAAAAAATCTTGTCTCGGAAGGAGGATTAGAGAAGATAAGAGCTGAGCTGAAATAAGATGTAAATGGAAAAAAGAGAGAGTGAGTAAGTATTTTACTAATTCGTAATACTACTCCACTATATTACTACTTTAACATATATGAAACCAAAAAACAGGAGGAGCTATAGCTAAAGGCTAAAGCCCGTGACTGACCTCTCCCTTTTCCATCTTTACTCTCTAAAAAGTTGAGATAAAAAAAGAATCAAATGTGTAGAATCAATTAAAGTGGCTCTCTCTATCTCTGTCTCACACTCTAAGCTGCGTCTGAACAACTGTGTAGATCTGTAGATGAATGGATGAGAGACTAATCTGAAAAGATCTGCAAGTGATGCAACTTTTCAATGGAAAAACAGCAGCATTTAAATAGAAATCAAAATATAACATATAAACAGCAGTATAGTGACTATTGAAAAAAAAATAAAGAAAATAAGACAAAAGATCCAGTACCATTTTAATATAAGGTGAATTTTGTAGGTAAATGGAAGAAAAAAAACTTGCTTCAGAAGGAGGAGAAGAGAAGATAAGAGTTGAGCTGAAATAAGATGCAAATGGAAAAAAGACAGAGTGAGTGAGTATTTTACTAATACGTAATACTACTCCAATATACTACTACTTTAATATATAAGAAATCAAAAAGCAGGCACAACTATAGCTAAAGGCTAAAGCCCGCGACTGACATCTCCCCTTTCCATCTCTACTCTCTAAAAAGTTGAGAAAAAAAAAGAATGAAATGTGTAGAATGAATTAAACTAGCTCTCTATATCTCTGTCTCACACTCTATAGTTGCGTCTGAACAACTGTGTAGATCAGTAGATGAATGGATGAGGGACTAATCTGAAAAGATCTGAAAGTGATGCAACTTTTCAATGGAAAAACAGAAGCATTTAAATAGAAATCTAAATATACCATATAAACAGCAGTATAGTGATTATTGAAAAAAAAAACAAAGAAAATAAGACAAAAGATCCAGTACCATTTTAATATAAGGTGAATTTTGTAGGTAAATGGAAGAAAAAAAATTTGTTGCAGAAGGAGGAGAAGAGAAGAAAAGAGTTGAGCTGAAAAATTAGATGTAAATGAAAAAAGACAGAGTGAGTGAGTATTTTACTAAAACTTAATACTACTCCACTATACTACTAATTTAATATATAAGAAACCAAAAAGCAGGAACAGCTATATCTAAAGGCTAAAACCCGTGACTGACCTCTCCCCTTTCCATCTCTACTCCCTAAAAAGTTTAAAAAAAAGAAGAATCAAATGTGTAGAATCAATTAAAGTAGCTCTCTCTATCTCTGTCTCACACTCTACAGCTGCGTCTGAACAACTGTGTAGATCAGTAGATGAATGGATGAGGGACTAATATGAAAAGATCTGCAAGTGATGCAACTTTTCAATGAAAAAACAGAAGCATTTAAATAGAAATCAAAATGTAACATATAAACAGCAGCATAGTGACTATTGAAAAAAAAACAAAAAAAATAAGACAAAAGATCCTGTACCATTTTAATATAAGGTGAATTTTGTAGGTAAATGGAAGAAGAAAAAACTTGTTTCAGAAGGAAGATAAGAGAGGATAAGAGCTGAGCTGAAATAAGATGTAAATGAAAAAAAGACAGAGTGAGTGAGTATTTTACTAATACTGAATACTACTCCACTATACTACTACTTTAATATATAAGAAACCAAAAAACAGGCACATCTATAGCTAAAGGCTAAAGTCCGTGACTAACCTCTCCCCTTTCCATCTCTACTCTCTAAAAAGTTAAGAAAAAAAGAGGAATCAAATGTGTAGAATCAATTAAAGTAGCTCTCTCTATCTCTGTCTCACACTCTACAGCTGCGTCTGAACAACTGTGTAGATCAGTAGATGAATGGATGAGGGACTAATCTGAAAAGATCTTCAAGTGATGCAACTTTTCAATAGGAAAACAGAAGTATTTAAATAGAAATCAAAATATAACATATAAACCGCAGTATAGTGACTATTGAAAAAAAACAAAGAAAATAAGAAAAAAGATCCAGTACCATTTTAATATAAGGTGAATTTTGTAGGGAAATGAAAAAAAAAACTTGTTTCAGAAGTAGGAGAAAAGATGATAAGAACTGAGCTGAAATAAGATGTAAATAGAAAAAAGACAGAGTGAGTGAGTATTTTACTAATACTTAATACTACTCCACTATACTACTACTTTAATATATAAGAAACCAAAAAGCAGGCACAGCTATAGCTAAAGGCTAAAGCCCGTGACTGACCTCTCCCCTTTCTATCTCTATTCTCTAAAAAGTTGAGGAAAAAAAAAGAGAATCAAATGTGTAAAATCAATTAAAGTAGCTCTCTCTATCTCTGTCTCACACTCTACAGCTGCGTCTGAACAACTGTGTAGATTAGTAGATGAATAGATGAGGGACTAATCTGAAAAGATTTGCAAGTGATACAACTTTTCAATATCCAGCAACCTGAACAAAGTCATCATTGCATCGAACAAAGAGACAACTTTTCCATATCCTAATAGACATCATTGCATTGAACAAAGGGACATAACCCACAAAAAAGCGTAATGTTACAAATATAAATTATTTTATAAATATTTTACAAACTACTGATGTGGCATATTCTACCTCAGTGTATTGATCAACAAATTGTTTCAATGTAGTTTTTGGCTTCACATAATATATTGAGATGAAGTATACCACATCAGTAATTTATAAAATATTTATAGAATAGTTTGTATCTCTAATATTATTTTCATAAAAATTAAGTACAGAGGTCAAGTGTCCATCAACCTGATATATGACAGAGACGAGACATAGTATGTGACGTACACAACTTTTTAATAGGAAAAAGACGCATGAAATTATCTTTACCTAGGTGTGCAGGTGTGCTGGTATAGGTATATAATATTTAATGTTTTTGTTTGTTATTGTTATATATATATATATTGTGTGTTATCTAAGAGTTATTAAAATGATAAATCAATTACGAATTTAAAAATGGCTTAAGATTAGTTTAAAATGTCAAATTTGCCTTTGTTTATTTGAATGAAAAGAGTATATTTTAATTGTTTTTCATTTAAATATTTATAAACTTTTTTTTTAATATAACGATGTTATATTCTTACCCCGTAATAATACCGTTTAGTTTAAAAATGGTCCGATGATAATGAATTGGTGACAACATTATGTCATTTATATTATAATTACTAAAAATAGACAAATGTAACTCTTTATATAAAATGGATGGTTAGCTGGTAATTTAATTATTAACAAACTAACTTCTTTTTATGGAGCATAATTGATAATTCTTTTATTTAATACTTCCCAATTTCAAAAGTTTGTCACGAGTTTAATTTTCACATAATTTTAAAAAGTATAATGCAGGCAAAATAAATTATTTTTTATATGTCCATTTAGGTTTAAATGTGAAATACTAAGTTGCACTTGAATGATAAGAAGTTGGATATGTAACGTGAAATAAAAGTTTTATTTTGAGGATAATAGGTTTTTTTTAGGGTAAAAATTCATGCATTAAATATTATGTAACTAAGTCATTTTTTTCAAATTATTTTTTCAGTACTTATGCCTTCTTTGGAGATCCGGATGGTAGTATCTTTTATAAAAAAAAATTGTACCAGTTTTTATCATAAACTTTATATGAAAATTGCTATTTGAAAAAAACGAACTGACAGTTAAATTTAATAATTTTAAAAGTTTAATGTTGGTCATAAATGTAAATAAATTATTTGAAAATTATATTTATAATGGTTTTAATTGATTTTAAAAGTTTAAAGTTCGTCTGATGTTATTTTTGGAACGGGATGTTATTTATATGTATAATGTATACATCTCGATATTATATTTTTTAATCATTTAGGTCACCAGTCTCACAGTCTTACTAATATTCATAAACTGAAAATACTACAAATTAGTACCTTATATATATAAAGGCATCACAGCTGATGCTTTAAATTATATAATTAAGTGAGTATCTCACTTAATTTGAAATCCATTTGGCTGCCGATTTGATTTTCAACAGAGTCGATTAATTAATTAACGCACTCAATTTTAGTCGATTGATTTACTTTCGTCGATCTTTGAGTGGATGAGTATTCAGCGTTTTGTATTCCAAATCCCATATACAATTAATTGGAATTGTTCTCTCGGCTCTTACTCAGATTTCTCATCTTCTTCCTCTTCCTCTTCCTCTTCTTCCACCCGATCGATCTTTCAATTCGACGCTTCCTCTTTGGTTTCTTACTTAAATTCATTCGTCTCTTCCTCTCTTCTTAGTGTCAATCGGCTCTTCCTCTAATCTTTATTTGATGTGTAAATTGAATCATCCTCTTCTTCTTCTCCTTCTCCTTCTCCAAACAGAATATGCAAATTTTTGTCTCTCTGAATCCTTAAAATATGTTGGGTTCGTCGTTGTCATCATTGGATGCCAATGAACAGTCCAGATTACTTGATTTTGCTTTCACGTTGTGGATACGCACGATCTAGGAGTATTGTAGCAACAAAACAGAGGTGAGCTATTTTTCTTCTCTCCATCTCCATATATTTTGATTTCTCCATCTGATTTGATTTGTATATCTAATTTTGACATTACTTGCAATGGTTTTTTGTTTTAGTGATAAGGAAATGGAAGGAGAACCTTCTCCTCAATCCAATTGCTTGGTATGAGTATGAGTAGTTTTAATTTGGATTTAGTGAATTGAAGTTTAATTTGGTGATTTCTGTAGTTCACTATTAATCCTCTGAAAGAGCAAATTTTTCTATAAGCCATTTTCTGTTTACCAAACAGAGTCCTAAAACATGAAATCAATAGCAATACTGAATGGTAAATTTGCCTACCATTGAAAAAAGAAATGAAAAAATAGAAGTAGTAATACCAAATGGTTGCAATTCTTTGTTTATGATGATCAAGATCAGAGTAATTTGATTTCCAGAAAGCAATTCACTCCTTGATCATTATTTTTCTTTTAATATCTCTGGGGGTTTTCTTTGGTTGATTATTTTTATTTTGATTGATTAATTTCAATAGTAATATATAAAACTTCTGGTAATTTTCTTTTACTTGATCTAAATTTAAGAATTTGTTGTGAACTATTATGAAAATATGTTAGTATCATATATTAGTATTTTATCTCATGTTTATGATGTTATTTCCTCTTTATCTTTTGTTTCCGGTCTTTCATTTGCAGCTGGTAGATTTGTTGCTGTGAACTATTATGTAAATATGTTAATATCATTTTTTAGTATTTTATCTCATTTTTATGATGTTCTTTTTTCTCTATCTCTTCTTCCCAGCCTTTCATTTGCAGTTGGTAGATTTTATTGCATGTATTCATTTTAAGTGATAGAATGCAAATTTACACAAACAGTTAGGTTACTCCGTGATCTAATGATCTGGAACACATTTTTTAATTTGTTTAGGCGGTGCTAGGCATTGGATATCTCAGATTGTCTAAGGAATGCTTTTGATGTAGCAGTGCATGCTGTTATTAACAAAGTTACCAAGGTGAGGAGATACATTACTCGAGGAAGAAAACTTCATGTGTCCAGTAATTTAGAAATCGAAATCAACAATAAAATTGAGGTGAGTCCTTTTTTCATGCTTCTCAATCTGTCGTCATTACATCTACAAATATGTATATACACACAAAATTCTAATATATGCATAGTGCTACAAATACAAACTTGCAGTCTTATGCCAGATGAAAGATTTATAGAATGAATTTTGAGAGTTAAGTTCCAGTTTATCATTCATATGAATTATAGGTGTTCTGGTGAACACCTTTTCTCGTATATATCCTCAAATTCAGCTTTAAGAGAAAAAGAAGCTACAGTCCATACATGTTGAAGTATATATATTTAATACCTTAGTTTATAACTTGAGATTTATGATTGTTACATGTTTTGTTGTGCTAAAACTCATTTTTTTCATTAAAGTCTTTGGTTTAATTAAAGAGACTTAGATAAGTAAGGAAGATTGAGGTTTTTTATAAAAAAAAAATAATAATGTTGGTCTTTTGTTACATCTGCAACATAACCATAATTTTTAGCTAAGTTATATGACTATTGTTTTTCATTCTTCTAGCAAATTGTGTGTTGCCCTTGCTCTGCAGGTTTGGTCCAATATACTAAAGGTATGACTGACATCACCAAGAGAGAAATTTATATACTTCGAATCTAAGGCAGGAAAATTGTTAGAATGTGATTTTGGGGAGACCAATTGTCTTTTAATGATGCAAAGTTATTTAATTAAAAATTTTATTTGTTAATTGTAAGTTACCAATTTTGATTTCATATTATTTAGGAGTTGTGCATATCACATATTTGCAATGAAAATAGAAGTTTACCTTTCTCTTTTATTTGGATAACCAAAAACTACAAAGTAAAGCATTTCAAGCTCTTTAATTTGCTATCTTTGCATTTTATCTTTGAAGCTTAATCAAGAGCCTCAATGTGTTGGGCATTGTTTTTCTGACAGTCATATAATTTTGTTTTTTAATAACTACCCCATTTTTTTAATGTCTTAATGGATAGTTACTAATAACTTTATTTGTGTTATTTGTTGAGTTTGGGATATGAATTTGATGTAGAATTTAATTTTTGGAATGCAATTTTTGGGATATAAAGTTAATATAGAATCTTGCATGCGTGAAATTTGGTAATGATGGTGGACCTACATCTAAGGTAACTTCCAAAGTAGTTCTCTAAAATTTTCTAACCTCTAAGGTAACTTCCCAAGTAGTTCTCTAAAATTTTCTAACCTCTACGGTTGGTTTTGCACTAATGATGTTGGGCCGTTTTGAGAAAGGGTTTTTTGATCTTGCTATTTATATTTGGCAGCCCTATATCTTCTGATATATTTGTCTTGCACTTTTTGATACATTGCATTATTTAATAGGGATAAAGAACTCAATTCTAAGAAAGCAATTCGAAAACAAGACCATCAAATCAAAGATTGCTTAAATCATTGGAAGATATAATATTGTATTTTTATGTGCTGTTTAAATTTAAAGATGTAAAATGGGCTATTTTGGGTTTGTTAATGTTTATAATTTTGGTGTTCAGTTTAAGAGAATTTTGTTATGAATTCGTAGTATGAATTATGAATTAGTTATAAAAATCTCTATGTATGTATTTATCTCCGGGTGTGTAAATAAGAAATTAACAATTATTTACATATTTGCAAGTTTATATTTTTAATATAATCTATTGAATTAAAAAGAAATTCAATAAATATGATGGTCTCAAAAGTTATTTTAAATTATTATAATAAATAATATATCTTCAATTTTGATATGATGGTCTCAAAAGTTATTTTAAATTATTATAATAAATAATATATCTTTAATTTTGAGGATGATCGTGCTAATAAATTATATAACTCATTATTTAAACTAGTCCGGGCATTATACTGCTTATCAACTAGTAGTTGACTAATGTGATATGGGACTAATGTGACATTTAGCACAAATAATGTGAAAATGTGATATGTGAATAATTTGAAAATGCGTACAAATAGTTCATTTAGCACACATATTTTGATACGGAACTAACGTGCTACACTGATAATTCAAAATAAAATTATTTATTAAAGAAACTATTAATTTGAAATTATTAATTTTACCCAATAGCATATTTTGATAAGGGACTAATGCTATGTATATATCCTATCAAATGATTAGTTTTGGGAAAGCGCAACTTTTCCTCTCTTTTTTCAAACTATTAATATTTAGTACGATCATCTTATTTTGATTATTTTTATTATGAAATTATGATTCGAATTCATGTTTTTTTTATATAAAATTATGATTGTAATTTCAATTTTTTAATAAAATTAACAAATTTTCACTATATATTAATAATTCTTGTTTTCTTATAAAACTACGATACTAATTTTAATTTCTAATTTGAATTAGTAAATACTTTTAAAAAAGAATAACAAATTAATATCAAGTAAGATGGTCTTATTTTGATTGTAGTTCTTATTTCCATATAAAAATACAATACTAATTCCAATTTTTAATTTAAATTGATATATAATAAAAGTTGACTTAATGTAAAAAAAAAAAGATTAAACCATATGAAAAAAAGAAGGACGAATCAAAATATTTATTTAACTATACTATAGATAGATAGATAGGGAGACGTGCATCTACACCCACCCGTGCAAAGTAGGGCTGAGCAAGTAATCAAATTAGAATCGAAATCGCACGAACCGCACTAATTAAAACTGCACCAACGGTTCCGACGTATGTGACGGTTTTAGGTGGGTTGAATAACCAAATTTACGGTTCCGGTTTGGTTACTAGCCAAAACCAAACCACATAAAACCGAAAACGCACCATGTGTGTGTATGTATGTATTATCTCTAGTAAATTTTAAAGTTACTTTTCACTTGAACACGCTCAGAGAAAATTTCAGTCTTGTATTGTCATTTTTTCATCAATTGAAAGAAGATGTTAGAGATTATAGAGTCAAAAATTAAGCAATTGGATTTTAGAATTTTGAATTTGTTTGATGCGTTATTGGAGGGACTTATAGTTGAGGGGTTCGAGCACTTGATGCATTGGTTAATGTCAATACTATAATTGTAATAGTCTAATAGATTATTTTTAGTCCTCCATGTAATATATTTTATTCTATCTTCAGTATATAATTTTAATTTTTGGGGAACTAGATAAATATTCTTGCTTGTTATCGAATAGTCTCCGTTGTTTTATATAGCGCATATTTTAGTTTTAAAGCATGCTAGATATAATTATCATTGTCGACTTTGTCACTAAGTTAATTGCTCGATGCAAGTTTTATGTTAAATTTTATTGAAGGCTTAAACTTTTTTGTTGTTTCAATTGGTTTTGGAACCGAAACCGCACCAATTAAAACCGCACCACACACTTTAAAATCGAACCGCACCAATCACAAGCAATTTCGGGTGCGATTTTGAATTTTTCAAACCGCACCTAAGCGGTTTCGGGTGCGATTTGGACTTCAAACCGCACCAAACCGCACCATGCTCACCCCTAGTGCAAAGAACGAGTCTAATAGAAAATTATAATATTATAAATATTTTATTAAATTATTTTGTAAATATATTATTAAACTTATTAGGAAAAATGATTCTTACAAGAAAATATGTTTCTCCAAAAATTATATTATCTAACTTCTAATAAAATTCTATTAATACTTAAAATTTAATTAAAAAGTAATAAACTGAAGTTAGTTAAGACGATTCATGTGAATTTTTTTTATTTTATTCTCAAAGTAGTAATATAATTGTTCGGGAGTGTTCTACCGATCCTCATATGAGCCGAAGACCTGGGCTAGAACCGATGAGATTGGGCCCATTGGGCCGAAGTCGTGCAGGACGATAAAGGGGTTCGGGTTCGGATATCCGAGCCCTCTAGGCCGGAGTCCGGTTTTGATCATAGAGTTCGGGGTTGGGCCTTCGAGTCCTTTGGGCCGAAGCCCATACCGATATGTATAAAGCCGGTTGGATTGGGCATGTGCAGTTGGGCAGCCTATGCGCAAAGTTTGGAGTAATAAGAGGTTTACGTGGTTAAGGACTCTAACCCTAGCCATATGTGAATAAGGTAACTCCAAAGGTAGTATTGGAATGGGATTCTACTTACACCTTTTAAGGAGATTGTGTTGGACCCAAATATAGATAACAACCATATTTAGGAGTCCTAATCCGACTCAGAGAGGGATTCTAAGAATGTGAGAATGACTATAAATACAAGGCTTGACTACAATTAATAGGTAATACATCTTTGATCACTAAATACTAAAGCCTCCATAGTTACACCTTGTGAACGTCTGTACTCATTCTCACATCGGAACTATCTCTCGGCGGCACAAGCCGTTAAGCTTCGTGTGTGATCTGTTATTGTGCAGGTTCAAGCGTGTGAATTCTGTGATCAGACGCGCCGACGAAACTTGGCGTTAACAATAATAAATTTTAAACTTGCATTATTGTATACATATTTGACTGAAAATAGTAAGTAAGATAATCTTTTATTAATTATGTTCTTGTACAATTATATTATTAATTTTATTTCTTTATAAAACTATATTTGGATTCAGAAATAATAAAGTTTGAGTTAACATGGGAAGAGTTAGAGGTGGAATCAATAAAAAGGAGGAACAAACCAAAAAAGAGGAGAATAAACAAATTGCCTATTTATATAATCAGGCGGTGGCGGTGGCGGTGGCGTGGCGGTGGATGAGATGAAGAAATATAGGATTACCAGCTGAAAAAACTTGTGTGCCATGGGTATTGCTGGGGGATCTATGGAATTTATATATATAGGATTTCATCCATGGAAATCGGTTGTCATGAACACTGTTCTAACAACCCACTTTCGAATTGTTGATCAACTTATTGGAAGACTTAGATTGAAACATAAATATACTCAGCCGCTACAACATGTTGTGCCGACTTTTATTTTAATATAAGAGCCCCATATGGTCAACATGTTGTCGGTTTGATTAAACAAAACAAATATTTAATATTAAATAATGCCTAACCGGCACATCTTATACCGGCTGTGACTTTTTTCTTCTTTTTTTTAACGCATTTCCCCATTATAAAGACATAAAAAGCACATTTGGTTAACTTTTAAAAAAAAATGCCCAACCGGCAAAGCTTGTACCGGCTGTGTTTTTTTTTTCTTTTTTTTTTTTACGCATTTCCCCCATTATATATGTGACACCCCAAAATAGGTCCATTCCATCTGACCCATTATGAGTCGTCAAATACATGGTACAGAAATTAACTACAACTTTATTACAATAATTGTCGTACAAAATACAACAACACATATGCTGTGAGTTTGGATACAAATATAAATCAAATGTGACACATGTCCCAACCGTGGACAACACCTCACAGTGACACCTTACATAAAGGTATAGTCAAAAACTGTTTTAGAAATTAGAATCTTTGGGAAGTGAGTTTGGATACAAATATATACCAAATGTGACACATGTCCCAACCGTGGACAGCACCTCACAGTGACACCTTACATAAAGGTATAGTCAAAAACTGTTTTAGAAATTAGAATCTTTGGGAAGTGCTCAAGGAAATTAGGTTATGATAGATATCATATGGCTACAGAATTATCTTTGGTTGACCCAATAGTCCCCAAAGAAAAACGAGAAGATTACTATTAATATAAAAATAAATATTATTATTAATAAAATATATTATTATCGTTATATTCCATCTTGAAAATATTTTATGCGCTTAAAAGTTAAGTATTATAATAATAATAATTATTATTATCATTATTCATGTATTAATTTTATAAAATATAATATTAATATTAATATTAATAATAATAATGTGATTATTAATATTAATCCGAATAATAATATCCATACAGTTCAATAACACTATATATTCTTATTCGTATTAATAATATAAAGTGATTTTATGTGATTAATAATTTTATCTCAAATATAATTATTCCAAACAAACATAGCCAAAAGAGTTACAAAGGATTTATCTGGTGGTGCCAGACATTGTCACCTTTGGAGTGTGAATTTTGATTTCTTGTTATTAAAAATTAATTTTGATTTTTAAATTAATTCTAAAATTTACAATTTAGATATAATTTTAGTAATACAATTATAAATATTATAATATGAACTTATGTAACGACCCCAAAATAGGTCCATTCCATCCAACCTATTCTGAGTCGCCAAATACATGGTATAGAAAATAACTGTAACTTTATTACAACAATTGAAGTGCAAAATATACCAACACATATGTTGTGAGTTTGGATACAAATATATACCAAATGTGACTCATGTTCCAACCGTGGACATCACCTCACAATGTCACCTTACATAAAGGTATAGTCAAAAACTGTTTTAGAAATTAGAATATTTGGGAAGTGCTCAAGGAAACCTTCGTACATGGGAGGCCATGCGTCTAGTGTGACGCCCCCAAAATTAGGTATACATCACCCATCTTGGGTCGTCAGATACATAGTACAGAATACAAATACAACTTACTAATACAACTGTCGTGTACAATACGACAAAACATAAACTGTGAGTTTGAATACAAATATTATCTTCTAGAGAGTATTCATACTCAAAAGGAGTCCTCGTTACATTTATTAACACATCATTACATAGAATAGTGAGGACTACTAACTAATACTATCATTCGGACCATCACTCCGTTCCCCGACTTGTCCCAGCTACGTTCTCATTTCCTGAAGAGAACAGTGAAAGAAAGGGTGAGCTCAACTAGCCCAGTAAGAAATATTATGACTAAGATAATGCAGAATAAATTATCATTAGCCTTCAACAATATTAAACTGATAAAATACAATAGACATCTAGTTTAACTGCAGCGGAACAAGCAATCCATTAAAAGAGTCAAGTAGAAGATAAACTCTACTATCTTTTATGATTTAAAAGATTTTCCAACACTGTGATCGCTGAGACTCAGCTTAATAAAATAATCCACATCATCGAATCACCCCTGCACTACGGCCAAGGATATTCGTATATTCATTAATGGTCATGATCATGCCAACAACTGTCCATCAATGCACTACGGGCCAATGAGGACTTTTACCACATCATTTGTAACATTACGGTCATGATTATACCGAATAATCCCTGGTCATAATCATACCAAGTCCATCTATGCACTACAGGCCACAGATGACTTTCAATATTTTATAAACATGAGGATGATGACAATGATATAAGAATTCAATAAAACAAGTTCAAGAATTAATTTATCCAAGAATTAACAACGTCCAAATTGTCAACATGATACTACTTTGTGGAGTAAGATTCAAGAATGATCAGGAGAATATTTTCATGAATAGATACTAGATGAAACGCAATTATCAAGGATATTTCACAAATTTCATGGAGTATAGAAGTCAAAACTTAACCAACTGAGTACAATAAAGAATGAAATAACAAAAGAAATCACCATACATGCGATAGACCGCACAAACAGGTTATTCTTAACAGAATAATAAATAATGGAACCAGATCCGGCGTAAACGCACAGACAGGATATTCCGACAGAATAATAAATAATGGAACCAGGTCCGGTGTAAAACACACAGACAGGATATTCCGACAGAATAATAAATAATGGAACCAGGTCCGGTGTAAAACACGCAGACAGGATGTTCCAACAGAATAATAACAAAAACGAAAACAGGTCCGGTGTAAAACACACAGACAGGATGTTCCAACAGAATAATAGCAGAATGTCACCAAGTATAGGGTAGACCACGTATACAGGTTATTCCAACAGAATAATAAGAAATGGAATAACAACAGTTCTCTTCATGAATAAGAAAGAATAACACCCCTTACCGTTTTAAAGAAGAGCTGAAGTAAGGAAGTAGTTAAGTAGCAGAATATGTGACAACCCCAAAATAGGTCCATTCCATCCAACCCATTCTGAGTCGTCAAATACATGGTACAGAAAACAACTACAACTTTATTACAACAATTGTCGTGCAAAATACAACAACACATATGCTGTGAGTTTGGATACAAATATATACCAAATGTGACTCATGTTCCAACCGTGGACATCACCTCACAATAACACCTTACATAAAGGTATAGTCAAAAACTGTTTTAGAAATTAGAATCTTTGGGAAGTGCTCAAGGAAACCTTCGTACATGGGAGGCCACGCGTCTAGGTTATGATAGATATCATATGGCCACAGAATTATCCTTGGTTGACCCAATAGACCCCAAAGAAAAACGAGAAGATTACTACCATATTCTTCTCAATGGTGAGTCTTCTCTTGACTTATCATTATCTCCACTGTATCTAACTGAGAATTATACTTTAAACAAACACCAAGATTATATAGGTAGTGCTCGTATATATACTCAGCAAGTGGATGAGCACATCCCTGTCTTATGATGACACGAGGTTGTATGTCGTTAGACATCTTGTATGATAGTGGAAAACCACCCTTCCAACGTTGGGTACACCTTACCCTATTGGATTCACCAAATATAACTACTAAATGAACTTTTCTATACTGCTTCTGGAGAACATCCACAGCTAGAGACCACCGTTCTATTTCCCTGTTACCCTCGCTCGAGCCAGCTACACTCTTATTACCTGAAAAGAATTGTGAAGCAAAACGGTGAGCACAACTAGCTCAGTAAAGAATATCATGACTAAAGATAATTAAATTATCAATAGCCTTCATCAATAATAAATCAGAGATTTAGAACATATGGTTAATGATAAAAATTTCAACCATAGTTGCAGCGGAACGAGCAATCCATTAGAAGAGTCAAATAGACTATAAAGTCTATTATTTTCTCCATGTTAAAAATCCACCAACAATGTTTTATCCCTATAACATCAATCAACAATTCTGGTCCACAATCATATGAATAACTCATAATCATAACTGTAGTTCTAAATTCCTCTTCTCATCTAGGACGAAGATAATTTTCATCACTTGAAACATCAAACATCATGGTTATACCAAATCACAGTTCCTGTTCATAATCATACTAATAACTTCATCTTTGCACTACGGGCCAAAGATATTCATCAACAAGTCATCTTTGCACTACAGGCCAAAGATATGCATCCACAGTTCATCTTTGCATTACTGGCCAAAGATATTCATCTACAATTCATCTTTGCACTACAGGCCAAAGATATTCCTCAACAATTCATATTTGCACTACAGGCCAAATATATTCATATCTCAAAGAAATATATAATCATTTCAGAATTTATATACACCATAATTATAACCATGTTAATCAATTCATCTTTACACTGAAGCTAAAGATATTCAATTGTAAATTCAATGGTCATGATCATACCAGTCACAATTCAACTTTGCACTACAGGCCAAAGAGAACCCTAGTCATGATCATACCAATAATCTACCCATCTTTACACTCCAGTGAAAGAGAAATTTAACATCAGGGTTATAAAAATGTTATATATGATAATAAAATCAATATAATCAACATATAGATTTAATCTCAAGAGTAATATTCATAAATCAACTATAATTTGGTTAATAAAAGAAACCAATTTTGTCGTGAATAGTAACTCGTGAATAGTAACTCGTGAATAGTAACACCGACTCAAAAAGGTAGAAATTCCACAATAAAATTCATACCAATACTTCGGTATAATGATATTGAAAGAATAACATTTCTTAAGCTTATAAACAATTTATTTAAATTATTTACACTTTACTAATTAATGCATTTAATCATCATAAAATGCCAACTCTTAAGATTTCATCATCAATAACCAAAACCCTCATCAAAAATCTGCATATACCTCATATATAGGATTCTCAAGTCATAAAATCCTATTTTCCAATTTTCTTACTTCACATAACATATTTAATTCATTTTCTCATAACTAGACTATTTTCATGAAAAATACCAAATCCGTTCCAAAAATATTTCTTTTCTGAAATTTAGCATAATATAGTCCCATAGTGAACATATATTTTTCTCAGAATTTTTAAAAGTCATTTACTATTTTTCATATGGCCAAAATAGCCGAATATTTAGACATTTATCAAAAATTATACTTTTGTCTAAAAATTCTGAAATTTACAGAGTATACTTCTATCATATACATGTACTCCCAATAAAAATTTCATCAATTTTGGAGTTAACCACAAGGAATTATAAGCGGTTACTTTTAAAATAGTCTTTTCTCATAAAATTCATAACTCTCAATCTATACATCCAAAAATCACCATTTTTGGACACAATCAATAAAACTCATCAAAATATCATTTCAAATTTTTCCAGAATTTTTGAAGTTCAGAAAAATTACGAAACTGAAAAACATAACAACTCTTAAAATCTCTTACTATCCCTTACTATCCCTTACCTCAAAAGAGCAGTACTTCTGATCGGTATAAGGCTGAAGGAAACTTGCACTGATGAATAGAAACTCACAGAGTATCTAAATACTCACAAAATACACTCAATAATCTAGAGAGAGAAAGAGAGAAAGCTTATGTTTCTGGTGTGATTTTCAATTCTAACTTAGCCCTCTATTTATAGGAAAATTTTGGTAGGTTTGACCTGCAACCTGATGGCTTTACCTGCTACTATTCCCACCCACCACATTTGAAATATAATTCAGTACATTTTTTCACCAACCACAAGTGGGGCCCACCAATTCTAGAATTTTCCACCAAAATGATAAACTCTGAAAATTCAACAATTTCTGAACCAGTCATCTCGTAAAATTCATAATAAATCATACGTTCATTTTTAACGGTTCAAAATTTGTGGGCATATACTCAACTTATATATGTATAACATATCCAAAAATCACAACGATCCAACGGTCGGATTAAAAATTATAACCCCCGCAATATATCTCAAAAATCCTGATTTTTAATACCACCATTCCGACAAAAATACTGATAAAAACCTCAACATTAACTCCTTCATTTTTAACCACAAAAATATATCCCTCGTTTATATCCACATAAAATAAATATTTCCTTATCATATGAATCAATAATTAATTATTCACAAATAATATTACAGAATCACATTTATGACAACCAGGCCGTTCCCAGGAAAGAGGGGGCTTTCCAATAAGAATTTCTCCTTACTGGCGCGCAATTAGATAACCAAACCTCTCCTTAGACAGAACTTTCTAGACATTGCCAATAATGCTATCTAATAATATTATTCAAATAATATGAATTATTGATCTGATAATGGAGATGATGTGCATCAACAATTATTGAAACAACAATAATATAAAATATCAACGCAGCAATTATTGAATCAATAACATAAAATATTGAACAGTAATTACTGTGACAATTATTCAGTAGTGCCTTCTTACGTAAGAATCAATAATTTCAAAAATATTGTGCAATACCGTGTGCTACTGTGCAATAACGCGTATTACTGTAATTTAACCACCGGGTATTCCAACAGTGTTAACGGTAACAACTACGCCGTTATTTGTAAAAACTCAAATTTGTCGTTTTCCTTCACCCGACAGTTATTCGTTATGGGGCCCACAAATAGCTGCGCCGTCGTACGAATATTCTCCGACAGAAAGAATATTCCACGACCAAACGAATATTCCCCGACAACAATGATTATTTTATAACCACTTGCTTATTTTGAAAAAAATTCACATATCACCCTTAACTTTAATATTTATCAATTTAACCATTTACTGAATAGTAATTATAAGAAAAATTGAATACTTTTATTTCATAAAATTCGGGGTCTTACAGAATACTCTTCTTCTCTCTCTCTATAGTTTCTCTCTATAGTTTCTCTCTCTAGAGTTCAGTGAATTCGTAAGAAATAATGAAGGAATGAGCTGCTATTTATAGAAAAATAGAATGCATAGTAACTAATTCATGAACGGTCCAGATTGATTACTTTAATCTGACGGTCCATATTTAAAGAAAAATCTTTTAAATAAAATATAATATATTCTATTTATAGAATAACTTTAATAAAGTATTTTGTTTTATATAAAAAGATGTTTCTGTTTTATTACGTTAATAATACGAATAAAACAAAACGTCATTATCGCTAAATAATTCATATTATTAACTGACAATAATGGAATCAAACTGAGTGACTTCTCACATAAGCATTAATAATCAATACCGTGTGTTACTATGCAACCACACGTATTACTGTACTTTTACTACCGAGTAGTTCAACAGTAACAATGGTAAAACTTCCGCCGTTATTTTTAATAAACTATCTTTGTCGTTTTCTCAATCCGACAATAATTTTGTTGTGGGGTCCACCAATGATTGTGTCGTTGTACGAATATTCCCTGTTAAAACGAATATTCTCCGACCAATCAAATATTATATAACAACTTGCGTACTTTGCAAAATTTATAAATATTACCCACAACTATAACATTATATCAATCTAACTCCATAATATTCAAAAATGATATTTATAGAAAATTTATCTTTATTTATAAAAGTTGGGGTCTTACAACCTCCCCTTCTTATGAAATTTCGCCCTCGAAATTAGGGTACGTACCTGGTATGTCGAAGAGATAAGGATACCTTGATTTCATTTCAGATTCTAACTCCCAAGTCATTTCCTCAACATCGTGGTTTCTCCACAAAACTTTGACTTGAGGTATAACCTTGGAGCGTAGAATATGTTCCTTCTTATCCAAGATTTGAACAGGAACTTCTTCATACGTCAAATCTTCCGCTATTTCGTCTGGTTCTAACTCAATAATGTGGTTCGGGTCTTCCACATATTTGCGTAACATGGATATGTGAAAAACGTTATGAACACGAGACATACTTGGCGGTAAAGCGAGTCTATAAGCCACAGTTCCTACTCGATCGAGGATTAAAAATGGATCGATGAATCGAGGATTGAGCTTTCCTCTCTTTCCAAATCTCGTAACTCCTTTCCATGGAGCAATACGTAAGAACACATGATCTCCTTCATCAAATTCCACGTCCTTCCGATGAAGATCAGCATAACTCTTTTGTCGATCTTGTGAGGTTTTTATACGTTGTCGGATCGTTTGAATCTTTTCTGTAGTCATACGTACCAACTCCGGTCCCAACAACGTTGCTTCACCCACCTCATCCCAGCATACTGGAGAACGATATTTTCTTCCATACAATGCTTCGAATGGAGCCATGTCAATACTTGCTTGATAAATGTTGTTGTAGGAAAACTCCACCAATGGTAAGAACTTGTCCCAACTTCCTTTGAAGTCAAAGACACAGAGTCTTAATAGATCTTCAAGAGTTTGAATAGTCCTCTCTGATTGTCCGTCCGTCTGAGGATGATATGCTGAACTAAATCGTAACTCCGTGCCCATAGCTTTTTGTAAACTAACCCAAAATCGTGAAGTGAATCTTGGGTCTCGGTCAGAAACTATGGATACTGGCATACCATGCAGTCTTACAATCTCGTTTATGTACATACGAGCAAGACGTTCAAGTGTATAAGTTTCTCGTATCGGTAAGAAATGAGCAGACTTGGTCAATCTATCAACAATGACCCAAATCGCATCAATACCTTGAGAAACCCTAGGAAGACCGGTAACGAAATCCATGGTAATGTGCTCCCACTTCCATTCTGGAATTTCAAGTGGTTGCAATGGACCTTTTGGTACTTGATGCTCCGCTTTGACTCGTTGACAAGTTAGACACCTTGAGATAAACAACGCTATCTCTGTCTTCATATTGCTCCACCAAAATGTATGACGAAGATCATGATACATTTTGGTACTTCCAGGATGGATTGCAAACGGTGTGTTGTGCGCCTCCATCATGATTTCATACTTTAAATCAGGGTTGTTAGGAACACAAAGTCTGGAGTTGACTCGAAGTATTCCTTCTTCATCGATTCTTGCTTCCGGTATAGCACCTTCTTGCACTTTCTTCTTCATACGCATCAGCTCCAGGTCTGTAGCTTGAGCAGCTTTAACTTTATCGATTAAAGTCGGTTCTACTCGTATATTCGCCATCATCACATGGGTCCCTGGAGTCTTTAACTCTATCTCCATCCTTTGCAATCACACAAAATGGGCCTTTGTATTGACAATATCGCACTTGTACCCGCATATGATCTTCTACTCAATGCGTCAGCTATCACGTTCGCTTTTCCAGGATGGTATTGAATGGTATGATCATAATCTTTCAACAGTTCAAGCCAACGTCGTTGTCGCATGTTGAGTTCCTTTTGAGTGAAGAAATATTTGAGGCTTTTATGATCCGTAAAGATCTCCACCTTCTCCCCATACAAGTAATGCCTCCAAATTTTAAGTGCAAAGACAACAGCTGCCAACTCTAGATCATGAGTAGGATAATTCCTCTCATATTCCTTGAGTTGTCTTGATGCATAGGCTATGACTTTTCCATGTTGCATGAGAACGCATCCCAACCCTTTGCTCGAAGCATCACTGTAGATGACAAATCCCTCCGAGCCAGATGGTATTGTTAGAACAGGTGCTGAAATGAGTCTCCTCTTGAGTTCTTGAAAACTCTGCTCACATTCTTCGCTCCAACTGAACTTTGTATCTTTTCGAGTCAGCTGAGTTAACGGAGTAGCGATTCGAGAAAATCCTTCCACGAATCTCCGATAATAACCAGCTAAACCAAGAAAGCTACGTACTTCGGTCACTGATTTAGGTTGCTCCCAGCTTTGAATAGCTTCAATCTTTGCCGGGTCAACCGATATGCCACGACTTGATACTACGTGCCCAAGGAATGCTACCTCCTCCAGCCAGAACTCGCATTTCTTCAACTTGGCATAAAGTTTGTATTCACGAAGCTTTTGGAGTACCAGCCTCAAGTGTTGCTCATGATCTTCACGGCTTTTGGAATAAACAAGGATGTCATCGATAAAGACGACCACAAAGTGATCCAAATATTCCTTGAATACCCGGTTCATCATATCCATGAAGGCAGCAGGAGCATTAGTCAATCCAAAAGACATAACTAAGAATTCATAATGCCCATACCGAGTTCTGAAGGCAGTCTTTGGAATATCCTCAGTTCTAACCTTCAGCTGATGATATCCAGAACGAAGATCGATCTTTGAAAAGAATTGTGCTCCTTGCAACTGGTCAAACAGGTCATCAATACGTGGCAATGGATACCTATTTTTGATGGTGACATGATTCAACTCCCGATAATCAATACAAAGTCGCATACTCCCATCTTTTTTCTTCACGAACAGAACAGGAGCACCCCAAGGAGAAGTACTAGGACGAATAAAACCAATGTCTAACAATTCCTGCAGTTGAGTCTTTAACTCCTGAAGTTTAATAGGAGCCATTCGATATGGGGCTTTGGAAATGGGTTTTGTACCGGGTTCAAGGTCGATACAAAATTCAATTTCACGCTCTGGGGGTAGGCCAGGAAGTTCTTCGGGAAATACGTCAGGAAATTTATTAACAACAGAAATATCATTCAAAGCTGACGTATTTTTGTTTAGATCTGTGACATGAGCTAAGAAAGCTTGACATCCGTTTTTTAATAAACGAATAGCTTTATGGCTTGAGATGACAGCGATTGATTTTAATGGTTTGGTTGCTTGAATTCGCATAATAGGTCGATTAGGAATATAAAAGCTAACAACCTTACGAAAACAATCAATTTTTGCATGATGAGTAGTTAACCAATCAATCCCTAGAATCACGTCAAATGCAAGTATTTTTAATGAAATCAGATCGACAGGTAATGTGTGGGTACCAACTTGAACCAAACAAGACTTATAAACCGTGGATGTAATGAAGGTTTCTCCCAATGGAGTTTCAACTGCTAAGTCAAAGTCTAATTTCTCCGGAATCAAATTTAATCGATGAGCGCAAGTAGGAGAAATAAAAGAATGGGTAGAACCAGTATCAAATAAAGTATAGACTTCGTTAGAGTTTATGATAAGCTTACCCGTGATGACCTCATTCGGGTTCCCTGCTCTCTGAGAATTCACAACAAACGCTCTCCCTTGCACAATCAGTTTTAACTTTTCTGGGACGGCCTTTGGTGCCTCCATCCTAGCTGAATTTGTCTTCGGTAAACGACAAAATCGGGCTAAATGACCTTCTCTTCCACAATTATAACATGCTTTGGACGGCATCGCGCAGTTTGGACTGATGTGCCCCTCCCCTCCGCATTTGAAACATATGATAGGTGATCGTTCTCCTTCCTTAACGACAGGTGCTGGTGCTGACGCCTTTCCATCATTGTTGAATCTCCTCTTCTTGAAATGCCCATTTTTATTGTTTTGGCCCTGATTACCACCGAAGTGGTTACCATTTCTGGCCTGTTGATTCCCTCCACGCTTGTTGTCACCGCTTCGATGACTGCTTTCACTGGTATTATCATTTTGTCGGCTGCTCTCTTTTGGTTGTGTTGTCTCGTTATCGCGTTCCACCAACTGAGCCCTATTTACAACATCTGAATACAAGCACAGTTTATGAGAAACAAGATGTTGACGTATCTCCGGCTTCAAACCTCTTAAAAACATCCGCGTCATTCTTTCTTCATTATCCACCAGGTGGGACGCAAACCGGGATAACTCCGTAAATTTTGCCTCGTACTGCGACACGGTCATATTATTCTGCTCCAATTTGATGAACTCCACCTCTTTCATGTGACGAATACTCTCAGGAAAGTATTTGTCGTTAAACAGCTCTTGGAACTTCTCCCAGGTCATCTTTAGTGCGGCAGGTTGAGTACGCTTTATCGATTTCCACCAGTAATCTGCCTCTCCTCGCAACATAAAGGCGGCAAAGGGAACCTTTTGCTCCTCGGAGCAACCCAAGACATCAAATATCTTGGTGATCTGCTTTATCCATATTTCAGCTACAAGTGGTTTGGGTTCTCCCTTAAACTCCGGTGGTCCCAGCTCCTTAAACTGTTTAGCGGTGACCGCCAGAGAGTTTCCAGTATTTCCACCTACGTTGTGGACAGGAGCCGCTTTCACCTGTTGTTGCATGAATTGCATAAAGCCTCTGAACATTTGAGCATTCATCATTTGGTCAGTGTTGTTGTTTGCATGAGGATTGTCACCTTCCTGATGCACATTATCCTGATTATTGATATGTGGTGAATCAACAGTCGCCTGTGCTCCATTGCTATTCTCAACATTCCCAGATGCCATTTCCAGATACTGTCACAAAATAAAAATTAATTGATATGTCATATTTTATCCTTATATTATGACCGACCAATTAAATACCATGCAAATAAACTTAGGTAGGTCATACTAGCGAAGAAATTTTCCGTCTCTCCCCTCCTAGTTCTATTCTCACATCTTAGCCAGGGATCATATCCCTAAGCTCTGATACCAACTGTGACGCCCCCAAAATTAGGTATACATCACCCATCTTGGGTCGTCAGATACATAGTACAGAATACAAATACAACTTACTAATACAACTGTCGTGTACAATACGACAAAACATAAACTGTGAGTTTGAATACAAATATTATCTTCTAGAGAGTATTCATACTCAAAAGGAGTCCTCGTTACATTTATTAACACACCATTACATAGAATAGTGAGGACTACTAACTAATACTATCATTCGGACCATCACTCCGTTCCCCGACTTGCCCCAGCTACGTTCTCATTTCCTGAAGAGAACAGTGAAAGAAAGGGTGAGCTCAACTAGCCCAGTAAGAAATATTATGACTAAGATAATGCAGAATAAATTATCATTAGCCTTCAACAATATTAAACTGATAAAATACAATAGACATCTAGTTTAACTGCAGCGGAACAAGCAATCCATTAAAAGAGTCAAGTAGAAGATAAACTCTACTATCTTTTATGATTTAAAAGATTTTCCAACACTGTGATCGCTGAGACTCAGTTTAATAAAATAATCCACATTATCGAATCACCCCTGCACTACGGCCAAGGATATTCGTATATTCATTAATGGTCATGATCATGCCAACAACTGTCCATCAATGCACTACGGGCCAATGAGGACTTTTACCACATCATTTGTAACATTACGGTCATGATTATACCGAATAATCCCTGGTCATAATCATACCAAGTCCATCTATGCACTACAGGCCACAGATGACTTTCAATATTTTATAAACATGAGGATGATGACAATGATATAAGAATTCAATAAAACAAGTTCAAGAATTAATTTATCCAAGAATTAACAACGTCCAAATTGTCAACATGATACTACTTTGTGGAGTAAGATTCAAGAATGATCAGGAGAATATTTTCATGAATAGATACTAGATGAAACGCAATTATCAAGGATATTCCACAAATTTCATGGAGTATAGAAGTCAAAACTTAACCAACTGAGTACAATAAAGAATGAAATAACAAAAGAAATCACCATGCATGCGATAGACCGCACAAACAGGTTATTCTTAACAGAATAATAAATAATGGAACCAGGTCCGGCGTAAACGCACAGACAGGATATTCCGACATAATAATAAATAATGGAACCAGGCCCGGTGTAAAACACACAGACATGATATTCCGACAGAATAATAAATAATGGAACCAGGTCCGGTGTAAAACACGCAGACAGGATGTTCCAACAGAATAATAACAAAAACAGAACCAGGTCCGGTGTAAAACACACAGACAGGATGTTCCAACAGAATAATAGCAGAATGTCACCAAGTATAGGGTAGACCACGTATACAGGTTATTCCAACAGAATAATAAGAAATGGAATAACAACAGTTCTCTTCATGAATAAGAAAGAATAACACCCCTTACCGTTTTAAAGAAGAGCTGAAGTAAGGAAGTAGTTAAGTAGCAGAATACTCTTCTTCTCTCTCTATAGTTTCTCTCTATAGTTTCTCTCTCTAGAGTTCAGTGAATTCGTAAGAAATAATGAAGGAATGAGCTGCTATTTATAGAAAAATAGAATGCATAGTAACTAATCCATGAACGGTCCAGATTGATTACTTTAATCTGACGGTCCATATTTAAAGAAAAATCTTTTAAATAAAATATAATATATTCTATTTATAGAATAACTTTAATAAAGTATTTTGTTTTATATAAAAAGATATTTCTGTTTTATTACATTAATAATACGAATAAAACAAAACGTCATTATCGCTAAATAATTCATATTATTAACTGACAATAATGGAATCAAACTGAGTGACTTCTCACATAAGCATTAATAATCAATACCGTGTGTTACTATGCAACCACACGTATTACTGTACTTTTACTACCGAGTAGTTCAACAGTAACAATGGTAAAACTTCCGTCGTTATTTTTAATAAACTATCTTTGTCGTTTTCTCAATCCGACAATAATTCTGTTGTGGTGTCCACCAATGATTGTGTCGTTGTACGAATATTCCCTGTTAAAACGAATATTCCCCGACCAATCAAATATTATATAACAACTTGCGTACTTTGCAAAATTTATAAATATTACCCACAACTATAACATTATATCAAATTAACTCCATAATATTCAAAAATGATATTTATAGAAAATTTATCTTTATTTATAAAAGTTGGGGTCTTACATCTAGGTTATGATAGATATCATATGGCCACAGAATTATTCTTGGTTGACCCAATAGACCCCAAAGAAAGACGAGAAGATTACTATCATATTCTTCCCAATGGTGAGTCTTCTCTTGACATATCATTATCTCTACTGTCTCTAATTGAGAATTATACTTCAAACAAACACCAAGATTATATAGGTAGTGCTCGTATATATACTCAGCAAGTGGATGAGCACATCCCTCTCTTATGATGACACGAGGTTGTATGTCGTTAGACATCTTGTATGATAGTGGCAAACCACCCTTCCAACGTTGGGTACACCTTACCCTATTGGATTCACCAAATAAAACTACTAAATGAACTTTTCTATACTGCTTCGGGAGAACATCCACAGCTAGAGACCACCGTTCTATTTCCCCGTTACCCTCGCTCGACCCAGCTACACTCTTATTACCTGAAAAGAATTGTGAAGCAAAACGGTGAGCACAACTAGCTCAGTAAAGAATATCATGACTAAAGATAATTAAATTATCAATAGCCTTCATCAATAATAAATCAGAGATTTAGAACATATGGTAAATGATAAAAATTTCAACCATAGTTGCAGCGGAACGAGCAATCCATTAGAAGAGTCAAATAGACTATAAAGTTTATTATCTTCTTCATGTTAAAAATCCATCAACAATGTTTTATCCCTGTAACATCAATCAACAATTCTGGTCCACAATCATATGAATAACTCATAATCATAACTGTAGTTCTAAATTCCTCTTCTCATCCAGGACGAAGATAATTTTCATCACCTATCTTTACCTGAAACATCAAAGATCATGGTTACACCAAATCACATTTCCTGTTCATAATCATACTAATAACTTCATCTTTGCACTACGGCCAAAGATATTCATTTGTATCACCAGTTGGTCATGTTTATCTCAACATCTGTTCATCTTTGCACTACTGACCAAAGATATTCAACAACATGTCATCTTTGCACTACGGGCCAAAGATATTCATCAACAATTCATCTTTGCACTACAGGCCAAAGATATTCATCAATATTTCATCTTTGCACTACAGGCCAAAGATATTAATATCTCAAAGAAATATATAATCATTTCAGAATTTATATAAACAATAATTATAACCATGTTGATCAATTCACCTTTGCACTTAAGCTAAAGATATTCACTTATAAATTCAATGGTCATGATCATACTAATCAACGATTCAACTTTGCACTACTGGCCAAAGATAACCCATAGTGTCATTCATACCAAAAATCTACCCATCTTTACACTCAAGTCAAAGAGAAATATCATCATTAGGGTTATAAAAATGTTATATATAATAATAAAACTAATATGATCAACATCTAGTTTTAATCTCAAGAGTAATATTCATAAATCAACTATAATTTGGTTAGAAAAAGAAACCAATTTTTATCGTGAATAGTAACTCGTGAATAGTAACTCATGAATAGTAACTCGTGAATTGTAACTCATAAATAGTAAACTCGACACAAAAAGGTAGAAATTCTACAATAAAATCCCTACCAGTATTTCGGTATAATGATATTGAAAGAATAACATTACTTAAATTTATAAACAATTTATTTTAATTGTTTACACTTTACTAATTAATGCATTTAATCATCATAAAATGTCAACTCTTACAATTTCATCATCAATAACCAAAACCCTCATCAAAAATATGCATATACTTCATATAGGATTCTCAAGCCATAAAATCCTATTTTCCAATTTTCTTTATTCACAAAACATATTTAATTCATTTACTCATAACTAGACTATTTTCATGAAAAATACCAAATCAGTTCCAAAAATATTTCTTTTCTGGGATTTAACATAATATAGTCCCATAGTAAACATATATTTTTCTCATAATTTTTAAAAGTCATTTACTATTTTTTATATGGCCAAAATAGCCGAATATTTAGACATTTATCAAAAATTGTACTTTTGTCTAAAAATTCTGAAATTTACAGAGTATACTTCTATCATATACATGTACTCTCAATAAAAATTTCATCAATTTTGGAGTTAACTACAAGGAATTATAAGCTGTTACTTTTAAAATAGTCTTTTCTCATAAAATTCATAATTCTCAATCTATACATCCAAAAATCATCATTTTTGGACACAATCAAGAAAACTCATCAAAATATCATTTCAAATTTTTCCAGAATTTTTGAAGATCAGAAAAATTACGAAACTGAAAATCATAACAACCCTTAAAATCCCTTAATATCCCTTACAATCCCTTACTATCCCTTACCTCAAAAGAGCAGTACTTCTGACTGGATATCGGATATGACGCTGAAGAAAACTTGTACTGATAAATATCAACTCACCAAGTATCTAAATACTCACAAAATATGCTTCATAATATAGAGAGAGAAAGAGAGAAAGCTTATGTTTTTGGTGTGATTTTCAATTCTAACTTAGCCCTCTATTTATAGGAAAATTTTGGTAGGTTTGACCTGCAACCTGATGGCTTTACCTGCTACTATTCCCACCCACCACATTTGAAATATAATTCAGTACATTTCTTCACCAACCACAAGTGGGGCCCACCAATTCTAGAATTTTCCACCAAAATGATAAACTCTGAAAATTCAACAATTTCTGAACCAGTCATCTCGTAAAATTCATAATAAATCATACGTTCATTTTTAACGGTTCAAAATTTATGGGCATATACTCAACTTATATATGTATAACATATCCAAATATTACCACGATCCAACGGTCGGATTAAAAATTATAACCCTCGCAAAATATCTCAAAAACCCTAATTTTTAATACCTCCATTCCGACAAAAATACTGATAAAAATCTCAGCATTAATTCCTTCATTTTTAACCACAAAAATATATCCCTCATTTATATCCACATAAAATAAATATTTCCTTATCATATGAATCAATAATTAATTATTCACAAATAATATTACAGAATCACATTTATGACAACCAGGCCGTTTCCAGGAAAGAGAGGGCTTTCCAATAAGAATTTTTCCTTACTAGTGCGCAATTAGGTGACCAAACCTCTCCTTAGACAGAACTTTCTAGACATTGCCAATAATGTTATCTAATAATATTATTCAAATAATATGAATTATTGATCTGATAATGGGAAATACTGTGCAGTGACAATTATTGAACAACAATAATATAAAATTTTAACGTAGCAATTATTGAATCAATAAAATAAAATATTGAACAGTAATTACTGTAACAATTATTGAGTAGTGTCTTCTTACGTAAGAATCAATAATTTCAAAAATACTATGCAATACCGTGTGCTACTGTGCAATAACGCGTATTACTGTATTTTAACCACCGGGTATTCCAACAGTGTTAACGGTAACAACTACGCCGTTATTTGTAAAAACTCAAATTTGTCGTTTTCTTCACCTGACAGTTATTCGTTATGGAGCCCACAAATAGCTACGCCGTCGTACGAATATTCCCCGACAGAAAGAATATTCCACGACCAAACGAATATTTCCCGACAACAATGATTATTTTATAACCACTTGCTTATTTTGAAAAAAAATTCATATTTCACCCATAACTTTAAACTTTTATCAATTTAACCATTTACTGAATAGTAATTATAAGAAAAATTGAATACTTTTATTTCATAAAATTCGGGGTCTTACAATCTCCCCTCCTTATGAAATTTCGTCCCCGAAATTTACGTACCTGGTATTTCGAAGAGTTGAGAATATCTTGCTTCCATTTCAGATTCTATCTCTCAGATCATCATGATTTCTCATTGCTCACCTCCCATGATAACTTCATTTGGGTTCCTCATTTGTTAGGAAGTCATTACAACCGCCATCCCTCGAACTACTCGGCTTTGACTTGTCTGGAGCAGCATTTGGCGTCATCATTACCGTTGGAATATACCTTTCTATAGGACATATTCCTCCCTCAACTGCCTCTTCGTACTCCTCATTCATGATCTGAATCATCAATCTTCGATCCATATCGGATTCAGATTGACCGCTATGTACAGGGTAATTCAAAACTCGATGTTGGGTTCTCCCAATTGCTTTCCAAAAAGAGAAATTCATATCATCTATTTTAGCCTTCTTAGATCGAACATCTCTTTCCACAATATCCACGTGTCGTGCGGCTTTTGCCCATGCATCACTTATTCTCACTCGTTCAGTTTTTTTTCTTTCAGCTCAGATTCTATTTTTATCATCTTATACTCTGCCAAAGAATGCTTCTGTTCAAGCATCACAAATCGGGTAACACAAGCTTGAATTGTTGCATCCTTTTGTTCCACGACCGCCTGTCGTTCTTCTGCCTGCTCTTCTAACTCATGAATACGATTTTGAAATTCTACATTTTGATCATATAATACCTCTAATAAACTCTCCTCTGGTACTTATTCTTCCTCTTCTTCCTCAGTCTCAGCTGTTACCTCTGCGACTATCTCGGGTGTAACTATCAATTCTTCACTCACCACATGGATATCTCTAATTCCTTCTTCGTCTGACATCACATTATCACGGTTAGTGATTAGAGGTATCCCCACAGTCTCATTCACTCCATTGTTAGCATTCTCAGCTGCCATTCTCAAATACTGCCATAAAACAAGGGTTAATTAAACAAATTAACATATCACATAATATCCCAATATTATGACTGACCAACAAATAAGCTTAAGTAGGACACACTAGCGAAGGATTTACTCATCTCTCCCCTCCTAGTTGTATTCCCCGATCTCCGCCAGAGATCATATCCCTAAGCTCTGATACCAAATGTAACGACCCCAAAATAGGTCCATTCCATCCAACCTATTCTGAGTCGCCAAATACATGGTACAGAAAATAACTGTAACTTTATTACAACAATTGAAGTGTAAAATATACCAACACATATGTTGTGAGTTTGGATACAAATATATACCAAATGTGACTCATGTTCCAACCGTGGACATCACCTCACAATGTCACCTTACATAAAGGTATAGTCAAAAATTGTTTTAGAAATTAGAATCTTTGGGAAGTGCTCAAGCAAACCTTCGTACATGGGAGGCCATGCGTCTAGGTTATGATAGATATCATATGGCCACAGAATTATTCTTGGTTGACCCAATAGACCCCAAAGAAAGACGAGAAGATTACTATCATATTCTTCCCAATGGTGAGTCTTCTCTTGACATATCATTATCTCTACTGTCTCTAATTGAGAATTATACTTCAAACAAATACCAAGATTATATAGGTAGTGCTCGTATATATACTCAGCAAGTGGATGAGCACATCCCTGTCTTATGATGACACGAGGTTGTATGTCGTTAGACATCTTGTATGATAGTGGCAAACCACCCTTCCAACGTTGGGTACACCTTACCCTATTGGATTCACCAAATAAAACTACTAAATGAACTTTTCTATACTGCTTCGGGAGAACATCCACAGCTAGAGACCACCGTTCTATTTCCCCGTTACCCTCGCTCGACCCAGCTACACTCTTATTACCTGAAAAGAATTGTGAAGCAAAACGGTGAGCACAACTAGCTCAGTAAAGAATATCATGACTAAAGATAATTAAATTATCAATAGCCTTCATCAATAATAAATCAGAAATTTAGAACATATGGTAAATGATAAAAATTTCAACCATAGTTGCAGCGGAACGAGCAATCTATTAGAAGAGTCAAATAGACTATAAAGTCTATTATCTTCTTCATGTTAAAAATCCATCAACAATGTTTTATCCCTGTAACATCAATCAACAATTCTGGTCCACAATCATATGAATAACTCATAATCATAATTGTAGTTCTAAATTTCTCTTCTCATCCAGGACGAAGATAATTTTCATCACCTATCTTTACCTGAAACATCAAAGATCATGGTTACACCAAATCACATTTCATGTTCATAATCATACTAATAACTTCATCTTTGCACTACGGCCAAAAATATTCATTTGTATCACCAGTTGGTCATGTTTATCTCAACATCTGTTCATTTTTGCACTACTGGCCAAAAATATTCAACAACACGTCATCTTTGCACTACGGGCCAAAGATATTCATCAACAATTCATCTTTGCACTACAGGCCAAAGATATTCATTAATATTTCATCTTTGCACTACAGGCCAAAGATATTAATATCTCAAAGAAATATATAATCATTTCAGAATTTATATAAACAATAATTATAACCATGTTGATCAATTCACCTTTGCACTTAAGCTAAAGATATTCACTTATAAATTCAATGGTCATAATCATACTAATCAACGATTCAACTTTGCACTACTGGCCAAAGATAACCCATAGTCATGATCATACCAAAAATCTACCCATCTTTACACTCAAGTCAAAGAGAAATATCATCATTAGGGTTATAAAAATGTTATATATAATAATAAAACTAATATGATCAACATCTAGTTTTAATCTCAAGAGTAATATTCGTAAATCAACTATAATTTGGTTAGAAAAAAGAAACTAATTTTTATCGTGAATAGTAACTCATGAATAGTAACTCGTGAATAGTAACTCATAAATAGTAAACCCAACACATAAAGGTAGAAATTTCACAATAAAATCCCTACCAGTATTTCGGTATAATGATATTGAAAGAATAACATTACTTAAATTTATAAACAATTTATTTTAATTGTTTACACTTTACTAATTAATGCATTTAATCATCATAAAATGCCAACTCTTACAATTTCATCATCAATAACCAAAATCCTCATCAAAAATCTGCATATACCTCATATAGGATTCTCAAGCCATAAAATCCTATTTTCTAATTTTCTTTCTTCACAAAACATATTTAATTCATTTACTCATAACTAGACTATTTTCATGAAAAATACCAAATCAGTTCCAAAAATATTTTTTTTCTGAGATTTAGCATAATATAGTCCCATAGTGAACATATATTTTTCTCAGAATTTTTAAAAGTCATTTACTATTTTTCATATGGCCAAAATAGCCGAATATTTAGACATTAATCAAAAATTGTACTTTTGTCTAAAAATTCGGAAATTTACAGAGTATACTTCTATCATATACATGTACTCCCAATAAAAATTTCATCAATTTTGGAGTTAACCACAAGGAATTATAAGCTGTTACTTTTAAAATAGTCTTTTCTCATAAAATTCATAACTCTCAATCTATACATCCAAAAATCACTATTTTTGGACACAATCAAGAAAACTCATCAAAATATCATTTCAGCTTTTTCCAGAATTTTTGAAGATCAGAAAAATTACGAAACTGAAAATCATAACAACCCTTAAAATCCCTTAATATCCCTTATAATCCCTTAATATCCCTTACAATCCCTTACTATCCCTTACCTCAAAAGAGCAGTACTTCTGACTGGATATCGGATATGACGCTGAAGAAAACTTGCACTGATAAATATCAACTCACCAAGTATCTAAATACTCACAAAATATGCTTCATAATATAGAGAGAGAAAGGAGAAAGCTTATATTTTTGGTGTGATTTTCAATTCTAACTTAGCCCTCTATTTATAGGAAAATTTTGGTAGGTTTGACCTGCAACCTGATGGCTTTACCTGCTACTATTCCCACCCACCACATTTGAAATATAATTCAGCACATTTCTTCACCAACCACAAGTGGGGCCCACCAATTCTAGAATTTTCCACCAAAATGATAAACTCTGAAAATTCAATAATTTCTGAACCAGTCATATCGTAAAATTCATAATAAATCATACGTTCATTTTTAACGGTTCAAAATTTGTGGGCATATACTCAACTTATATATGTATAACATATCCAAATATTACCACGATCCAACGGTCGGATTAAAAATTATAACCCTCGCAAAATATCTCAAAAACCTTAATTTTTAATACCTCCATTCCGACAAAAATACTGATAAAAATCTCAGCATTAATTCCTTCATTTTTAACCACAAAAATATATCCCTCATTTATATCCACATAAAATAAATATTTCCTTATCATATGAATCAATAATTAATTATTCACAAATAATATTACAGAATCACATTTATGACAACCAGGCCGTTTCCAGGAAAGAGGGGGCTTTCCAATAAGAATTTTTCCTTACTGGCGCGCAATTAGGTGACCAAACCTCTCCTTAGACAGAACTTTCTAGACATTGCCAATAATGTTATCTAATAATATTATTCAAATAATATGAATTATTGATCTGATAATAGAAAATACTGTGCAGTGACAATTATTGAACAACAATAATATAAAATTTCAACGTAGCAATTATTGAATCAATAAAATAAAATATTGAACAGTAATTACTGTAACAATTATTGAATAGTGCCTTCTTACGTAAGAATCAATAATTTCAAAAATACTATGCAATACCGTGTGCTACTGTGCAATAACGCGTATTACTGTATTTTAACCACCGGGTATTCCAACAGTGTTAACGGTAACAACTACGCCGTTATTTATAAAAACTCAAATTTGTCGTTTTCTTCACCTGACAGTTATTCGTTATGGAGCCCACAAATAGCTGCGCCGTCGTACGAATATTCCCCGACAGAAAGAATATTTCACGACCAAACGAATATTCCCCGACAACAATGATTATTTTATAACCACTTGCTTATTTTGAAAAAAATTTCATATTTTACTCATAACTTTAAACTTTTATCAATTTAACCATTTACTGAATAGTAATTATAAGAAAATTTGAATACTTTTATTTCATAAAATTCGGGGTCTTACAACTTACCCCTACCTACAAAATTTATTACTTTTAAATTTTAAATAAATCGTATCAATTTTAAATTTAAAAATATTTTAATTAACCTTAAAAATCAAAACTTTGCTCTCTTTTTTTGGGGTATATTAAAATTAATATTTCACCACTAGACTTTTAAGAAAATCTGTTTTAAATTAATTATAAGAGACAATTGACTGAAATTTTTTAAGTTTTAACATGTGGATTAAGCCCGTCACATTAATAATATTAAAACGCATCAACAATAATATTCTCCATTAAATATACTTAAGTATTCTTGTTCAAAAATACAACTCGCTCCGTCGATATATGATTCATTAAATGATTATTTAGTTTGTTTATATATATCTTTATATTATATATGTTATAGTTTATATGTATAAATAAATGTTATACACAGAAAATATAAATCATATGTAATATATAAATAAAGAAATGATGGTTTATAACCTAGGATAATTTGGAGATATTATCATGTATATTATAGTACTTTAACATAAATGATTTATCTTGATTATGGAAGTTGGATTTCTAATTAAAATTATTAATGTATTAACAGTGTGCATTAAACGGATCATGTGATAATATATTATTTATAAAATATTTTCACACAAGTACTAATTAGTTAAATTTCATAATTTTGAAATTATAGCGGACTTTATATTGTTATATATATTAATTTGATGTTCCAATGAGTGAGATTACATTGTGTTAATTAATACCTCATAATGTCAATTAATATATTTAATTAATATTACGAACATTATTATTGTCAAAATATCTATAAGATTTTTTATAAGATAATTTATCATTGATCATAGAATATTGGCCGAGTGTTTTAATATTTATTATTAAAAAATTGATTTAATTGTTAAATTAATTTATGATCAAATAGAGATAAATTATGGACTTATGAAATTAGTTTAAATGTATCGAAATTATATTAAATAATTCTGAAATATTTATATATATTTATAGAGGAAATATTTACAGTTTATTAGTAAAGGGTTTAATTAATTAATTCTTGAACTGAAGTGCAATTACAATTATTTAGTGTAATAAATTATAATTAATATTTATTTTGAATAATATTATTAGACAATAATATATAGATAAGTATCGAAGTCAGAAGAGGAATCCCTTAGGATCCTTTTCTAGCCTATTATGGACCAACTTCTCGAGAGATGGTATTGGTAAGGATAATATTATTATATATATCATCAATCAGAAACGTATGAATGTACTTTTTCTATTACAACAAAAACAAAAATACGTATTCTTTCTTTCAGCCTAAGAAAAATAGAATTAGGATTTTTCTAGAATGGTGTTTTTTGGATACCACACTCCAAGTTCAGGATAAGATCTTAAGAAGGAAGATCTTGAGGATATAAGAGACTGTACAAAGATTCAAAACGTGTTAATCCAAAAGTACCGAGTAACAAATTCGTAATTTAGATACATAGTATATATATTTGTTGTTTCATATAAAACCATAAAAATGACCTTGATTTTTTTATTTTTTTTTAAACTTATTTTCAGAATTTTTTTCCTTCAATAACAAATTAAATTAAATAATTTTATACATAGAGAGGGAGACACTAATTTTTTCTTATTGACTTGTTTTTTTATTATGTGTATAAGGCATATGCTCCTAAAGCCCAAGGCCTCCACCGTTTCTCCTATCCCTTGGGGTTAGAGACATTAAGATGTTGCCTGATAATACATAATAGGCCCAAATCTGGTCGGAGAAGATATTTAGCTCATTAAGATCTGCTTGACAAACATCTTAACGGGTTCAAAGAGGTCCATTTCGACAAAACTCATTAAACTGACCTAGTGGGAAGGCCCAATCACTTAATAGGATAGCTAATTCAATTTCAAATGCCCATTAGTTTCAGACCATTTCACCCCTAAATCTTATTGCTTCATAATTCATCTGTCCCCCAAAAATGAAAACTGATTTTCCCATGTTGTGGGTACTTGCCCCTATCATCTCGAAATATCCAATCCAACCACTAATATGCCCTTTTTACAGTAATATAGTATGATGTTTTAGGTGATTTTATTTATTTCAAATTATTTGATGTTTTAAAAAGGAATATTAATTACAATCTTTTTAAAACTATCCCTCATTAGTCATTACTCATCTTTCAATACCCAGATACTTTTAACTCTTTCTCTCCCCTTATCAACACAAATGATATTATAAAAAAATGATAATATATTTAATGTTATATAATCATTTCTTTAATGGTTATAATGATTGTGTCAAACTCTAAAATATCATATATTATATTATGAGACGGATGAAGTAGATGATTACAGTGATACATCTACATTGTTAAATTGGATTTCTCTCACAAGTCTGTCAATACCATAACAAAATATTTCAAATTGTAATCCAAATCATTGTGAGAGATTGTTTGATTCAAGCTTCATTTTTTTTTATTAATTTGGTTGAATGTGGTTATTTTTTGTTTGGTCTGATTGAGTTTTTGTTTTTGAGTTGCTTGATCTTCAATTGAAAATGAGATTATTTTTGTTAAGTAATTTTTGTCTTTTATTGTGATAGCTTACAATGATTTTGCCTTATTTTATAATGAGAAATGAAAAATAAAAAATAATTATGAGCTTTTTGCATCCCCTCACTTCTAATTGTTATAATCATTTTACTTCCCTGCATCTAACTAATGGACCATGTATAATTTTTGGTGTTCTGAGTATAAATTTTGGATAGTTTATTTATCTTATTTAAAGTAAAATTTATTTGAAACTTATAAAAAGATACAAAAAACTAGTTTATGCTTTGAAATTAATTCATAGTTTTGTTTGAATATAAAAAGTAAATTTGGTTTGAGACTTTAAGTATTTGAGAAATAATTCAAATTGAACTATGACAGTAACCAAAGCATGTTTTTAAAATATATCTAAATATTTTTTATTTGAAACTCTTTTTTTAGTTTCGATTATGAATATTTATTACAATTTGTAAACATTATTATGATTAGTTCAAATTTTTTTTATTTAATTTAAATAAAAAAATTAGTAAAAATTCGCCCCTGTTAAAAAAAATTATGGTCTGCCCCTGTCAATTGACAGTGAGTTGTCTTGTGGAGTGGCCTTATTGTTTTCAAAACTTAAACAAAATTATATTAACATTAAATTTTATTATATCTCTAATTTTGAAATGGACAAAGGAGACAGTAATAATAGACTACTTTGATATTTTCAGCTCTCCAATTACTAATTTATCACAAATGGTTTAATATGTCGTTTTATTATTTGTATTATTGAAAGTAATATATTTATGTACCGAGAGCACAAAAAATATTATTTTTTTGAAAAAGACGAAAAAACCAAAAATGAGGCGTGAGACGAGTGGTTTTTTGTAAAATAATGAAGGTTTTTTGGGGTGACCAGAATATGGTGGCCTAACATCAATCATATTTTCATATTAAATGTGGAAAACATTTTTAGAAATGAAATAATAAATGTGAAAAACGTTTTTCAAGAAAATACCATCGAGCCATGAGCACGTAGTGGCGGCAGTTTGACCACAAGGAGAGATGAGGATAAGATAATAGGGATTAGGATTTAGGAGGAAGCTTCGCTAATTCTTATATTCTACTAGAATTGAAAATATATTTTTAATTTTATATCCTCAATTAAACTTTAAACATTAATTATGAATATAATAGTGATGTGATGTTAGAAATTATAATACAATAATATTAACAAATTAAGAATATCATATTACTTTATTTATTCATAAACTTAAAACCTAATTTTTTCATTTCAAATTATATGATAATTATTGATTTTTAAAGTTAAATTAAGATATTTTGAAACTTAAAATTGAGATGATTTATTAAAAGTTATTGAACTAAAAATTTTACGATAACTGAAAAGGAGAAAGTATTTTATTATTTTTTAAAAAAATAGACAGAAGAAAAAAGTTTCTCCAAGTTTAAAGTCGATAGAGAAATATTTTTGGACACAATAATTTTTGTACTTTGTTTTTCTACTTTTGTGTTTTATAAGAATTACATGGCCGATGCCCGATGCCCGATGCCCGATGTACTTGAGGAGAGCATAAATTTAATTGTAGTGGTGCGGAACATGAAAATATTTCGAAAGGCCATCAAATAAATGTATTTATTTTTATTCATTCTTTTATTAAAAAATAAGATAAAAAGACAATAACCCCACATCAACCCTAAGGAGTTATTACCCAGACATTTTCACGTTTGGAGTGTGAATTTTGTTCTTGTTCTCTCTCATTTTTAAAATTAATTTAAAAATTTACGATTTAGATTTAGATTTAGATTTAATTTTAGTAATACAATTATAGATATTATAATATGAACTTACCCCCAACTATAAAATTTATTACCTTTAAAATTTAAATCAATCGTATTAATTTTAAATTTAAAAATATTTTAATTAACCTTATAAAATCAAAACTTTGCCTTCTTTTTTGGGGTATATTAAAATTTGTATTTCATCTCAAAACTGATATCCACCACTAGACTTTAAGAAAATCTGTTTTAAATTAAGAAAATTAATATTTTCTCACGTAAAAATGATATTTTCACATAAATCTCTCATATATAGACGTGAGACCTACTCACTATTTTTGTAAAAGATATTATAAAAAAATATTAAAATTTTTTGTGAAATTAAATATTAGTTCCTGTAATTAATTATTAGAGAAAACTGATTGAATATTTTTAAGTTTTGACATGTTGATAGAGCCCGTCACATCAATAATATTAATACGCACCAACAATAATATTCTCCATTAAACATACTCAAGTATTCTTGTACACAAATACTAAATATTCTTCATTTATTCTAGTGGTAGTGATTGTAAACATGGGCAATAATTATGAGTAAAAAATAATTTGGCCAATGGTCTACAAGTCTATCTACATATATATAATAACAAATAAATTTATACAGAGAGAGAGAGAGACTTGTTTTTTTATTATGTGTATTAAGGCATATGGTCCTAAGCTCATCATATTTAAAAATTATACTCCATGAAGTAATAAGCATTTAAGAAAAAAGAACTAAAAACTATATATATTTAAATACGATTAGTCAGTCAATATAAGATGCTTGAGCATAGACCTGGTAAACGGGCAGGCCGAGTCAACGGCGGGCCGGGCCGAAAAGACCCGAATTTTGGCGGGCTACATTTGTTAGGCCCGTGGCCAGTGTTGGGCGGGCCGAGCCTGTCCGCGGGCTTATCCTATTTTTTTTTTACAAAATTTTGATACACCAAAAATAATAATAATAATAATAAATATTAAAAATAATAAATAATTTATAATAAAAATTCAAATCCAATGCTGGTGAATATGTATAAGTAATTAATTTCTTAACAAAAAGAAATAGTACTATTACTACTACTATTCCTACCGTTAAAAAGTGAAATATGGAAGGTCAGGTTTTGGACTGAGCACAAAGATAACAACATATTTCGAAACTAATAGTTATTAGTTTTAAATTAAACAACATATTTTGGAACTAGTAGATTTCCATATGTTTTATCAAAACTATCTTCTACTATTTTTTTTTTTTTATGTATCTATTCGTATCCCAATACTTGATTGACTTATTGTATTGGGTTTTCCCAAATTTGCACCTTCTCATTATGTACGCACATATATCACCTTGGTGTATTGATCACATCAGATCTTGTTGTCTGGAATAGGATTTAAAATTATTTGTCTATTTTCTAAATATGTTCGTGAACTTGAGGATCAATTTTGTAACTTTTTTGTAAATAGATACGATGGACAAATACCACCGGAGGGCAGTTATTGTGGCACCTCAAAATGTTTGAATAGTAGTACATTTTAAATTAAACTTCACTGTCATCACTGTAATTAATACTAACATATAGATAATTTTAAATTTTAATAATTATATTATCTAATTTAAACTAATAATTATTAGTTTTCTATTTTGAAATTAAAAAACTATTTCGAAAGTTCATGCAATTGTAATTGTTTGTGAGCGTGAGTAAAGATATATAAAGTATATATTGAGGGAATAAACATTTCTAGCAATAAAATTAAAAGTGTTATCAATAGTTGTTGTAGTTCAGTTGGCTTGAACTCTTATTTATTTACTTACAAGTCTTGTGTTCAAGCCCCACAAGTAGCAAAATTTTATTTAAAAAAAAAAAAAAAACTCACGGGCCACGGGCCGGGCCAAAAACTCCCAAGTTTCTATGGGCTAAAAAAGTTAAGGCCAAAGCCCAATTTTTAAGGGTCAGCCCGGCCCGCGGGTCTGGACCAATTTTGCCAGGTCTACTTGAGTATATGCATGTAGGCATTTCAAGGTGTGCCAACTTTGACTTTAAATTAAATTATTTTAAACAATTATTATATATAAAAACAAATTCCCCATTAGAAAATAGTTGAGAAAAAGAAATTGATGAACTCGACTATTGTCGTATATTCAATGTCAATGTACAGCCATGCATAGATTGTTATATTTTTTGGACCACCATATATTATTTTTATGTATCTTTTATATATATATATATATATATATATATATATATATATATATATATATATATATGTTAACGCCAAGATCTTCTCCCACGTTCCAATCACGTAAGACGTTCTGATCCTGCACAGTTTAACAAGTCAACAACCAAAAGCTTGACGGCCTGACCGTCGGGGGATAGCTCCGGCGTGAGAGTCAGTACAGGCGATCACAAGGTTAACAATGGAGGAATAAAAAATGTCTAGTGCTTGAGAGAGAATAATAATATGATTGTGTGTGGTGTAATGTTTTGTTACCTTATTTTCTTGTGTGATCTTTGCCCCATACGTACTCCAGACCCAGTTTACCGTGCCACCCACTATCTCCTGACACCTCCCTCCACTCCCGGTCACCTCAGCCGAAAGTATGTAGCTCACTTCCCTATCTGCTACCACTGTTTTCCACCGCCGGTAATCTGAGTTCCATCCTCATTAATGCCATGCAGAAAGGTGGCAGACATAACAGTCAACTATTTTCTTTTGTGATGATTACCGGTCAAAGATATGATAAGAGACAATTTGCATAATAGACCAATCCAATGACTAAGCCCAATAATAAAGATGGTCCAGACTGACCAGATCCAACCGAAATAACCCAATAACATAGTCAAATAATTGGGCCCAAATCATTCAACCCAACAGGACAAAAGTAACATAGTCCAAAGGAGGAGCCCATTCGGCCTGGCCCAATACGAAAAGTATTATGGCCCAACATTGCCCCCCAGTCTTTTATTAAACAGGATGTTTAATGGAAGACTGTAAATAATATAAGTCCATAATGAAACGGATTTGTAATAAACCAAAGGGGGCTAAGAGGAATCTCACCGAGGCCCAACTGATAAGCAACAATCATCAATTCAAATAGAGCCGGAAGCCCAAATGGCACATGCCCATCAGCATTAAGGACGAAAAATGAAGATCCAATGGACACCAGCCCACTCTGGTTAACCCATTAAACCCAAAACCGGACGCTACCTCTTCCCCTCTCACATCATTACCTCCAATTAATGAGCCGCCCTTGATTTTCGTGCAAAATTTGAAAATACCACCTACTATAAAAGCCAACTTTCCCCGATTCTGACGGCTTTACCGGCTTAATTTGAATTTGGTACACATATTGTTCTCTCCTTCCTTCCGATTTCTCCTCTACCTGCAAGTTCTTAGCAATGGCATCTCAACATTCTGACAACACCACCCCCATTCCTGCAGTTCCGATTTCCACCATTCCTTCTAGTCACAGCCCTACCAAGACGGTTTTAAACCCAAACCTCCAAATCGCTACTAGCCCTGCCAGGAATCCCCGAAACCCACTACCCAATCCTTCAGAGTTTTTCGAGATTGAAGAACAATACCCTCACGCCAATACTCTTTCCATTATCACCGAGATCGAGTTCCGTACCATTAAGAGTCGTTATCAGATTCTGGACACCCATCTGGTGAGAGCTCCAGCTTCGCATGAACGGATGTATCATAGACTTGATGGGTGAACCGCCGTACCGGTAACTGTTTTAGAGAAGGGAGTTAGATTTCCTCTTCACTCTTTTCTAATTACTCTTCCGGGGTTTATCGGAGTGGGGTTCGCCCAATTGGTGCCAAATTCGTACATCCACATTCTGACTTTCATAGCATTCTATTATGAGCTAGGGATACCCCCTACAGTCGATTCCTTTTTCACCCTCTTCTCTGCTGGAAAATCTCGGGAGCGAGGCTTCAAAGTGCTGAGCAAACAGCCCCCCAAGCCTAATGCCAAGTTTGAAAAATGACCTTTGATGGATACTCCTTCGAGCAACAAGGGGTGGCACAGAGAATGATTCTTCGTGAAGGGACCCGAAATCTCTTCTATTTCGGAATGGACCATCTCCGAGTGGATTTCTGCAGACTTCGGAGACATTTCAGAGGAACGTGTGAAAAAAATGGTAAGCATTCTCGAGAAGATTCCCCTGAAGGAATGGAGCTTCGGACCTCTGAGTAAGTAAGCATGGTTGTACGACCATAAATGTGAGTTCTAAACTCTTATCGATACATAATTTGCTGAGATTTCTTTTAGTAAATTGATCTAAAAGAATGTTTTTTTCTGTTGCAGTGTCTTTGATAAAACCCACATCGATCGACTGAAGGGATTTGGAGAAATTCCTTTCGGGCAAATCGTCATCACCCCCCACCGAAGTCCCACAAGAAGAAATTCTGGCTTCGGAGTCCCATGATGCTGAGGTCTTCCCTGTAGAATCAGAAACTGCAAAGGAATCCAACCGACCTCGACAGAAGAAGAGGGATGTTCAAAAACCAAGATCAATTTCTCTCGAATCTCAACAAACCTCTACCACCAGTCTGATTGATATGCCTGCTAAGGAACGGATACAAGCCCTTCGTACCAAAAAAAGGAGGACCAAGGTGACCCCTTTATCTGTTGATGAACTTCGGGTTCCCACGATCGAAGTTGATCCTCCGATCATCATTCCTGTGGAAATCCATGTCTCTAAAGACGAGCTTAAAAAACAAACCGAGTCTTCACCTTTGTCCCGTAAAAGGAAACAACCTTCTGACTATCAACTACCACCTCCTCCTGAACCACCCATGCCCTCTTCAACACGATCTTACCCCTCAGCCTTCAGGCGAGAAGCCACATCTTCACCCACCGTATGGCCAGAGTTTAATGCAAACTTTCCCTTTCAGCTGTTCGATTCCTTTGTTCGGGAGACCGATGACCATCGGTTCGGAAACAGCTCGATTAGGGATTTAATCGAGGATTGCATGAGTTACCAGGCTAAGGTGAGTTAGTTGTTCAATCTGAATATTGGAAATTATGTACCTCTTTTAACAATTTACTGAATATCTTTGGATGTCTGCAGGCAAATGCTGTCTTCGGGAGGCTTCTTCCCAGATATAAAGAAACCAAAGTCGAAGAAGACGCAGCCAAACGAGAGAATGCTATTCTGACGTCGGCTCTGAGCAAAGAGAGAAGGGACCACGGTACCGCTCTCTTCAATAACGAATGCCTCCAAAAGGATTTGAATAAGTTAAAAGAGAAATTGGAGACAGCCGAAGCCAAGCACCGAATCACCGTCAATACGAACGTAGACTTGGTTCGTAGAAATGAAGTCCTTGTGCAGAAAAACGAAACATTTGTGAAAACCAACAAGAGCCTGGCGCTGCAGGTGAACGAATTTGAAGCTAAGGAGTTGAGACATCTGAAGGAACGAGCAAAGCTCGAAGAGGAGCTTCGAGAGCTTCGCACTTTGAGAGATTTGGGTCCCCCTCTAATCGAAGATCTTCGAAAAGAAATTCAACAAGATTACTGGAAATCAGCTGAGTTGAATGAGGAGATTGTCCAAATATTTTCGGATGGATATGACGAGTGCCGAAGCAAAGACAAGGTAAGACTTGTCACAGCCAAGGTTGATCTGACCATTCTCGACTCTTCGGAAGACGAAGCTGACTCCTGAAGATGATTTTCTTTTCCCTTAGCTGTAGGATTTCTGTAAAAGTTTCTATCGTTTTGTAAACAATATTAAGTAAATGAAATATCAACTTTATTCCTTATGACTTCGGTGCATTTATTTTTTATCAATACTTCAATATCGATTCAACTTAAAAAATGTACAAGCTCTTTCATGGACTTAACTTAAACTGTTAATTAACAACTAGGCAAGTCATATAACAGATACGATGAAGTTAAAGAATGAGGCATTCCGAACTCAACACTTAGAAAAATTTAGGTAATAAAGTAAAGTAATACTTATTCGTTACCGAAGTGTGAGATAGATATGCTTCATTGGAGATTTGTTTACCACGAGGGGCTTAAAAACTTGCACAAGATGACATTTACCTACCCCTAAGGGCCTGACAAAGTCTAAAAGATGACACTTGCCTACCACAAAGGGCCTGATAAGGTCTAAAGGTCGACAATAGCCTACCACGCAGGGCCTGATAACATCTTAAGGATGACACTTGCCTACCACGAAGGGCTTGACAAGGTCTAAAGGTCGACAATTGCCTACCACGCAGGGCCTGACAACGTCTTAAGGATGACACTTGCCTACCACGAAGGGCCTGACAATGTCTAAAGGTCGACAATTGCCTACCACGCAGGGCCTGACAACGTCTTAAGGATGACACTTGCCTACCACGAAGGGCTGGACAAGGTCTAAAGGTCGACAATTGCCTACCACGCAGGGCCTGACAACGTGTTAAGGATGACACTTGCCTACCATGAAGGGCCTGACAAGGTCATAAGGATCACCTACCATTAAGGCTACCATCGAATGGTCAGCGAGTCCACCCGAACCTCCTTACACCAATGATGTTTACCTACCACGCAGGGCCTGACAAACTCATAAGGACCGCATGCCGATGAGGCTACCATCGAATGGTCAGCGAGTCCACCCGAACCTCCTTACGCCAATAACGTTTGTCTACCACGCAGGGCCTGACAAACTCATAAGGACCACATGCCAATGAGGCAACCATCGAATGGTCAGCGAGTCCACCCGAACCTCCTTACGCCGATGACGTTAATAGCAACGAAGACAAGACTTGTTTGAGAAAAAGGAAACTTTTTTTGATGATGACTTAAACATTTACAGACTTTCGGTGTACTGACATTGTATCTACTGAAAATACTTTCGAAACCTGCCTGAATGCCAAGTATTCTTGATCTCTGATCCGTCTAGTGTCCTCAACCGATAAGTTTCCGGCTTCGGGCATTAGCTTTCCCAAATTCTGAGGTGTAGATGCTTCGACTTCTCTAAGGACAAAATCTCCCACTTCGAATCTACGAAGCTTTACCCCCTTATTGTAATATTTAGCCACTCTTCGCTGGTAGGCTGCCAATCTAATCAAAGCTGTTTCTCTGACCTCTTCGAGCAAATCCAGATTAGCTTTCAGCCCCTCTTCATTGTATATCTCCTTGAATTGACTGACCCGAAGACTTGGAGAACCAATTTCAACAGGGACTAAGGCCTCAGTACCATAGGCCAGTCTAAAAGGTGAGTCCCCCTGTTGTAGTCCTTGGTGTAGTCCGATAAACCCATAACACGCTGAGTAGCTCCTCTAGCCATCTTCCCTTAGCCTCATCCAGCCTACGCTTGATCCCATTCAGTAGCGTCTTGTTGGTTACTTCGACTTGTTCATTCGACTGAGGATGAGCTACTGAAGTCTTTCTGTGCTGAACTCCCAATTTCTTCAAAAATGCTTCAAACTTTGAACCCACAAATTGACGTCCGTTGCCCGATATCACCACCTTACGAATTCCAAAACGAAACACAACTAACTCTTTCATGAACTTCAAGCATTCCTGTTCCGTTATTAACCTAAGTGGCTTCGCTTCTACCCATTTGGTCATATAATCGATGATAATTATAACAAAACTGACCTGACCTTTGGCTTTCAGCAATGGACCCAGTATGTCAACCCCCCAGACAGTAAAAGGTATAGGAGATAAGATCGAGTATAGCTCTTCTGGTGGCTGATGTGGGATTGGACTATTTAGTTGACACTTCTCACACTTCTTGACGTATTCCGTAGCTTCCTTGAAGATGGTAGGCCAATAGTACCCCTGACGAAGTACTTTGTAGGCTAATGACTTAGCAGCCATATGGTCGCCACAGATGCCCTCGTGAACTTCTCGAAGAGCATATTCAGCTTCGTACGGAGTCAAACATTTTAACAGTGGAGACGAGAAGGCCCTTCGAAATAGATCCCCATCTATCAGAATGAAGTTAGCACTCTTGTATTTGATTTTCTTGGCCAACATCTGATCCGAAGGTAAAACGCCATATGCCAGATACTCCAGATATGGAGTCAACCAGCAGTTGGTTCGGTTAACACACATTACCGATTCATGATAAACACTAGGATGTTGTAAAATTTCCAAGTAAACCGACCCATTAAAAACGTTAACATCCGTAGTGGCTAATTTGGAGAGTGCATCGGCAATAGAATTGTCATTACGTTCGACCCCTTGAAACTCATAAGACTGGAAATACTGAAGCTGTTCTTTCAATTCTGCCAAATACTTGACCATTCTATGACCTCGGGCTTCGTATTCCCCGGAGACTTGTTCAACGACTAACTGAGAGTCACTGAAGATGACTATTCTTTGTACTTCGAGACTCTTAGCTAATCGTAATTCGGCCAGCACTGCCTCATACTCCGCTTCGTTGTTCGTCTCTTTGAATTGAAATCTGATGGCCTGTTGCACTTTGAATCCCTTCGGACTCGTCAGAATAATCCCTGCTCCACTGACGTCCGTAGTAGAAGATCCATCTGCATACAGCGTCCACGAACTCTTCTTCTACTGAAGAACTGCAACTGCTCTGTCAGATCCTTCAGCTTCTGTCACCACTTCATCAGCTTCAGAAAACGAACATTCGACTATAAAATCAGCCAAGGCATGCCCCTTGATGGAGGTTCGGGGATGATATTCAATGAAAAATTGAGATAACTCTATCGTCCATGCAGCTAATCTCCCCGATACCTCAGGTTTGCCCATAATCTTCTTCAAAGGCTGATCTGTGTATACTACTAACAGCCTACCCTGGAAGTATTGCCTAAGCTTTTGACTAGCAGTTACTAAAGCAAAAGTAAACTTTTCAATGTTTGGGTACCTTGTTTTAGCATCCCGAAGGACATGACTTACATAATAAACCGGGTGCTGCTTACCCCTAACTTCACGCACCAAAACTGCTCCTACTGCCAACGAACTAGCTGCTAAGTACAAATACAGAGGCTCAACAGGAGCGGACTTCACCAACAAAGGCGCCAAAGATAAGTAGGACTTGATGCTCTGAAAGGCGTCCTCACACTCCAAAGTCCATTGGAACGTCTTTGTATTCTTCGGCCTTTTCACCGTATCAAAAAACGACAAACACCTTTCTGCCGACTTGGACATGAACCTCCTCAAAGTTGCAATCCTTCCAGTCAGACGTTGAACATCTTTAAATGACTGAGGAGTCTTCATGTTCAGGATCGCTTGAATCTTCTCTGGATTGGCTTCAATTCCTCTTTGACTGACGAGATAACCCAGAAACTTGCCAGCCCCTAATCCAAAGGTGCACTTAACAGGATTCAGTCTCAATTTGTGATGACGAACTGTCTGAAAGCATTCTTCTAAGTCATCCAAATGTTTATATACCAGCATGCTCTTAACAATCATGTCATCCATGTACACCTCCATATTCTTGCCCAACTGATATCTAAAGACGTAGTTCATCATCCTCTGGTATGTGGCTCCGGCATTGATGAGGCCGAAGGTCATTTTCTTATAGGCATATACCGAACGATGTGTAATGAACGCCGTCTTCGGTATATCCTCTTTACACATAGAAATCTGATGATACCCAGAGAATGCGTCCATAAAACTTAATAAAGCATACCCCGAAGTTGCATCGATGAGCTGGTCGATGTGGGGCAGCGGGTAGAAATCCTTTGGACAAGCTTTATTCAGATCTGTATAGTCGATGCAGACTCGTCATTTCCCATTCTGCTTCTGGACCAACACCACATTTGCCAACCACTGCGGGTAGTCGATCTCAAAGATGAAGTCAACAGCTAACAGCTTTGCAATCACTTCATCGATGATCCGCTGGCGCTCAAGTGCAAAGATCCTCCTCTTCTGTCGAACTGGCTTCTTTGACGGGTCTACTTCCAATCGATGCTCAGTAATATCCCTGCTCACTCCCGACATGTCTTGAGGTTCCCATGCGAAGATGTCAACATAGCATGGCAGGAGTTCCATGAGGTTCATCCGGAGAGGTTCCGGCAGACCCGAACCTATTTTCATTGTCTTGTTCACCTTGCCAGGGATGAGCTCTATCTCCTCTGTTTCTTCAGCTGGCATGACCAATGGCTCTGAACTGCTCTCAGTGAAAGGTTCGATCTCTATTGCCATGGTCTATTTTTGCTTCGATACCCACACTTCCGAAGTGATCACGGCATTTCTATAACATCTTCTGGCCAGATCTAAATCTCCTTTCACCTCTCTAACCCCATGAGCCGTAGGAAATTTGATTTTGAAATGAGGGATTGAGGTTACAGCTTGTAAAGCAGTCAAAGTAGGCCTCCCAAAAATAGCATTATAAGCAGAATCTACATGCACAACATAAAATTTGTAAATAATTTCTACCTTGTAGGGGGCCGTTCCGAAGATGACCGGCAGCTCAATGGTTCCAGCCACCTTGACTGGATCGTTGCTGAAACCGTACAAGGGAGCCTCCTGCCCGATTTCCATCTTCTGTCCATCCAGATTCATCCTTTGATAAGCGTGGGCATATAGGATATCCACAGAAGGCCCATTGTCGATCATCATTCGCTTCATATCCACCAAACCCACTTGTACAGTCACTACCAATGATCTTTCATATAGTTCGATGGTTTTCGAAGGGTAATCCTCATCATTGAAGGAGATTACCGTACCTGGATAAAGTATGTCTGTCTTCGGGAGGGTACCCGCCACCGACATGATGGAATCCAGATAACTTCGGCGCTTCTTTCCAACAAGTTTACCAGAAGTGCCCCCGGTGATGACATCTATCACTTGCTTTACTGGCGGCCTAGGAGCTGGGAACACTTACTGAACTGGTTGGGCTGCCTGAAGAGGTCTTCCATCTTGCTGTTGATGTAAGACCCCAAATTATTAATAAATAAAATTTAAATTCCCTCTATTTATTATTTTGAAATAGTAAGTGTTAAATTGATTACTGAGGTTAGTTATGGGTAAAATGCGTAAATATTTCAAATAAGCAGGTGGTTATAAAATATTCATTATTGTCGGGGAATATTCGTTTGGTCGTGGAATATTCTTCCTGTCGGGGAATATTCGTACGACGGCGCAGTCTTTTGTGGGCCCCATAACGGAAAGCGATTGGATGAAGAAAACGACAAGTATATGTTGTTTATTAATAACGGCGTAGTTGTTACCGTTAATACTGTTGGAATACCCGGTGGTTAAAACACAGTAATACGCGTTGTTACACAGTAGCACACTGTATTGCACCAATTATTGATTCTTACGTAAGAAGGCACTACTCAATAATGGTTACAGTAATTATTGTTCAGTATTTTATTTTATTGATTCAATAATTGCTGCGTTGATATTTTATATTACTGTTGTTTCAATAATTGTTACTACACAGTATTTCCCATTATCAGATCAATAATTCATATTATTTGAATAATATTATTAGATAACATTATAGGCAATGTCTAGAAAGTTCTGTCTAAGGAGAGGTTTGGTCATCTAATTGCGCGCCAGTAAGGAGAAATCCTTATTGGAAAGCCCCCTCTTTCCTGGGAACGGCCTGGTTGTCATAAATGTGATTCTGAAATATTATTTGTGAATAATTAATTATTGATTCATATGATAAGGAAATATTTATTTTTGTGGATATAAATGAGGGATATATTTTTGTGGTTAAAAATGAAGGAGTTAATGTTGAGGTTTTTATCAGTATTTTTGTCGGAATGGAGGTATTAAAAATCAGGATTTTTGAGATATTTTGCGGGGGTTATAATTTTTAATCCGACCGTTGGATCGTGATAATTTTTGGATATGTTATACATATATAAGTTGAGTATATGTCCACAAATTTTGAACCGTTAAAAATGAACGTATGATTTATTATGAATTTTACGAGATGACTGGTTCAGAAATTGTTGAATTTTCGGAGTTAATCATTTTGATAGAAAATTCTAGAATTGGTGGGCCCCACTCTTGGTTGGTGAAGAAATGTGCTGAGATTTTTATTCAAATGTGGTGGGTGGGAATAGTAGCAGGTAAAGCCATCAGGTTGCAGGTTAAGTCTGCTTCGGCGTGCTAACATTTTCCTATAAATAGAGGGCTAAGTTAGAATTGAAAATCACACCAGAAACAAGTTTTTTCTCTTTCTCTCTCTAGATTATTGAGTGTATTTTGTAACTATTTAGATACTTTGAGAGTTTCTATTCATCAGAGCAAGTTTCTTTCAGCCTTATACCGGTATTCCGACCAGAAGTACTGTCTTTACGAGGTAAGGGATGTTACTTTATTCAAAAATGATATTATTTCTTCAATATCATTATGCCGAAATATTGGTTGGAAATTTTTATCAAATTTGGAACTTTTCAAGTCGGGGTTACTATTCATGAGTTACTATTCACGAGTTACTATTCACCGAAAAATAAAATTTTCTTCTTTTCGTCCAAAATATCTATTCTGGGTACTAGCTTTGATTGTATCCATGTTTTGATCATTCTTGAATTCTACTTCACTATGAATAATTATAAGGTATTTTTGGACATGGATAAATCGAAATACGAATCCTTAATATTTGTTATTTTGTTTCACTGGATTCGTTTTCTTTAAGATATTTTTCATCATCCTCAGTCCTAAATGATGATATTACTGAATATCTTTGGCCCGTAGTGCAAAGATGAATGATTAACTGATGAATATCTTTGGCCCGTAGTGCAAAGATGAACAGGTGTTGAGATGAACATGACCGACTGGTGATACAAATGAATATCTTTGGCCTGTAGTACAAAGATGAATATTTGATTAAAGATGGTTATTGATTGTTGTTACAGGGATAAAATATTGATGATGGACTTTTAAATCTTAGAAGATAGTAGAACTCATTCTCTATTTGACTCTTCTAATGGTTTGCTGTTTCCGCTGCAGTTATTGATTTAAAACTTGTTGTCTATTGTATTCTATTAGATTTTTTCCTGTTGAAGACTAACGATAATTTGTTCTGTATTATCTTAGTCATAATGTTCTTTACTGGGCTAGTTGAGCTCACCCTTTTTCTTTTTGTTCCATTTTTCTTAGGAGGCGAGAATGTAGCGAGTACTAGTCGGGGTATGGAATGATGGTTCTAGAAGTTACTTTAGTAGTCCTCACCATTTTTGTGAAATAATGTATCAATAATTGTAATGAGGACTTATTTGAGTGTGGATATTGTCTAAATGACAATATTTGTATTTAAACTCACAGTTCTTGTGTTGTAATAATAAAGATGTAGTTGTTTTTGTACCATGTATTTTGGCGACTCAAAATGGGTGTTGTATACCTATTTTGGGGGCGTCACAGTTGGTATCAGAGCTTAGGGATATGATCTCTGGCGGAGATCGGAGAATAGAACTAGGAGGGGAGAGACGAATAAATCCTTCGCTAGTGTGTCCTACCTAAGCTTATTTATTGGTCAGTCATAATATAGGGGTATTATGTGATTTGTTAATTTATTTAATTAACCCTTGTTTTATGGCAGTATTTGAGAATGTCGACTGAGAATGTTAACAGTGGAGTAAATGAGACCGTGGAGACACCGGTGCTTACCAACGAGGAGAACGTGCAACAGGCTGGCAATGTTCCTCCAGTGAACAACACCAATGAGCAGATGATGAATGATGGAATGTTTAGAAGTTTTTTGCAATTCATGCAAAACCAGACGAGGGAGACTCGTGTTCAAAATACAGGAGGAAATGATAGCAATTCACGGTTTGTCACAGCCAAACAGTTCAAAGAATTGGGACCACCAGAATTTAAGGGAAAGCCGGATCCGATCATGGCAGAAACGTGGGTCAAGCAAATTACCAAGATATTCGATATCTTGGGTTGCACGGAGGAACAGAAGGTTCCATTCGCCACCTTTATGTTCCGTGGCGAGGCAGATTACTGGTGGGAGTCTGTGAAGCGTACCCATCCAACCGCACTCAGCATGTCTTGGGAGACATTTCAGAAACTGTTCAATGACAAGTACTTTCCTGAAAGTATTCGTCATATGAAGGAGGTAGAGTTTATTAGACTGGAGCAGAATAACATGACGGTGTCTCAGTACGAGGCGAGGTTTGCAGAGTTGTCCAGGTTTGCACCTCATTTGGTGGAGAATGAGGAACGTATGACGAGGATATTTTTGAGAGGTTTGAAACCCGACATACGTCAATATCTCATTTCTCATAAATTTTCTCTCTATTCAGATGTTGTCAACAGGGCTCAATTATTAGAGCGAGATAATGAGTACGGTCAACTGAGGGACCACAACCAGGATCATATCGGTGACAGCAGTCATCAGAACAATGATAACCAGCGGAGAAAGAAAAATACAGACAAGAACGGCAACCACTCTGGTGGTAATCGTGGCTATAAAAATAGACGAAGCGAGTCGGGAGGAGATTTTAAAAAGAGGAGATTCAACAATGACAATACGAAGACGTCAGCACCAGCAGCAACTGGTTCCAAGGGAGGAGAACGACCATCGGTTATATGCTATAAGTGCAGAAAAGAAGGACATATCAGCCCAAACTGCCCACAACAGTTTAAGGTATGTTATAACTGTGGAAAGGAAGGACATATCGCTCGAGATTGCATTGTAGCAAAACTAAGTCTAGCGGGGATGGTGACTCAAAAAGCTGTCCCAGAAAAGATAAAGTCAACGGTTCCTGGAAGAGCGTTTGTCGTGACTGGTCAACATGCGAGGAACCCAAACGAGGTGATCACGGGTAAGCTAATCATAAATTCATGCGAAGTTTATACCTTATTAGATACCGGTTCTACCCATTCTTTTATCTCTCCTGCTTGTGCTCAACGTTTAAACTTGACTCCGGAGAAGTTAGACTTTGATTTATCTGTGGAGACTCCGTTAGGAGAAACTTTCATCACATCCACTGTTTATAAATCTTGTGTGATCCAAGTTGGCACCATCACCTTACCTGTTGACCTTATCTCTTTAAAGATACTTGCTTTTGATGTGATTTTAGGGATTGATTGGTTAACTACTCATCATGCCAAAATTGATTGTTTTCGTAAGGTTATTAGTTTTCATATTCCTAACCAACCTGTTGTACGAATTCAAACAACTAAGCCATTAAAATCAATCACTGTTATATCAAGCCATAAAGCCATTCGTTTATTAAAAAACGGATGTCAAGCTTTCTTAGCCCATGTTATGGATTTGAATAAAGACACGTCAAATTTGAATAATATTCCTGTTGTTATTGACTTTCCTGACGTATTTCCTGAAGAACTTCCCGGTCTACCCCCGGAACGAGAAATTGAATTCTTTATTGATCTTGAACCTGGTACAAAGCCCATTTCTAAAACCCTATATCGAATGGCTCCTATTGAACTTCAGGAGTTAAAGGTCCAACTACAAGAGTTGTTGGACATCGGTTTCATTCGTCCTAGTACATCTCCTTGGGGTGCTCCTGTTTTATTTGTAAAGAAGAAAGACGGGAGTATGCGACTTTGTATTGATTACCGGGAATTAAACCATGTCACTATTAAGAATAGGTATCCACTACCTCGTATTGATGACCTGTTTGACCAGTTACAAGGAGCACAATTCTTTTCAAAGATCGATCTTCGTTCTGGATATCATCAGCTGAAGGTTAAAACTGAGGATATTCCAAAGACTGCCTTCAGAACTTGGTACGGGCATTATGAATTCCTAGTCATGTCTTTTGGATTGACTAATGCTCCTGCGACTTTCATGGATATGATGAACCGAGTATTCAAGGATTATTTGGATCAGTTTGTTGTTGTCTTTATTGATGACATCCTCATATATTCCAAAAGCCGTGAAGATCATGAGCATCATTTGAAGCTGGTACTCCAAAGGCTGCGTGAAAATAAGTTATATGCTAAGTTGAAGAAATGCGAGTTCTGGCTTGAGGAAGTAGCTTTCCTAGGACACGTGGTGTCAAAACATGGAATATCTGTTGACCCGGCGAAGATTGAAGCAATACAAAGTTGGGAGCAACCAAAGACGGTGACCGAAGTACGTAGCTTTCTGGGTTTAGCTGGTTATTATCGGAGATTCGTGGAAGGGTTTTCTCGAATCGCTACCCCGTTAACTCAGCTGACTCGGAAAGATATCAAATTCGTATGGAGCGAGGAATGCGAGAAGAGTTTTCAAGAGCTTAAGAGGAGACTCATTTCGGCACCTGTTCTGACAATACCATCTGGTTCGGATGGATTTGTTATCTACAGTGATGCTTCAGGCAAAGAGTTAGGATGTGTTCTCATGCAACATGGAAAAGTCATAGCCTATGCCTCGCGACAACTCAAAGAATATGAGAGGAATTATCCTACTCATGATTTGGAGTTGGCAGCAGTAGTTTTCGCGTTGAAGATCTGGAGACACTACCTGTATGGGGAGAAAGCGGAGATCTATACAGATCATAAAAGCCTCAAATATTTCTTCACCCAAAAGGAACTCAACATGCGGCAGCGACGTTGGCTTGAGCTGTTGAAAGATTACGATCATACCATCCAATATCATCCTGGAAAAGCAAACGTAGTAGCTGACCCATTGAGTAGAAGATCATATGCGGGTACGAGTACAATGTTGTTAACACAAAGGCCCATTTTGTATGACTTGCAAAGGATGGAGATAGAGATGAAGGCTCCAAGTACCCACATGATGATATCAAATATACGAGTAGAACCGACTTTAATCGATAAAGTTAAAGCTGCTCAAGCTACGGACATAGAGCTGATGCATATGAAGAAGAAAGTGCAAGAATGTTTTATTCCAGAAGCAATAATCGATGAAGAAGAAATACTTCGAGTCCACTCCAGACTTTGTGTTCCTAACGATTCTGATTTGAAGTACAAGATCATGATGGAAGCACACAATACACCATTTCCAATCCATCCTGGAAGTACCAAAATGTATCGTGATCTTCGACATACATTTTGGTGGAATAATATGAAGAGAGAGATTGCAAAGTTTATCTCGAGGTGTTTAACTTGTCAACGTGTAAAGGCGGAACATCAAGTGCCAAAGGGTCCATTGCAACTACTTGAGATTTCGAAATGGAAGTGGGAACACATTACCATGGATTTCGTTACGGGTCTTCCCACGGTTTCTCAAGGCATAAATGCTATTTGGGTTATTGTTGATAGATTAACCAAGTCTGCTCATTTCTTGCCGATACGGGAGACTTATTCCCTTGAACGTCTTGCTCGTATATACGTAGATGAGATTGTGAGACTGCATGGCATGCCAGTATCCATAGTTTTGGATCGTGACCCAAGATTCACTTCAAGATTTTGGGTTAGCTTGCAAAAAGCTATGGGCACAGATTTACGATTTAGTTCGGCATACCACCCTCAAACGGACGGACAATCAGAGAGGACTATTCAAACTCTTGAATATCTATTAAGACTTTGTGCCCTAGATTTCAAAGGGAGTTGGGATAAGTACCTACCATTGGTGGAATTCTCTTACAATAACAGTTATCAGGCAAGTATTGGTGTGGCCCCATTTGAAGCATTATATGGACGAAAGTGTCGCTCTCCAGTATGCTGGGACGAGGTGGGTGAAGCAACATTGTTGGGACCAGAGTTGGTACGCATGACTACAGAGAAGATCCAAACGATTCGACAACGTATACAAACGGCACAGGATCGACAAAAGAGTTATGCGGATCTTCATCGAATGGACGTGGAATTTGACATTGGGGATTATGTATTGTTGCGTGTGGCTCCATGGAAAGGAGTTACAAGATTTGGAAAGAGAGGAAAGCTCAATCCATGATTTATTGGTCCATTTCAGATTCTTGACCGAGTAGGAAATGTGGCCTATAGACTCGCGTTACCTCCAAGTATGTCTCGTGTTCATAATGTTTTTCATATATCTGTGTTACGTAAATATGTGAAAGACCCAGACCACGTTATTGAGTTAGAACCGGACGAGATAACTGAAGACTTAACGTACGAAGAGGTACCTGTCAAGATCTTGGATAGAAAGGAGCATGTCCTACGCACGAAGGTCATACCACAAGTTAAAGTTTTGTGGAGAAACCATGCTATTGAGGAAATGACCTGGGAGTTAGAAACGGAAATGAAAGCGAGGTATCCTCATCTTTTCGAAACACCAGGTACGTACGTCAATTTCGAGGACGAAATTTCATAAGGAGGGGAGGTTGTAAGACCCCAAATTATTAATAAATGAAATTTAAATTCCCTCTATTTATTATTTTGAAATAGTAAGTGTTAAATTGATTAATGAGGTTAGTTATGGGTAAAATGCGCAAATATTTCAAATAAGCAGGTGGTTATAAAATATTCATTGTTGTCGGGGAATATTCGTTTGGTCGTGGAATATTCTTCCTATCGGGGAATATTCGTACGACGGAGCAGTCTTTTGTGGGCCCCATAACGAAAAGCGATTGGATGAAGAAAACGACAAGTATATGTTGTTTATTAATAATGGCGTAGTTGTTACCGTTAATACTGTTGGAATACCCGGTGGTTAAAACACAGTAATACGCGTTGTTACACAGTAGCACACTGTATTGCACTAATTATTGATTCTTACGTAAGAAGGCACTACTCAATAATGGTTACAGTAATTACTGTTCAGTATTTTATTTTATTGATTCAATAATTGCTGCGTTGATATTTTATATTACTGTTGTTTCAATAATTGTCACTACACAGTATTTCCCATTATCAGATCAATAATTCATATTATTTGAATAATATTATTAGATAACATTATAGGCAATGTCTAGAAAGTTCTGTCTAAGGAGAGGTTTGGTCATCTAATTGTGCGCCAATAAGGAGAAATCCTTATTGGAAAGCCCCCTCTTTCCTAGGAACGGCCTGGTTGTCATAAATGTGATTCTGTAATATTATTTGTGAATAATTAATTATTGATTCATATGATAAGGAAATATTTATTTTTGTGGATATAAATGAGGGATATATTTTTATGGTTAAAAATGAAGGAGTTAATGTTGAGGTTTTTATCAGTATTTTTGTCGGAATGGAGGTATTAAAAATCAGGGTTTTTGAGATATTTTGCGGGGGTTATAATTTTTAATCCGACCGTTGGATCGTGGTAATTTTTGGATATGTTATACATATATAAGTTGAGTATATGTCCACAAATTTTGAACCGTTAAAAATGAACGTATGATTTATTATGAATTTTACGAGATGACTGGTTCAGAAATTGTTGAATTTTTGGAGTTAATCATTTTGATAGAAAATTCTAGAATTGGTGGGCCCCACTCTTGGTTGGTGAAAAAATGTGCTGAGATTTTTATTCAAATGTGGTGGGTGGGAATAGTAGCAGGTAAAACTATCAGGTTGCAGGTTAAGTCTGTTTCGGCGTGCTAACATTTTCCTATAAATAGAGGGCTAAGTTAGAATTAAAAATCACACCAGAAACAAGTTTTCTCTCTTTCTCTCTCTAGATTATTGAGTGTATTTTGTGAGTATTTAGATACTTTGAGAGTTTCTATTCATCAGAGCAAGTTTCTTTCAGCCTTATACCGGTATTCCGACCAGAAGTACTGTCTTTACGAGGTAAGGGATGTTATTTTATTCAAAAATGATATTATTTCTTCAATATCATTATGCCGAAATATTGGTTGAAAATTTTTATCAAATTTGGAACTTTTCACGTCGGGGTTACTATTCATGAGTTACTATTCACGAGTTACTATTCACCGAAAAATAAAATTTTCTTCTTTTCGTCCAAAATATCTATTCTGGGTACTAGCTTTGATTTTATCCATGTTTTGATCATTCTTGAATTCTACTTCACTATGAATAATTATAAGGTATTTTTGGACATGGATAAATCAAAATACGAATCCTTAATATTTGTTATTTTGTTTCACTGGATTCGTTTTCTTTAAGATATTTTTCATCATCCTCAGTCCTAAATGATGATATTACTGAATATCTTTGGCCCGTAGTGCAAAGATGAATGATTAACTGATGAATATCTTTGGCCCGTAGTGCAAATATGAACAGGTGTTGAGATGAACATGACCGACTGGTGATACAAATGAATATCTTTGGCCTGTAGTGCAAAGATGAATATTTGATTAAAGATGGTTATTGATTGTTGTTACAGGGATAAAATATTGATGATGGACTTTTAAATCTTTGAAGATAGTAGAACTCATTCTCTACTTGACTCTTCTAATGGTTTGCTGTTTTCGCTGCAGTTATTGATTTAAAACTTGTTGTCTATTGTATTCTATTAGATTTTTCCCTGTTGAAGACTAATGATAATTTGTTCTGTATTATCTTAGTCATAATGTTCTTTACTGGGCTAGTTGAGCTCACCCTTTTCCTTTTTGTTCCATTTTTCTCAGGAGGCGAGAATGTAGCGAGTACTAATCGGGGTATAGAATGATGGTTCTAGAAGTTACTTTAGTAGTCCTCACCATTTTTGTGAAATAATGTATCAATAATTGTAATGAGGACTTATTTGAGTGTGGATATTGTCTAAATGATAATATTTGTATTTAAACTCACAGTTCTTGTGTTGTAATAATAAAGATGTAGTTGATTCTGTACCATGTATTTTGGCGACTCGAAATGGGTGTTGTATACCTATTTTGGGGGCGTCACAGTTGATTCGTTCTGGCAGCCATATACTGAACTAAAGCCCCGCCTTGTACCTTTCTTTCAATAAAATCCTTCAAACTAGCACAGTCGTTCGTATCGTGACCCGAAGCTTGATGATAGTCACACTACCTACGAGAATTTCCTTTTCCGGGCTTAATGTTATCTCGAGGTGGCTCGAAGATAGGTTGATTCTTAATCTGATCAAAGATAACAGCCCTGTCAGTGTTGAGTGCAGTGTACGCCCTATTTACTCTCTGGGCTGGAGCGGACGAACGTCCTCCACCTTGTCTCCAATTATTGTTATATTTCTTTGACCCGCCATCATAGCGGTCTTTATTTCCTTCATTCTTCTTCTGGTCCCCTTCTATTCTATCCCGATCTTTCTCCTTAAGCCGATCTGAAGAAGGACGTTTGATGCTACTCATGGCTTCCTCTACCACGATATAACCTTCAGCTTTGTCGAAGGTTTCAGCGAGACTCTTCGGGTGGTGAAACATTAACTTCTTCACCAACTTCTCTGATCTGACCAGATCTAAACCATTCTGAAACAGTCCCATGGCTTGTAGATCATTCAGGTCTGTCACTTGGCCGACTACTTCACGAAACCGCTTTACATATTGGCCCAAAGACTCATTCGAATACTGTCGAACCTGAGCCAACGAACCAGTTGGTTTCCCCCTTCTTTTGTTGCTCCCGAAGCAGGCATGGAACTTATTGCATATGTCCACCCAAGATGAAATTGAATCCGAAGGCAAAGTCCCCATCCACTGCCTGGCGTCCTTTCGGAGTGTCGTGACAAAAGTATGACACTTAGCAGCATCGCTAAAGTCATAATAATCCATCAGTCGGTCGAACGCCTGACTGTGGTCATAGGGATCCCCCGATCCATCATAACTTTCAATGTGGAGCAACTTCTTGGTGGGGTCAACTTTCTCTTTTAGAATCTCCGCGAAAAAAGGGGATGCCTTCTTTCCCGAGGTATCTTTCGTTTTCTGTACCTCGGCAAGATGCTTCCGAAGTTCCATCAATTCTTTAACCAGATACTCCACGCCTTCTGGTTGGGATGATGCTTCTTTTTCCGGCGACTCCTTCCTCTTCTGAGTGGACCGGTCTCTTACAATAGAACCCCCAACTTTCGAGGGACTTTTTCGATGACGATGGTCCACAGAGCGGAGTGCCCTCGGTGGACTTTCTGGTGTACGACCTCTTGATCTGCTTCGCCTTTGAGCTCGACTGTTGTGGTGGGAATGCGCAACAATGAGTGCCTTCTTTGTATTCTCAGGAGTGCGGTCTCTAGGTCGACCTCTTCGTTCACTTCGACCCTGCTCTTTAGAACCGACAGGGTGATGTGCCCTTTTCGATCTTTGTGGAGTAGGGCTTCTGGATCTTCTTCTTTCTCGAGGTTGACCCCGAGACTCACGTCCTGAATGAGCAGGTTCCTTCCCACTCCGATGCCCACGTTCTTCGGATTGAACATAGATGGACGCTTCGTCCCTCGACTCTGCCATTCGGGACATCTGCTCAGCTATATCCTGTCGTTGCTTTACAAGTACCTTCATGGCCCTATCTGCCTCATCTGCCATCTAAGCCAGTCGAGAGGCCTTTTCGTCTTGGTCATCTCGTTATCGAGTTCTAGACGAGGTGCCTTCTACTCGTTTCCGACCATGGCCAAACCCTTTCTCTGCCGTGAAAACTAGTTTTCGCCTAACGTTACTCACAGCACTCGGGCGAGAATCTTCATGTGAACGTTTGGACGCTGTGCTGGCATGAATACTTAGTGCCGGTCCCAAACGATCCTTGACAGATACTCGTGGTGTTGATTCACTAACAGTCGTCGGCTGCCCTTCAGGTATAGGTGTTCTACTCTTTCCCATGAACATTGACGTAGAACAGACACAGTTTGTGATTGAAAAATACTTAGGACACTAGAACTCAGCCCTCCTTCTAGCGTCAATATTAATGCCAAGATCTTCTCCCACGTCCCAATCACGTAAGGCGTTCTGATCCTGCACAGTTCAACAAGTCAACAACCAAAAGCTTGACGGCCTGACCGTCGGGAGATAGCTCCGACGTGAGAGTCAGTACAGGCGATCATAAGGTTAACAATGGAGGAATAAAAAATGTCTAGTGCTTGAGAGAGAATAATAATATGATTGTGTGTGGTGTAATATTTTGTTACCTTATTTTCTTGTGTGATCTTTGCCCCATACGTACTCCAGACCCGGTTTACCGTGTCACCCACTATCTCCTGACACCTCCCTCCACTCCCGGTCACCTCAGCCGAAAGTATGTAGCTCACTTCCCTACCTGCTACCACTGTTTTCCACCGCCGGTAATCTGAGTCTCATCCTCATTAATGCCATGCAGAAAGGTGGCAGACATAACAGTCAACTATTATCTTTTGTGATGATTACCGGTCAAAGATATGATAAAAGATAATTTGTATAATGGACCAATCCAATGACTAAGCCCAATAATAAAGATGGTCCAGACTGACCGGATCCAACCGAAATAATTCAATAACATAGTCAAATAACTGGACCCAAATCATTCGACCCAACAGGACAAAAGTAACATAGTCCAAATGAGGAGCTCATTCGGCCTGGCCCAATACGAAATGTATTATGACCCAACATATATATATATATATATATATATATATATATATATATATATATATATATATATATATATATATATATGTCATCATTTTGATAACTAAATGAAATTGTCAATGGAAGTTGACCTAAACCATAAACGTTAGTACATATTAAAAATATGTGTTATTTAATAAATAAATGCGTTATCAGTTCCAAGTATAATTGGCATTAAGATAATTTTTTAATACTTCATAGGCTAGAATATAAATCTTACAATAAAAAAGAAAGAAACTGACACGAGGGAGAAAAGAAAAAAAGAGAGAGTTCACAATAGCATAAAAATACAAGCTTCAAAATTGTTCGAATCGAACCTAAAAGCTAAAGAATTTTTGGGTCTTAATCATACTCATTAGGCTAAAAATTTATTAATTGGTTTTACTTCTATCATTCTTTATGATCTTTAAATTATTTTATCTGTATTATAGGATAATTTAACTGTTGGAATTAATTTATACTTCTGCGAGTTAGACTAATGGTCATTATGACAGGATAGTCGGGGTCTCACTCTCCTGTAAGCGAACAGCTACCCAGCTCGTCGATGTAATTGGGTTTGGGATTTATTAGTAGTTCGGTCTTGAGTTTTATTAATGTATTGGGTCTCAAGTATTTGAGCTCAAGTTATAGCAATTAGAATTTTCTAATTATTATAAAAATATTGTTTAGTGTGTGTGATGTATCTTATAAATACATCAGACAAGTATGATTAATCAAATTGGTGAATCTGAATATATTATATGTTCTTACTTTTTCGTCTTTCATATAATATATGTGTGATTATAATATTTTTAGTTCTTAAATTTTAACACCAACAACTCGCAATTCTTACATTTTGGTACTGCAGTTGTTACATTTTGGTACTCAATATCCTACTGATTCCTTTTAATAATTGATTTATTTTATTTTCTTGACATTTGGAAATTGGATTGCTTAATGGATGAGTATCTAAGGTGGTGTTTGATAAAAATGAGCAAATAAGATCTGAATGCTTAGTATATTTTAATAAATTAGATTATTTGAGTGAAATAACACCTGAATTTAAATTTAATAACTAAAAATTATACGACATCTGATTGACTTTTAAATTTAAAAATATCAATTTAAAAAATATCTCAAATTGATTCAAAACTCAATAATGATCTTAAAATTTAGAATGAAATGAGTGCAATATTTTTAGAGGCTCCATAAATTTAATTTTTCATTAAGAGGTATCTCTTAGGGCATGTTTGGGAACCACTTATTTTAAATGACTTATAAGTTGACTTATAAATTGTTTTAAGTTTTGATTTATAAAATTAAAATATTTGGCATCAATTTGACTTATAAGTAAAAAAATTAAGTTAAAACACGTTATGAAGGTGTTCGGCTCATAATGAATTATAAGTTAAAATAATATAAAGATTACTAAAAATGACATTAATAAAAAGAAGGATAAAATAGAAGAGAGGCAAAATACACATTACATTTGGTCAAACTAACTTATTTTAAAATAATTTATAGTCACAAATAGTTATTTATTTTTTTTGACTTAAAAATCAACTTATAAGTTAAAAAATATGTAGCTCTGAAATACTCAAGCAGTGACAAATGACTTATAAGTTGATTTGATCAACTAAGAGCATTTACAGCAGTTTTCTCAATACATTTTCTATCCCCAGTTTTAAAGAATACGTCAATAAATTATTATCCAACAGCTTCTCTATCCTTATTTAATTCTCTATCTTAATCTCTAAATAGGATTTTACTCCTCAGGGTGAGGGAATGAAAATATCGTTCTCTATATATGCAAAATGACATTTCACACCCTCATTTAAGTGGACAACTCATCAATCATACATATATTGACATTTTTTTAATACTTCATTTTCAAATTATAAACTTAATATTGATTTTTTAAAAAAAAATTAATTTCAAACATTTAAATTTAAAATTGATATAAATTTATTTAATTTATGCCAATATAATTATAAATATTATAAAAGTACTATTAATTATAAAATTTATTATTTTTAAAATTTAAATGAATCATATTAAATTTAAATTTAAAAATATCACAAATTAACTTTTTAAAAGTTAATATTGATCTTATGTACATTTACAACTACAATCCATTCAATACTCTCTCTATAAATTACTTAAAATTTAAAATAAAATAAAATTTATTTTACAGTGGAATATAATTGATAAATTATACTCTCTCTTTTATAAATTATAAAATTATTATTAATTTGATGTTTTAACTATTGGAACTTTTAAATTTTAACTTTTAAATTTTAAATTTTATTATTTAAGGAATCAATATAAGGAACCTGTTGGGTACATAGTAAAAAAATTGAATCCCTATTTTACAGAATGACCCAATAACACTGCAGAGTAGGAATAAAGATAAGAAAACTGTTGTGAATGCTCTAATAAGTCAATGTCGAACATTCCCTTAATAATTTATATTTATATCTTTTTTTTTACTAATTAATAGACGATCAAATAAAATTTTATTAAATAATTTTATGCTCTTATCAAATTAAATATAAAGTTGTTAAGAGATAAATAAATACCATCTAAAATTTGAAACAATGATTAAAGCTAACCAACTTTACCCGTGACCCATCTCCAACCTCCAAGTAAAGGTGAAAGCGAGTCGAATCTCAGCGAACAGTCTAATACTCGGATTCGGCTCAATTCGAAAAAATTGAGCTCGGATTCGACTCGAATTCGATAAGAAATTTCTAATTTTACGCCAGATTCGACTCGGATCATTTCTCGGACCTACTCGGCTCATAAGTACTCGACTCGTTTACAAAACGAGTTACTCACGAGCCTTCAAATCGAGTTTCGAATATGAACCATTTCGCTTAATAATGAACCACTACATACTAAATTGATTATTGAACTAATATTTTATAAATAAAAGTCTTTTACTTTTATTTATGTAAAGAAATTACAAATAATGTAATACGAATTGACAATCAATTTACTGATTTATTCAAGTACAATCTTACACAATTTAATACTACACTTTATAAATTATAAAGATTGATACAAATATCACATATTTAGCTTATTAGTATGTATCAGACCAGTATTCGAATATGATCCATCGAGCAGGTATCGAGTATGGTTCGAGAAAAAATGAAATAGTCGAACCATAATCTGAACGAATACTGGTATACTCGAATTCGACTCGTGTATCATTAAACAGAAAACGAGTATGGATCATATTCGACTCGAATCAACTTCGAATTTGAACTTTGTATCATATTTTCGAACCGATCTCGAGTCGAGTATCGAGCTACTTTGCTCGGCTAACACCCCTACCTCCAAGCCCCACAAATACTTGAAATAATAGGCATCACACACAAATGATCCCATGGAATTACCATTCACTCCACACAATATTTTTATTGATTAATACACAACTTTCCAACTTCGCATAATAATATGTATATAATATATAAAAAAATATCTACATTTAATGATATTTGAGGTTTGTGGGTGATTGTTAATTTGTTTGGAATTTATATTGCAACTCAACATCACACAATAATGTATGAAATGAAAAAAAATCTTTAAGAAAAAAACAAGATAAAATTAAAATGATCTATATAAAAAATAAATCTTATAATTTGGTCCTACTTTTGTAAATTTTAATATTACAATTTAACTTCAATTAAAATTATGAGAGCTATTGAAATATAATAATAATATATATTGCGACTTTATATGTCAAATTCTTTATTAAGAGTTATATGAAATTGGTAATATTTTTATGATATATTAAATTAATTTTATATATTAACATACGTGTTAATCATAATTCCATAATTTTTTTTAAAATATATAACATTAGTCATTAGAATATTAAATATATGCTACCAAGTAGAGTCTATATTTATATAATTTAAGAATACCTTATATAGACTGTAGTCGCAAACACAAGGGATAGGTTCTTGACTTATATCTCTGGATCAACGGATAATATCATTTCGTATTGTTAATAATACGACGCAATGGTCCCACCACACCGCGTTGCTTCTAACGTGGCTCACGCGGAATTGTCTTACACGGGTCACCTTTTAGTTGGTTATGAAGGAACGTGCGCTTGCTGGTTTCTTTTTCTTTATTATACTAGTAGTATATATATATATACTTCTCGTTATAGAATATAGAGTATCCAATACAATTGGTCAATTGCCTTTCTTTCTAGGAACGTGTTTCGTGTGGCCCACAAAGGTTTTTTTTTGTTTTACAAAAAAAAGTTATTCCTTCAATTTGATTTTTTAAAATTAATATCTAAAAAATTTAATTACTTTTTTTTTGTCATGTGCATGGATATTAAAAAATGAGAGAAATGTTCGAAGTTAAATAATTTTAGCTAAACTTATTTAATGAAATGTTTTGGAATTTAAATGTAAATATACTTTTGTATGCACTAAATTGTATATTTCTTTTCCTAAGTACTTTGATAATTTTATGATTCATATTTATGTTCTTAGTCTTTTTTATTACGTCATCATTTGTGTCACAAAATACTTTTAACAGTACATAAATATATTCTCATGTAACATCAATATATACGTGAGAGACAATTTGTATGAATATTAAAAATACTTAGAAACATAAAAAAATTACTAATTTCTATAACCGTATCTATAGGCTTTGTATTTATAGCTTGCATTGAATAAATTAACCACTTCAACTTAAACTATTAATCATCAAAGTTTGATTCACTCCACCCACTTCGTTAAATTCGCCGACTACTGCGCTGGTTTTTGAGGCGCAAATTGTATTTCCACATGATTTATTGAGGAAAAAAAAATGTCAAAAAGCACTTTTTAGCCGATGTAGTTATAGTGATTTAAACAATTAGTTATTGTGGTTTTAATATATTCAATTAGCCCATTATACTATTTAAAAATGTGCAATTAATCAATTTCGTCCAATTTTACAGACGGACGTTAAAAAATTGGCCTTATTTTCCTCCGTGGCTTTTACAAATTAAATGCTAATGACGTGTATTTGCTGCTCGAGTCAACAAGACCAATCAGTTAAGCCTTCGTGGAATGGGTGAGAGGATACCGTAGCAAACAAAAGAAAAACAAAGTGGGGGTCTCTAGGGCTCAAAAGCAAAACTTTGTCTGAGAAAGAAATCGAGGAGGAGGTGGGTCTCTGGCGACACAAACAGACGAACAAGGTGGGGTATCAAACCAATAAAGTTAGGGTTCTAATCTTCTACCATATTAAGTGAGACAGACAGACGAACAAGGTGGGGCACATTCCAATAAAGTTAGGGTTCCAATCGACTACCGTACATGTAAGTGTGGTCTGGGTTCCACCAATTTTTGTCTGTAACATAAAATATTGCACTCTTTTTCATCTTTGTTTTTTCTTAAAAGCGAAGGTATACGGTGTTGATAGAAATTATTGCACTTTTTCATCTTTATTTTTTCCAATCCATAGGTTCTCATATGAAGTATTGCACTTTTATGCATCAGTGAAAATGAAATACTTGATGATATTTTAGATTTAAACAGTTATGATATTTTGGATTTATTAGTGAAGTTATGGCTACCAACATTAGTGTAAAAGTGTTTTTCCCTAATAGTTGGTAGCCATAACTTCACTAATTATAGAGTTTGTAAATTGAATTGATAAATGGACATCACATAGGTTTAAGAGTTAAGAAATCATAAAAAAAAATTAAGGTTTAGTGTTTCTTTAATGTTTACAGATTTCTTTAATGTTTACAGATTTCTTTAATTGGTGACCATGTAATAAGTTTATTCAGTAAATGGTCATGGTACTAACAAATTGAACATATTGTTTAATGCAACATGAACTACTTTGATGTTGAATTGTACCATGGAGGTCAGTTTATTACTAAAGAGGATGGATCATATGTTTATGATGGTGGAAGGAAAGAAACTTATAAGGGGGCTGATGGAGATTGCTTGAATGTTGAGAGAATGGTAAAGTTGGTAAAAATACCTAGGGTATAAAAGACACTTTGATATGTACTTCAAATTGGTAGGGTGGACTTTGAAGGAGGGTCTAGAACTTCTTCATGTTGACAATAGTGTAAGACTGCTAATTGATGAAGCTATGAAAACTGGGAAGATTGATATATACTGTGACCATGAGGATAATGAAGAAATAGCTGCTGAGGTTGATGTTAGAGATGAGGAAGCACCAAAGCAGACGGATGATGAGGAAAGTGATGCTACTTATGAGGAAAGTGATAAGGAGGAAACTGATGCTACTGATGATGATGAGAATGAGGAGTTGATAAATATAAGGAGAATAAAGGGACTGATAAAAAAATCAAGAGGACAAGAGTTGGTTTTTGATTGTGAAGTAAACCTTGATGAAGATCCAATTGATATTGGTCACTTACATGTTGAGGAGGTTGGGGCTTCATCTATCCCAAGACATCAACCAAATGTGGAAGCTGGTACACAAGAGAGTAGTAGCAGGGGAAAAAAGACCAAGTCATCCAGAAAAACTAAGGCTGCAGAGGTGGAAGTTGAACCAACATTTTCAGATGTTGAGGTGGAGTTGGGGTTTGGGACAAAAGGAATGAGGCCTTGGGTAGAAACTGAAGAAAATTCTGATGATGAGATTCCTCCAAGTGGTGATTCTAGTAGTAACAGTGAATGGGAAGGAGAGGAGCCACAAAGGAAAAAGAAAAGAGTGGTTCCAACATATAATCCCAACACTCCAATTAGCAAGCTAAAATTTGAAGTTGATATGATATTCACTTGTGCTGAACAGTGTAGGGAAGCTATAGTGAATTATGCAGTTGGTAATGGAAAGGGAATCTATTTTTCTGTTAATGAGAAAACAAGAATACAAGCAAAGTGTGCCACTAACTGTCCATGGGGGTTGTGGGCTAGTTATGTGCCACTTGAGAAGGTGTTTCAAATTAAATCATACAATTAGCAACATTATTGTGTAAGGAAAACAAGGATTAGGATTGTTAAGTCTAGATAGTTGGTTGACAAGTTTGGGGGTACAATACGAGCAAAACCAAGAATGAAGTTGAGGAAAATACAGGCTGCAATTAAACAAAAGTTTGGACTGCAATCATCATTACCTCAGTGTCGACGAGTAAAGAAAATGGCTTTAAGTGAAATTGAGAGCACCTTGAAGGAGCATTATGCTAAAGTCTGGGAGTATGGGAATGAGATCCTAGATACAAATCCTGGGAGCACAGTCCAAATTAGAGGTGATGGGGGCACTCCACCTAGATTCCAAAGGATGTACATATGTTTTAAAGCTGTTAAACAAAATTGGTTGGAAGGATGTAGGCACATAATAGGGCTTGATGGTTGTTTCTCAAAGACATACTGTAGGGGTGAGTTGTTGACTGCTGTTGGTAGGAATGCAAACAACCAAATATTTCCAATTGCTTGGGCAGTGGTTGAAAGTGAGAACAAGGAGTCTTGGAGTTGGTTTCTAGGTCTATTGCTTGAGGATGTTGGCCTGGAATTAGGTAGAGGATGGACCTTGATAACTGACCAACAAAAGGTATAATTTACTTAATTACATTAACATTGAAGTGTCAAAATTTTGGTAATCAGTTTCAGTTTCAGTTTGGTAATCCTTTTTAGTTTGTAATTATGTTTACAAATATTTTTGAACTTTATCTTTTTATTATTTGTTATTATTATTACTAAACCTTTGTTTACTGAAAAAATTGCAAGGGTTTGGTTCCTGTTATACAAGAGCTGTTGCCAGAGGCAGAGCATAGATGTTGTGCCAGACACATCTATGCTAATTGGAGGAAGAAGTGGCCAGGAGCAGTCTTGAAGCAGATGTTTTGGAGAGCAGCCAAGGCCAATAATCCTCATGAGTTCAGAAGGGCAATGGTTGACATTAGGCAGGAGAGTAAGGATGCTCACACTCATCTCTTAACTATTCCTCCTAAGCAGTGGAGCAAGGCCTTTTTTTCTTGTGAAACAAAATGTGATGTTGTGACTAATAACATGTCTGAATGTTTTAATAGTTGGATCTTAGAGGCTAGACATAAACCATTACTAACTATGTTTGAAGATATAAAAACACAAGTCATGGGTAGAATTCATAGAAAGAGAGATGAAATGCAAAAAATAGAGGCAAAGTTATGTCCTAGGATTATGATAAAGGTCAATAAGGCCATTGAGTTAACCAAGTACTGTGAGTATGACTGGGATGGGGGGCACAAGTTTGAAGTGTCTGATAGGAGTGGAAAATACAAGGTAGACTTAGAGATTATGAGTTGTTCATGTGGGGTATGGCAGTTATTGTAAGACCCCAATTTTTATAAATAAAGATGAATTTTCTATAAATATCATTTTTGAATATTATGGAGTTAATTTGATATAATGTTATAGTTGTGGGTAATATTTATAAGTTTTGCAAAGTAAGCAAGTTGTTATAAAATATTCGTTTGGTCGGAGAATATTCTTTTTGTCGGGGAATATTCGTACGACGGCACAATCATTGGTGGACCCTCAACGGAATTATTGTCGGATTGAGAAAACGACAGAATTATCTTTCTATAAAAATAACGGCTGAGGTGTTACCGTTAAAACCGTTAAAACTGTTGAACTACTCGGTAGTAAAAGTACAGTAATACGCGTGGTTGCATAGTAGCACACGGTATTGATTATTGATGCTTACGTGAGAAGTCACTCAGCTATACTCAATTATTGCTACAGTAATTGCTGCATCATATCTCTTAAATTATTGTCATAGTATCATCTGTATAATATGTTATATTATTAAATCAATAATTGAGACGTTGTGGTAAGTTTGGTTATTTTATGGGGGGCCATATGTCATCATCTAAGAGTCTCTTCGTCAATAGTAATTACCGTCGTCAATAGTATTTACCTTGGTCAATAGTAATTACCTTCGTCAATAGTATTTACCTTGGTCAATAGTAATTACCTTCGTCAATAGTATTTACCTTGGTCAATAGTAATTACTTTCGTCAATAGTAGTTGTCCCTTCAATATTACCAAGAGTCATTTGACCCTTCGTTAAGACCAAGAGTCATTTGACCCTTCGTTAAGACCAAGAGCCACCCTCAGTTTTTCTATAAATAGAGGCCTAGGGCTTCATTATTTTTCACGAATTCATTCAAGCTATAGAGAGAATAAGAGAGAGAGAATAAAAGTATTCTGCTACATCACTTTTCCAATATCCAGTTCTTTTAAGGTAGGGAATATTATTTCTTTTATATTCATGAAGAGAACTTCTATTATTCCATTTGTTATTATTCTGTTGGAATAACCAGTATACGCGGTCTACCCTATACTTGGTGACATTCTTCTATTATTCTGTTGGAACATCTTGTCTGTGTGTTTTACACCGGACCTGGTTCCTTTTATTATTCTGCTGGAATATCCTGTCTGTGTGTTTTACACCGGACCTGGTTCCATTATTTATTATTCTGTCGGAATATCCTGTCTGTGCGTTTACGCCGGACCTGGTTCCATTATTTATTATTCTATTGGAATAACCTGTCTGTGCGGTCTATCGCATGCATGGTGATTTCTTTTGTTATTCCATTCTTTATTGTACTCAGTTGGTTAAGTTTTGACTTCTATACTCCATGAAAGTTGTGGAATATCCTTGATAGTTGCGTTTCATCCAGTATCTTTTCAAGAAAATATTCTTCTAAGCATTCTTGAATTTTACTCCACAATGCAGTATCATGTTGACAATTTGGACGTTGTTAATTCCTGGATAAATTAATTCTTGAACTTGTTTTATTGAATTCTTATATCATTGTCATCATCCTCATGTTTATAAAATGTTGAAAGTCATCTGTGGCATGTAGTGCATAGATGGACTTGGTATGATTATGACCAGGGATTATTCGGTATAATCATGACCGTAATGTTACAAATGATGTGGTAAAAGTCCTCATTGGCCCGTAGTGCATTGATGGACAGTTGTTGGCATGATCATGACCATTAATGAATATACGAATATCCTTGGCCGTAGTGCAGGGGTGATTCGATGATGTGGATTATTTTATTAAGCTGAGTCTCAGCGATCACAGTGTTGGAAAATCTTTTAAATCATAAAAGATAGTAGAGTTTATTTTCTACTTGACTCTTTTAATGGATTGCTTGTTCCGCTGCAGTTAAACTTGATGTCTATTATATTTTATCAGTTTAATATTGTTGAAGGCTAATGATAATTTATTCTGCATTATCTTAGTCATAATATTTCTTACTGGGCTAGTTGAGCTCACCCTTTCTTTCACTGTTCTCTTCAGGAAATGAGAACGTAGCTGGGGCAAGTCGGGGAACGGAGTGATGGTCCGAATGATAGTATTAGTTAGTAGTCCTCACTATTCTATGTAATGGTGTGTTAATAAATGTAATGAGGACTCCTTTTGAGTATGAATACTCTCTAGAAGATAATATTTGTATTCAAACTCACAGTTTATGTTTTGTCGTATTGTACACGACAGATGTATTAATCAGTTGTATTTGTATTCTGTACTATGTATCTGACGACTCAAGATGGGTGATGTATACCTAATTTTGGGGGCGTCACAGTTGGTATCAGAGCTTAGGGATATGATCCCTGGCTAAGATGTGAGAATAGAACTAGGAGGGGAGAGACGGGGAATTCCTTCGCTAGTATGACATACCTAAGTTTATTTGCATGGTATTTAATTGGTCGGTCATAATATAAGGATAATATATGACATATCAATTAATTTTTATTTTGTGGCAGTATCTGAAAATGGCATCTGAGAACGTTGAGAATAGCAATGGAGCACAGACGACTGTTGATTCACCACATATCAATAATCAGGATAATGTGCATCAGGAAGGTGTCAATCCTCATGCAAACAACAACACTGACCAAATGATGAATGATCAAATGTTCAGAGGCTTTATGCAATTCATGCAACAACAGGTGAAAGCGGCTCCTGTACACAACGTAGGTGGAAATACTGGAAACTCTCTGGCGGTCACCGCTAAACAGTTTAAGGAGCTGGGACCACCGGAGTTTAAGGGAGAACCCAAACCACTTGTAGCTGAAACATGGATAAAGCAGATCACCAAGATATTTGATGTCTTGGGTTGCTCCGAGGAGCAAAAGGTTCCCTTTGCCGCCTTTATGTTGCGAGGAGAGGCAGATTACTGGTGGGAATCGATAAAGCGTACTCAACCTGCCGCACTGAAGATGTCCTGGGAGAAGTTCCAAGAGCTGTTTAACGACAAATACTTTCCCGAGAGTATTCGTCACATGAAGGAGGTGGAGTTCATCAAATTGGAGCAGAATAATATGACCGTGTCGCAGTACGAGGCAAAATTTGCGGAGTTATCCCGGTTTGCGTCCCACCTGGTGGATAATGAAGAAAGAATGACGCGGATGTTTTTAAGAGGTTTGAAGCCGGAGATACGTCAACATCTTGTTTCTCATAAACTGTGTTTGTATTCAGATGTTGTAAATAGGGCTCAGTTGGTGGAGCGCGATAACGAGACAACGCAACCAAAAGAGAGCAGCCGGCAAAATGATAATACCAGTGAGAGCAGTCATCGAAGCGGTGACAACAAGCGTGGAGGGAATCAACAGGCCAGAAATGGTAACCACTTCGGTGGTAATCAGGGCCAAAACAATAAGAATGGACATTTAAAGAAGAGGAGATTCAACAATGATGGAAAGACGTCAGCACCAGCACCTGTCGTTAAGGAAGGAGAACGACCACCTATCATATGTTTCAAATGCGGAGGGGAGGGGCACATCAGTCCAAACTGCGCGATGCCGTCCAAAGCATGTTATAATTGTGGAAGAGAAGGTCATTTAGCCCGATTTTGTCGTTTACCGAAGACAAATTCAGCTAGGATGGAGGCACCAAAGGCCGTCCCAGAAAAGTCAAAACCGATTGTGCAAGGGAGAGCGTTTGTTGTGAACTCTCAGAGAGCAGGGAACCCGAATGAGGTCATCACGGGTAAGCTTATCATAAACTCTAACGAAGTCTATACTTTATTTGATACCGGTTCTACCCATTCTTTTATTTCTCCTACTTGCGCTCATCGATTAAATTTGATTCCGGAGAAATTAGACTTTGACTTAGCAGTTGAAACTCCGTTGGGAGAAACCTTCATTACCTCCACTGTTTATAAGTCTTGTTTGGTTCAAGTTGGTACCCACACATTACCTGTCGATCTGATTTCATTAAAAATACTTGCATTTGACGTGATTCTAGGGATTGATTGGTTAACTACTCATCATGCAAAAATTGATTGTTTTCGTAAGGTTGTTAGCTTTCATATTCCTAATCGACCTATTATGCGAATTCAAGCAACCAAACCATTAAAATCAATCGCTGTCATCTCAAGCCATAAAGCTATTCGTTTATTGAAAAACGGATGTCAAGCTTTCTTAGCTCATGTCACAGATCTAAACAAAAATACGTCAGTTTTGAATGATATTTCTATTGTTAATAAATTCCCTGACGTATTCCCTGAAGAACTTCCTGGCCTACCCCCAGAGCGTGAAATTGAATTTTGTATCGATCTTGAACCCGGTACAAAACCCATTTCCAAAGCCCCATATCGAATGGCTCCTATTGAACTTCAGGAGTTAAAGATCCAACTGCAGGAATTGTTAGACATTGGCTTTATTCGTCCTAGTACTTCTCCTTGGGGAGCTCCTGTTCTATTCGTGAAGAAGAAAGATGGAAGTATGCGACTTTGTATTGATTATCGGGAGTTGAATCATGTCACCATCAAAAACAGGTACCCATTGCCACGTATTGATGACCTGTTTGACCAGTTGCAAGGAGCACAATTCTTTTCAAAGATCGATCTTCGTTCTGGATATCATCAGCTGAAGGTTAGAACTGAGGATATTCCAAAGACGGCTTTTAGAACTCGGTACGGGCATTATGAATTCCTAGTCATGTCCTTTGGATTGACTAATGCTCCTGCTGCCTTCATGGATATGATGAACCGGGTATTCAAGGAATATTTGGATCACTTTGTGGTCGTCTTTATTGATGACATCCTTATTTATTCCAAAAGCCGTGAAGATCATGAGCAACACTTGAGGCTGGTACTCCAAAAGCTTCGTGAATACAAGCTTTATGCCAAGTTGAAGAAATGCGAGTTCTGGCTGGAGGAGGTAGCATTCCTTGGGCACGTAGTATCAAGTCGTGGAATATCGGTTGACCCGACAAAGATTGAAGCTATTCAAAGCTGGGAGCAACCTAAATCAGTGACCGAGGTACGTAGCTTTCTTGGTTTAGCTGGTTATTATCGGAGATTCGTGGAAGGATTTTCTCGAATCGCTACTCCATTAACTCAGCTGACTCGGAAAGATACAAAGTTTGGTTGGAGCGAAAAATGTGAGCAGAGTTTTCAAGAACTCAAGAGGAGACTCATTTCAGCACCTGTTTTAACAATACCATCTGGCTCGGAGGGATTTGTCATCTACAGTGATGCTTCGAGCAAAGGGTTGGGATGTGTTCTCATGCAACATGGAAAAGTCATAGCCTATGCATCAAGACAACTCAAGGAATATGAGAGGAATTATCCTACTCATGATCTAGAGTTGGCAGCTGTTGTCTTTGCACTTAAAATTTGGAGGCATTACTTGTATGGGGAGAAAGTGGAGATCTTTACGGATCATAAAAGCCTCAAATATTTCTTCACTCAAAAGGAACTCAACATGCGACAACGACGTTGGCTTGAACTGTTGAAAGATTATGATCATACCATTCAATACCATCCTGGAAAAGCGAACGTGGTAGCTGACGCATTGAGTAGAAGATCATATGCGGGTACAAGTGCGATATTGTCAACACAAAGGCCCATTTTGTGTGATTTGCAAAGGATGGAGATAGAGTTAAAGACTCCAGGGACCCATGTGATGATGGCGAATATACGAGTAGAACCGACTTTAATCGATAAAGTTAAAGCTGCTCAAGCTACAGACCTGGAGCTGATGCGTATGAGGAAGAAAGTGCAAGAAGGTGTTATGCCGGAAGCAAGAATCGATGAGGAAGGAATACTTCGAGTCAACTCCAGACTTTGTGTTCCTAACAACCCTGATTTAAAGTATGAAATCATGATGGAGGCGCACAACACACCGTTTGCAATCCATCCTGGAAGTACCAAAATGTATCATGATCTTCGTCATACATTTTGGTGGAGCAATATGAAGAGAGAGATAGCGTTGTTTATCTCAAGGTGTCTAACTTGTCAACGAGTCAAAGCGGAGCATCAAGTACCAAAAGGTCCATTGCAACCACTTGAAATTCCAGAATGGAAGTGGGAGCACATTACCATGGATTTCGTTACCGGTCTTCCTAGGGTTTCTCAAGGTATTGATGCGATTTGGGTCATTGTTGATAGATTGACCAAGTCTGCTCATTTCTTACCGATACGAGAAACTTATACACTTGAACGTCTTGCTCGTATGTACATAAACGAGATTGTAAGACTGCATGGTATGCCAGTATCCATAGTTTCTGATCGAGACCCAAGATTCACTTCACGATTTTGGGTTAGTTTACAAAAAGCTATGGGCACGGAGTTACGATTTAGTTCAGCATATCATCCTCAGACGGACGGACAATCAGAGAGGACTATTCAAACTCTTAAAGATCTATTAAGACTCTGTGTCTTTGACTTCAAGGGAAGTTGGGACAAGTTCTTACCATTGGTGGAGTTTTCCTACAACAACAGTTATCAAGCAAGTATTGGCATGGCTCCATTCGAAGCATTGTATGGAAGAAAATGTCGTTCTCCAGTATGCTGGGATGAGGTGGGCGAAGCAACGTTGTTGGGACCGGAGTTGGTACGTATGACTACAGAAAAGATTCAAACGATCCGACAACGTATAAAAACCTCACAAGATCGACAAAAGAGTTATGCTGATCTTCATCGAAAGGACGTGGAATTTGATGTAGGAGATCATGTGTTCTTACGTGTTGCTCCATGGAAAGGAGTTACGAGATTTGGAAAGAGAGGAAAGCTCAATCCTCGATTCATCGGTCCATTTTTAATCCTCGATCGAGTAGGAACTGTGGCTTATAGACTCGCTTTACCGCCAAGTATGTCTCGTGTTCATAACGTTTTTCACATATCCATGTTACGCAAATATGTGGAAGACCCGAACCACATTATTGAGTTAGAACCGGACGAAATAGCGGAGGATTTGACGTATGAAGAAGTTCCTGTTCAAATCTTGGATAAGAAGGAACATATTCTACGCTCCAAGGTTATACCTCAAGTCAAAGTTTTGTGGAGAAACCACGATGTTGAAGAAATGACTTGGGAGTTAGAATCAGAAATGAAATCAAGGTATCCTTACCTCTTCGACATACCAGGTACGTACCCTAATTTCGAGGGCAAAATTTCATAAGAAGGGGAGGTTGTAAGACCCCAATTTTTATAAATAAAGATGAATTTTCTATAAATATCATTTTTGAATATTATGGAGTTAATTTGATATAATGTTATAGTTGTGGGTAATATTTATAAATTTTGCAAAGTAAGCAAGTTGTTATAAAATATTCGTTTGGTCGGAGAATATTCTTTTTGTCGGGGAATATTCGTACGACGGCACAATCATTGGTGGACCCTCAACGGAATTATTGTCGGATTGAGAAAACGACAGAATTATCTTTCTATAAAAATAACGGCTGAGGTGTTACCGTTAAAACCGTTAAAACTGTTGAACTACTCGGTAGTAAAAGTACAGTAATACGCGTGGTTGCATAGTAGCACACGGTATTGATTATTGATGCTTACGTGAGAAGTCACTCAGCTATACTCAATTATTGCTACAGTAATTGCTGCATCATATCTCTTAAATTATTGTCATAGTATCATCTGTATAATATGTTATATTATTAAATCAATAATTGAGACGTTGTGGTAAGTTTGGTTATTTTATGGGGGGCCATATGTCATCATCTAAGAGTCTCTTCGTCAATAGTAATTACCGTCGTCAATAGTAATTACCGTCGTCAATAGTATTTACCTTGGTCAATAGTAATTACCTTCGTCAATAGTATTTACCCCGGTCAATAGTAATTACCTTCGTCAATAGTATTTACCTTGGTCAATTGTAATTACTTTCGTCAATAGTAGTTGTCCCTTCAATATTACCAAGAGTCATTTGACCCTTCGTTAAGACCAAGAGTCATTTGACCCTTCGTTAAGACCAAGAGCCACCCTCAGTTTTTCTATAAATAGAGGCCTAGGGCTTCATTATTTTTCACGAATTCATTCAAGCTATAGAGAGAATAAGAGAGAGAGAATAAAAGTATTCTGCTACATCACTTTTCCAATATCCAGTTCTTTTAAGGTAGGGAATATTATTTCTTTTATATTCATGAAGAGAACTTCTATTATTCCATTTGTTATTATTCTGTTGGAATAACCAGTATACGCGGTCTACCCTATACTTGGTGACATTCTTCTATTATTCTGTTGGAACATCTTGTCTGTGTGTTTTACACCGGACCTGGTTCCTTTTATTATTCTGCTGGAATATCCTGTCTGTGTGTTTTACACCGGACCTGGTTCCATTATTTATTATTCTGTCGGAATATCCTGTCTGTGCGTTTACGCCGGACCTGGTTCCATTATTTATTATTCTATTGGAATAACCTGTCTGTGCGGTCTATCGCATGCATGGTGATTTCTTTTGTTATTCCATTCTTTATTGTACTCAGTTGGTTAAGTTTTGACTTCTATACTCCATGAAAGTTGTGGAATATCCTTGATAGTTGCGTTTCATCCAGTATCTTTTCAAGAAAATATTCTTCTAAGCATTCTTGAATTTTACTCCACAATGCAGTATCATGTTGACAATTTGGACGTTGTTAATTCCTGGATAAATTAATTCTTGAACTTGTTTTATTGAATTCTTATATCATTGTCATCATCCTCATGTTTATAAAATGTTGAAAGTCATCTGTGGCATGTAGTGCATAGATGGACTTGGTATGATTATGACCAGGGATTATTCGGTATAATCATGACCGTAATGTTACAAATGATGTGGTAAAAGTCCTCATTGGCCCGTAGTGCATTGATGGACAGTTGTTGGCATGATCATGACCATTAATGAATATACGAATATCCTTGGCCGTAGTGCAGGGGTGATTCGATGATGTGGATTATTTTATTAAGCTGAGTCTCAGCGATCACAGTGTTGGAAAATCTTTTAAATCATAAAAGATAGTAGAGTTTATCTTCTACTTGACTCTTTTAATGGATTGCTTGTTCCGCTGCAGTTAAACTAGATGTCTATTGTATTTTATCAGTTTAATATTGTTGAAGGCTAATGATAATTTATTCTGCATTATCTTAGTCATAATATTTCTTACTGGGCTAGTTGAGCTCACCCTTTCTTTCACTGTTCTCTTCAGGAAATGAGAACGTAGCTGGGGCAAGTCGGGGAACGGAGTGATGGTCCGAATGATAGTATTAGTTAGTAGTCCTCACTATTCTATGTAATGGTGTGTTAATAAATGTAATGAGGACTCCTTTTGAGTATGAATACTCTCTAGAAGATAATATTTGTATTCAAACTCACAGTTTATGTTTTGTCGTATTGTACACGACAGATGTATTAATCAGTTGTATTTGTATTCTGTACTATGTATCTGACGACTCAAGATGGGTGATGTATACCTAATTTTGGGGGCGTCACAGTTATCTGGTATTCCTTGCCCCCATGGAGTAATTGGAATCCTTCACATGGAACAACCAGTTGAGAACTATGTAGATTCCTGCTATTATGTGGATACTTACCTGAAATCATATAACCACTTGTTATATCCAATGGGGGGTTCAAATGAATGGCTTCCTACAAACATGACAACATTGTTGCCTCCATCAACCAAGAGAATAGCAGGCAGACCTAAGAAAATTAGGAGGAAGGATCCTAATGAAGAGCCCAGAAGAAAGACCAAGTCATCTAGGAGAGGGACTCCTGTTAGGTGCTCTAGGTGCAAGGAGTATGGGCATAACAAATTAGGTTGTAAGTGGACACAACCAAGGGATGAAACTAGGACACAACCTACTGAAGAACCTACTCAAGCTACTCAAGTTACTCAAGCTACTCAAGCTACCCCACAATCTGGAGGTGCCCCACAGCCTAAGAAACTGGGGGTAAGCTTTTTTAAAACCAATTTTTAAAACCAATTTTTAATATTTACTTGTATATTATTTCACATGTTCTTCTATTCTACAGGTGAAAAGGAAAGAAAGAGGTCAAGGAAAGAATTCTGGAAATGGAAATCAAACTGGGCAAAAAGAAGTAAGTAATTGTATATTATTTCATTGCTTGTTGGCAGCCAAGAACTAAATGGTTTTGTCCATGTAGGTAAGGAAGAGCCCAAGACTGGCAACAAGTGAGACTGGAGCAGGTGCAGGGGAAGGGCAGCAAAGGGCATTTGCAGTCTAGAAGAGCAGCAAGTGGACCAGGACCATCAACCAGGTGGAAAGTAAAGGCTAAAAGAAGACTAGACTGAAAGTGTTATGGTTCATTATTTTGTTGGACATTAGGTTGTACTTTGTTGTTTTGTTATTCTGACTTGATCAAAGGGACCATATTAATGTAATATTTTGGTAACCAAATTCTGTATTGAATTGGTCTCTTAATGTGGTTATGTTTTGTGGTTTGTAACCAAATTCTGTATTGGCTTACTATACTTTATCAGTTGGCTATGCTTAATATAATTATAGTTATGCTTACAAGTTGACTTGATATACTTTATCAGGATTGTTGGCTCTGTTTTTGACATATGGTGTTGTCTCTGTTTTTCCTTCAATGTTTTGGCAATTGTTGTTGGTAACATTTGTTGTTGGTTGTGTTCAAGTTAGGTTTGGATGTTGGCTCTGTTTTTTAACAATTAGTGTTGTCTCTGTTTTTGACAACTGATAACCAAGTACATTACAATTAATACATTACCATTACAAGACACCACATCCATTACAATCATGTTCAATTTATTAGTATCATGACCATTTACTGAATAAACAAACTGTTAAAAATATTACTACCAATCAAACCACACTAATATTACACTTTCAACTACTAAAAATCTCATTTTTAATGGGGGAACATTACAACCTATTACAATCCATGGAAATATAAATCTTGACAGCTGAGAACTAAGTTCATTACAATCAATACATGTAAATCCATGTCAAGATTAGAATTGTAGTGACAATCCATGAAAATACACAATTACATCTAAGTTTTTAATTTGCCTCCTTAAGTCTATCAACTTCCATTTCCTTTATCGGTGTTTCCTTCTTCAGAATTTTCAACTTCTGCTTCAGTTTAGCATTTTTTTCCATCACCAAGCTCACCTCTTCATCTGGCTTGCTCATCACACTAGTTGCTTCATCAACATTGGAAGACACTTCAATCCATTGAAAATATCCACAATATCTCCCAGATTCCTATCAAATATATATAATTAACCAAACATTATTTAACAGAGATGGGGAAAACAGAGCCACATACCATATTAAACAAAGATAGGAATGAAATGCAGATTACAAATATGACAGAGTAAACTAACCCCATAGTTGCGGCAGCCATAAAACCTCTTTCCTTTTGACCTATCTTTCTTCGAAATACAGATTCGAGCTGGTACATCACAAAAACACTTGTGTAGTTTTGAAGCAGTGGTTGACATTGAGCTAGCTCGGGATGAAGCCATATCAGATGTACAATACATTTGCACTTACCTCGAAACAAATCTTCAAGCAAAAGCCCTAATTTTCGTGCACTTTTACTTAGAAATGGGGAATCCTAGTTCTTCAATTCTTCAGTTCTTCACTCGACCCACTCGATTTCACTAGATCTTCAGTTCTTCAATCGACCCACTCACTTTCGCCTCATATACGATCAAGATCGTCCCATGTATTCTCTCTCTCAATCAACACAATCGAGTTCGACAGACATTAAGAGCAACAATGGTTTGCTTTCTCATGGTTTCTGCTTATATCTTCGTCCTGATCAGCAAATACACGTCATTAGCATTTAATTTGTAAAAGCCACGTAGGAAAATAAGGCCAATTTTTTAACGGCCGTCTGCAAAATTGGACGGAATGAGTTAATTGCACATTTTTAAATAGTATAATGGGCTAATTGAATATATTAAAACCACAGTGGCTAATTACTTAAATCACTATAACCACAGTGGCTAAAAAATACTTTTTGTCAAAAAAAAATAGGGGTGAAAAAGATTTCAACTTAAAGTTTTTTTTAAGGGTGTTCGGATTTATACTCGACTTTGAAAATAATTTTGTAAATTTTACTTCGATTCAAATTCAATGTTCGATTTAAGTAGATTTATTTTTTAATTCAAACTACTTACGAGTATTTGAAATATTCATTCATCAGAACTGTATCATTGATTTATAACAATAGTCTAAAAAGAAATTTTCACATTCTGATACACTTCTAGAAACAAATTTTTTGAGTCGATTTCGAATAAATGTTGTTCGAATAAGTTTTCATCCCTAAAAAAGAGTGTTGTTCTGTTTGTTATATATGAGAAACTTATAACTATATCAGAATGTATGTATGTATATATGTATGTATGTACACGACATAGAAGAGTATGCAAAATAAACTTGCATATTACTCCTTCCGTTCTTTAATATAAGTCGTTTTAGAATTGTGCACAAGTATTAAGAAAATAATTATAAAACATTAAATATACTATCAATTGTCTATATTGCCCTTGTATTGGAAAAAGATAGTGTTATTTATTGGGCAAAAATTAGTGATAGAACCAAAATTATATTTATTACTTGGGTTAATATTAGAAACTAAGTAATTAATACTTACTTGAAATTCTCAAACGACTTATGTTTAGGGGAAAAAATATTTCTTTAAAACGACCTATATTAAGAAACAGATGAAATATATTATTATCTAAGCGTGCTTCTGAAAATTAAAATATATGTTTTTCTTAAATTCTAATTTAGTTTCTCTCCTAAACGGTTCCCTCTAAGTATTTAAAGATTAAAATGTATAACTACATTATAATCATGTAGAATCTGAAGGAAAACAAAAATCACTTGTAATTTTTATAATTCAAATTTAATACGTAAGAAATTAAAATGAGATTGACTGACCATCTTTGTAGTGGTACGTTAGAATTAACGGAGGGAGCCGGTACTACATTTAGATCGAAGGTGTAGAGACACGCAATGTATACGCATCTCACCCAAACCAACCCCAACCCCAACCCCAACCCCACCTGACCTGCTTTTTGTTAGTGGAGGTTAATAACCACGTGTTTGAAAGACATTTCATAATTAAAGCTATGAAAAACAGGACATGAGATTTGAATTTTAAATTAGTAGTAGTAATTACTTATTAAATAATAAAAGAGCCAAACAGGCGTTGAAAACCAACATCCCCCTCCCTCCCCATATATTCCTCGTGCTTTAACCCTCAACCATAAAACCATCTCTCCATCTTTATCCTCTCTATATATTTACTAGTAACAATTAACATACAATTTTATTCTTCTGTCAGATTTTAGCACTTCATTCAATTTCTGTTTCTGTTTTTAATCCGGCAAATTCCGGAAAGTATGTCCACCTCATCGGTAATTGTGGATTCAGGTAAGTTTTCCGGTCTCAGGACGGCGAGAGCGCCGGCGGATAAGTCCAACTTCTCCCAGACTTGTAATCTTTTGAGTCAATATCTGAAAGAGAAGGGGACGCTCGGTGATCTCAGCCTCGGGATGAGTTCCGGTTTTGAATCCAACGGTATGTATGATTTTCCTTTTTATTTATTACTTCTCTTAACTGATAGTAGTATTTATCTAGTTCATTTTTCATTTTTTTTAATATACTTAAACCTAAGAAATTAAATTTGTATTTTGATTTGTTAATTTTTTTCAAAATTTTCGATAACGATATCTGTTATTCTAAATCTAAAAAGATGTTTTCAATTTGATCTGTTCAAACGGTTTTTAAATCTTATTAATCCCCTATTTGGAGACAGAAATCTAAACCTGATTCATGTTTCCTTGTATTCAGGCATGCCCGAACCGTTCCGTCGACCCGCGACTCCACAAACAGCGGCAGCAACCATCATGAATCTATTTCCGGTGACTGAAAAACCGGTTCAGGGTTTTGGTTCAATCGTTTCCAACCAAGAGGTTCCGGCCAAGTCCGAGCCGGAAGCTGCTCAAATGACCATATTTTACGGCGGTCAAGTCATCGTGTTCAATGACTTTCCAGCTGAAAAAGCCAAGGAAATCATGCTGTTAGCTAGCAAGGGAAACTCCCCAATTCTCAATAATTTGACCCAAAAACCAATTGATCAACCTTCCAATTTGATTCCCTCTTCACCAAATGTTGTCCCAAATTTCAGTAACAGCATAATCCAAGAGCGCGCTCAACGGCCTCCTCAGCCAATTGTTTCAGGTAAATTTTCAATCAAATTTTGTATGATTTGAAAATATTATTGTTAAGGAGAAAAGAAAAACTAATGAATGTTTTTTTTTTCTTTTGTGATACAGATCTCCCAATTGCAAGAAAAGCTTCCCTGACCCGGTTCTTGGAGAAGAGAAAGGATAGAATAACCGCACGAGCGCCGTATGCTTCGCCGGCGGCGGCTCCGTCCAAGCCAGCTGAAAGCAAATCATGGCTCGGACTGGCTGCTCAATCTCCAGTCAAGTTTGAAAGCGAATTGTAGGCATAGTTATTGGGGTTTATGAAATATTATTATTATTATTATTAATTATTAATTAGAAGCAGCATATTAAAATGTCTTTTAATTAACTCTGTTCTGGGTTGCAATTTTGCTTCCACATTTTCTCAGAGCCGCCAAGTATATCTAACTATTTCCTATATTATCTGGCTATTGTTTCTGTAATTAATTTCTTGGGAAAACTTCTATGGTCTTTTAATTCTATTGAAGATGGATCTATATTATTAATAGATGTGATTATTATTTCTGCTTCAAAGTTGTTTTTATTTACGTATGTGATTATGATAATCATGGTGGCTTCTTGAACAAAATTAATGGCTGTTCATTTAAACCTGACCAGGTTAAGAATCAAAAGTTGCCCTTTTCCAAGCTAAATACCGGAGTACCTCCTGTATAAAAGATTAAAAGATTGACGTTTAAAATTTTTGGACATGGATTAAAAAATAGTTTATTCTTCTCAAAAGTTGTAAACGATAAATTTTTTGAAACAATTTTTTTTTTTAAAACCACAATTTTTTAGTAACGGAGGGAGTAATATAAAAGTGAAATTTTTTTGGGATAATGAGAGAAGATAAGGGTGATATATGGAAATAAATAATTTATTCTCTTAGAAAATTATAAACAATAACTAAATTAAAATATTTTTTTTTAAACGATAATCTTTTAAGAACGGAAGGAGTATAAACCAAGAAGTTGCTATAATTTTGATGACGTGGAATTTGAATCTTCAAACGTTGTAGCTAAAAATCAGAAGAGTGATGTTTTCAGATATTTTCAAATCTGTGGTTAATGTTTTCACGTGAATTTTGGGGTTATGGATGGGACCTGACTCCTGAGAAAAATATGTACTCTTTCAATTTGTGTGGAGGGTTAATCTTCCATTTTAGTCCAAGTATAGGATGACATGGAACGGAGGGTTAATTTTAGTTGTATAATTAGTATTAGTTGAAGTGTAAAATTAGTGTTTCTTTTGTCTTTCATTAACTAATCATCATAATACTACAACCCAACCGTCGTGATTATGGAGGGTGGAATTTGCAAACAGTTCAATTTTAGCCCAAGAAAAACGACTTTGGCACAAACAAGACATTTGTGTAACTATCCCTGCTTTTGTCGGTTGAAAATATGGAATCATTTCTAGAAACTCGTACCCGGATAAATACGGCAAAACATCAAAATAAGAAGATTTGCAGGTGGATTTGTAGGGTAGTCTTTGTATTATAGATTTTCATGAAAATTATTTTTTTTTGTTCATGATCTTTGGTGTTAGACTAGAATTTAATAGCTATTAAAATAAATTTTAATGTCTCTTGATTTTTTTTATTAACTACTATTAAATCAGTTTTTAAATTTAAAATTTAATTAGAACCAATACACTATTTATAATTCTGCGAAATCTTAGAGTAACTTATTATTTTATATCAAATTTATTTCTTATAAAAGTTGTGACGCCCTTAAAATAGGTCCACACAACTCATTTCGAGTCGTCAAAATACATGGTACATAATTTAAATACAAACTTCATTTATACAATTATTAACTGTCGTGTAAAATACAACAAAACGTAAGTTGTGGGTTTCAATACAAATATTGTCATGATATTGCTTTGTGGAGTAAAATTTAAGAATAATATTGTATCAAAAATAATTTAGACCGAAAATAAATTAATTTTTATCATGAATAGTACCACAGGTGAATAGTACTCCGTGAATAATACTTCGAAAATAGTAACCCCGTGAACAATACTCCAGCATGAAAAATGTTAAAACTTATCAAGAATACTCAGAATAATATTTTCATGAAAAGATACTGGATGAAGCGCAAATATCAAATATATTTGTAAGACCCCAAGTTATTATAAATAAAATCGAATTTCCTCTATTTATTATTGTGAATAATAAGGTGTTAATTGATATAATACTTTGGTTATGGGTGAAATGTGCAAATTTTATAAAATAAGCAAGTGGTTATAAAATAATTATTTTGGTCGGGGAATATTCGTTTGGTCGTGAAATATTCTTTTTGTCGGGAATATCCGTACGACAGCGCAGTCATTTGTGGGTCCCATAACGGAATAACTGTCGGATGAAGAAAACGACAAAGTTTGAGTTTTTATAAATAACGGTGTAGTTGTTACCGTTAACACTGTTAGATTACCTGGTGGTTAAAATAAAGTAATACGCGTGGTTGCACAGTAGCACACGGTATTTGTGACAACCCCAAAATAGGTCCATTCCACCCAACCCATTCTGAGTCGTCAAATACATGGTACAGAAAATAACTACAACTTTATTACAACAATTGTCGTGCAAAATACAACAACACATATGCTGTGAGTTTGGATACAAATATATACCAAATGTGACTCATGTTCCAACCGTGGACATCACCTCACAATAACACCTTACATAAAGGTATAGTCAAAAACTGTTTTAGAAATTAGAATCTTTGGGAAGTGCTCAAGGAAACCTTCGTACATGGGAGGCCACGCGTCTAGGTTATGATAGATATCATATGGCTACAGAATTATCCTTGGTTGACCCAATAGACCCCAAAGAAAAACGAGAAGATTACTATCATATTCTTCCCAATGGTGAGTCTTCTCTTGACTTATCATTATCTCCACTGTCTCTAATTGAGAATTATACTTCAAACAAACACCAAGATTATATAGGTAGTGCCCATAGATATACTCAGCAAGTGGATGAGCACATCCCTGTCTTATGATGACACGAGATTGTATGTCGTTAGACATCTTGTATGATAGTGGCAAACCACCCTTCCAACGTTGGGTACACCTTACCCTATTGGATTCACCAAATATAACTACTAAATGATGACCACCGTTCTATTCCCTTGTTACCCCCGCTCGACCCAGCTACACTCTTATTACCTGAAAGAAATTGTGAAGCAAAAGGGTGAGCATAACTAGCTCAGTAAAGAATATCATGACTAAAGATAATTCAATTATCAATAGCCTTCATCAACAATAAATCAGAGATTTAGAACATATGGTAAATGATAAAAATTTCAACCATAGTTGCAGCGGAACGAGCAATCCATTAGAAGAGTCAAATAGACTATAAAGTCTATTATCTTCTCCATGTTAAAAATCCACCAACAATGTTTTATCCATGTAACATCACTCAACAGTTCCTTTCCACAATCATATGAATAACTCATAATCATAATTGTGACTATAAATTTTTCTTCGCACCCAAGACGAAAATAATTTTTATCACCTGTCTTTACCTGAAACATCAAAGATCATGGTTATACCAAATCACAGTTCCTGTTTATAATCATACTAACAAATTCATCTTTGCACTACGGGCCAAAGATATTCATCAACAAACCATCTTTGCACTACGGGCCAAAGATATTCATCAACAGTTCATCTTTGCACTACAGGCCAAAGATATTCATCAACAGGCCATCTTTGCACTACATGCCAAAGATATTCATCAACAATTCATATTTGCACTACAGGCCAAATATATTCATATCTCAAAGAAATATATAATCATTTCAGAATTTATATAAACAATAATTATAACCATGTTGATCAATTCACCTTTGCACTTAAGCTGAAGATATTCAATTATAAATTCAATGGTCATGATCATACCAGTCACAATTCAACTTTTTACTACAGGCCAAAGAGAACCCTAGTCATGATCATACCAATAATCTACCCATCTTTACACTCCAGTGAAAGAGAATATCATCATCAGGGTTATAAAAATGTTATATATGATGATAAAAATAATATGATCAACATATATAGTTTTAATCTCAAGAGTAATATTCGTAACTCATGAATAGTAAATCGTGAATAGTAACTCATGAATAGTAACCCCGACACAAAAGATAGAAATTCCACAATAAAATCTATACCAATATTTCGGTATAATGATATTGAAAGAATAACATTACTTAAATTTATAAACAATTTATTTTAATTGTTTACACTTTACTAATTAATGCATTTAATCATCATAAAATGCCAACTCTTACAATTTCATCATCAATAACCAAAACCCTCATCAAAAATCTGCATATACCTCATATAGGATTCTCAAGCCATAAAATCCTATTTTCCAATTTTCTTTCTTCACAAAACATATTTAATTCATTTACTCATAACTAGACCATTTTCATGAAAAATACCAAATCAGTTCCAAAAATATTTCTTTTCTGGAATTTAGCATAATATAGTCCCATAGTGAACATATATTTTTCTCAGGATTTTTAAAAGTCATTTACTATTTTTCATATGGCCAAAATAGCCGAATATTTAGACATTTATCAAAAATTATACTTTTGTCCAAAATTTCTGAAATTTACAGAGTATACTTCTATCATACACATGTACTCCCAATAAAAATTTCATCAATTTTGGAGTTAACCACAAGGAATTATAAGCGGTTACTTTTAAAATAGTCTTTTCCCGTAAAATTCATAACTCTTAATCTATACATCCAAAAATCACCATTTTTGGACACAATCAATAAAACTCATCAAAATATCATTTCAAAATTTTCCATAAATTTTGAAGATCAGAAAAATTATGAAACTGAAAATCATAACAACCCTTAAAATCCATTACTATCCCTTACAATCCCTTACAATCCCTTACCTCAAAAGAGCAGTACTTCTAACTGGATATCGGATATGATGCTGAAGGAAACTTGCACTAATAAATAGCAACTCACCAAGTATCTAAAAACTCACAAAATATACTTCATAATATAGAGAGAGAAAGAGAGAAAGCTTATGTTTCTGGTGTGATTTTCAATTCTAACTTAGTCCTCTATTTATAGGAAAATTTTGGTAGGTTTGACCTGCAACCTGATGACTTTACCTGCTACTATTCCCACCCACCACATTTGAAATATAATTCAGCATATTTCTTCACCAACCACAAGTGGGGCCCACAAATTCTAAAATTTTCCACCAAAATGATAAACTCCGAAAATTCAATAATTTCTGAACAAGTCATCTCGTAAAATTCATAATAAATCATACGTTCATTTTTAACGGTTCAAAATTTGTGGGCATATACTCAACTTATATATGTATAACATATCCAAAAATTACCACGATCCAACGGTCGGATTAAAAATTATAACACCTGCAATATTTCTCAAAAAAACCCTGATTTTTAATACCTCCATTCCGACAAAAATACGGATAAAAATCTCAACATTAACTCCTTCATTTTTTAACCACAAAAATATATCCCTCATTTATATCCACATAAAATAAATATTTTCTTATCATATGAATCAATAATTAATTATTCACAAATAATATTACAGAATCACATTTATGACAACCAGGCCGTTCCCAGGAAAGAGGGGGCTTTCCAATAAGGATTTCTCCTTACTGGCGCGCAATTAGATGACCAAACCTCTCCTTAGACAGAACTTTCTAGACATTGCCAATAATGTTATCTAATAATATTATTCAAATAATATGAATTATTGATCTGATAAAGAAAAATACTGTGCATCAACAATTATTGAACAACAATAATACAAAATTTCAACGTAGCAATTATTGAATCAATAAAATAAAATATTGAACAGTAATTACTGTAACAATTATTGAGTAGTGCCTTCTTACGTAAGAATCAATAATTTCAAAATTACTATGCAATACCGTGTGCTACTGTGCAATAACGCGTATTACTGTATTTTAACCACCGGGTATTTCAGCAGTGTTAACGGTAACAACTACGCCGTTATTTGTAAAAACTCAAATTTGTCATTTTCTTCACCCGACAGTTATTCTGTTATGGGGCCCACAAATGGCTGCGCCGTCGTACGAATATTCCCCGACAGAAAGAATATTCCACGACCAAACGAATATTCCCCGACAACAATGATTATTTTATAACCACTTGCTTATTTTGAAAAAAAATCATATTTCACTCATAACTTTAAACTTTTATCAATTTAACCATTTACTGAATAGTAATTATAAGAAAAATTGAATACTTTTATTTCATAAAATTCGGGGTCTTACAGTATTGCACAGTATTTTTGAATTATTGATTCTTACGTTAGAAGCCATTACTCAATAATTGTTACAGTAATTACTGTTCAATATTTTATTTTATTGATTCAATAATTGATGCGTTGATATTTTATATTATTGTTGTTCCAATAATTGTTACTGCACAGTATTTTTTATTATCAGATCAATAAATTCATATTATTTGAATAATATTATTAGATAACATTATTGGCAATGTCTAGAAAGTTCTGTCAAGGAGAGGTTTGGTCACCTAATTGCGCGCCAATAAGGAGAAATTCTTATTGAAAAGCCCCCTCTTTCCTGAGAACGGTCTGGTTGTCATAAATGTGATTCTGTAATATTATTTGTGAATAATTAATTATTGATTTATATGATAAGAAAATATTTATTTGATGCGGATATTAATGATGGATTTATTTTTTATATGGATATAATTGAAGGAAATTATGCAGAAATTATTTGTTGAAAGTTGGCAATTATTTCTCCGATAGAATATTCATTCAAAATATTATTATAATATTTTATAATTGTTTAAATAATAATATCGTTGTTATAATATATATATATATATATATATATATATATATATATATATATATATATATATATATATGCATGTGATTAAAGAAGGAGTGAACAAATTGTATAGCGTGTCCGTTATTTTCCTAAGATGGTTGGTAGTGGAATAATGCCTGCAACTTGTTTTTGAAAGTAATACATGAAGCTGTCCTTTCTTTTTTGTCAAAGTTGGCTTATTATTCTTCCAGCAAAGCTAGCTTGTTTCAAAAGGGTGGGCCCTCTATAAGGAAAAAAATGCAAGGTTTGGCGGGAATGGGTTAGTAAAGTTAGGCAGGTTTCTCAATTTCTTCCTCTGTGTTGCACTATAAATAGAGGGATAACCCTCCTTCCTCAATCACACTTTAAAATTTAGAAATTCTTATTCTAAAAGTATTGTGAGTATTTTCTTGAGTATAACAATACTTTGAGCGTAGTTTTTCTGTAAGATTTTCTCAGAGTAATATCCGATATTCCATTCAAATCCAGCTTCTACAAAGGTAAATGATATTATTTTATTGCTTCTATAATTCCTGAAATGATTAGAAATTTTGCTTCATCTAATATCATTTCATAGGAATATTGGTCTGAACTTTTTATCAAATTTAAAACTTTTCATGACCGGGTACTGTTCACAGTTACTGTTCACGGGTACTGTTCACGGATACTGTTCACAAAAGAAAAAAATTATTTTTTTTCTTTCCTCTAAATTATCTGTTGTGACCCTTATTCTAGAAATTTAATCCGTGTGTTGATTTTTCATCATCCTCAGTCTTAAATGGTGATATAAATGAATATCTTTGGCCTGTAGTGCAAAGATGAATGAGTAACTGATGAATATCTTTGGCCCGTAGTGCAAAGATGAACATGTGTTGAGATGAACATGACCGACTGGTGATATAAATGAATATCTTTGGCCTGTAGTGCAAAGATGAATATTGATTGTTGTTACAAGGATAAAATATTAATGATGGACTTTTAAATTTTAGAAGATAGTAGAACTCATTCTCTACGTGACTCTTCTAATGGATTGTTGTTTTCGTTGCATTTGTTGATTTAAAACTTGTTGTCTATTATATTCTATCAGATTTTTCCTTGTTGAAGACTAATGATAAATTGTTGTATATTATCTTAGTCATAATATTCTTTACTGGGCTAGTTGAGCTCACCCTTTTCTTTTTTGTTCCATTTTTCTTCCTAGGAGGTGAGAATATAACAGGAACTAGCCGGGGTATGGAGTGATGGTTCAGGATAGATGTATTAGTAGTCCTCACTATTTTATAAAACAATGTATCAATAATTGTAATAAGGACTCCTTTTGAGTTTGTATAATCTCTATTAGACTATATTTGTATTCAAACTCACAGTATGTGTCGTCGTATTTTGCATGACAATTGTATTATTGAAGTTGTAGTTTGCTTTCTGTACCATGTATTTGGCCACTCAGAATGGGTGTTATATACCTATTTTGGGGGCGTCACAGTTGGTATCAGAGCTTAAGGATATGGTCTCTGGCGGAGATCGGGGAATAGAACTAGGAGGGGAGAGATGAGTAAATCCTTCGCTAGTGTGTCATACCTAAGCTTATTTGTTGGTCGGTTATAATATAGGGATATTATGTGATATGTTAATTGTTTAATTAACCCTTGTTTTATGGCAGTATTTAAGAATGGCTGCTGAGAACGTTAACAATGGAGTATATAAAACTGTGGAACAACCTTTAGTCACAAACCAGGAGAACGTGCAACAGGAAGGTAATATTCCTCCTGTAAACAACACTACCGAGCAAACGATGAATGATGGAATATTTAGGAGCTTTTTGCAGTTCATGCAAAACCAGACGAGGGAGACTCATGCACAAAATACGGGTGGAAATGCTAGCAATGCGCGACTTGTCACAGCCAAGCAGTTCAAAGAGTTGGAACCATCAGAATTTAAGGGAAAGCCGAATCCGATCATGGCAGAAACGTGGGTTAAGCAAATTACCAAGATATTCGATGTCTTGGGATGCACGGAGGAACAGATGGTTCCATTCGCCCCCTTTATGTTCCGCGGTGAGGCAGACTACTGGTGGGAGTCTGTGAAGCGTACCCAGCCAGCCGCACTCAGCATGTCTTGGGAAATGTTTCAGAAACTATTTAATGACAAGTACTTTCCTGAAAGTATTCGTCATATAAAGGAGGTGGAGTTTATCAGATTGGAACAAAACAACATGACGGTGTCCCAGTACGAGGCGAAGTTCGCTGAGTTAATCAGGTTTGCACCTCATTTGGTAGAGAATAAGGAACGAATGACAAGGATGTTTCTGAGAGGTCTAAAGCTCGAGATTCGGCAATATCTTATCTCTCATAAATTTTCTTTATATTCAGATTTTGTAAACAGAGGTCAATTATTAGAGCGAGATAATGAGTATGTTCAACCAAGGGACCACGACCAGGGTCATACCAGTGGCGGCAGTCATCGGAGCAATGAAAACCTGCAGGAAGGAAAATATTCGGACAAAAGCGGTAACCACTCTGGTGATAATCGTGGCCGTGATAATAGAAGGAGCGAGTCGGGAGGAGATTTCAAAAAGAGAAGGTACAACAATGATAACGTGAAGACGTCAGCACAAATATCAACTGTTTCTAGGGGAGGAGAACGAGCACCGATCGTTTGTTACAAATGCAGGAAAGAGGGACATATCAGCCCAAACTGCCCACAACAATCCAAGGTGTGTTATAACTGTCGAAAGGAAGGTCATATAGCTAGAGATTGTCTAGTTACAAAATAAAGTTCAACGGGGATGGTGACTTCAAAGCCTGTCCCGGACAAGTCAAAGTCGGTGGTTCCTGGAAGGGCGTTTGTCGTGACGGCACAAAACGCGAGGAACCCAAACGAGGTGATCACGGGTAAGCTTATCATAAACTCTTGCGAAGTTTATACCTTACTAGATACCGGTTCTACCTATTCTTTTATCTCTCCTGGTTGTGCTCAACGTTTAAACTTGACTCCGGAGAAATTGGACTTTGACTTATCTGTTGAAACTCCGTTGGGTGAAACTTTCGTTACATCTACAGTTTATAAATCTTGCATGATCCAAGTTGGCACTATCACATTACCTATTGATCTTATCTCTTTAAAAATACTTGCTTTTGATGTGATTTTAGGAATTGATTGGTTAACCACTCATCATGCTAAAATTGATTATATTCGTAAGGTTGTTAGTTTTTATATTTCTAGCCAACCTGTCATACGAATTCAAACTACTAAACCACTCAAATCAGTCACTGTCATATCAAGCCACAAAGCTATTCGTTTATTGAAAAATTGATGCCAAGCTTTCTTAGCCCATGTTATGGATTTGAACAAAGACAAGTCAGATTTGAATAATATTTCTGTTGTTAGAGAATTCCCTTATGTATTTCCAGAAGAACTTCTTGGTCTACCCCTAGAACGTGATGTTGAATTCTTTATTGACCTTGAACCGGGTAAAAAATTCATTTCTAAAACCCCATATCGAATGGCTCCTATTGAACTTCAGGAGTTAAAAGTCCAACTGCAGGAGTTATTAGACATCGGTTTCATTCGTCCTAGTACATCTCCTTGGGGTGCGCCTGTTTTATTCGTAAAGAAGAAAGATGGGAGTATGCGACTTTGTATTGACTACCGAGAATTGAACCATGTCACCATCAAGAATAGGTATCCGCTACCTCGCATTGATGACCTGTTTGACCAGTTGCAAGGAGCACAATTCTTTTCAAAGATCGACCTTCGTTCTGGATATCATCAGCTGAAGATTAAAACTGAGGATATTCCAAAGACTGCCTTCAGAACTCGGTACGGGCATTATGAATTCTTAGTCATGTCTTTCGGATTGACTAATGCTCCAGCTGTTTTCATGGATATGATGAACAGAGTATTCAAGGAATATTTGGATCAGTTCGTTGTTGTCTTTATTGATGACATCCTCATCTATTCCAAAAGCCGTGAAGATCATGAGCACCATTTGAAGCTGATACTTGAAAGGCTTCGTGAAAACAAGCTATATACCAAGCTGAAGAAATGCGAGTTCTGGCTTGAGGAAGTAGCATTCCTTGGGCACGTGGTGTCAAAACATGGAGTATCTGTTGACCTGGCGAAGATTGAAGCCATACAAAGTTGGGAGCAACCGAAGTCGGTGACCGAAGTAAGCAGCTTTCTGGGCTTAGCTGGTTATTATCGGAGATTCGTGGAAGGATTTTCTCAAATCGTTACTCCCTTAACTCAGCAGACTCGGAAAGATACAAAATTCGTATGGAGCGAGGAATGCGAGAAGAGTTTTCAAGAGCTCAAGAGGAGACTCATTTCGGCACCTGTTCTGGCAATACCATCTGGTACGGATGGATTTATTATCTACAGCGATGCTTCAGATAAAGGGTTAGGATGTATTCTCATGCAACATGAAAAAGTCATAGCCTATGCCTCACGATAACTCAAAGAATATGAGAGGAATTATCCTACTCATGATCTGGAATTGGTAGCAGTCGTATTCGCATTGAAAATTTGGAGACACTACTTGTATGGGGAGAAAGTGGAGATTTAAACGGACCATAAAAGCCTCAAATATTTCTTCACCCAAAAAGAACTTAACATGCGACAACGACGTTGGCTTGAACTATTAAAAGATTACGATCACACTATTCAATATCATCCTGGAAAAGCGAACGTAGTAGCTGATGCATTGAGTATAAGATTATATGCGAGTACGAGTGCGATATTGTCAATGCAAAGGCCCATTCTGTATGACTTGCAAAGGATGGAGGTAGAATTAAAGACTCCAGGGACCCACATGATAATGGCGAATATACGAGTAGAACCGACTTTAATCGATAAAGTTAAAGCTGCTCAAGCTACGGACCTGGAGCTGATACGTATGAAGAAGAAAGTGCAAGAAGGAGCTATTCCAGAAGCGAGAATTGATGAAGAAGGAATACTTAGATTCAAGTCCAGACTTTGTGTTCCTAACGACTCTGATTTAAAGCATAGAATCATGATGGAGGCACACAACACCCCGTTTGCAATCCATCGTGGGAGTACCAAAATGTATCATGATATTCGACATACATTTTGGTGGAATAATATGAAGAGAGAGATCGCGGAGTTTATCTCGAGGTGTTTAACCTGTCAACGTGTAAAGGCGGAGCATCAAGTGCCAAAGGGTCCATTGCAACCACTTGATATTCCGAAATGGAAGTGGGAACACATTACCATAGATTTTGTTACAGGTCTTCCTAAAGTTTCTCAAGGTATAGATGCGATTTGGGTTATTATTGATAGATTAACCAAGTCTTCTCATTTCTTACCGATACGTGAGACTTATTCCCTTGAATGCCTTGCTCGTATGTACGTGAATGAGATTGTAAGATTGCATAGCATGCCGGTATCCATAGTTTCGGATCGTGACCCAATATTCACTTCAAGATTTTGGGTTAGCTTGCAGAAAGCTATGGGCACGGATTTACGATTCAGTTCAGCATACCATCCTCAAACGGACGGACAATCAGAGAGGACTATTCAAACTCTTGAAGTTATATTAAGACTCTGTGTCCAAGATTTCAAAGGGAGTTGGGATAAGTACCTACCACTGGTGGAATTCTCCTACAACAACAGTTATCAAGCAAGTATAGACATGGCTCCATTCGAGGCGTTGTATGGACGAAAGTGTCGTTCTTCAGTATGCTGGGACGAGGTGGGAGAAGCAACATTGTTGGGACCAGAGTTGGTGCGAATGACTACAGAGAAGATCCAAACGATTCGACAACGTATACAAACGGCACAGGATCGACAAAAGAGTTATGTTGATCTTCATCGAAAGGACGTGGAATTTAATATTGGAGATCATTTACTGTTACGTATTGCTCCATGGAAAGGAGTTACAAGATTTGGGAAGAGGGGAAAGCTCAATCCACAATTTGTTGGTCCATTTGAGATTCTTGACCGAATAGAAAATGTGGCCTATAGACTTGCATTACCTCCGAGCATGTCTCGTGTTCATAATATTTTTCACATATCTATGCTTCGTAAATATGTCAAAAACCCAAACCACATTATTGCGTTAGAACCAGACGAGATAACCGAAGATTTAAAGTACGAGGAGGTACCTGTTAAGATCTTGGATAGGAAAGAGCATGTCCTACGCACGAAGGTTATACCACAAGTTAAGGTTTTCTAGAGGAACCATGCTATGAAGAAATGACCTGGGAGTTGGAATCAGAAATGAAAGAAAGGTACCCTCACATGTTCGAAACACCGGGTACGTATGTGAGGCCCCCAAAATAGGTCCAATCCAACACCCATTCTGAGTCGCCAAATACATGGTACAAAAAGCAAACTACAACTTCAATAATACAATTGTCGTGCAAAATACGACAACACAAACTGTGAGTTTAAATACAAATATAGTCTTCTAGACAATATCCACACTCAAATAAGTCCTCATTACAAAAATACTATTTTACAGAAATAGTGAGGACAACTAAAATATTTTTCTAGAACCATCACTCCATACCCCGACTAGATCCTGCTATGTTCTCACCTCCTGAGAAGAAAAATGGAACAAAAAGGAAAAGGGTGAGCTCAACTAGCCCAGTAAAGAATATTATGACTAAGATAATATGCAACAAATTATCATTAGTATTCAACAGGGAATAATCTGATAGAATATAATCGACAACAAGTTTTAGATCAACAACTGCAGCGGAAATAACAAACCATTAGAAGAGTCAAGTAGAGAAAGAATTCTACTATCTTCTAAGATTTAAAAGTCCATCATCAATATTTTATCCCTGTAACATCAATCAATATACATCTTGAATCAAATATTCATCTTTGCACTACATGCCAAAGATATTCATTTGTAACACCAGTCGGTCATGTTCATCTCAACACCTGTTCATCTTTGCACGACAGGCCAAAGATATTCATCAGGTAATCATACATCTTTGCACTACAGGCCAAAGATATTCAGTAATATCATCATTTAGGACTGAAGATGATGAAAAATTATTTTAAAGAAAACGAATCCAGTGAGACAGAAGGACAAATAGTAGGGATTCGTATAACAGTTTATCCAAGATCAATAATACTTCATAATAATCAATTGTGAAGCAGAATTCAAAAATAAAGATAAAAACATGGATACAATCAAAGATAGTAACCATAATAGACATCTTGAACAAAAAGAGAAAATTTTATTTTTCGGTGAATAGTGCCGTATACGTGAATAGTAATCCCGGCACAAAAAGTTCTAAATTTGATAAAAAAAACTCATATCAATATTTCAGCATAATGATATTGAAGAAAATAATATCATTTAAGAAGAAAATAATATCCCTTACGAATATTAAACGAAAATAATATTCATTACGAATATTAAACGAATATAATATTTCTCGCGAATATTGAACGAAATAAAATTTCCTATGAATATTGAACGGAAATAATATTCATACGAATACGAAATATAATATCTCTTCAGAATGTGAAATAAATAATACCCCTTACCTCACAAAATAACCGTACTTCTGACTGAATATCGGATATGAGGCTGAATGAAACTTGTGCTGAATAGCAACTCTCAAAGTATCTAAATACTCACAAAATACACTCAATAATCTAGAGAGAGAAAGAGAGAAAACTTATGAATTCTGGTGTGATTTTCAATTCTAACTTAGCCCTCTATTTATAGGAAAATGTTAGCACGCCGAAGCAGAATTAACCTGCAACCTGATGGCTTTACCTGCTACTATTCTCACCCACCACATTTGAATAAAAATCTCAGTACATTTTTTCACCAACCAAGAGTGGGGCCCACCAATTCAAGAATTTTCCACCAAAATGATTAACTCCGAAAATTTAACAATTTCTGAACCAGTCATCTCGTAAAATTCATAATAAATCATACGTTCATTTTTAACGGTTCAAAATTTGTGGACATATACTCAACTTATATATGAATAACATATCTAAAAATTACCACGATCCAACGGCCGGATTAAAAATTATAACCCCCGCAATATATCTCAAAAACCCTGATTTTTAATACCTCAATTCCGACAAAAATACTGATAAAAATCTCAACAGTAACTCCTTCATTTTTAACCACAAAAATATATCCCTCATTTATATCCACATAAAATAAATATTTCCTTATCATATGAATCAATAATTAATTGTTCATAAATAATATTACAGAATCACATTTATGACAACCAGGCCGTTCCCAGGAAAGAGGGGGCTTTTCAATAAGGATTTCTCCTTACTAGCGCGCAATTAGATGACCAAACCTCTCCTTAGACAGAACTTTCTAGACATTGCCAATAATGTTATCTAATAATATTATTCAAATAATATGAATTATTGATATGATAATGGGAAATACTGTGTAGTGACAATTATTGAAGCAACAATAATATAAAATATCAATGCAGCAATTATTGAATCAATAAAATAATGAACAGTAACTGCTGTAACAATTATTGAGTAGTGCATTCCTTCGTAAGAATCAATAATTTTAAAATACTGTGCAATCCGTGTGCTACTGTGCAACCACCAGGTATTCCAACAGTATTAACGGTAACAACTACGCCGTTAATTATAAACAACTTATACTTGTCGTTTTCTTCATCCAATCGCTTTCCGTTATGGGGTCCACACAAGGCTGCGCCGTCGTACGAATATTTTCCTATAGTAAAAATATTCCACAACCAAACGAATATTCACCGACCAAAAATGAATATTTTATAACCACTTGCTTATTTGAAATATTTACGCATTTTACCCATAACTAATCACATTAATCAAATCAACCCTTTCTATTCCAAAATAATAAATAGAGGAAATTTAATTTATTTTTTTAATAAGCTAGGGTCTTACACGTACGTCAATTTCGAGGACGAAATTTCATAAGGAGGGGAGGTTGTAAGACCCCAAGTTATTATAAATAAAATCGAATTTCCTCTATTTATTATTGTGAATAATAAGGTGTTAATTGATATAATACTTTGGTTATGGGTGAAATGTGCAAATTTTGCAAAATAAGCAAGTGATTATAAAATAATTATTTTTGTCGGAGAATATTCGTTTGGTCGTGGATTATTCTTTTTATCAGAAATATCCGTACGACGGCGCAGTCATTTGTGGGCCCCATAACGGAATAACTGTCGGATGAAGAAAATGACAAAGTTTGAGTTTTTATAAATAACGGCGTAATTGTTACCGTTAATGTGACGCCCCCAAAATTAGGTATACATCACCTATCTTGGGTCGTCAGATACATAGTACAGAATACAAATACAACTTACTAATACAACTGTCGTGTACAATACGACAAAACATAAACTATGAGTTTGAATACAAATATTATCTTCTAGAGAGTATTCATACTCAAAAGAGGTACCCATTACATTTATTAACACACCATTACATAGAATAGTGAGGACTACTAACTAATACTATCATTCGGACCATCACTCCGTTCCCCGACTTGTCCCAGCTACGTTCTCATTTCCTGAAGAGAACAGTGAAAGAAAGAGTGAGCTCAACTAGCCCAGTAAGAAATATTATGACTAAGATAATGCAGAATAAATTATCATTAGCCTTCAACAATGTTAAACTGATAAAATATAATAGACATCAAATTTAACTGCAGCGGAACAAGCAATCCATTAAAAGAGTCGAGTAGAAAATAAACTCTACTATCTTTTATGATTTAAAAGGTTTTTCAACACTGTGATCGCTGGGACTCAGCTTAATAAAATAATCTACATCATCGAATCACCCTTGCACTACGGCCAAGGATATTCGTGTATTCATTAATGGTCATGATCATGCCAACAACTGTCCATCAACGCACTACGGGCCAATGAGGACTTTTACCACATCATTTGTAACATTACGGTCATGATTATACCGAATAATCCCTGGTCATAATCATACCAAGTCCATCTATGCACTACAGGCCACAGATGACTTTTAACATTTTATAAACATGAGGATGATGATAATGATATAAGAATTCAATAAAACAAGTTCAAGAATTAATTTATCCAAGAATTAACAACGTCCAAATTGTCAACATGATACTGCTTTGTGGAGTAAAATTCAAGAATGTTTAGAAGAATATTTTCATGAAAAGATACTGGATGAAACGCAATTATCAAGGATATTCCACAAATTTCATGGAGTATAGAAGTCAAAACTTAACCAACTGAGTATAATAAAGAATGGAATAACAAAAGAAATTACCATGCATGCGATAGACCGCACAGACAGGTTATTCTCACAGAATAATAAATAATGGAACCAGGTCCGGCGTAAACGCACAGACAGGATATTCCGACAGAATAATAAATAATGGAACCAGGTCCGGCGTAAACGCACAGACAGGATATTCTAACAGAATAATAAATAATGGAACCAGGTCCGGTGTAAAACACACAGACATGATGTTCCAACAGAATAATAACAAGACGGAACCAGGTCCGGTGTAAAACACACAGACAGGATGTTCCAACAGAATAATAATAAAAACGGAACCAGGTCCGGTGTAAAACACACAGACAGGATATTCCAACAGAATAATAGAAAAATGTCACCAAGTATAGGGTAGACCGCTTATACAGGTTATTCCAACAGAATAATAAGAAATAGAATAACAACAGTTCTCTTAATGAATAAGAAAGAATAACACCCCTTACCGTTTTAAAGAAGAGCTAAAATAAGGAAGTAGTTAAGTAGCAGAATACTCTTCTTCTCTCTCTCTCTATAGTTTCTCTCTATAGTTTCTCTCTCTAGAGTTCAGTGAATTCGTAAGAAATAATGAAGGAATGAGCTGCTATTTATAGAAAAATAGAATGCATAGTAACTAATCCATGAACGGTCCAGATTGATTACTTTAATCTGACGGTCCATATTTAAAAAAAAATCTTTTAAATAAAATATAATATATTCTATTTATAGAATAACTTTAATAAAGTATTCTTTTTTATATAAAAAGATGTTTCTGTTTTATTACGTTAATAATACGAATAAAACAAAACGTCATTATCACTAAATAATTCATATTATTAACTGACAATAATTGAATCAAACTGAGTGACTTCTCACATAAGCATTAATAATCAATACCGTGTGCTACTATGCAACCACACGTATTACTGTACTTTTACTACTGAGTAGTTCAACAGTATCAATGGTAAAACTTCCGCCGTTATTTTTAATAAAATATTTTTGTCGTTTTCTCAATCCGACAATAATTTCGTTGTGGGGTCCACCAATGATTGTGTCGTTATACGAATATTCCCTTTTAAAACGAATATTTCCCGACCAATAGAATATTATATAACAACTTGCGTACTTTGCAAAATTTATAAATATTACCCACAACTATAACATTATATTAAATTAACTACATAGTATTCAAAAATGATATTTATAGAAAATTCATCTTTATTTATAAAAGTTGGGGTCTTACAGTTAACACTGTTGGATTACCTAGTGGTTAAAATAAAGTAATACGCGTGGTTGCACAGTAGCACACGGTATTACACAATATTTTTGAATTACTGATTCTTACGTTAGAAGCCATTACTCAATAATTGTTACAGTAATTACTGTTCAATATTTTATTTTATTGATTCAATAATTACTGCGTTGATATTTTATATTATTATTGTTTCAATAATTGTTACTGCACAGTATTTTTCATTATCAGATCAATAAATTCATATTATTTGAATAATATTATTAGATAACATTATTGGCAATGTCTAGAAAGTTCTGTCAATGAGAGGTTTGGTCACCTAATTGCGCGCCAGTAAGGAGAAATTCTTATTGGAAAGCCACCTCTTTCCTAGGAACGGCCTGGTTGTCATAAATGCGATTCTGTAATATTATTTGTGAATAATTAATTATTGATTTATATGAAAAAAAAATATTTATTTGATGCGGATATTAATGATGGATTTATTTTTTATATGGATATAATTGAAGGAAATTATGCAGAAATTATTTGTTGAAAGTTGGCAATTATTTCTCCGATAGAATATTCATTCAAAATATTATTATAATATTTTATAATTGTTAAAATAATAATATCATTGTTATAATATATATATATATATATATATATATATATATATATATATATATATATATATATATATATATGCATGTGATTAAAGAAGGAATGAACATTTTGTATAGCGTGTCCGTTATTTTCCTAAGATGGTTGGCAGCGGAATAATGCCTGCAACTTGTTTTTGAAAGTAATACATGAAGCTGTCCTTAATTTTTTTTCAAAGTCGGCTTATTATTCTTCCTGCAATGCTAGCTTGTTTCAAAAGGGTGGGCCCTCTATAAGGAAAAAAATGAAAGGTTTGGCAGGAATGGGTTGGCAAAGTTAGGCAGGTTTCTCAATTTCTTCCTCCGTGTTGCACTATAAATAGAGGGATAACCCTCCTTCCTCAATCACACCTTAAAATTTAGAAATTCTTATTCTAAAAGTATTGTGAGTATTTTCTTGAGTATAAGAATACTTTGAGCGTAGTTTTTCTGCAAGATTTTCTCAGAGTAATATCCGATATTCCATTCAAATTCAGCTTCTACAAAGGTAAATGATATTATTTTATTGCTTCTATAATTCTTGAAATGATTAGAAATTTTGCTTCATCTAATATCATTTTATAGGAATATTGGTCTGAACTTTTTATCAAATTTGGAACTTTTCGTGACCAGGTACTGTTCACAGTTACTGTTCATGGGTACTGTTCACGGGTATTGTTCACAGTTACTGTTCACGGGTACTGTTCACGAAAGAAAAAAAAATTTTCTTTCCTCCAAATTATATGTTGTGACCCTTATTCTTGAAATTTAATACGTGTTTTGATTTTTCATCATCCTCAGTCCTAAATGGTGATATAAATGAATATCTTTGGCCTGTAGTGCAAAGATGAATGAGTAACTGATGAATATCTTTGGCCCGTAGTGCTAAGATGAACAGGTGTTGAGATGAACATGACCGACTGGTGATATAAATGAATATCTTTGGCCTGTAGTGCAAAGATAAATATTGATTGTTGTTACAAGGATAAAATATTAATGATGAACTTTTAAATCTTAGAAGATAGTAGAACTCATTCTCTACGTGACTCTTCTAATGGATTGATGTTTCCGCTGCATTTGTTGATCTAAAACTTGTTGTCTATTATATTCTATCAGTTTTTTTCTTGTTGAAGACTAATGATAAATTGTTGTATATTATCTTAGTCATAATATTCTTTACTGGGCTAGTTGAGCTCACCCTTTTCCTTTTTGTTCCATTTTTCTTCCCTGGAGGTGAGAACATAGCAGGAACTAACCGGGGTATGGAGTGATGGTTCAGGATAGATGTATTAGTAGTCCTCATTATTTTGTAAAATAGTGTATCAATAATTATAATAAGGACTCCTTTTGAGTTTGTATAATCTCTATTAGACTATATTTGTATTCAAACTCACAGTATGTGTCGTCGTATTTTGCACGACAATTGTATTATTGAAGTTGTAGTTTGATTTCTGTACCATGTATTTGGCGACTCAGAATGAGTGTTGTATACCTATTTTGGGGGCGTCACAATATTCTACTAATTTCATGGAGTATATAAGCCAAAATTTTAACAAAACAAGTGTAGAATTTGAAATTTGAAACGAAATAATATTACTTACATACTACATAGTGTGGAAGAAAATATTATTTTATATGAATACTGAATAAAAATAATATCCCTTACCTTAAAAAGGAGAGTATTCCAACAGGTATAGCGGGGATATTCTTGAAGAAAACTTGCACTGTTTCCTACACTCAAAACTTTCTAAAACTCGAAAGAAATACGCTCAATATTATAGAAGAAGAATTCTCTGATTCTGGTGTGATTTTCAATTTTAACTAAACATCCTATTTATAGGAGAATGGAAAAGATACTATTTAAAAATTTTAATCACGGATTAACAGTAAATTCGGACGAAACAAATTGCAAAATCAGGGGCGGCAAAATTTTTTTCCTCAACCGTCTAAAATTTCAAAATATTAATATAATATTCAATAAAATATAATATATTCTATTTTTCATAAAAAAATAAAACTTATTATAATATATATATAGAGTCCGGTTCCAGTCCGGACGCCCGGATTTTATATCGTCCGGACTTTTTTTTTTTTCAAATAACTAAATTTTTTTTTAATATTTTATGGAATTGAAATTTTTTCATAATACAGTATTTTGGGTGTGATTTTGGTACGTATAACAAAATATGTATGTACAGTCTGTGCAGACTGTACCACTATTTTTTAGTATAAGTATTCAAATCACTCTCAAAATATTGTATTATGAAAAAATTTCAGTTTCATCAAATATTAAATATTTTTTTAGTTATTTTAAATAAAATAATATAAAATTTGGGTCCGTTATATATATATATATATATACACACACACACACACACACATATAATAAAGAAAAAAACAACCACCCATGAATGTTGGTTCCAATTCTCCCCCCTGACATTTCATTTTTCAAAACATGGACCCACCTGTGGCCCTCACCTTTATTTTATATATATATATATATATATATATATATATATATATATATATATATATATATATATATATATACACACACACACACACATAATAACTTTCTACCGATTATTTTAAAAAAATAGGTAAATGGGGGGTTCATAAAATAAGCAAAAATTTACATCAAATTTCTCATAAAAATTCCCTCAATATTTTCAACAATATTTATTCATCATTATTATTATTCGCAATATTTAACAACTAGATCTTTCATAGGAAAGAGGGGGCTTTCCAATAAGGATTTTTTCCTATTGGTGCGCAATTAGTTGACCAGACCTCTCCTCGACAGAACTTTCTAGACATCGTCAATATTACAAATAATGATATGAATAACTGTATAGTCTCAATTATTGATTTAATAATATATATACAATATCGACAATAGTTGAATCAAATAACGTGAGATACTATACAACAATTACTGTAGTAATAATTGAACAAAACTGAGTGACTTCTCACGTAAACATCAATAATCAATACCGTGTGCTACTATGCAACCACACGTATTATTGTACTTTTAACACCGATTTTTTCAACAGTTAACGGTAAAACTTTCGCCGTTATTTTTATAAAAAGATATTTTTGTCGTTTTCTTATTCCGACAATAATTCCGTTGTGGGGGTCCACCAGTGATTGTGCCATCGTACGAATATTCCCTGTTAAAACGAATATTTCCCAACCAATCGAATATAATATAACAACTTGCGTACTTTACAAAATTATAAATATTACCCACAACTATAATATTATATCAAATTCACTCCTTAATATTCAAAAAATGATATTTATAGAAAATTCATCTTTATTCATAAAAGTTGGGGTCTTATAGTGAGGACTACTATAGTAACCATTTTGGACCAAATCTCCATTGCTCGACTAGTCCCAGCTATATTCTTATTTTCTGAAGAGAACAATGAAAGAAAAGAGTCTAGCCAAGTAAAGAATATTATGACTAAGATAATGTAGAATAAATTATCATTAGTTCTCAACAGAAAAAAATCTGATAGAATATAATAGACAACAAGTTTTAGATCAACAACTGCAGCGAAAATAACAATCCGATAGAAGAGTCAAGTAGAACATGATGTCTACTATATTCTATGATTTAAAAGTTCATCATCAATATTTTATCCCTGTAACACCAATCAGTAATTATTTTCAATCAACGAATTATCTATGCACTATGGGCAAAAAATAATCGTTTGCATCACCAGTGGTCATGATCATGCAAAACACCTGTCCGTCTATGCACAACGAGAAAAAGATGACTTTCACCACACACCTTTATCTGTAATATTAAAGGTCATGATTATACCAATACACAATTCCTCGTCATAATCATATCAACCAAATATAGAGAGAGAAAGAGAGAAAGCTTATGTTTTTGGTGTGATTTTCAATTCTAACTTAGCCCTCTATTTATAGGAAAATTTTGGTAGGTTTGACCTGCAACTTGATGGCTTTACCTGCTACTATTCCCACCCACCACATTTGAAATATAATTCAGCACATTTCTTCACCAACCACAAGTGGGGCCCACCAATTCTAGAATTTTCCACCAAAATGATAAACTCCGAAAATTCAACAATTTCTGAACCAGTCATCTCGTAAAATTCATAGTAAATCATACATTCATTTTTAACGGTTCAAAATTTGTGGGCATATACTCAACTTATATATGTATAACATATCCAAAAATTACCACGATCCAACGGCCGGATTAAAAATTATAAACCCCGCAAAATATCTCAAAAAAACCCTGATTTTTAATACCTCCATTCCGACAAAAATACGGATAAAAATCTCAACATTAACTCCTTCATTTTTTAACCACAAAAATATATCCCTCATTTATATCCACATAAAATAAATATTTCCTTATCATATGAGTCAATAATTAATTATTCACAAATAATATTACAGAATCACATTTATGACAACCAGGCCGTTCCTAGGAAAGAGGGGGCTTTCCAATAAGGATTTCTCCTTACTGGCGCGCAATTAGATGACCAAACCTCTCCTTAGATAGAACTTTCTAGACATTGCCAATAATGTTATCTAATAATATTATTCAAATAATATGAATTATTGATCTGATAAAGGAAAATACTGTGCATCAACAATTATTGAACAACAATAATATAAAATTTTAACGTAGCAATTATTGAATCAATAAAATAAAATATTGAACAGTAATTACTGTAACAATTATTGAGTAGTGCCTTCTTACGTAAGAATCAATAATTTTAAAAATACTGTGCAATACCGTGTGCTACTGTGCAATAACGCGTATTACTGTATTTTAACCACCGGGTATTCCAACAGTGTTAACGGTAACAACTACGCCGTTATTTGTAAAAACTCAAATTTGTCGTTTTCTTCACCCGACAGTTATTCGTTATGGGGCCCACAAATAGCTGTGCCGTCGTACGAATATTCCTCGACAGAAAAAATATTCCACGACCAAACGAATATTCCCCGACAACAATGATTATTTTATAACCACTTGCTTATTTTGAAAAAAAAAATCATATTTCACCCATAACTTTAAACTTTTATCAATTTAACCATTTACGGAATAGTAATTATAAGAAAAATTGAATACTTTTATTTCATAAAATTCGGGGTCTTACAATCTCCCCTCCTTATGAAATTTCGTCCCCAAAATTTACGTACCTGGTATTTCAAAGAGTTGAGAATACCTTGCTTTCATTTCAGATTCCATCTTCCCTATTATCATGATTTCTCCATTGCTCATCTCATGTATTTCAGATATCATTCTAGAATACAGCTTCAAAATAAGGGTTAATTGAACAAATTAACATATCACATAATATCCCAATATTATGACTGACCAAAAAATAAGCTTAGGTAGGACACACTAGCGAAGGATTTACTCATCTCTCCCCTCCTAGTTATATTTTCCGATCTCCGCCAGAGATCATATCCCTAAGCTCTGATACCACCTGTGACAACCCCAAAATAGGTCCATTCCACCCAACCCATTCTGAGTCGTCAAATATATGGTACAGAAAATAACTACAACTTTATTACAACAATTGTCGTGCAAAATACAATAACACATATGCTGTAAGTTTGGATATAAATATATACCAAATGTGACTCATGTTCCAACCGTGAACATCACCTCACAATAACACCTTACATAAAGGTATAGTCCAAAACTGTTTTAGAAATTAGAATCTTTGGAAAGTGCTCAAGGAAACCTTCGTACATGGGAGGCCACGCGTCTAGGTTATGATAGATATCATATGGCCACAGAATTATTCTTGGTTGACCCAATAGACCCCAAAGAAAAACAAGAAGATTACTATCATATTCTTCCCAATGGTGAGTCTTCTCTTGACTTATCATTATCTCCACTGTATCTAACTGAGAATTATACTTCAAACAAATACCAAGATTATATAGGTAGTGCTTGTAGGTATACTCGGCAAGCGGATGTGCACAACCCTGTCCTATGATGTCACGAGGTTGTATGTCATTAGACATCTTGTTTGACAGTGACAAAACACCCTTCCAACGTTGGGTTCGCCTCACCCTATTTTCTTCACCAAATATAACTACTAAATGATGACCACCGTTCTATTCCCTTATTACCCCCGCTCGACCCAGCTACACTCTTATTACCTGAAAGAAATTGTGAAGCAAAAGGGTGAGCACAACTAGCTCAGTAAAGAATATCATGACTAAAGATAATTCAATTATCAATAGCCTTCATCAACAATAAATCAGAGATTTAGAACATATGGTAAATGATAAAAATTTCAACCATAGTTGCAGCGGAACGAGCAATCCATTAGAAGAGTCAAATAGACTATAAAGTCTATTATCTTCTCCATGTTAAAAATCCACCAACAATGTTTTATCCATGTAACATCACTCAACAGTTCCTTTCCACAATCATATGAATAACTCATAATCATAATTGTGACTATAAATTTTTCTTCGCACCCAAGACGAAGATAATTTTCATCACCTGTCTTTACCTGAAACATCAAAGATCATGGTTATACCAAATCACAGTTCCTGTTTATAATCATACTAACAAATTCATCTTTGCACTACGGGCCAAAGATATTCATCAACAAACCATCTTTGCACTACGGGCCAAAGATATTCATCAACAGTTCATCTTTGCACTACAGGCCAAAGATATTCATCAACAGGCCATCTTTGCACTACATGCCAAAGATATTCATCAACAATTCATATTTGCACTACAGGCCAAAGATATTCATCTACAATTCATCTTTGCACTACAGGCCAAAGATATTCATCAACAGTTCATATTTGCACTACAGGCCAAATATATTCATATCTCAAAAAAATATATAATCATTTCAGAATTTATATAAACAATAATTATAACCATGTTGATCAATTCACCTTTGCACTTAAGTTTAAGATATTCAATTATAAATTCAATGGTCATGATCATACCAGTCACAATTCAACTTTGCACTACAGGCCAAAGAGAACCCTAGTCATGATCATACCAATAATCTACCCATCTTTACACTCCAGTGAAAGAGAATTTCAACATCAAGGTTATAAAAATGTTATATATAATAGTAAAATTAATATAATCAAAACATCTAGATTTAATCTCAAAAGTAATATTCATAAATCAACTATAATTTAGTTAGAAAAAGAAACCAATTTTGTCTTGAATAGTACCCGTGAATAGTAACTCGTGAATAGTAATTCGTGAATAGTAACTCATGAATAGTAATCCCGACACAAAAAGGTAGAAATTTCACAATAAAATCTATACCAATATTTCGGTATAATGATATTGAAAGAATAACATTTCTTAAGCTTATAAACAATTTATTTAAATTGTTTACACTTTACTAAATAATACATTTAATCATTCTAAAATACCAAACTCATAAGATTTTATCACCAATACTCAAAATCCTCATCAAAAATCTGCATATACCTCGTATAGGATTCTCAAGCCATAAAATCCTATTTTCCAATCTTCTTACTTCACATAACAGATTTAATTCATTTTCTCATAACTAGTCTATTTTCATGAAAAATACCAAATCCGTTCCAAAAATATTTATTTTCTGAGATTTAGCATAATATAGTCCCATAGTGAACATATATTTTTCTCAGAATTTTTAAAAGTTATTTACTATTTTTCATATGGCCAAAACAGCCGAATATTTAGACATTTATCAAAAATTGTACTTTTGTCCAAAAATTCTGAAATTTACAGAGTATACTTCTATCATATACATGTACTCCCAATAAAAATTTCATCAATTTTGGAGTTAACCACAAGGAATTATAAGCTGTTACTTCTAAAATAGTCTTTTCTCATAAAATTCATAACTCTCAATCTATACATCCAAAAATCACCATTTTTGGACACAATCAAGAAAACTCATCAAAATATCATTTCAAATTTTTCCAGAATTTTTGAAGTTCAGAAAAATTACGAAACTGAAAATCATAACAACCCTTAAAATCCCTTACTATCCCTTACAATCTCTTACCTCAAAACAGCAGTACTTCTGACCGGAATGTAAAGCCGAAGGAAACTTGCACTGAATAACAACTCTCAAAGTATCTAAATACTCACAAAATATGCTTCATAATATAGAGAGAGAAAGAGAGAAAGCTTATATTTTTGGTGTGATTTTCAATTCTAACTTAGCCCTCTATTTATAGGAAAATTTTGGTAGGTTTGACCTGCAACTTGATGGCTTTACCTGCTACTATTCCCACCCACCACATTTGAAATATAATTCAGCACATTTCTTCACCAACCACAAGTGGGGCCCACCAATTCTAGAATTTTCCACCAAAATGATAAACTCTGAAAATTCAACAATTTCTGAACCAGTCATCTCGTAAAATTCATAATAAATCATACATTCATTTTTAACGGTTCAAAATTTGTGGGCATATACTCAACTTATATATGTATAACATATCCAAAAATTACCACGATCCAACGGTCGGATTAAAAATTATAACCCCCGCAAAATATCTCAAAAAAACCCTGATTTTTAATACCTCCATTCCGACAAAAATACGGATAAAAATCTCAACATTAACTCCTTCATTTTTTAACCACAAAAATATATCCCTCATTTATATCCACATAAAATAAATATTTCCTTATCATATGAGTCAATAATTAATTATTCACAAATAATATTACAGAATCACATTTATGACAACCAGGCCGTTCCTAGGAAAGAGGGGGCTTTCCAATAAGGATTTCTCCTTACTGGCGCGCAATTAGATGACCAAACCTCTCCTTAGACAGAACTTTCTAGACATTGCCAATAATGTTATCTAATAATATTATTCAAATAATATGAATTATTGATCTGATAAAGGAAAATACTGTGCATCAACAATTATTGAACAACAATAATATAAAATTTCAACGTAGCAATTATTGAATCAATAAAATAAAATATTGAACAGTAATTACTGTAACAATTATTGAGTAGTGCCTTCTTACGTAAGAATCAATAATTTTAAAAATACTGTGCAATACCGTGTGCTACTGTGCAATAACGCGTATTACTGTATTTTAACCACCGGGTATTCCAACAGTGTTAACGGTAACAACTACGCCGTTATTTGTAAAAACTCAAATTTGTCGTTTTCTTCACCCGACAGTTATTCGTTATGGGGCCCACAAATAGCTGTGCCGTCGTACGAATATTCCTCGACAGAAAGAATATTCCACGACCAAACGAATATTCCCCGACAACAATGATTATTTTATAACCACTTGCTTATTTTGAAAAAAAAATCATATTTCACCCATAACTTTAAACTTTTATCAATTTAACCATTTACGGAATAGTAATTATAAGAAAAATTGAATACTTTTATTTCATAAAATTCGGGGTCTTACAAATAATATGAATTATTGATCTGATAATCAGAAATACTGTGCAGTGACAATTATTGAACAACAATAATATAAAATTTAACGTAGCAATTATTGAATCAATAAAATAAAATATTGAACAGTAATTACTGTAACAATTATTGAGTAGTGCCTTCTTACGTAAGAATTAATAATTTCAAAAATACTATGCAATACCGTGTGCTACTGTGTAATAACGCGTATTACTGTATTTTAACCACCGGGTATTCCAACAGTGTTAACGGTAACAACTACGTCGTTATTTGTAAAAACTCAAATTTGTCGTTTTCTTCACCCGACAGTTATTCTGTTATGGGACCCACAAATGGCTGCGCCGTCGTACGAATATTCCCCGACAGAAAGAATATTCCACGACCAAACGAATATTCCCCGACAACAATAAATATTTTATAACCACTTGTATATTTTTAAAAAAATTCATATATCACCCTTAACTTTAACATTTATCAATTTAACCATTTACTGAATAGTAATTATAAGAAAAATTGAATACTTTTATTTCATAAAATTCGGGGTCTTACAACACGGTATTGCACAGTATTTTTGAAATTATTGATTCTTACGTAAGAAGACACTACTCAATAATTGTTACAGTAATTACTGTTCAATATTTTATTTTATTGATTCAATAATTGGTACGTTGAAATTTTATATTATTGTTGTTCAATAATTGTCACTGCACAGTATTTTCCATTATCAGATCAATAATTCATATTATTTGAATAATATTATTAGATATGTAAGACCCCAAATTTTATGAAATAAAAATATTCAATTTTTCTTATAATTACAATTCAGTAAATGGTTAAATTGATAAAAAGTTAAAGTTAAGGGTGATATATGAAATTTTTCAAAATAAACAAGTGGTTATAAAATAATCATTGTTGTCGGGGAATATTCATTTGGTCGTGGAATATTCTTTTTGTCGAAGAATATTCGTACGACGGCGCAGCCATTTGTGGGCCCCATAACAGAATAACTGTCGGAAGAAGAAAACGACAAATTTAAGTTTTTACAAATAACGACGTAGTTTTTACCGTTAACATTGTTGGAATACCCGGTTGTTAAAATACAGTAATACGCGTTATTGCATAGTATTTTTGAGTTATTGATCCTTACGTAAGAAGGCACTACTCAATAATTATTACAATAATTACTGTTCAATATTTTATTTTATTGATTCAATAATTGTTACGTTAAAATTTTATATTATTGTTGTTCAATAATTGTCACTGCACAGTATTTCCCATTATCAGATCAATAATTCATATTTTTTTAATAATATTATTAGATAATATTATTGGCAATATCTAGAAAGTTCTGTCTAAGGAGAGGTTTGGTCATCTGATTGCGCGCCAGTAAGGAGAAATCCTTATTGGAAAGCCCCCTCTTTCCTGGGAACGGCCTGGTTGTCATAAATGTGATTCTGTAATATTATTTGTGAATAATTAATTATTAATTTATATGATGAGGAAAATATTAATTTTATGTGGATATAGATGGAGAAAAATTTTAATGTGACAATTGTTAAAAATTAATATTTTAATTTTTCTGATAAAATAATTCATTTAAATATATTATTTTAATAATATATTAATGGTGATATTTTTACAATGAATGTGGGATATATGAATAAATGAGGAGGAAGAGTATTTTTGTTGGATTAAATGTTTAACACATGTTTTGTGTGTTGGTGGACACAATTCTTGACCGAAAATTTAATATAGATTGTAAAATCGTCCGTTTGTGGATTTCGGTCAATTTTTGTTTGGAATTTGGAAAAACTTTCTTCTGCAAAGTTGTAGAGAATTGAATTTCCTATAAATACCTGTGAGATTCAAATTTTCTGATCAAAGGGCTATTTATTATGAATTATTGAAGTTCTGAAGTTCCGAAATAATTGATTTTTGGGAGTTTAAGTTAATTATTTTGAGAAAAATGTTTTTTTGTGAGATGGTGGGGCTCACTGGTTGTTAAAATGTGCTGAATTCAGATCTTTAAAGGTGGGCTTGAAAATTTATATATATATATATATATATTAATATTATATTAAATTTTCTGCTTTGGTGTTCTAAGCAATTTCCTATAAATAGGATGCTTAGGTTAGAATTGAAAATCACACCAGAAACTGAAGTTTTCTCTCTATTTCTCTCTCTATATTATCAAGTGTATTCTTGTGAGTATTCTGATATCTTGAGTGTTGCTATACGGTGCAAGTTCGTTCAGCGTTATTTCAGTCAGGAGTACTGCTCTTTTGAGGTAAGGGATAGTAAGGGATTGTAAGGGATTGTAAGGGATGTTATTTCTTCTTAAATGATATTATTTTCTTCAATATCATTATGCCGAAATATTGGTTAAAATTTTTATCAAATTTGAAACTTTTTCATGTCGGGGTTACTATTCATGAGTTACTATTTACGAGTTACTATTCAGGAGTTACTATTCATGAGTTACTATTCACGAGTTATTATTCATGAATTAGTATTCACGAGTTACTATTCACGAGTTACTATTCACGAGTTACTATTTACGAGTTACTATTCATGGGTTACTATTCACGAGTTACTATTCATGACAAAATTGGTTTCTTTTTCTAACCAAATTATAGTTGATTTATGAATATTATTCTTGAGATTAAAACTATATGTTGATCATATTAAAATTTTTATTATCATATATAACATTTTTATAACCCTAATAATGATATTTCTCTTTGACTTGAGTGTAAAGATGGGTAGATTTTTGGTACGATCATAACTATGGGTTCTCTTTGGCCAGTAGTGCAAAATTGAATTGTTGACTGGTATGATCATGACCATTGAATTTATAATTGAATATCTTTAGCTTAAGTGCAAAGGTGAAATGATCAACGTGGTTATAATTATTGGTTATATAAATTCTGAAATGATTATATATTTCTTTGAGATAATAATATATTTGGCTTGTAGTACAAATATGAGCTGTTGAGGAATATCTTTGGCATGTAGTGCAAAGATGAGTTGTTGATGAATATCTTTGGCCCGTAGTGCAAAGATGAAATTATTAGTATGATTATGAACAGGAACTGTGATTTGGTATAACCATGATCTTTGATGTTTCAGGTAAAGACAAGTGATGGAAATTATCTTGTTCTGGATGAGAAGGGGAATTTTGAACTACAAATATGATTATGAGTTATACATGTGATTGTGGACAAGAATTGTTGATTGATGTTACAGGGATAAAACATTATTGGTGGACTTTTAATGTGGAGAAGATAATAGACTTTATAGTCTATTTGACTCTTCTAATGGTTTGCTCATTCCGCTGCAACTATGGTTGAAAAATTTTATCATCTACCATATGTTCTAAATCTCTGATTTAATTCTGTTGAAGGCTATTGATAATTTAATTATCTTTAGTCATGATATTCTTTACTGAGCTAGTTGTGCTCACCCTTCTGTTTCACAATTCCTTTCAGGTAATAAGAGTGTAGCTGGGTCGAGCGGGGGTAACAGGAGAATAGAACGGTGGTCATCATTTAGTAGTTATATTTGGTGAATCATCTAGGGTGAGGCGAACCCAACGTTAGAAGGGTGTTTTGGCACTATCATACAAGATGTCTAATGATATACAATCTCGTGTCATCATAAGACAGGGATGTGCTCATCCACTTGCTGAGTATATTTACGAGCACTACCTATATAATCTTGGTGTTTGTTTGAAGTATAATTCTCAATTAGAGACAGTGGAGATAATGATAAGTCAAGAGAAGACTCACCATTGGGAAGAATATGATTGTAACCTTCTTATTTTTCTTTGGGGTCTATTGGGTCAACCAAAGATAATTCTGTGGCCATATGATATCTATCATAACCTAGAAGCATGGCCTCCCATGTACGAGGGTTTCCTTGAGCACTTTCCAAAGATTCTAATTTCTAAAACAGTTTTTGACTGTACCTTTATGTAATGTGTCATTGTGACGTGTTATCCAAGGTTGGGACATGAGTCACAGTTGGTATATATTTGTACCCAAACTCATAGCATATGTGTTGTTATATTTTGCACGACAATTGTTGTAATAAAGTTGTAGTTGTTATCTGTACCATGTATTTGGAGACTCAAAATGGGTTGAATGGAATGGACCTATTTTGGGGGCGTCACAGTTGGTATCAGAGCTTAGGGATATGATTTCTGACGGAGATCGGGGAATACAACTAGGAGGGGAGATATGAATAAATCATTCGCTAGTGTGTCCTATCTAAGCTTATTTGTTGGTCAGTCATAATATCGGGATATTATGTGATATGTTAATTTGTTAAATTAACCCTTGTTTTGAAACTGTATCCTAGAATGATATTTGAAATACAGGAGATGAGCAATAGAAAAATCATGATGGCAGGGAAGATGAAATCTGAAATGAAAGCAAGGTATTCTCAACTCTTTGAATTACCAGGTACGTAAATTTCGAGGACGAAATTTCATAAGGAGGGGAGATTGTAAGACCCGAAATTTTATGAAATAAAAATATTCAATTTTTCTTATAATTACAATTCAGTAAATGGTTAAATTGATAAAAAATTAAAGTTAAGGGTGATATATGAAATTTTTCAAAATAAACAAGTGGTTATAAAATAATCATTGTTGTCGGGGAATATTCGTTTGGTCATGGAATATTCTTTTTGTCGAAGAATATTCGTACGACGGCGCAGCCATTTGTGGGCCCCATAACAGAATAACTGTCGGATGAAGAAAATGATAAATTTGAGTTTTTACAAATAACGGCGTAGTTGTTACCGTTAATACTGTTGGAATATCGAGTGGTTAAAATACAGTAATACGCGTTATTGCATAGTATTTTTGAGTTATTGATCCTTACGTAAGAAGGCACTACTCAATAATTGTTACAGTAATTACTGTTCAATATTTTATTTTATTGATTCAATAATTGCTACGTTAAAATTTTATATTATTGTTGTTCAATAATTGTCACTGCACAGTATTTTCCATTATCAGATCAATAATTCATATTTTTTTAATAATATTATTAGATAACATTATTGGCAATGTCTAGAAAGTTTTGTCTAAGGAGAGATTTGGTCATCTGATTGCGCGTCAGTAAGGAGAAATCCTTATTGGAAAGCCCCCTCTTTCCTAGGAACGGCCTAGTTGTCATAAATGTGATTCTGTTATATTATTTGTGAATAATTAATTATTAATTTATATGATGAGAAAAATATTGATTTTATGTGGATATAGATGGAGAAAAATTTTAATGTGACAATTATTGAAAATTAATATTTTATTTTTTTTGATAAAATAATTTATTTAAATATATTATTTTAATAATATATTAATGGTGATATTTTTACAATAAATGTGGGATATATGAATAAATGAGGAGGAAGAGTATTTTTGTTGGATTAAATGTTTAACACATATTTTGTGTGTTGGTGGACACAATTCTTGACCGAAAATTTATTATAGATTGTAAAATCGCCCGTTTGTGGATTTCGGTCAATTTTTGTTTGGAATTTGAAAAAACTTTCTTCTGCAAAGTTGTAGAGAATTGAATTTCCTATAAAAACTCGTGTGATTCGAATTTTCTGATCAAAGGGATATTTATTATGAATTATTGAAGTTCTGAAGTTTCGAAATTATTAATTTTTGGGAGTTTAAGTTAATTATTTTGACAAAAACGTTTTTTTGTGAGATGGTGGGGCCCACTGGTTGTTAAAATGTGCTGAATTCAGATCTTTAAAGGTGGGCTTGAAAATTTATATATATATATTAATATTATATTAAATTTTCTGCTTTGGTATTCTAAGCAATTTCCTATAAATAGGGTGCTTAGGTTAGAATTGAAAATCACACCAGAAACTGAAGTTTTCTCTCTATTTCTCTCTCTATATTATCGAGTGTATTCTTGTGAGTATTCTGATATCTTGAGTGTTGCTATACGGTGCAAGTTCGTTCAGCGTTATTTCAGTCAGGAGTACTGCTCTTTTGAGGTAAGGGATAGTAAGGGATTGTAAGGGATAGTAAGGGATGTTATTTCTTCTTAAATGATATTATTTTCTTCAATATCATTATGCCGAAATATTGGTTAGAATTTTTATCAAATTTGAAACTTTTTCATGTCGGGGTTACTATTCATGAGTTACTATTTACGAGTTACTATTCAGGAGTTACTATTCATGAGTTACTATTCACGAGTTATTATTCATGAGTTAGTATTCACGAGTTACTATTCACGAGTTACTATTTATGAGTTACTATTCATGAGTTACTATTCACGAGTTACTATTCATGGGTTACTATTCACGAGTTACTATTCATGACAAAATTGGTTTCTTTTTCTAACCAAATTATAGTTGATTTATGAATATTATTCTTGAGATTAAAACTATATGTTGATCATATTAAAATTTTTATTATCATATATAACATTTTTATAACCCTAATGATGATATTTCTCTTTGACTTGAGTGTAAAGATGGGCAGATTTTTGGTACGATCATGACTATGGGTTCTCTTTGGCCAGTAGTGCAGAGTTGAATTGTTGACTGGTATGATCATGACCATTGAATTTATAATTGAATATCTTTAGCTTAAGTGCAAAGGTGAAATGATCAACATGGTTATAATTATTGGTTATATAAATTCTGAAATGATTATATATTTCTTTGAGATAATAATTTATTTGGCTTGTAGTGCAAATATGAGCTGTTGAGGAATATCTTTGGCATGTAGTGCAAAGATGAGTTGTTGATGAATATCTTTGGCCCGTAGTGCAAAGATGAAATTATTAGTATGATTATGAACAGGAACTGTGATTTGGTATAACCATGATCTTTGATGTTTCAGGTAAAGACAAGTGATGGAAATTATATAATCTTGGTGTTTGTTTGAAGTATAATTCTCAATTAGAGACGGTGGAGATAATGATAAGTCAAGAGAAGACTCACCATTGGGAAGAATATGATAGTAACATTTTTATTTTTTTTTGGGGTCTATTGGGTCAACCAAAGATAATTCTGTGGCCATATGATATCTATCATAACCTAGAAGCATGGCCTCCCATGTACGAGGGTTTCCTTAAGCACTTCCCAAAGATTCTAATTTCTAAAATAATTTTTGACTATACCTTTATGTAATGTGTCATTGTGACGTGCTATCTAAGGTTGGGACATGAGTCACAGTTGGTATATATTTGTATCCAAACTCATAGCATATGTGTTATTGTATTTTGCACGACAATTGTTGTAATAAAGTTGTAATTGTTATCTGTACCATGTATTTGGCGACTCAAAATGGGTTGGATGGAATGGACCTATTTTGGGGGCGTCACAAGATAACATTATTGGCAATGTCTAGAAAGTTCTGTCTAAGGAGAGATTTGATCACCTAATTGCGCGCCAGTAAGAAAAAATTCTTATTGGAAAGCCCCCTCTTACCTGAGAATGGCCTGGTTGTCATAAATGTGATTCTGTAATATTATCTGTGAATAATTAATTATTGATTCATATGATAAGGAAATATTTATTTTATGTGGATATAAATGAGGGATATATTTTTGTGGCTAAAAATGAAGGAGTTAATGTTGAGGTGTTTTATCTGTATTTTTGTCAGAACAGAGGTATTGAAAATCAAATTAGGGTTTTTGAGATATTTTGCGAGGGTTATAATTTTTAATTCGACCGTTGGATCGTGGTAATATTTGGATATGTTATACATATATAAGTTGAGTATATGTCCACAAATTTTGAACCGTTAAAAATGAACGTATGATTTGTTATGAATTTTACGAGATGACTGGTTCAGAAATTGTTGAATTTTCGGAGTTAATCATTTTGGTAGAAAATTCTAGAATTAGTGGGCCCCACTCTTGGTTGGTGAAGAAATGTGCTGAGATTTTTATTCAAATATGGTGGGTGGGAATAGTAGCTGGTAAAACCATCAGGTTGCAGGTTAAGTCTGCTTCGGCGTGCTAATATTTTCCTATAAATAGAGGGCTAGGTTAGAATTGAAAATCACACCAGAATTCATAAGTTTTCTCTCTTTTTCTCTCTAGACTATCGAGTGTATTTTGTGAGTATTTAGATACTTGATGAGTTGCTATTTATCAGTACATGTTTTCTTCAGCGTCATATCCGATATCCAGTCAGAAGTGTTGTTCTTTTGAGGTAAGGGATAGTAAGGGATTTTAAGGGTTATTATATTTTTTTCAGTTCGTAATTCTTCTGACCTTCAGAAAATTCTAGAAAAATTTAAAATGATATTTTGATGAGTTTTATTGATTGTGTCCAAAAATGGTGATTTTAGGATGTATATATTAAGAGTTATGAATTTTATGAGAAAAGACTATTTTAAAAGTAACCGCTTATAACTCCTTGTGGTTAACTCCAAAATTGGTGAAATTTTTATTGAGAGTACATGTATATGATAGAAGTATACTCTATATATTTCAGAATTTTTGAAAAAAAGTACAATTTTTGATAAATATCTAAATATTCGGCTGTTTTGGCCATATAAAAAATAGTAAATGAGTTTTAAAAATTCTGAGAAAAATATATGTTCAATATGGGACTATATTCTGCTAAATCTCAGAAAAGAATATTTTTGGAACTTGTGACGACCCCAAAACAGGTCCATTCCACCCAACCCATTCTGAGTCGTCAAATACATGGTACAGAAAATAACTACAACTTTATTACAACAATTGTCGTGTAAAATACAACAACACATATGCTGTGAGTTTGGATACAAATATATACCAAATGTGACTCATGTTCCAACCGTAGACATCACCTCACAATAACACCTTACATAAAGGTATAGTCAAAAACTGTTTTAGAAATTAGAATCTTTGGGAAGTGCTCAAGGAAACCTTCGTACATGGGAGGCCACGCATCTAGGTTATGATAGATATCATATGGCCACAGAATTATCCTTGGTTGACCCAATAGACCCCAAAGAAAAACGAGAAGATTACTATCATATTCTTCCCAATGGTGAGTCTTCTCTTGACTTATCATTATCTCCACTGTCTCTAATTGAGAATTATACTTCAAACAAACACCAAGATTATATAGGTAGTGCCCATAGATATACTCAGCAAGTGGATGAGCACAACCCTGTCTTATGATGACACGAGGTTGTATGTCATTAGACATCTTGTATGATAGTGACAAAACACCCTTCCAACGTTGGGTTCGCCTCACCCTATTTTCTTCACCAAATATAACTACTAAATGAACTTTTCTATACTGCTTCGGGAGAACATCCACAGCTAGAGACCACCGTTCTATTTCCCCTTTACCCTCGCTCGACCCAGCTACACTCTTATTACCTGAAAGGAATTGTGAAGCAAAAGGGTGAGCACAACTAGCTCAGTAAAGAATATCATGACTAAAGATAATTAAATTATCAATAGCCTTCATCAATAATAAATCAGAGATTTAGAACATATGGTAAATGATAAAAATTTCAACCATAGTTGCAGCAGAACGAGCAATCCATTAGAAGAGTCAAATAGACCATAAAGTCTATTATCTTCTCCATGTTAAAAATCCACCAACAATGTTTTATCCATGTAACATCATTCAACAGTTCCTTTCTACAATCATATGAATAACTCATAATCATAATTGTGACTATGAATTTTTCTTCGCACTCAGGACGAAGAATATTTTTATCACCTGTCTTTACCTGAAACATCAAAGATCATGGTTATACCAAATCACAGTTCCTGTTTATAATCATACTAACAAATCCATCTTTGCACTACGGGCCAAAGATATTCATCAACAAACCATCTTTGCACTACGGGCCAAAGATATTCAACAACAGTTCATCTTTGCACTACAGGCCAAAGATATTCATCAACAGGCTATCTTTGCACTACATGCCAAAGATATTCATCAACAATTCATATTTGTACTACAGGCCAAATATATTCATATCTCAAAGAAATATATAATCATTTCAGAATTTATATAAACAATAATTATAACCATGTTGATCAATTCACCTTTGCACTTAAGCTTAAGATATTCAATTATAAATTCAATGGTCATGATCATACCAGTCACAATTCAACTTTGCACTACAGGCCAAAGAGAACCCTAGTCATGATCATACCAATAATCTACCCATCTTTACACTCCAGTGAAAGAGAATTTCAACATCAGGGTTATAAAAATGTTATATATGATGATAAAAATAATATGATCAACATATAGTTTTAATCTCAAGAGTAATATTCGTAACTCATGAATAGTAAATCGTGAATAGTAACTTATGAATAGTAACCCCGACACAAAAGATAGAAATTCCACAATAAAATACATACCAATATTTCGGTATAATGATATTGAAAGAATAACATTTCATAAATTTATAAACAATTTATTTTAATTGTTTACACTTTACTAATTAATGCATTTAATCATCATAAAATGCCAACTCTTACAATTTCATCATCAATAATCAAAACCCTCATAAAAAATCTGCATATACCTCATATAGGATTCTCAAGTCATAAAATCCTATTTTCCAATTTTCTTACTTCACAAAACATATTTAATTCATTTACTTATAACTAGACCATTTTCATGAAAAATACCAAATCAGTCCCAAAAATATTTCTTTTCTGGGATTTAGCATAATATAGTCCCATAGTGAACATATATTTTTCTCAGAATTTTTAAAAGTCATTTACTATTTTTCATATGGCCAAAATAGCCGAATATTTAGACATTTATCAAAAATTGTACTTTTGTCCAAAAATTCTGAAATTTACAGAGTATACTTCTATCATATACATGTACTCTCAATAAAAATTTCATCAATTTTGGAGTTAACCACAAGGAATTATAAGCTGTTACTTCTAAAATAGTTTTTTCTCATAAAATTCATAACTCTCAATCTATACATCCAAAAATCTCCATTTTTGGACACAATCAAGAAAACTCATCAAAATATCATTTCAAATTTTTTCAGAATTTTTGAAGATCAGAAAAATTACGAAACTGAAAATCATAACAACCCTTAAAATCCCTTAATATCCCTTACTATCCCTTACTATCCCTTACTATCCCTTACCTCAAAAGAGCAGTACTTCTGACTGGATGTCGGATATGATGCTGAAAAAAACTTGCACTGATAAATAGTAACTCACCAAGTATCTAAAAACTCACAAAATATGCTTCATAATATAGAGAGAGAAAGAGAGAAAGCTTATGTTTCTGGTGTGATTTTCAATTCTAACTTAGCCCTCTATTTATAGGAAAATTTTGGTAGTTTTGACCTGCAACCTGATGGCTTTACCTGCTACTATTCCCACCCACCACATTTAAAATATAATTCAGCACATTTCTTCACCAACCACAAGTGGGGCCCACCAATTCTAGAATTTTCCACCAAAAATGATTTATAACCTGATTTCTGAATCAGCCACCTCTTAAAATTCATAACAAATCATACGTTCATTTTTAACGGTTCAAAATTTGTGGGCATATACTCAACTTATATATGTATAACATATCCAAAAATTACCACGATCCAACGGTCGGATTAAAAATTATAACCCCCGCAAAATATCTTAAAAACCCTGATTTTTAATACCTCCATTCCGACAAAAATACTGATAAAAACCTCAACATTAACTCCTTCATTTTTAACCACAAAAATATATCCCTCGTTTATATCCACATAATATAAATATTTCCTTATCATATGAATCAATAATTAATTATTCAAAATAATATTACAGAATCACATTTATGACAACCAGGTCGTTCCCAGGAAAGAGGGGGCTTTCCAATAAGAATTTTTCCTTACTGGCGCGCAATTAAATGACCAAACCTCTCCTTAGACAGAACTTTCTAGACATTGCCAATAATGTTATCTAATAATACTATTCAAATAATATGAATTATTGATCTGATAATGGGAAATACGGTGCAATGATAATTATTGAACAACAATAACATAAAATTTTAACGTAGCAATTATTGAATCAATAATATAAAATATTGAACAGTAACTACTGTAACAATTATTGAGTAGTGTCTTACGTAAGAATCAATAATTTCAAAAATACTATGCAATACCGTGTGCTACTGTGCAATAACGCGTATTACTGTATTTTAACCACCGGGTATTCTAACAGTGTTAACGGTAACAACTACGCCGTTATTTGTAAAAACTTAAATTTGTCGTTTTCTTCACCCGACAGTTATTCTGTTATGGGGCCCACAAATGGCTGCGCCGTCGTACGAATATTCCCCGACAGAAAGAATATTCCACGACCAAACGAATATTCTCCGACAACAATGATTATTTTATAACCACTTGCTTATTTTGAAAAAAAAATCTTATTTCACTCATAACTTTAAATTTTTATCAATTTAACCATTTACTGAATAGTAATTATAAGAAAAATTGAATACTTTTATTTCATAAAATTCGGGGTCTTACAATCTCCCCTCCTTATGAAATTTCGTCCCCGAAATTTACGTACCTGGTATTTCAAAGAGTTGAGAATACCTTGCTTTCATTTCAGATTCCATCTTCCCTATCATCATGATTTCTCCATTGCTCATCTCCTGTATTTCAGATATCATTCTAGAATACAGCTTCAAAATAAGGGTTAATTGAACAAATTAACATATCACATAATATCCCAATATTATGACTGACCAACAAATAAACTTAGGTAGGACACACTAGCGAAGGATTTACTCATCTCTCCCCTCCTAGTTATATTTCCCGATCTCCGCCAGAGATCATATCCCTAAGCTCTGATACCACCTGTGACGACCCCAAAACAGGTCCATTCCACCCAACCCATTCTGAGTCGTCAAATACATGGTACAGAAAATAACTACAACTTTATTACAACAATTGTCGTGTAAAATACAACAACACATATGCTGTGAGTTTGGATACAAATATATACCAAATGTGACTCATGTTCCAACCGTAGACATCACCTCACAATAACACCTTACATAAAGGTATAGTCAAAAACTGTTTTAGAAATTAGAATCTTTGGGAAGTGCTCAAGGAAACCTTCGTACATGGGAGGCCACGCATCTAGGTTATGATAGATATCATATGGCCACAGAATTATCCTTGGTTGACCCAATAGACCCCAAAGAAAAACGAGAAGATTACTATCATATTCTTCCCAATGGTGAGTCTTCTCTTGACTTATCATTATCTCCACTGTCTCTAATTGAGAATTATACTTCAAACAAACACCAAGATTATATAGGTAGTGCCCATAGATATACTCAGCAAGTGGATGAGCACAACCCTGTCTTATGATGACACGAGGTTGTATGTCATTAGACATCTTGTATGATAGTGACAAAACACCCTTCCAACGTTGGGTTCGCCTCACCCTATTTTCTTCACCAAATATAACTACTAAATGAACTTTTCTATACTGCTTCGGGAGAACATCCACAGCTAGAGACCACCGTTCTATTTCCCCTTTACCCTCGCTCGACCCAGCTACACTCTTATTACCTGAAAGGAATTGTGAAGCAAAAGGGTGAGCACAACTAGCTCAGTAAAGAATATCATGACTAAAGATAATTAAATTATCAATAGCCTTCATCAATAATAAATCAGAGATTTAGAACATATGGTAAATGATAAAAATTTCAACCATAGTTGCAGCAGAACGAGCAATCCATTAGAAGAGTCAAATAGACCATAAAGTCTATTATCTTCTCCATGTTAAAAATCCACCAACAATGTTTTATCCATGTAACATCATTCAACAGTTCCTTTCTACAATCATATGAATAACTCATAATCATAATTGTGACTATGAATTTTTCTTCGCACTCAGGACGAAGAATATTTTTATCACCTGTCTTTACCTGAAACATCAAAGATCATGGTTATACCAAATCACAGTTCCTGTTTATAATCATACTAACAAATCCATCTTTACACTACGGGCCAAAGATATTCATCAACAAACCATCTTTGCACTACGGGCCAAAGATATTCAACAACAGTTCATCTTTGCACTACAGGCCAAAGATATTCATCAACAGGCTATCTTTGCACTACATGCCAAAGATATTCATCAACAATTCATATTTGCACTACAGGCCAAATATATTCATATCTCAAAGAAATATATAATCATTTCAGAATTTATATAAATAATAATTATAACCATGTTGATCAATTCACCTTTGCACTTAAGCTTAAGATATTCAATTATAAATTCAATGGTCATGATCATACCAGTCACAATTCAACTTTGCACTACAGGCCAAAGAGAACCCTAGTCATGATCATACCAATAATCTACCCATCTTTACACTCCAGTGAAAGAGAATTTCAACATCAGGGTTATAAAAATGTTATATATGATGATAAAAATAATATGATCAACATATAGTTTTAATCTCAAAAGTAATATTCGTAACTCATGAATAGTAAATCGTGAATAGTAACTTATGAATAGTAACCCCGACACAAAAGATAGAAATTCCACAATAAAATACATACCAATATTTCGGTATAATGATATTGAAAGAATAACATTTCATAAATTTATAAACAATTTATTTTAATTGTTTACACTTTACTAATTAATGCATTTAATCATCATAAAATGCCAACTCTTACAATTTCATCATCAATAATCAAAACCCTCATAAAAAATCTGCATATACCTCATATAGGATTCTCAAGTCATAAAATCCTATTTTCCAATTTTCTTACTTCACAAAACATATTTAATTCATTTACTTATAACTAGACCATTTTCATGAAAAATACCAAATCAGTCCCAAAAATATTTCTTTTCTGGGATTTAGCATAATATAGTCCCATAGTGAACATATATTTTTCTCAGAATTTTTAAAAGTCATTTACTATTTTTCATATGGCCAAAATAGCCGAATATTTAGACATTTATCAAAAATTGTACTTTTGTCCAAAAATTTTGAAATTTACAGAGTATACTTCTATCATATACATGTACTCTCAATAAAAATTTCATCAATTTTGGAGTTAACCACAAGGAATTATAAGCTGTTACTTCTAAAATAGTTTTTTCTCATAAAATTCATAACTCTCAATCTATACATCCAAAAATCACCATTTTTGGACACAATCAAGAAAACTCATCAAAATATCATTTCAAATTTTTCCAGAATTTTTGAAGATCAGAAAAATTACGAAACTGAAAATCATAACAACCCTTAAAATCCCTTAATATCCCTTACTATCCCTTACTATCCCTTACCTCAAAAGAGCAGTACTTCTGACTGGATGTCGGATATGATGCTGAAGAAAACTTGCACTGATGAATAGTAACTCACCAAGTATCTAAAAACTCACAAAATATGCTTCATAATATAGAGAGAGAAAGAGAGAAAGCTTATGTTTCTGGTGTGATTTTCAATTCAAACTTAGCCCTCTATTTATAGGAAAATTTTGGTAGTTTTGACCTGCAACCTGATGGCTTTACCTGCTACTATTCCCACCCACCACATTTAAAATATAATTCAGCACATTTCTTCACCAACCACAAGTGGGGCCCACCAATTCTAGAATTTTCCACCAAAAATGATTTATAACCTGATTTCTGAATCAGCCACCTCTTAAAATTCATAACAAATCATACGTTCATTTTTAACGGTTCAAAATTTGTGGGCATATACTCAACTTATATATGTATAACATATCCAAAAATTACCACGATCCAACGGTCGGATTAAAAATTATAACCCCCGCAAAATATCTTAAAAACCCTGATTTTTAATACCTCCATTCCGACAAAAATACTGATAAAAACCTCAACATTAACTCCTTCATTTTTAACCACAAAAATATATCCCTCGTTTATATCCACATAATATAAATATTTCCTTATCATATGAATCAATAATTAATTATTCAAAAATAATATTACAGAATCACATTTATGACAACCAGGTCGTTCCCAGGAAAGGGGGGGCTTTCCAATAAGAATTTTTCCTTACTGGCGCGCAATTAAATGACCAAACCTCTCCTTAGACAGAACTTTCTAGACATTGCCAATAATGTTATCTAATAATACTATTCAAATAATATGAATTATTGATCTGATAATGGGAAATACGGTGCAATGACAATTATTGAACAACAATAACATAAAATTTTAACGTAGCAATTATTGAATCAATAATATAAAATATTGAACAGTAACTACTGTAACAATTATTGAGTAGTGTCTTCTTACGTAAGAATCAATAATTTCAAAAATACTATGCAATACCGTGTGCTACTGTGCAATAACGCGTATTACTGTATTTTAACCACCGGGTATTCTAACAGTGTTAACGGTAACAACTACGCCGTTATTTGTAAAAACTTAAATTTATCGTTTTCTTCACCCGACAGTTATTCTGTTATGGGGCCCACAAATGGCTGCGCCGTCGTACGAATATTCCCCGACAGAAAGAATATTCCACGACCAAACGAATATTCCCCGACAACAATGATTATTTTATAACCACTTGCTTATTTTGAAAAAAAATCTTATTTCACTCATAACTTTAAATTTTTATCAATTTAACCATTTACTGAATAGTAATTATAAGAAAAATTGAATACTTTTATTTCATAAAATTCGGGGTCTTACAGAACTGATTTGGTATTTTTCATAAAAATAGACTAGTTATGAGTAAATGAATTAAATATGTTATGTGAAGTAAGAAAATTGGAAAATAGGATTTTATAGCTTGAGAATCCTATATGAGGTATATGCAGATTTTTGATGAGGGTTTTGCTTATTGGTAATGAAATCTTATGAGTTTGGCATTTTAGGATGATTAAATGTATTATTTAGTAAAGTGTAAATAATTAAAATAAATTGTTTATAAGCTTAAGAAATATTATTCTTTCAATATCATTATACCGAAATATTGGTATGAATTTTATTGTAGAATTTTTACCTTTTTCATGTCGAGTTACTATTCATGAATTACTATTCATGAGTTACTATTCATGAGTTACTATTCACGACAAATTTGGTTTCTTTTTCTGACCAAATTATAGTTGATTTATGAATATTACTTTTGAGATTAAATCTATATGTTGATTATATTGATTTTATTATCATATATAATATTTTTATAACCCTAATGATGATATTTCTCTTTGACTTGAGTGTAAAGATTGGTAGATTTTTGGTATGATCATGACTATGGGTTCCCTTTGGCCAGTAGTACAAAGTTGAATTGTTGACTGGTATGATCATGACCATTGAATTTATAATTGAATATCTTTAGCTTAAGTGCAAAGGAGAATTGATCAACAAGGTTATAATTATTGTTTATATAAATTCTGAAATGATTATATATTTCTTTGATATATTAATATATTTGGTCTGTAGTGCAAATATGAACTGTTGATGAACATATTTGGCCTGTAGTATAAATATGAACTGTTGTTGAATATCTTTGGCCTGTAGTGCAACGATAAACTGGTGATGAATATCTTTGGCCCATAGTACAAAGATGACCTGTGGTTGAATATCTTTGGCCAGTAGTGCAAAGATGAATTGTTGATGAATATCTTTGGCCCGTAGTGCAAAAATGACATGTTGTTTAATATCTTTGGCCGTAGTGCAAAGATAAAGTTATTAGTATGATTATGAACAGGAAATGTGATTTGGTGTAACCATGATCTTTGATGTTTCAGGTAAAGATAGGTGATAAAAATTATCTTCGTCCTGGATGAGAAGAGGAATTTAAAACTACAATTATGATTATGAGTTATTCATATGATTGTGGATCAGAATTGTTAATTGATGTTACAGGGATAAAATATTGTTTTTGAATTTTTAATATGGAGAAGATAATAGACTTTGTAGTCTATTTGACTCTTCTAATGGATTACTCATTCCGCTGCAACTATGGTTAAAATTTTTATCATCTACCATATATTCTAAATCTCTGATATAATTCTGTTGAAGGCTATTGATAACCTATTTATCTTTAGTCATAATATTCTTTACTGGGCTAGTTGTGCTCACCCTTCGGTTTCACAATTCCTTTCAGGTAATAAGAGTGTAGCTGGGTCGAGCGGGGGTAACAGGGGAATAGAACGGTGGTCATCATTTAGTAGTTATATTTGGTGAATCATCTAGTGTGAAGCGAACCCAACGTTGGAAGGGTGTTTTTCCATTATCATACAAGATGTCTAATGACATACAACCTCGGGTCATCATAAGACAGGATTGTGCTTATCCACTTGCTGAGTATATTTACGAGCACTACCTATATAATCTTGGTGTTTGTTTGAAGTATAATTCTCAGTTAGAGACAGTGGAGATAATGATAAGTCAAGAGAAGACTCACCATTGGGAAGAATATGATCGTAATCTTCTCGTTTTTTTTAGGGTATATTGGGTCAACCAAGGATAATTCTATGGCTATATAATATCTATCACAACCTAGAAGCATGGCCTCCCATGTACAAAAGTTTTCTTGAGCACTTCTCAAAGATTCTAATTTCTAAAACAGTTTTTGACTATACATTTATGTAAGGTGTCATTGTGAGGTGTTATCCACGGTTGGGATATGAGTCACATTTGGTATATATTTCTATCCAAACTCACAGCATATGTGTTGTTATTTTTTGCACGACAATTGTTGTAATAAAGTTGTAGTTATTTTTTATACCATGTATTTGACGACTCAGAATAGGTTGGATGGAATGGACCTATTTTGGGGTTGTCACACATAGTATATCTCATATTATTGATTCAACTATTATCACAGTATTATCTGCATAATATTTTATATTGTTAAATCAATAATTCAGTATTCAATCTTCTTCTAAGGTAAGAGGTATTATTTCTTTCGTATTAATGAAGAGAGTTATTTGCTTTCAATACTCGTAAAAAATATTATTTTCTTTTATACTCCATATTATGAAAGTGATATTATTTTATTTCGTATTCCTAAATTAAAACTTACTATGGTAAGTATTGCTTCTATAATTCCTGAAATGATTAAAAATTTCGTAAGTTTTGCGCTTTATCTAATTTCATTTCACGGGAATATTGGTCTGAACTTTCTTGATGAATTTTCATATTTTCATGTCGGAACTATTCACGAAGTATAATTTTTCTTGTGAAATTACTATATTTTCGTGTCGGGGTTAATGTTTATGTATACGGCACTATTCACGAATACGACACTATTCACAGAAAAATTAAATTTTCATTTCTTTGTCCAAGTTGTCTATTATTATCTTTGATTGTATCCATATTTTGATCTTTATTTTTGAATTCTGTTCCACAATGGATTATTATGTAGTATTTTTGAACTTGGATAAACTGTAGTACGAATCTCTAATATTTGTCCTTTTGTCTCATTGGATTTATTTTTTTAAAGATATTTTTCATCATCCTCAGTCCTAAATGATGGTATTACTGAATATCGTTGGCCTGTAGTGCAAGGATGAGTGATTAACTGATGAATATCTTTGGCCCGTAGTGCAAAGATGAACAGGTGTTGAGATAAACATGACCAACTGGTGATACAAATGAATATCTTTGGCCTATAATGTAAAGATAAATATTTGATTCAAGATGTATATTGGTTGATGTTACAGGGATAAAATATTGATGATGGACTTTTAAATCTTAGAAGATAGTAGAATTCATTCTCTACTTGACTCTTCTAATGGATTGTTATTTTCGCTGCAGTTGTTGATCTAAAACTTGTTGTCTATTATATTCTATCAGATTTTTCTCTGTTGAAGACTATTGATAATTTGTTGTATATTATTTTAGTCATAATATTCTTTACTGGGCTAGTTGAGCTCAGCCTTTTCTTTTTTGTTCTATTTTTCTTCTAAGGAGGCGAGAATATAGCGGAAACTAGTCGGGGTGTGGAGTGATGTTTCTAGACAGTTGTGTTAGCAGTCCTCACTATTTTATAAAATTGTGTGATAATAATTGTAAGGAAGACTCCTTTTGAGTTTGAATAATGTCTATTAGACAATATTTGTATTTAAAACTCACAGTATATGTGTTGTCGTATTTTGCACCACGATTGTATTAATGAAGTTGTATTTTTTTTCTGTACCATGTATTTGGAGATTCAGAATGGATGATGTATACCTATTTTGGGGGAGTCACACCTATAATGTGAAAAGGCAAGTGGTTTGACGCTTGTAATGTAAAAATGTAAGTGGTTTGACGTCTGGTAAAGGCAACTACTGTAAGACCCCAACTTATTAATGAATAAAATCAAATTTTCTCTAAATATTATTGTGAATAATAAGGGATTAATTTGATATAATACTTTGGTTATGGGTGAAATGTGCAAATTTTACAAAATAAGCAAGTGGTTATAAAATATTCATTTTGTCGGGAAATATTCGTTTGGTCGTGGAATATTCTTGTTGTCGGGGAATATTCGTACGACGGCGCAACCTTGTGTGGGCCCCATAACGAAAAGCGATTGGATGAAGAAAACGACAAGTATAAGTTATTTATAAATAACGACGTAGTTGTTACCGTTAATACTGTTGGAATACCCGGTGGTTAAAATACAGTAGCACACGGTATTGCACCAATTATTGATTCTTACGTAAGAAGGCACTACTCAATAATTGTTACAGTAGTTATTGTTCAATATTTTATTTTATTGATTCAATAATTACTGCGTTGATATTTTATATTATTGTTGTTTCAATAATTGTCATTGCACAATATTTTCCTTTATCAGATCAATAATTCATATTATTTGAATAATATTATTAGATAACATTATTAGCAATGTCTATAAATTTCTGTCTAAGGAGAGGTTTGGTCATCTAATTGCGCGCCAGTAAGGAGAAATTTTTATTAGAAAGCCCCCTCTTTCCTGGGAACGGCCTGGTTGTCATAAATGTGATTCTGTAATATTATTTGTGAATAATTAATTATTGATTCATATGATAAGGAAATATTTATTTTATGTGGATATAAATGTTGGATATATTTATTGTGGTTAAAATGAAGGAGTTAATGTTGAGGTTTTTATCAGTATTTTTGTCGGAATTGAGGTATTTTAAAATCAGGGTTTTTGAGATATTTTGCGGGGGTTATAATTTTTAATCCGACCGTTGGATCGTGGTAATTTTTGAATATGTTATACATATATAAGTTGAATATATGTCCACAAATTTTGAACCGTTAAAAATGAACGTATGATTTATTATGAATTTTACGAGATGACTGGTTCAGAAATTGTTGAATTTTCAGAGTTAATCATTTTGGTGGAAAATTCTAGAATTGGTGGGCCCCACTCTTGGTTGGTGAAGAAATGTGCTGAGATTTTTATTCAAATGTGGTGGGTGGGAATAGTAGCAGGTAAAGCCATCAGGTTGCAGGTTAAGTCTGCTTCGGCGTGCTAACATTTTCCTATAAATAGAAGGCTAAGTTAGAATTGAAAATCACACCAGAAACAAGTTTTCTCTCTTTCTCTCTCTAGATTATTGAGTGTATTTTGTGAGTATTTAGATACTTTGAGAGTTTCTATTCATCAGAGTAAAGTTTCTTTCAGTCTTATACCGGTATTCCGACCAGAAGTACTGATATTTTGAGGTAAGGGATATTATTTTCTTCTTAATGATATTATTTTCTTCAATATCATTATGCTGAAATATTGATATGAGTTTTTATCAAATTTAAAACTTTTTGTGTCGGGGTTACTATTTACGTATACGGCACTATTCACGTATACGGTACTATTCATCGAAAAATAAAATTTTCCCTTTTTGTCCAAGATGTCTATTATGGTTACTATCTTTGATTGTATCCATGTTTTGATCTTTATTTTTGAATTCTGCTTCACAATTGATTATTATGAAGTATTATTGATCTTGGATAAACTGTAATACGAATCCCTAATATTTGTCCTTCTGTCTCACTAGATTCGTTCTCTTTAAGATATTTTTCATCATCCTCAGTTCTAAATGATGATATTACTGAATATCTTTGGCCTGTAGTGCAAAGATGTATGATTACTTGATGAATATCTTTGGCCTGTAGTGCAAAGATGAACAGGTGTTGCGATGAACATGACTGACAGGTGATACAAATGAATATCTTTGGCCTGTAGTGCAAAGATGAATATTTGGATAAAGATGATTATTAATTGATGTTACAGGGATAAAATATTGATGATGGACTTTTAAATCTTAGAAGATAGTAGAATTCTTTCTCTACTTGACTCTTCTAATGGTTTGTTGTTTCCGCTGCAGTTGTTGATCTAAAACTTGTTGTCGATTATATTCTATCAGATTTTTCCCTGTTGAAGACTAACGATAATTTGTTGTATATTATCTTAGTCATAATATTCTTTACTGGGCTAGTTGAGCTCACCCTTTTCCTTTTTGTTCCGTTTTTCTTCTTAAGATGTGAGAACATAGCAGGATCTAGTCGGGGTATGGAGTGATGGTTCTAGAAAGATGTTTTAGCAGTCATCACTATTTCTGTAAAATAGTGTTTGAATAATTGTAATGAGGATTTATTTGAGTGTGGATATTGTCCAGAAGATAATATTTGTATTTAAACTCACAGTATGTGTTGTCGTATTTTGCACGACAATTGTATTATTGAAGTTGTAGTTTGCTTTCTGTATCATGTATTTGGCGACTCAGAATGGGTGTTGTATACCTATTTTGGGGGCGTCACAACTACTATTGGCGAAAGTGACTCTTAGATGATGACATACGGGTCTCATAAAATAAACTAAACTTACAACAAGCGTCTAATGATTTCGTCTTTTTTAGCAAAATTTTTAGACATTCTAATAGCAATAATAAGTTCATTTGTGAAATTTAAAAAAATCATAATTATTATATATAAAATAAATAAAAATTATAAAATTATGTTATTTGAAAAACAAATCCATGCTTTGCACGAGGCATTTAGCCAGCGAGTTATAATTTAGAAACCAACAAGTTGGACATTTTTTGTTTTTTGAAATATTTGGAGGCCAAACGTGAGGATATATAATTAATTATATATCTTCCAAACTTTTCTTTTAACTTTTTAACACATATTACTAAAATAAAATAAAAAAAAACAAAGTAAATTGCAAATAAGGCTTAAATATGTTTCATTACTTTAAACTATTGGTCATATTCTACTTTGGTGATCTATTTTTTAATTTTGTCAATTATATAATTGAATTATTAAAAAAAATTCAATTAAACTTGTCACGTCAGAAATTGTTGACGTGACTATCTCGATATGACATATCTCTACTGATGTGTGTATAAAACGGATCCGGTTAGCATGAAGTTTATTTTTTGGTAAGTTGGTTAATTGACCAATAGAATACTGACACACATAGAACCTCGCTTGCGTGTCTGCATTCTATTGGCCAATTGACCAACTTACCCAAAACTAAACTTCATACTAACCACTCTCGTAAAAAATATAGTTTTTTATTTTGTTATAAAATATTTTTGATATATTCAAAGGTAAAATCATCACACGAACAATAAATAATCGAGAAATTTTTTATTCTTTTGAAAGTCAATCTCTATCTTTATATTATTGAATTGTAAGACCCCAACTTTTATAAATAAAGATTATTTTTCTCTAAATATCATTTTGAATATTATGGTGTGGATTTGATATAATGTTATAATTGTGGGTAATATTTATAAATTTTGCAAAGTAAGCAAGTTGTTATAAAATATTCGTTTGGCCGGGAAATATTCTTTTTGTCGGGAAATATTCGTACGATGGCACAATCATTGGTGGACCCCACAACAGAATTATTATAGGAGTTAGAAAATGACAGAATTATAACGGCAAAAGTTTTATAGTTAACTGTTGAAATATCCGGTGATAAAAGTACAGTAATATGCGTAGTTGCATAGTAGCACACGGTATTCATTATTGATGCTTACGTGAGAAGTCACTCAGTTATACTCAATTATTGCTGTTGACTGATTTCACAATCAAAGCAAACGTGCAAGTATACACGGTCAACAAGTAATAGAGTGATAAGATAGAGTGTCGATCCCATAGAGAATTCTAATTAATAAATCCCAACTACTAGCACTATATCAATCTAATTTTATTTAAACAACCATAACATGTGATTTTCCAACTCAAGAAAACTAAATTAAAATAATTAAAAGAAATTATGCTAAAATAAAGCAAATAAACAAAACAAAGATTTGATTGAATTCAGATAAATAAAGATTAAGACTTCAATATCCCCAATTATGAACTATAAATCAATTATCCAATTATCCCAATTATTATGTCTACTGAATTGTTAACAGGAATTCTCTACTGCCAAAAGCCCTTTTCCAAGTGAACGATTGACTTCTATTTAACTCAAATTAATCTTGCTGTATTCCTATGCAAAACAATTGAATTAAACTCCTTCAATTTCAATTCCTTATGTGTTACATGTGGTGAACAGATATTTCCATTCAATTCACAAACCTAATTATTCACTGTACAAATAACTAAGTCACACGTTATCAAGCCCAGTTCTAACCCTAGAATTCCTCTTTCAATTCCTTCTAGAGAAACAAAGTAATTATTGGCCAAATAATTAATCTATAAATGCAAGGCAAAATAAACAATTCACTTCAACATAAATAATTGGAATAAATTGAATAACTACTTCATAGTCATAAAAGGTTCAATTGAAATCTTAATTAAAGAATTAGTTCATAACAGAAATAAAAACCAACAATCTTCTGAAAATCATCCTTAAAGAATTACACAAATTGAAAGAATGAAGAAGAAGAAAACTCTATGTGAAAATCTTCAAAGCTCCTCTTGACTCCTTGCTCAGCCTCCAATTGTGTGTGATCCCCCCTCCTAATTCAATGTAAATAAACCTTATATACTTCCCATATTCTTCCCCAATCCAATTCCAAGTCAACTTTGAATTCCATGTGCCAAGCCAAGTCAAACGGAAGGTCAAAGCGCGTGCCCGGTCAACTGCAGTCACGGCCCAGCGTCCCGGCGGTGGGATTTGAACTGATAATAGCGCCCCGGCGCTGATGGGCAGAAACTGACTATTATGCCCTTCTCAGCTTAAATTCTCCCAAGTGTTCCCACAGCTCACAAACCTACAATAACACAACTAAACACAGTAAAACGAATCTAAAATGCTTTGAGAATACAATAAATTAAGCCTAAATATATCCAATTCATGGGTATATTACCCAATCATCAAATACCCCTAAACTTAAATCGTTGCGTGTCCTCAAGCAACAAAACACTAACAACTCAAAACAATATGAAAACGACAAACCATGCAAATGCAAACTAACTAAATGATCTTAATTCCAGCAATCCAATAGCTCACGTATATCCATAGGCCTCAGAAAAATCACAAAAACATGCTAATACATCATGTTAAAGCACATCAATAATATCCCAACAATCACTGAATCCAAATATGTTATTACTAATATTGTGAGTGTGTGTTCAATAACCATGCTAACCAATGGAAAGCAAAAATATATGAAAGATAATAGCTTTCTTAATACGCATCATACAGTTTCAACTCAAGAACTCATCAAATAAACTTGCTTCAACTGAAATTAAACAATTACCAAAATTCAAAGGTCAAGATGGAATACTTATGCTTTTCTTTTTTTATTTTTTTTTATAACGGGGGCTTTTTGCACTGTTCCCGCTTTATTGTATTTTTTATTTTTATTTTTATTTTTCATTTTTTTTCTCATGACTATGCATTGTCTTATTCCCTTAGGCTTTTCAGTGTTACCTTAACGAGTTTTCGACCAACGACTCCCAAGCCATTAAGACCTTAGGGCGCTAGGTGTAGAGACAATCCCCTCGGGCTTACTTACTCAAGTAACAAAGGCCACAAAACTAGACAAGCATGCCACGGTGTTTATTCTCTCTTTTTTTTAGATTATATATTCCAAATATTTTTCCCCCAAACTTGAGTTTATACCTAACTTCAGTCTTCACTAGCTATTCAAATCATTCCTTCATTTCACTAGCATTCATCCTTTAGAACTCTATTATCTATTCCTTTAAACTATCATAGCCAACATGGTCATTTTTTCAAAAGTGCTATCCTTATAATAACAGTGTCAAACAAATAAAGATTTAAATCATGTCAAGAAAATCATATCACTAGCTCAACAATCCTTACTAGACTTATTCACGTAATTTTAATTTCCTCATTGGCCCCCCAAACATACGTGCTATCAAACGCTGGAATTATCAAGCAATCCTACATGCAATATTTAACTACAATAACAAACCAAATCCACAAATTATTAACAAACTATAACTAAAAATTAACTACCCCCAAACTAATCTAGAGCAATGTCCTCATGCGAAAAATAAGGCAAAATAAAACAGAGGACTTCCCTGACGAGCTTATTTCTCGGGTGGAGCATCATCGTCTTCGCTCATCTCTAGATCGGAAGGGGGAAACACTGGCAAAATAGGAGCAGTAGGGAAATGGCTAAGGTTAACGCCCGGTACAGTTGAGCATTGTAGATCACGTCTTGACGTTCAGACAAACAGACATTCTGGGACTCTAGGTTGTAGAATCAGCCGTCAATTTCCCGTTGGACAGCTTCAGGAACTACACCACGATGAGCTGCTGAAGATGGGCCATAAGTAGGTGGAGCTTGAGGTGGTGGGGTTTGTGTCGCTTTAACTTAGGGAATTATGAAATCCAATCCCCTAGGGTAGTTTTCCCTACCTGTCCACACTTTATACCTGCTTATCAACTTATGGTCCAAAACTGGCATAGGCGTTTGAATCATCTCATCTGATTTCCATTTTACCCAAAACTTGGCACATAACACGCAAATTAAAGACGGATGGGGTAAACCTCATGTGGTTCCTCATCGTGCCGCTCGGAGAATGGGCTGCTGAATGACGTGACCGACATCTATTTGCAAGCCTTGAATAATGGAATATAACAGTACCACCCTCTCTTTGGTGACATGGCTCACATGTGTGCATGGCATGAGTTTGGCGCAAATAAAGGCATACCACGCCTTCCCATATAAACTGAGGTGAGAATGTGACAAGGTCATGCTGCCACCTTTATGCACTATCCATGTGGTGCCCGGTTGGCACAGCTCACGTATTATTTTCTCATAGTCTGGACCTTGACTCAGAAGACCGGCGTACTCATCGTTAAGATCCTCCAAATCCAGTTGATAGCACCCATTGATGTCCTCTTCTCTGAATTCCACTGTCTTTCCTCTCACAAACACTCCATAGTGATCGTGTTCCGAAACGTTGGCATAGAATTCCTTCATGACTGCAATCACTGCCGGGTCAGGTTGTTCTATTAGGGAGAACCAGTTTCTTTCAGCAATCATCACCGCTATTTCCCCATCTTTGGATTGATCGGGCCTTAAACCTCGTTTGGGAATGAGAGAGCGGGTTGCCATCTTATTGTAGCGATCTTGGGCGGCGGCACTCACAAATCTGCGGCTATCAAATCTGGGTTGGGCTGACGTTGTCCCAAAATCGTCTCCGCGTTGACGCTTCGATGCCATGTTAAAATCTGCAAAAATTACATATAGAGGAATTAGAATTGAATATAAAGCAAATTGGGACATATATGCCCATAACACTGCCCCCAAACTTCGAAATGATCGTACCTTATGTGTTATGAATGGGAGTTTGGAGAAACATATAGTAGTATGGGACACCAAGTTAACCACGTAGGCGTATTTTATAGACAACATGCACAATTTGCAAAAGCAACACAAGTTACGCGTACAAGGGTATCGTGTATAGTAATGTGATCCAACGTATGTCTCCAAACATTATATGTGACGCCCCCAAAATAGGTATACAACACCCATTCTGAGTCTCCAAATACATGGTACATAAAGCAAACTACAACTTCAATAATACAAATGTCGTGTGAAATACGACAATACATACTGTGAGTTTAAATACAAATATTGTCTTCTAGACAATATTCATACTCAAATAAGTCCTTATTACAATTATTCAAACACTATTTTACAGAAATAGTGAAGACTGCTAAATCATCTTTCTAGAACCATTACTCCATACCCCGACTCGATCCTGCTATGTTCTCACCTCCTGAGAAGAAAAATGGAACAAAAAGAAAAAGGGTGAGCTCTACTAGCCCAGTAAAGAATATTATGACTAAGATAATATACAACAAATTATCATTAGTCTTCAACAAGGAAAATTTTTATAAAATATAATAGACAATAAATTTTTGATCAACAACTGCAGCGGAAACAGCAAACCATTAGAAGAGTCAAGTAGAGAATGAGTTTTACTATCTTCTAAGATTTAAAAGTTCATCATCAATATTTTATCCCTGTAACAATAATCAATAACCATCTTTAATCAAATATTCATCTTTGCACTACAGGCCAAAGATATTCATTTGTATCACCAGTCGGTCATGTTCATCTCAACACCTGTTCATCTTTGCACTACGGGTCAAAGATATTCATCAGTTAATCATTCATCTTTGCACTACAGACCAAAGATATTCATCAGCTAATCATTCATCTTTGCACTATAGGCCAAAGATATTCAGTAATATCATCATTTAGGACTGAGGATGATAAAAAATATCTTAAAGAAAACGAATCCAGTGAGACAGAAGGACAAATAGTAGGGATTCGTATAACAGTTTATCCAAGATCAATAATAATTCATAATAATCAATTGTGAAGCAGAATTCAAAAATAAATATCAAAATATGGATACAATCAAAGATAGTAACCATAATAGACATCTTGGACAAAAAGGAAAAGTTTTATTTTTCGATGAATAGTGTCGTATTCGTGAATAGTGTCGTATACGTGAATAGTGTCGTATACGTAAATAGTAACCCCGACATAAAAAGTTTCAAATTTGATAAAAACGTTCACCAATATTTCGACATAATGATATTGAAGAAAATAATATCATTTAAGAAGAAAATAACATCCCTTACCTCAAAATAACCGTACTTCTGACTGAATTTCGGATATAGTGCTGACAGAAACTTGCACCGTATAGCAACACTCGAAGTATACTCACAAGAATACGCTCGATAATATAAAGAGAAAAAGAGAGAAAACTTGTTTCTGGTGTGATTTTAAATTCTAACTTAGCCCTCTATTTATAGAAAAATGCTAGAACGCCATAGAAGACTAAAATAATAAAATAATATTATTTAAAATAATTCTACGCATGCCATCTTTTGTTGACAATTCAAGCTAGCCACCTTTGAACCAATATGCAGCCCACATGTGATAAAACCAAAGTGGGTCCCACCCCATAATTTAATAAAAATTATTTTATTTTTCGAAACTTCAACAATTCATAGAAAATAGCCCGGTTATCAGAAAAATACAAATTTTATGTCCATTCTACCTGAAATTGAATTCTCTATAACTTTGTAGCTTCGAGTTTTTCTAAATTTCAAACAAAAAATATCCGAAATCCACAAGCGGATGATTTTTAATACTTTCCTTCCGACAAAATACTGATAAAACACCTCAGCATTCATTCTTTTATTTTTATCCACATAAAAATAAATATATCCATCATTTATATCCACATAAAATAAATATTTTCTTATCATATAAATCAATAATTAATTATTCACAAATAATATTACAGAATCACAATTATGACAACCAGACCGTTCCCAGGAAAGAGGGGGCTTTCCAATAAGGATTTCTCCTTACTTACGCGTAATTAGATGACCAAACCTCTCCTTAGACAGAACTTTCTAGACATTGCCAATAATGCTATCTAATAATATTATTCAAATAATATGAATTATTGATCTGATAATGGAAAATACTGTGCAGCAACAATTATTGAAACAACAATAATATAAAATATCAACGCAGCAATTATTGAATCAATAAAATAAAATATTGAACAGTAACTACTGTAACAATTATTGAGTAGTGCATTCTTACGTACGAATCAATAATTCAACTATACTGTGCAATACCGTGTGCTACTGTGCAACTACGCGTATTACTGTATTTTAACCACCGGGTATTCTAACAATGTTAACGATAACAACTACGCCGTTATTTATAAGAACTCAAGCTTGTCGTTTTCTTCATCCGATAGTTATTCCGTTATGGGCCCCATAATTGACTGCGCCGTCGTACGGATATTCCCAACAAGAAGAATATTCCACGACCAAACGAATATTTCCCGACAACAATGATTATTTTATAACCACTTGCTTATTTTGTAAAATTTACACATTTCACCCATAACCAAAGTATTATATCAAATTATCACCTTACTATTCCAAGATAATAAATAGGGAAATTCAATTTTATTTATAATTAGTTGGGGTCTTACAACCTTCCCTCCTTATAAAATTTCATCCTCGAAATTGGCGTACGTACCTGGTGTTTCGAACAGGTGAGGGTACCTCGCTTTCATTTCCGATTCTAACTCCCAGGTCATTTCTTCAATAGCATGGTTCCTCCACAAAACCTTAACTTGTGGTATAACCTTGGTGCGTAGGACATGTTCTTTTCTATCCAAGATCTTAATAGGTACCTCTTTGTACGTTAAATCTTCGGCTATCTCATCTAGTTCTAACGCAATAATATGGTTCGGGTCTTTCACATATTTACGAAGCATGGATATGTGAAAAATATTATGAACACGAGATATACTTGGAGGTAATGCGAGTCTATAGGCCACATTTCCTATTCGGTCAAGAATCTCAAATGGACCAACAAATCTTGGATTGAGCTTTCCACTCTTTCCAAATCTTGTAACTCCCTTCCATGGTGCAACACGTAACAGTACATGATCTCCAATATTAAACTCCACGTCCTTTCTATGAAGATCAGTATAACTCTTTTGTCGATCTTGTGAGGTTTGAATACGTTGTCGAATCATTTGGATCTTTTCTGTAGTCATGCGTACTAATTCTGGTCCCAACAACGTTGCTTCACCCACCTTGTCCCAGCATACTAGAGAGCGACATTTTCTTCCATACAACGCCTCGAATGGAGCCATGCCTATACTTGCTTGATAACTGTTGTTGTAGGAAAATTCCACCAATGGTAGGTACTTATCCCAACTCCCTTTGAAATCTAGGACACAGAGTCTTAATAGATCTTCTAGAGTTTGAATAGTCCTCTCTGATTGTCCGTCCGTTTGAGGATGGTATGGCGAACTGAATCGTAAATCTGTGCCCATAGCTTTCTGCAAGCTAACCCAAAATCTTGAAGTGAATCTTGGGTCACGATTCGAAACTATGGATACTGGCATGCCATGCAATCTCACAATCTCATTCATGTAAATACGAGCAAGACGTTCAAGGGAATAAGTCTCACGTATCGGCAAGAAATGGACAGACTTGGTTAATCTATCAACAATAACCCAAATCGCATCTATATGCCTTGAGAAACTTTGGGAAGACCTGTAACGAAATCCATAGTAATGTGTTCCCACTTCCATTCCAGAATCTCAAGTGATTGCAATGGACCCTTTGATACTTGATGCTCCGCCTTTACACGTTGACGGGTTAAACACCTCGAGATAAACTCTGTGATTTCTCTCTTCATATTGTTCCACCAAAATGTATGTCGAATATCATGATACATTTTGGTACTCCCATGATGGATTGTAAACGGGGTGTTGTGTGCCTCCATCATGATTCTATGCTTCAAGTCAGAATCGTTAAGAACACAAAGTCTGGAGTTGAATCTAAGTATTCCTTCTTCATCGATTCTCTCTTCTGAAATAGCTCTTTCTTGCAGTTTCTTCTTCATACGTATCAGCCCCAGGTCCGTAGCTTGAGCAGCTTTAACTTTATCAATTAAAGTCGGTTCTACTTGTATATTCGCCATCATCATGTGGGTCCCTGGAGTCTTTAATTCTACTTCCATCCTTTGCAAGTCATATAGAATGGGCCTTTGCATTGATAATATCGCACTCGTACTCGCATATGATCTTCTACTCAATGCGTCAGGTACTACGTTCGCTTTTCCAGGATGATATTGAATACTGTGATCGTAATCTTTCAATAGTTCAAGCCAACGTCGTTGCCGCATGTTGAGTTCCTTTTGGGTGAATAAATATTTGAGGCTTTTATGGTCCGTATAAATCTCCACTTTCTCCCCATACAAATAGTTTCTCCAAAATTTCAACGCGAATACGACTGCTGCCAACTCCGGATCATGAGTAGGATAATTCCTCTCATATTCTTTGAGTTGTCGTGAGGCATAGGCTATGACTTTCCCATGTTGCATGAGAACACATCCTAACCCTTTGCCTGAAGCATCGCTGTAGATAACAAATCCATCCGTACCAGATGGTATTGCCAGAACAAGTGCCGAAATGAGTCTCCTTTTGAGCTCTTAGAAACTCTTCTCGCATTCCTTGCTCCATACGAATTTTGTATCTTTCCGAGTCAGCTGAGTTAATGGAGTAGCGATGCGAGAAAATCCTTCCACGAATCTCCGATAATAACCAGCTAAACCCAGAAAGCTACGCACTTCGGTCACCGACTTCGGTTGCTCCCAACTTTGTATTGCTTCAATCTTCGTCGGGTCAACAGATACTCCATGTTTTGACACCACGTGACCAAGGAATGCTACTTCCTCCAGCCAGAACTCGCATTTCTTCAGCTTGGCATAAAGCTTATTTTCACGAAGCCTTTCAAGTATCAGTTTCAAATGGTGCTCATGATCTTCACGGTTTTTGGAATAGATGAGGATGTCATCAATAAAGACAACAATGAATTGATCCAAATATTTCTTGAATACACGGTTCATCATATCCATGAAAAAAGCTGGAGCATTAGTCAATCCAAAAGACATGACTAAGAATTCATAATGCCCGTACCGAGTTCTGAAGGCAGTCTTTGGAATATTCTTAGTTTTAATCTTCAGCTGATGATATCCAGAACGAAGGTCGATCTTTGAAAAGAATTGTGCTCCTTGCAACTGGTCAAATAGGTCATCAATGCGAGGTAACGGATACCTATTCTTGATGGTGACATGGTTCAGAAGCTTTTTGCAGTTCATGCAACATCAATCGAGAGAGATTCCTGTGCAAAATACAGGTGGAAACACTGGCAACTTGCGGATGGTCACTGCTAAGCAGTTCAAGGAGCTGGGACCACTGGAGTTTGTGGGAAAGCTATAACCACTTAAGGCAGAGACGTGGATAAAACAGATCACCAAGATATTTGATGTCTTGGGATGCTACGAGGAGCAAAAGGTTTTCTTTGCCAACTTCATGTTGAAAGGAGAGGCAGATTACTGGAGGGAATCTATAAAGTGTATCCAACCTGCTGCACTAAAGATGTCTTAGGAGAAATTTCAAGAACTATTAAACGACAAGTACTTTCCCAAAAGTATTCGTCACATGAAGGAGGTGGAGTTTATCAAGCTAGAGAAAAGCAATATGATCGTATCGTATTATGAAGCTAAGTTTGTCGAGTTATCCCGGTTTGCGTCCCACTTGGTTGATAATGAGGAGAGAATGATGCGAATGTTTCTATGAGGTTTGAAACCCGAAATACGTCAATACCTCATTTCTCACAAACTTTGCTTGTATTCAGATGTTATGAATAGGGCTCAGTTATTGGAGCACGATAATGAGTCAACCCAACCAAGAGATAGTAACCAGCAAAACGATAATACTGGTGATAGCAGTCATCAAAACGGTGTCAACAAACGTGGAGGAAATCAAAATGCCAGAAATGGTAACCACTTCGGTGGTAATCATGGCCAAGACAATAGAAGTGAAAATTTTAAGAAGAAGAGGTTCAATAATGATGAAAAGACGTCAACACCAGCACCAGTTTTCAAGGAAGGGGAACGACCACCGGTCGTATGCTACACATGCGAAGGGGAGGGACACATCAGTCCAAACTGTACGCAACAGTCCAAAACGTGTTATAATTGCGAAAGAGAAGGTCACATAGCCCAATTTTATCGTGCAGTGAAGTCAAGTCCAACTGGGATGGAGACACCAAAGGACGTCCCAGACAAGTCAAAACTGGTAGTTCAAGGGAGAGCGTTTGTCGTGACCTCCCAAAAAGCGAGGAACCCGAATGAAGTTATCACGGATAAGCTAATCATAAACTCTTGTGAAGTCTATATCTTATTTGATACCGGTTCTACCCATTCTTTTATTTCTCCTACTTGCGCTCAACGTTTAAATTTAACTCCAAAGAAATTAGACTTTGATTTATCTGTAGAAACCCCGTTGGGAGAAACCTTCATTACATCCACTGTTTATAAGTCTTATTTGATTCAAGTCGACATCCTCACATTACCTGTCGATCTTATCTCTTTAAAAATACTTACATTTGATGTGATTTTAGGAATTGATTGGTTAACTACTCATCATGCTAAAATTGATTATTTTCGTAAGGTTGTTGTTAGCTTTCATATTCCTAGCCAACCTATTATGCAAATTCAAGCAACCAAATTACTAAAGTCAATCACTGTTATATCATGCCATTAAAGTCGTTCGTTTATTGAAAAACGGATGTCAAGCTTTCTTAGCCCATGTCACAGATTTAAACAAAAATACGACAGATTGAAATGATATTTCTATTGTTAATAAATTTCCTGACGTATTCCCTGAAGAACTTCCTGACCTACCCCTAGAGCGTGAAATTGAGTTTTGTATCGATCTTGAACCCGGTACAAAACCCATTTCCAAAGCCCCATATCGAATGACTCCTATTGAACTTCAGGAGTTAAGAACCCAACAACAATAATTGTTAGACATCGGTATCCTTCGTCCTAGTACGTCTCCTTGGGGTGCTCATGTTCTATTCGTAAAGAAGAAAGATGGAAGTATGCGACTTTGTATTGACTATCGGGAGTTGAATCATGCCACCGTCAAAAATAGGTAACCGTTACCTCGAATTGATGACCTGTTTGACCGGTTGCAAGGTGCTAAATTCTTTTCAAAGATCGATCTTCGTTCCGGATATCATCAATTAAAAGTTAAAACTGATGACATTCCAAAGACTGCTTTCAGAACTCGGTACGGGCATTACGAATTCTTAGTCATGTCTTTTGGATTGACTAATGCTCCTGCGGCCTTCATGGATATGATGAACCGAGTATTTAAAGAATATTTGGATCGTTTTGTTGTTGTCTTTATTGATGACATCCTCATATACTCCAAAAGCCGTGAAGATCATGAGCAACACTTGAGGCTAATACTCCAAAAGCTTCGTGAAAATAAGCTATATGCCAAGTTAAAGAAATGCGAGTTCTGGCTTGAGAAAGTAGCATTCATTGGGCGCGTGATATCAGGTCATGGAATATCTGTTGACCCAGCAAAGATTGAAGCAATTCAAAGCTGGGAGTAACCTAAGTCAGTTACCGAAGTATGTAGCTCTCTGGGCTTAGCTGGTTATTATCGGAAATTCGTGCAAGGATTTTCTCGAATCTCTACTCCATTAGCTCAACTAACTCGAAAAGATACAAAATTCGGTTAGAGTGAGAAATGTGAGAAAAGTTTTCAAGAACTCAAGAGGAAACTCATTTCAGCACCTGTTCTGACAATACTATCTGGTTCGAAGAGATATGTCATCTACAGTGATGCTTCAGGTAAAGGTTTATGTGACGTCCCCAAAATAGGTATACATCACCTATCTTGGATCGCTAAATACATGGTACAAAATACATGGCTCAGAATAATATTTTCATAAAAAGATACTACATGAAGCGCAAATATCAAGGATATTCTACTAATTTCATGGAGTATAGAAGCCAAAACATAACAAAATGAGTATAGAATTCGAAATCTGAAACGAAATAATATTACTTACATACTACAAAGTATGAAAGAAAATATTATTTTATACGAATACTGAACAAAAATAATATCCCTTATTTTAAAAAGAAGAGTATTCTAACTGGTATAGCGGGAATATTCTTGAAGAAAACTTGAACTGTTTTCTACGCTCAAAGCTTCCTTAAACTCTAAAGAAATACGCTCAAGATTATAGAAAAAGAATTCTTTGATTCTGGTGTGATTTTCAATTCTAACTAAGCATCCTATTTATAGGAGAATGGAAGGATACTATTTGAATTTAGAAAATCACTGACGCACAGTAATTTTAATTCACGGGCGCCGGCTGAAGTTTTTGAAAAAAAATTAATTTTACTATGTTGCACTATGTATAATAAATTAAAATATATTCTATTTATAATCTAATAAAATAAAACTGATAATATATATATATATATATATATATATATATATATATATATACACACACACACACACACACACATCACCTTTGCCTTACGGCAAAGGCACCACCACTCCACCAAATTTGGCAAACACACACACACACACGAAACATATATATATATATATATATATATATATATATATATATATATATATATATATATATATATATACTTCTTCCATTTCAAACCATCCCTTTCTCTCTTTTTTACTTTCGTCAAGCCACTTGCCTCTTCATATTGCAAGGGCTAAGTTAGAAATCTTCTATAAATAGAAGCTTATTTTTTCTTTCATTCTCACCAATTCAGTACGACTCACAAGAGAATTCTATAGAGAGAGAATCAGAGAGAAAGAATAAGAGTAATCTGTTACTACACTATTGTAGTATTTAATCTCCTACTAGAGTAATCTGTTACTACACTTTGTGTTCCTAACAACCCTGATTTAAAGTATGAAATCATGATGGAGGCGCACAACACACCATTTGCAATCCATCCTGGAAGTACCAAAATGTATCATGATCTTCGTCATACATTTTGGTGGAGCAATATGAAGAGAGAGATAGCGTTGTTTATCTCAAGGTGTCTAACTTGTCAACGAGTCAAAGCGGAGCATCATGTACCAAAAGGTCCATTGCAACCGCTTGAAATTCCAGAATGGAAGTGGGAGCACATTACCATGGATTTCGTTACCGATCTTCCTAGGGTTTCTCAAGGTATTGATGCGATTTGGGTCATTGTTGATAGATTGACCAAGTCTGCTCATTTCTTATCGATACGAGAAACTTATACACTTGAACGTCTTGCTCGTATGTATATAAACGAGATTGTAAGACTGCATGGTATGCCAGTATCCATAGTTTCTGACCGAGACCCAAGATTCACTTCACGATTTTGGGTTAGTTTACAAAAAGCTATGGGCACGGAGTTACGATTTAGTTCAGCATATCATCCTCAGACGGACGGACAATCAGAGAGGACTATTCAAACTCTTGAAGATCTATTAAGACTCTGTGTCTTTGACTTCAAGGAAAGTTGGGACAAGTTCTTACCATTGGTGGAATTTTTCTACAACAACAGTTATCAAGCAAGTATTGGCATGGCTCCATTCGAAGCATTGTATGGAAGAAAATGTCGTTCTCCAGTATGCTGGGATGGGGTGGGTGAAGCAACGTTGTTGGGACCGGAGTTGGTACGTATGACTACAGAAAATATTCAAACGATCCGACAACGTATAAAAACTTCACAAGATCGACAAAAGAGTTATGTTGATCTTCATCGAAAGGATGTGAAATTTGATGTAGGAGATCATGTGTTCTTACGTGTTGCTCCATGGAAAGGAGTTACGATATTTAGAAAGAGAGAAAAGCTCAATCCTCGATTCATCGGTCCATTTTTAATCCTCGATCGAGTAGGAACTGTGGCTTATAGACTCGCTTTACCGCCAAGTATGTCTCGTGTTCATAACATTTTTCACATATCCATGTTACGCAAATATGTGGAAGACCCGACAACGGAATTATTGTCGGATTGAGAAAACGACAAAATATTTTATTAAAAATAACGGCGGAAATTTTACCATTGTTACTGTTGAACTACTCGGTAGTAAAAGTACAATAATACGTGTGGTTGTATAGTAGCACACGGTATTGATTATTAATGCTTATGTGAGAAGTCACTCAGTTTGATTTAATTATGGTCAGTTAATAATATGAATTATTTAGCGATAATGACGTTTTGTTTTATTCGTATTATTAACGTAATAAAACAGAAACATCTTTTTATATAAAACAGAATACTTTATTAAAGTTATTCTATAAATAGAATATATTATATTTTATTTAAAAGATTTTTCTTTAAATATGGACCGTCAGATTAAAGTAATCAATCTGGACCGTTCATGGATTAGTTACTATGCATTCTATTTTTCTATAAATAGCAGCTCATTTCTTCATTATTTCTTACGAATTCACTGAACTCTAGAGAGAGAAACTATAGAGAGAGTGAAGAAGAGTATTCTGCTACTTAACTACTTCCTTATTTCAACTCGTCTTTAAAACGGTAAGGGGTGTTATTCTTTCTTATTCATGAAGAGAACTGTTGTTATTCCATTTCTTATGATTCTGTTGAAATAACCTGTATACGCGGATCTACCCTATACTTGGTGACATTCTTCTATTATTCTGTTGGAACATCCTGTCTGTGTGTTTTACACCGGACCTGGTTCCGTTTTTATTATTATTCTGTTGGAACATCCTGTCTGTGTGTTTTACACCGGACCTGGTTCCGTTTTTATTATTATTCTGTTGGAACATCCTGTCTGTGTGTTTTACACCGGACCTGGTTCCGTCTTGTTATTATTCTGTTAGAACATCCTGTCTGTGTGTTTTACACCGGACCTGGTTCCATTATTTATTATTCTGTCGGAATATCCTGTCTGTGCGTTTACGCCGAACCTGGTTCCATTATTTATTATTCTGTTGGAATAACCTGTCTGTGCGGTCTATCGCATGCATAGTGATTTCTTTTGTTATTCCATTCTTTATTATACTCAGTTGGTTAAGTTTTGACTTCTATACTCCATGAAATTTGTGGAATATCCTTGATAATTGCGTTTCATCCAGTATCTTTTCATGAAAATATTCTTCTACGTATTCTTGAATTTTACTCCACAAAGCAGTATCATGTTGACAATTTGGACGTTGTTAATTCTTGGATAAATTAATTCTTGAACTTGTTTTATTGAATTCTTATATCATTGTCATCATCCTCATGTTTATAAAATGTTGAAAGTCATCTGTGGCCTGTAGTGCATAGATGGACTTGGTATGATTATGACCAGGGATTATTCGGTGTAATCATGACCGTAATGTTACAAATGATGTGGTTAAAGTCTCATTGGCCGTAGTGCAGTGATGGACAGTTGTTGACATGATCATGACCATTAATGAATATACGAATATCCTTTGCCGTAGTGCAGGGGTGATTCGATGATGTGGATTATTTTATTAAGCTGAGTCTCAGCGATCACAGTGTTGAAAAACTTTTTAAATCATAAAAGATAGTAGAGTTTATTTTCTATTTGACTCTTTTAATGGATTGCTTGTTTCGCTGCAGTTAAACTTGATGTCTATTATATTTTATCAGTTTAACATTGTTGAAGGCTAATGATAATTTATTCTGCATTATCTTAGTCATAATATTTCTTACTGGGCTAGTTGAGCTCACCCTTTCTTTCACTGTTCTCTTCAGGAAATGAGAACGTAGCTGGGGCAAGTCGGGGAACGGAGTGATGGTTCGAATGATAGTATTAGTTAGTAGTCTTCACTATTCTATGTAATAGTGTGTTAATAAATGTAATGAGGACTCCTTTTGAGTATGAATACTCTCTAGAAGATAATATTTGTATTCAAACTCGCAGTTTATGTTTTGTCGTATTGTACACGACAGTTGTATTAGTAAGTTGTATTTGTATTCTGTACTTTGTATCTGACGACCCAAGATGGATGATGTATACCTAATTTTGGGGGCGTCACACACATCAGCTGAGTTATGCCTACCCAGACAGCCACGTTAGCAATTTCTGACGTGGTAAGCTCAATTGAATGGAATTGAAAAAAATTAATAGTTCAATCATCTAATTGACAAAATTGAAAGGTGGGTCACCGAAGTAGAATATGACTTATACTTTAGGTTAGTGAAACATATTTAAGCCTGCAAATAATTACTTACGTTTTTTTATAATGTGGGGTTTCCCAACCACAGTCAGACTAATCCCTAAGTCCGGACCAGTCTTTTATTTGAACCAGCTTGTGGTGGCGATCCGTAGCCCCATGAGCATTTCTGCCTTGACAATTGTTGCAAGTGGGAGTCGAACCTAAAATTTTCGGGTTTACGACTCATCCCGGAATGATTTTAAATCACTGCGTCAACTGTTGGAGTTAATAATTAGCTATGGTTTATTCAAAGTTACTTGCCTATAGTTTAAAAGTGAACTTTTGATCGTCTGTAGTTTCAAAAACATAGCATACTTTCACTCTATTTGTAACGACGTTAACTTTGTGCAAGTACTTTCTTGCACTATGTATATATGTATAAATATTAAGATGGTTCTAAATAGACATAATATTATTAGTAAGTAGTATATAATTCAACAAATTACTAATTAAATAAATATTCAATAATTTAATAATACTATTATCTTCTCAAAATTTAATTAAATCTTTATCACACATTTAATTAATTATTATAATACACCATTGTTCATGTACATAATAAACTATTATACATGTCGCCCGTACTTCACACGGGTGGATAAGATTGTTTGAATAAGAATATATGCAATTTCAATACATAGAGTAGCAAAGTTGCCAAAATTCCTCTATTTCCTTTATAACATGTGCTTGAAGAAGACATTGTGATCTTTATAAAAATAATAATTTTTTTGTTTAATAAGTTAACAAAAAAAAAATAGAAAATAATATTACCTTCATTCTAAATTATATTATCATTATTAACTTTTGAAAATTAATTTAAGATATTTTTAAACATGAAATTGAGATTGTTCATTTAAAATTATTAGAAAATAAATCTTATAATGAGTTATATCAATTAAAATTAATATAATTCAATTTAATTTTGAATTTAAATATGTCTTAGTTTGATTTTAAAAAATCAAAATTCTTAACTTTGAAATGGATTGAGTAAATTAAATTAAATAGCATTTACCTTGGAGAGAAAAAAGTTCAAAGTATTTTGGTATGATTTTCCTAAGTAATGGATTAAGAACTAAACTAATTCAATCAAACGTTTATAAAGTATAATTTGGGGACAAAAATGACATTTTAAGGAAAAATACAGACATTAAAACTATACTTACTTGCTCTTAGATAAGTGAAGTAGTACACTCTCGATTAATTTGAATGGAATTAAGTTAATTTGCTATATTTATGAAATTAAATATAGTTAAATGTTCACTTTTAAACTATAGGTTGTTATGAGTAATTTTTGAATTAATCATAGGTTATTGTTTGTAATTTACTCAAGAATATAATTGTTGGAAAAGCAAGTGGGAAAATAATAATGTTAAAACTTAAAAGCACGCGCATTTGAAAATGGGAATACGGGAATGGGTTTGTTCTTTGAAATATGAAAATATTGGTACACCTATTAAAGAAAAGAAGGTAGGCCTAAAAAGCAGCTCACACTATTTTGTTAAACATCATCCACTTATTTATTAAATAATAATGTAATTTATTCATTATAATAAATTATATTTAACAAAATATAAAATAATATTTCTAGAATAATAACTAAGAAAGCTAAAACTCAATATTTACGGTAAATTATAACGTTATATCACATTTATTTATTTTTTCTAAAATAAATATATTTTTAAACGTGTTAACCAGTTGATTAGACATACTCGACCTACTTAAATTTTGTGTTAAACGTGTCGACTTATTTATAGCATAAAATTTGTTTATACTCAGCACTAACATTCTTATTTTATGTCATGTTTGTGTCGGGTTACCGTATCGTGTTAAAAATTGTCACCCTAAATATTTATAAATTGTGTATTTTTTAAAGATAATAAATTATTATTTGAATAGTGTAGTATAATATTAATATTATGATATAAGAACATTATGATATTTTATATTAATATTATTAAAAATAATAAAAAATTCTAATGATTAATTTTTTTATTATAAAGTGGGAGGAGTATTATTATATGTACAAGTGGGAAGGAAAAGGTTAGGTGCCTATAATATTGAATAATAATGTATCGGCAGCTACACGAAAAGGTCCAAAGCCAAGAATACTTGGCTTGTGAGTAATATTTTCACGTTGTTCACGTCTCAATATTTTAAGATAAGGCCATGCATTACTTTATTAGCATCACATGCCATGTTTGTTTTAAGTTTCAAGTGGGTGCAACAACTTTATTGACCAATTCCTCTTTCCTTTGCTCACGCAAAAAGAGGAGATCTAGACCTAATGTTTAATGAACATGTTTAAATTTGATTCTAATTAATTTATTATTGAAAATTATTAAATTTATAACAAAAAATATTATCTTCACAATAAAAGTATCACTATAGATCTTATAACGACGATTTTTACCGTCGCTATACATTTACAACGACACTTTTATTGTGGACTATTTAATACTATGTCTAACTAGATACTAAAAATTTATGGACAAAATTAATATTTAACTTTGTTTAAAAAGACCGATGTATCTTATGATCATATCTATCTATATTTAAACTAATGAGAATATGATATCTTTGTAATGTTAGTAGTAAGGGTATAATAGTACAAACAGTAAATTTTTATTCAATCATTTAAATAATCATAAACAAAACAAATATAACATTATATTATTTTAAGTTATTTCATTAATAATCTCAAAAAAAATAAACATGTGATTAAAATTATTTAATCATAAAGTTAATAATCTTTAGAGTATAGTAATATATAAAAATATAGTTCTCATATTATAATATTTGTAAATAAACATGACTGACAATAGAGATTTAAATTATTTTTATTGACCAATTATGAAAAGAAAGAAGGTAGTGATTTACGCAATTTCTCTTTTATTTTATTACTTTATGTCGATGGCGGCAAATGCTTGTTGGCCGACAATGGTATAGCGTGTAATTACATTTAACTTGGAGGATATTTCTTTCTCTCTTTTTTTTTTGGCTAAATAAATTTAAAAAATTAATTAAAATTTCTTTCCTTAGTTTACATGAACATTTTTTTATGCTCAACTTCGTGGTTACATAATTCATTTGAGATTTTTTTTTGATACTTTAATATTTTTTAAATAACAAAATATGAAAAAAGGGAAAAAAGAAGAAGGAGATAACTGTTTGATAAAATTAAAAATGGAGAGTAATAAATGCTTAAGTTTATATGAAAATCGGCCCAATAAATATTTTTTATTGATCCTTCAAAGTTCAAACACTGGTGAATATAGTTAATGATTGTTATTAGTTTTTTCTTTTACAATTAAAAACAAATAAATTATGCACAAAAGTTATGTTGTAATGGAAACGCTCTCTTTTTCAATAAGAAAATTGATATTTTCATATAAAAAATTAATATTTTTATATGATCTTTTTCGTATGAATAATGATTAGATCTCCCCTCAATACGAGATAAATTATTCTAAAAATATTATTTTAACATATAAAACGCGGTGGTGTTAATGTGACCCAAATAAACATTATAAATGGTCCATGGGTCCTTTTTCTGAAGTCCAAAATCTACATGGTCATCTTTATATGTGATTTGTGAAGGAAGCTGGGTACGTGTGAATGATCGAACTACTACACCCTTCGTACCATATTCAGATGTAATTCGTTGGGGTGTTTTAAATTCATTTTCAAGACATGTTAATTATATTTATGTACTCCATGTTATATTTTTTTTATAAAAAATATACGTTTTCAAAATGTCTCAAAATATAATCCCAACACCCTAAAATTAATGATTTGAAATGGATCAGCTTCACAGCTTGAGATTTTCCATAAAGAAGGAAAAACTAAATCAAGAGAGATAAATTTTTATTACTGACTACACCGAGATAAATTTGTTCTATCTGCATTCATCCGTCACAGAGAGTTTAGATAGCGCCCCCGCTTTATGGGTGCAAATGGGAAGTATTTTATGTGCAAGGCACGTGAAAACTTAAAATCAATTAGAGTAAATCTATACACCCATTCAATTTACACCCTCCTTGCCGAGACGCATGTGTTTCGATCATTTTGGGTGGTTGTTTTTTTATTCTTTGCCCTTTCTCCTGCCTTGTCACCCTCCTCCCACCACAAATTTTTCGACGCCAAATCCCTTCTCCATCACATCTCCGCTTCTCCACTGACCCTGCCATCTCCTACACCACTCTCTCCTCCATCCTTCGCACTCCGTTCCCCTGCCCACCAAAGTCCTCCTCAACACCACTGTTGGCGCCTGTGTCCAATCTAGCCGCCCTGACCTCGCGTCGTGATTTTCAAGAAAATGAATCGCCTAAGGTTCTGCCCGAATTTACTCACATGCAATACTCTCCTTTCTTCATTTGTAACATAACCGTCTCCCAATTCCATTTTATCTTGTAAAGAAATTATTAATGATGCAATTAGGCTAGGTAATTTTCACAATCATCAATCTTACACCCATAAATTCAATGTTAGAATTAAATACCCAAATCACAAATTTCAAAATACACTGAAATTTATGAAACAAATTCCAAAGAAAGCATATTTGAAACTTTAATAAAGAAAAGATTATCATCTTCAGCCCAATTCGCCATTTCTAAAACAAACTCACCAGAAATAAAAAATATATGAAAAAGTATAAAAAAATTAGTCCCAGATGCCTCACCTAAGTCTTCAAACCCATAACCTTTACCATCTCCGATCTACTTTAGAACCAATAGATCAAGACTCAAGCACAACCATGAAAAAGAAAAAGAACAAAAAAAAGTAAAAAATGAATGCCCAAATCATTTATGCCATATGTCGACCAAGATAACAAGAAAATGAAGGCCCTGAGATTCAAGCAAATCATAAATAATTCTTCTTCTATTTTTGCCCACTGCTGTACCATTGTTAAAGAGAGATAAGAATTAGGTAAAATAGAGCAGAGAGCTTTGGATAATGGCAAGGAATTGAAGAAATTGTTAATGATGTAATTAGGCTCGATATAGCATTAATGATGTAATTAGGCTCGGTATAGCATTAATGATGCAAAACAACCCAAGGACAGTGTGTGATCAACGGAGATGTGATAGAGGAGGAGGGATTTGGCGTCAGGAGAATTTGCGATGGGTGAAGAGGACAAAGAATTAAAAAAAACAACCACCCAAAACGACCTAAACACCTGCGTTTCGACAAGGAGGGTGTAAATTAGTTGTGTATAGAGTTAATCAACAATTTATTATGCAAAATATTATGTAATATTGTTTTAACAACTAAAATTACATTATTAATCTCAAATGGAGTTTGGTGTCATGGATCATTAATAAGTCTTTTTGGGTCGCGTCAATAAACGTCGTCTAGAATGAAATACATATGCTTGAGAATTTTGGGTCCTTAACACTAATATATAACAATTAGAAAGTAATTACAAAAATAAAATACACACAATATAATTACAAAAATAAAACAAACACAATATTACGTTGCTAAAATCACGTGTCATTAACTCCTATACGTCAGTTACCAACTTTACTATTTGCAACTAGCCGCTCCTAAATTGAAGCAATTGAAAAAACATGCAACTTTCATATCGGAGAAATCCAAATCTTTTGTCGCGACACAACTCTGAGATCGGAGAAGACGAAAATTTTTGCAGCGGCGCAACTCTGAGATCGAAGAAGACGAAACATTTTGCAACGGCGCAACTCTGAGATCGGTAAATAACATACAAAATCAACATCAACTTCAAGTTCAGTAACAAAAAACAATCGTACTGCAGTGATTGTTGAATACAAGATCACAACAACTTCGATACAAATCTGAATACGGAGGTATGTGAGTTTAAAATTCGTATGCATGTAGTTACCTATGGTTACTACGAATTTCTATATTGTTTACCTTTCTTAAGTTTTTCATACTTAAAATGGTCACAGATTAAGAATACTGAATGTTTTGAATGGTCATTAATATGTTTTATATTATGGTTACTAAATAGATATAAATTGGTTACTGTTTATTATGTATTTAGTTGCTGAATAATGTTTATTTTATTGCTTTATAATTTTCATATGAATTCTACTGATTTTTTTATATTAATGGTTACCTTCCTGCAACTGTCGGTTACTGTGTAATATTTTCTTGGTTACTGTGTAACATTATACTGTCTAATGTTGTATTGGTTACTGTCTAATGATATCTTGGTTACTTTGTAACATTAAATTGGTTACTGACTAATGTTGACTTAGTTACTGTGTAACGTTATAATGGTTACTGACTATTGCTTATTTGGTTGCTGTGTAAAATTATAATGGTTAGTGCATAATATTACTTACTAATGCTGACTTGGTTATTAAAAAATGATGACTTGTTTACTGACTAATGCTGACTTGGTTACTGTTTAACATTATATTGGTTACTGGCTAATGCTGACATGGTTACTATGTAAAATTATAATAGTTACTCATTAGTGCTGACCTGATTACTATATTAATCTAATTATACTTATACTTATGTGTTTTATATTAATGGTTACTTGTTAGCTACATTGGTTACATTTTTACAATATTTAGCCTTTAGTTGGTAACAATCAAGTTATACTGGTTGGTTTTTACTATAAAAATGCAATGGAGAATGTGTTTATCTTGTGGTTACTAAATAAATATGTGTTGGTTACTGTTTAAATTGGATTTGATTACTGTATAATGTTGTTATGATTATTACTATATAATATTACGGTGTTTTATATTTGTTTGTTTTATTATGATGGTTACTTATTGGTTACATTTGTTACCTTCATACAACTGTTATAGTTTAATTGGTAATAAATATTAATATACTGATTATTTCCATTGTAAGATGAATGTACAAATGTATTTTATGTACTGGTTACTAACATTATGTAGTTTGGTTACTGGCTAACATTGATTTGGTTACTTTACAGTACTTATTCTGTTATCAGACAATGGAATTGATTCATGTTGTACTTTATTTCAACGGTACATGGACTGATAGTAACCAATACACCAAATTTGAAGTTACCCGCATACTAGTTCCATCAACTTGTTCGTTTAGAGAAATGCAAAACATGATATGCATTGTTCTATCAAATTTAGAGTGTCGAATTTTGGCGTTTTCAGAGCCTAATTTCATTAAAAACGGGTCAACGATCAAAAGTCACTAGCGTTGCTGGTGAACTGTAGGGTTTTTTGGTCAAATTTCATCATTTAGACCTTCAAAATTGTATGTAAAAATGTGGTTTATATTCTGGTTACTAAGATTATGTAATTTGGTTACTGTCTAATATTAATTTGGTTACTTTACAATGTTTATTCAGTTGTTACATCTCAAACTACTTTTATTTTAATATGAGATCTATAAATGACTATCATATATATAAATGGGAACTCTTAATTGGAGTTTCTTATTCCATCATGATGACAGTGTATAAATAAAATATATACATTTAACACTTTATAACAGTCCTCATACAAACTTATAATTATAATAAAACAGTAACCACATAATTATATGATAGTAACCAGGACATGTTTTAATGGTAACCAAAACATAAACATCATGTAATGAAATCCAATTTAGGAAATTCATGTATACTAAACAATTACATATTAACCAGAATAAAAAATAAAAATAACCAAAATTCCACACTGAGGAAACAATGATAGTAGCCAAACCATAAGATAACAGTAACCAAAACATAATAAAAAAGTAACCAAATAGTTATATATAAGTAACCAGAACATGTTTTAATAGTAAACAAAACAGAAACAACCTGTATATCAAACCCAGTTTAGGCAACCTAAGTATACTCTCACATGTACATTTAACATTTGATATATGTCATGATACAAGCTTGTAACTATCTGGTTACTACCAAAAAATAAAATAGTTACCCTTCTATACATGTTTGGTTACCAACTGCACCTTTCAAACAATATATCAGACACAACTTAGAAGTAACAAATACGAACCAACAAACAATGTCAAATAATTGATAATATAATTAAATATGTAATCCCATTTACATAAGCTCCAATAAACATTACATATTTACTAACCATAACAAATGGTTATGAATATCCAACAAAAACCAAAGTACGAAACACAATTCAGAAGGACAAGACAACAACAACCGAACTAATCAAAATCTGTTACAAATCTTCCTGAAATTTTAGCTTTTTGGCTGCTGCTATTTTTTCTTCATGACTGCTCTCATTCTCTAGAAAAGACTTCTGCATTATGTATGAACCTGTGGAAGGAAGAGAAATACATTGGGATTAGTGAATAGAGAACCCATTAACCATAGGTATCATATCATAATATAACATTAACCATACCATAATAAAGCAGTGACAAAAAAATTATATTATATAATCTAATTGTAACCAAAATATAAACATGTAGTACAAACCATTTTATATAATAAACAAACAGTTATATATAATATTAACCAAAACATAATTTAAAGGTTACCAAAAAAAAATATGTATACCAAAAAATATACTAAAGAAGTAACCAAATATTTATAGGATAGTAACCAAACCATGTTTTAATGGTAACCAACACATAAACAACATGTGGACCAAACCCAGTTTAGTCAACCAATGTATACTAAGCAAATACATTGTAACCAAAATAACATATAAAAGTAACCAAAAACTCAATTAAAAAAAAAGAATGGTATCCAAATCATAAGCTAAAAGTAACAAAAAATATACTCATGAAGTAACCAAACAGTTATATGTTAGTAACCAAAACATATATTAATAGTAACCAATACATAAACAACATATAGACCAAACACAGTTTAGTCAACCCATATATATTAAGCAAATACATGGTAACTAGAACAACAAAAAACAGTAACCAAAATCCCAACTCAAGGAAACAAAAATGGAATCCAAATGAGAAATTAACAGTAATCAAAAACATACTAAAGAAGTATCTAAATATTTATATGATAGTAACCAAAACATGTAAAAATGACAACCAATACATAATTAAACAACATGTACACCAAAATCAGTTTAGTCAGCCATGTATACTAAACAAATATATGGTAACCATAACAACATAAAAAAATAACCAAAATACCAAATCAAGGTAACAAAAATGGTATCTGAATCACAATCTAACAGTAACCAAAACATAATACAGAAGTAACCAAACAGTTATATGATAATATCTATATTTTATTGCTTGACGTAGTTACAACGTAAGCATTACATCAAGCCCCCAAAAATTGGTCTTGTGTCAGTATACGATACAGAAGTAAAATGGCAAAATGAAGATGAGACAATCATGATCATTCAAAAACAGACTATATATGTTAAGAGCCTAAATAATTTGAAAATAATTATTCACTTTAGCAAATATTATGCTATTAAATGATGTCTATCGCAATAAAAAAAATTCATTCAATAAAAAAAATTAACATAAACATAATGTGGCTAGAAGTACAGACTCATAGTATGACAACATCACTTCAACCATGTACATACCAAAGCAAAAACTCCATCGTCTGAAGAAATAGATTCGGTCCGCTGACGACGAGTGGCTTTAAGCGGAGAGAGAGAAGTAGTAAGGGCGGAGAGAGAAGTAGATTCAGTCCGCTGACGACGAGTGGCTTTAAGAGGAGAGAGAGAAGTAGTAAGGGCGGAGAGAGAGAAACCGAACGAGAGTTAAGGGCGGAGAGAGAGAGACCGAACGAGAAAGGAATATTTGAGGAAGATGAAAACTAATTTACAATGTCAACCCATTAATACTAATCCCTTAATTTAAGGACTCCTAATTGTATTAGTATTGTAAATAAATATGATGAAATGTCATATTTTTATAATTATTTTATGAATATATGATTATTGTAATTATTTTTAAAAATATACTATAATATGTAATTAGCCCGAGAATTTTCGTATGGTATCATGGGGCTGGACGCACACAAGAGGTAGGCCAAGAAATTGGTTAGCCCAACCTTAGTATGTAAAATCATTTGGGCCATAAAAGCACCAGATTTTACTAAATAACTTTTGGTTTCAACTTGAAAATTGGAATTCTGCTGCCTATACAAATGTTGCTAAATATGTGGCAGAGGAATTCATGCTTTTCATCTTCTTGTTACAGAACTGTTTATTAAGGATTTAGGTTGTGTTTGATAAATCTGAGAATTAAGATCTGAATGATTATGATATCTTAATAAATTAGATCATCTGAATGGTTATGAGGTCTGAATCTAAAAAATTATTTGATAACAAAAAAGTAAGTTATCTCTTAATGACACTATTTTACCATTTTAAAGGGTAAAATTTTATTTAATAATTTTAAATATTCAATTTAATAAAAATGAGTGCATAATATTGTTGAATATATTTATATAAAAAAATTTATCAAAAAAATTTCATTAAGATATACCTCTTAATTATTAAGATTTCATTTTATGTCTTACCGATTAAGAGGTATTCAAAAGTAACAAAAAACAAAATAAACAGCATCATGCCTCTTAACGAATAAGAGGCAATCCATTAAGAGACAATCAGATATAAACAAACAACACTTTAATTTTACCTCCTGCTTTTGCGATAGGGTCTTCAAATGAGAAGTTACTTGAATGGTAACAAGACTATTAAATAATATGAAATATAAGAAAAAATAAATTAGTCTAAGGATTGGATTGTGAAATTAAAATAGAGGTATATAATATAAAAAATGACAAAGAGAACGAGGTCAATATGGTAGAACCACGTACTATACAACCTATGAAGCCCTAACACCCTGTTTGTAAGTTTTTAAAAACCAAGGACAAAAGAAGAAAGTTAAGAAAAATTGTAATTTTATTTAGAAATCGGCAAAATTAATGAATTAGTTATTGTAGTTGATAAATTTTACTGATTATATTATCAAATTTTTAATTTTTTAAATTATTCTATTAAATTAATCAAAATATTAAAATTGAACCATTCTGTTAAAATGATTTAACGCTTGTGAAATTAGTTCAAGATTTTTCAAATGTGGAAGTAAAAAAAAAATGAAAATGAAATAAAAAATGAGGTGGCCAATCAACAACAACGACATGAAAATAAAAATGGTACATGAGTAAAGAAAAAATTAAAAATAAAATAAATAAATCTCAATTATCATATCTCAATTTGGTTATCATCACATCCAATTTTCTCGAGATCTTCCATGCAAATCCACCTACTTCTTCGACTGCACTAGCTTCGTCTCCCTCCGGCCGCGTTGTTCCTCCGTCCTCTATCTCCAGCACCGGTGGTTCTCCAACTTCCAGTCCTGGTAACCCCGCCGGCTTGATTAGAGTTACAGTGGTCGGATCTAACGTCGTGATGTTGTTGGTTGCTGCAACTTTGTTGCTGTAGAGATCTAAGACGGAGTTCTTCACCTTTTACTTTAATTTTTTGTGCCAGAGTTTGATTATTATTGTTCTTTAGGATTTTACTTACTATTTTTTTGTTCAAATTTACAGTTACATAGACGATGAGTTTGATTGATTGTGATGAAGATTGTTAATCAGTACATGGTTTGATTGACTGTTCAGTTCATTTGATTTATATTATTATTTATTAATTTCTTCCTATCTAGTATTGGCTTGACCACCGTCAAGATCGTCATCGCCTTCTTTGTTCTTGTTCTTCCATCTCAAATCGATGGATTTGACTAAATTTTGGTTCGAGATATGGGATTTATTTTTTTTTTCCCCATGTATCATTTTTATTTCATGTCTTTGTTGCAATGTACGAAGAACCTTAACCAATTTAACAAACGTTAAATCATTTTAACAAAATGGTTCAATTTTAATTAGTTTAATGTAATAATTTAAAAAATTAAAAATTTAACGATGTAATCAGTAAAATTTATTAATTTTAATGATTAATTCATTTTTGTGAGTTTTTTTTTAAGTCAAGAAAGATAAGGAAAACAAAGGAAAATTGAGACTTAGATATTTTTCTGACCAAAATTGTAGGAAAGCTAAGAAAAGAAAAATAAGTTTAATGAATTTATTGTAATAAACATTAAGCATGTTATATTCAATATATAAAGGTACAATAGTAATAATATATTAAAAAATAAAAATTTATTTTTGTACTTAGTAACTCACAAACACAGGATATGAAAATTGTTATATTTTCCTTAGTAAACTGACAAAAGAAATTAGACTAAATAGCATATCTGACCTTCCTATTTATCATGTTTTTGCTAAAGCGTTCCTTAAATATTTTTTTTAGCACAACTGTTCCTCAATGATACATTAATTGTGCAAAAGTGTTCTTTTTCTATTTTTGGTCAATTTCCGTTAGTCAAACAAAATATTTTCCGTTAGTCAAATGTTTCCCCAAACTTTATTTTCATTCAACTTGATCTAATTAATTAAATTATGAATTTGTACAATAAATAACATAAGTGTCAAAAAATAACAAATATTTATTTTATCAAGAAAATAATTTCATACACTTTTCGCTAATTAAATTTCTCAAATATTAAAATTTGCGTAATATACGTTCAAACATAAAATTTTCTGATGTAAAAATAAAATTTTAATACCCATAAAAAGTGTAAATTAACACAAAAAAATTGCATTTTTTTTTCTAAATATTAAAATTTACTAAAACAAATTTAAATAAAAATTATTACGAAACGAATCTTACGCACAACTTTATTATAAATTAAAATCTCCTTCAATTTTTGATTAATTAGGATTTGATCTTAATAGCGCGCCTAGATCTGTAATGAAAAAGCAGCGACATTCCTCACCTGATAGGTCGATTTTATTTATTGTGGGCATACAAGTATTACATGTAATTATGTAATCAAACTTTGTGCATGCTCCAATAGAAATTAAAGCTTTTCATACAGATTCAATAAGAACAAATGCTAGACCATGGATTACTAAAGTCAGCATACTCTAAAACAGGTCCCCAAATATTCAATGATGTTTTAATCACCCTAATAAGGACCAACATAAACAGATGTTGAGAATATTAAACGGTGTAATCATATATTTTACACTAAACTAATTGTCAGCAAATAACTAGGTAGCAAAATTCTAAAACATATTTTTTGAAATCTCCTTCAATTTTAAAATCTTATGAAACAATTTTTTTTTGATTAAGCATAACTAATATAATTTTTAATACTTTTTATATGAATTATAATATTCGTTCTGTAACAAGTATTTTCTAAGTTCGTTTTACATAAATTTTAATATTTGAAAAAAATATAATTTTTTGTGTTTTAATTTGTACTTTTTATGGGCATTAAAATTTACTTTTAAATTAGAAAAACTTGTACTTGAATGTATATTACGGAAATTTTAACATTTTAGAAATTTCATAAGCAAGAAGTGTATGAATATTTTTGATAAAATGAATATTTGTTATTTTTTAACATTTATGTTATTTATTGCACAAGTTCATAATTTAATTAATTAGATCAAGTTTAAAAAAAATGATAAGTTTAGGAAACATTTGACCAAAAGAAACATTTGACTAACGGAAATTGACCAAAAATAAAAAAGGAACACTTTTGCATAACTAATGCATTATTGAGGAACAGTTATGCTAAAAAATAAGTTTAAGGAATGGTTTAGCAAAAATATGACAAATAGAAGGGTCAAATATGCTATTTAGTCAACGAAATTAAGCAAAGTTATTTTTCTATTGTTTTTTGAGCGAAGTCTGGAAAACTCACAAACAGATAATAAGGAAATCACAAGAAAAATCATCACGGTCTGATACACCAATACCACAATCTCGTGACAATAAGCACGACCATTCATTCGGCCCAAAGACAATTGGCCTTGATAGAACTTGTTTTATTTGTGGTATTTTCAGATGACCTTGTTGTACAATGTAGACACGAGACAGGCATAACTTCAATTTTGCACGTCGGAGAACAAACTTCGTTGATGTTGTAGTGACATAATCATCATATTATCTGGTGAGAAAACTTGAATGGTGAACTCTAGTGCTACTAAATACTATTCCCTCCATTCCTAAACGAGTGTCGTTTAAGATTTTTACACATGGATTAAGAAAGTCATTTAATACTATCATTTAATAATTAAAATTTGTGTGAAATTTCATCACTACCCCTTTATGGGATGTTAAAAACTATTAATACTAAGGGTGAGAATTTTTTGGAACAATGAGAGAAGATAAGAGTGATATAGGAAAATAAATAATTTATTCTCTGAAAAAGTTATAAACGACAGATAATTTAGAACAAATTTTTTCTTCCAAAACATCACTTGTTTATGAATTGAGGGAGTACTGTATTTTGTGCAAGCCGATCTTACTTTGTGGAGTGTTTAAAATTTTAGTAAACAATGCAAAAATATGAATATGTGGAGTGTTTAAAATTTTAGTAAGCAACCTATATTTGAGCATTCTTTGAGTACATATATTAGTTAATTATTAATGTTAATGTGAAGATTTTAGATCCAAATAATATTACATTGGATGATACATCGATATTTCAATGGTAATTATGATATTATGTGGTTTTGCATGAAAAATTTGTTTTACTTGCTTATATCTTGAATTGAATGTAATTGATAGCTGTTAAGTGTTATGAAAAAATGCTACTATCAAGTTAGATTTTAGACGTCAGACCAAGTCGAACCTATGTCGGACTTTTCCTTTCAAACAACAATCACTTTAAAGCCTCCCGGTCTGGCCTAAATACAAATTGGACCAAGGCCATATGGCCGACTGGGAACTTTTTGTGCACCTCTAAATAACAATTATGAAAATAAAACTCACGGGAGAAGAGTCCGAAAAGGAAAAATAATAAGAACCAAATAATCAAAGATCATAAATGAACGGCAGATAAACACTTTGTAAAATACCGATGTGGAGACACTTGTAGAGGATTTAAAAATTTGACGGCGTTTATATCATTTGGTAATTGGTATCAAGAGAGCGGAAGGAGAGCATTATCTTTTCTCATTTTTGTCAGCCCCTCTCCGTCGAGGTTTTTTTTTCTTCATTTTTTTTCTTTTTTTCTTCTTCCCCAAACAAAACCCTAATTTTTTTTTTGTTTCATCTCAATTTCTCAATATATATTTAGATTTTTGTATCTCTTTATATAAATTAAAATAGAAGTATAAGAAGGATGCAGCAGAGGCTGAAGCAGCAACAAGCATTGATGCAGCAATCTCTTTACCATCCTGGTCTCTTAGCCCCTCCCCAGGTTAATTTATTTTCTTATCTTCCAAAATATTATTCTTTTTACCTTTTTGACTGTTTTTTTCTGTAAATTTTCATGATGTTTTAATCAATTATATGTATTGATTTATATGTCTTGAATGATCTTTATCACTATCACTGGGAAACATCGCGGGATTATTCAATTCATCACCTTTGACATTTGAGACCCTTCTTTCAGTAAAGTATTTTTATTTTATTTTATTTTATTTTTTATAATTGGAATTGGTTTGGAAAGGAGCTTTTTGGTGATACTTGGCTTACCTAATTGGTTGCTGAAAATTTGTAGGTTAAATGATAGGAATTGAACCAATTTCTGGTTCTTTTGAAATTTGCACTTACCTAAGCTAATAACATCACTTTACATTAGCTGGAATCACTTTTTAGAAGGAAAACTAAACCACATGAACTTTATGATTCAAAGTTTCAAATTAATGATTTTCATCCGATCCCAGCCTACTAAATGTAGGATAAGGTTTTTTCTTCTAATCGCTTTTCGGGAGTTTTCTTACAGATTATAGGACAAAACATTGAGTTGTTTATTAATTATCAGAATGCATCCCTGTTGCATGTGTCCCCTAGTTTTGTTCTGTATAGATTTTTCCCCTATGAATTAAATTGTGAGATGGAATGGATATTGTTTAAAATCTTATTTTGTGACATATATATGAAAGTACTTTCCATTTTTTTTATTCATTTGTGTGTGCGTGCATGCATGCAACTGATATATTTTCATGGAGGACTGTTATACTTGTACAGGATAGAAGTTTTATCAAGGTTGTCCTTTTCCTTGACTAGAAATTCCATAAGTTGGGGTCGTTTTTAATGTTCCCATGTTGGATTTCATTTTGAGTGTTCTGTTGTGTTATGGTAGGTGTCTTCAAGGTTTGAGGTTGATATACTTTTAACTGTTTGTACTCAATACTTTCCGTAACCAGCCTATGTCTAAGGTGCAAATTAATTTAAAATTTTAAAATGTCTAGGGGCTCATCGTTAAAGGTGTCTGAAAATTCCAGTGTGAATGGTGTGAAGGCTCGTGTAGTTCAGTTAGAGTTGAGCGGTATTCACGAGTGCTTGTATTTTTGTTTTTTTCTTCTTTCCATCTGGCTCTTAAATACAATTTATTTATCTTTATTAAAATTGGCAGAGTTTTTTTGGGGCCTTTCTGTTATTCTTTCCTTATATTTTTCTTTTTCTCTTTTTCTTTTTTAATTTGCAGATAGAGCCTATCTTGAGTGGTAACCTGCCTCCTGGCTTTGATTCAACTACATGCCGCAGCGTGTGAGTGTCTTGCGACATTTTCTTTCCTTTCTTTTTTGTCTCTTTTGTTGTGTTCAGTTCACACATTTGAACCGAGGGTAATTTTTACAATTTGACCAAGGTTAGCTTATTGTGTCAATCTTCTTATCATTGCTATTAGCAAATTTAGCCCGCGTAATTTTTTGTTTGTTTGTCATGTTTCTCCTCAGCGTGTATAGTATTTTCAAATCTTTCTTTGTCTCAATTCTTTCCATGGTTTTGAAATAATTCATGGAAATATAATATTTCGCTTGATGTTCTACCGTCTATAAATGTTCTTTTTGATATTCCATTTGTCACAATTCTTTATATAGCTTTCTGTGCATATTTTGTTCTTCGAGCCGATGCAACTTAAATTGGTTTTAAGTGTTAATATTCTTTTATATATTGTGAGATTATGCAGTTATGTCGGGAACATTCACCCTCAAGTTACAGAACCTCTTCTTCAAGAGGTTTTTTCTAGTACTGGTCCCCTTGAAGGCTGCAAACTCATTCGAAAGGAGAAGGTGAGATCAAATTATTATAGTCTTTGAACTTCCCTTCAAACTATTATTTTTGCTATTAAAGATGCTTAGGTTGCTTTGTTTGATCTTTATTTGGGTTGGTTGATCCTGAATAAGCCATTTATACTTATTTACTTCCTTGCTCCCAATTTATTTGTTCGTTTCTTACGTTCCAAGTTCCAAAATCTAATAAAAATTCATAGTGATGTTGGTAAAAGCAATTTTTCTAGCTATTTTCCAATGGTCGGGTCACACTTGGAATATTACACTCACACCACACTCACTAAATCCATTAAAGAACAAAAGAAAAGATATTTAAATTGAATAGTAGTTGATCTAGAACTTTAAGTGTCGTATATTGATCTATGATTCAACTTGCCGGGCAATAAAAATGGGGTTCACTAGTCTTGGTTTATCACATACCAAGATGATCAACCTCAACTATGGATGTTTTTGAGGTAAAAAAAATTAAAGTTAGAACTTTAAACTTTCGTAATTCGAGCTGATTCCTTCAGTACTACTTAAATTGTGACTTTAAAATTGCTCTTGTTAATTCAATTAACATAGTTGTATGTTGTTTCTTCTTTTTAGTCATCCTATGGCTTTGTGGACTACTTTGATCGCAGATCAGCTGCTCTTGCTATTGTGACTCTTAATGGAAGGCATTTGTGAGTAGAAACCTCACCGAACCGAAATTGCTGATTAGCTATTTTCTGTTAGTTTACTCGAACTTTCAAATCTCAGGTTTGGACAACCTATTAAAGTTAACTGGGCATATGCTAGTAGCCAAAGAGAGGATACATCAGGTCTGTATCTATCATTTTTTTTCCTTCAAAAATTTTGTATCTATTAATTATTTCACAGATTGATTGCATCAATCGGTAGATAGGTTATACTATTTTTATTTTCACTTGTAGGCCACTTCAACATTTTTGTTGGTGACCTGAGCCCTGAGGTTACAGATGCCACATTATTTGCTTGCTTTTCTGTGTATGCTAGTTGCTCGTAAGTTCAATTTCCTTGTTCCTTTTTTGTTAATAGTTTGATCTCTTGGGATTTAAAGTGAAGTTTATAGAAATTCACATTATCTTGATGTTATCTCATATCTGGCGCTACTGGTTATAGAGATGCAAGAGTAATGTGGGATCAGAAAACTGGGCGCTCAAGAGGGTTTGGATTCGTATCTTTCAGGAGTCAGCAGGTATTCAATTTTGCTATTAATTTTTCTTCTTTCTATATATATTATACTATCTCCCCCTTTGCCTCATTGATCTATTGTTTGACTCATGATTTCATCATTGATATTTTCTGTGTCCAGGATGCCCAAAGTGCAATAAATGAATTGAATGGTGAGGAATCTTCATGTTCTCGCTGTAATTCATTTCTAGTTTTTCATTTCTTGATTTTCTATAGTTGCATACATTCTCACATGTTCGGCATATCATGAAGCTCTATTCCAAACATTCTTCTCACCTAGCCTCTAAGAAAGGGAAAAACTAGCTGGACAATTGATAAAGAATTACAGTTGGGGGTGCTATTTTATTTCAACTATTCCATTCCTATAGTGGTTAGATAACTGTAATTTTTATGGGGGAAAAAAACTTACCCAGTGTCTAATATTGTAGGAAAGTGGCTTGGGAGCAGACAAATTCGGTGCAACTGGGCAGCAAAGGGTGCTGGAAATGATGACAAACAGAACTCAGATTCCAAGAGTGTAGTCGAACTAACAAATGGAACATCAGGTGAGGTCATGAACCTGGGGGCTTCCAAATATGACTTAGAATTAATTAGAAGAAACATCTATGGCATATATTTTTCTCTATCCTATTTTTGCTATATTGGTTGTGTGGCTGCATTGTTAGCTTGAATTAAAGTGCAGTTCTATTCCTGCACTTGAAATCATATCATGGTGGTTATAATTAGGAGTGAGCAGTTCGGTTATAACCGAACCGAATTAGCTATTCGGGTATAACCGAAATTATCACATTCCTACTATCCGAACTGCTACCCGAATTAACTACTAACCAATTACCGAATTTATAATTCGGTTATTCGGTAAATAACCAAAATGAAAGGCTTCCATACTCTTAACAAATTAACAGTTACCTAACCTTAACACTCATGACTCAACACTAAACAACATTACAAATTACAATCACAGCATTCCATACTCTTAACAAATTAACAGTTACCTAACCTTAACACTCATGACTCAACACTAAACAACATTACAAATTACAATCACAGCAGAGTCAATACATCTCTACAATTAACAATACATAATAATTCAAAATCTTAACATGATTAAAATCAACAATACATAATCCATAATTTCACAAAGACTAATTAGTCCATAATAAATTAATAATCCATAAGAGTCTAACTGTCTAAGATCAAACATCAGCAGCAGGGAGTCAAAAACTCAAGCGCTGAAGTCATTGAGTCAACACTCAGCAGGCACAACAGGGCAGTAGGCAGTACAACAACATGCCAACATGCAGGTCAAGCATTGTGCAACAGAGCCCCCAACAAAAGCATTAGCTTACAGTGTCAACAATGATCCATCATCACACATTTATAGCATTATATAGCACGTTGAAATATGTAGCTATTAGAAATTTCAGTATATAAGCAGAACAAGACTTTGCACCAATCCTATCTATTTTACAAAAAATAGTATGAGAAAATTAACCTGTGGGGAAACTAGTTTACCTGTTAAAGAGTTGTACATTAACGTATGAGAAAATTTGAGTAAATATCTTCTGAACAATAATTGGAGGCACCTGAAAACCATTGTATGATAAGAATTTCTATAATTTTCAAGAACTAAACTATGGTACATGTCAAAAAAACAACAACTATGGTTTGAATAAGTTCCGTACAAAATTTTCTTTTAAAGTACTGAGAAGAGTGTTGAGACAATCAATGATGCTTTGCCAGTGATTAGATGGAGAATCTTTGCCAAAGGACTGCCCCGATCTTAGCACACCTCCCTTAGATGATCGTGGTACCTGGAATTTCAGTATTATATATTATTGTGCAGCATTACAAGCTTAAGGCAAATTTGAAAATCTGATATTTACCAGAAACTCATAAAGCCATGCAAAAAACAGATTAGTAGGCCATCAGGGCCATGTATAAATTATTAAAAATAAAGAGTTTTGTTATAGAATCTGTAAAAGAAATAGTTAATTTTATTATACGTTTTACAATAGAGAATATAATCATATATATTATAAGCTTGGTAAACTTGGGCGCCAACAATACTTGGGAAACAAACCTACTATTATTCTAACACTCCCGTTCAAGCTGGAAGAAGTCTTATATCATGACTCGCATCTTGTTACAAGCATAAAGGAAAAACAGAAAACAAAGACTCAAACAGAACACAATTAAACATAGCACAAAATATTTGATATTCAAGACTCCCCTCAAATTGAGGCCCTCTTCAGTTTGCACTTGGATCTTCAAAAGCTGAACCATTCCAATCAAAGGCGATTGCCCCTTCTATACCCCCAACTGTGCACTCAAGGATATCATGTTCCCAATAACATTGTAGAACACTAGCATTCTGAAACAATAATGGAGAACGAAGGACCCCTTGCAATTCAGAAACAGCAAAACTAAATAATTTAGCCATTTATAGACAAGAATGTCTAAGACTGTAAATCATAGCAAAATGAACTACAAATTGATAATACTCCCATGTTTAATCCATAAAAAGATCGAATTTCCATTTTACAAACAAGGCCAACAAAATTTCTAACACTAGATGCAGATCCTATAATCTCATCAACTTTAAATAAAGATACAAGCAAAAATATCACAGTACTGTTGAATCAAACAAATAAATAACCTCTAAAATATTGATTACACAGTAGTTCATCCAAAAGAAGTAGATGGGAAATTGTAAATATCAGGATAAAGACTTTAGAACTCACAATTTAAGGAACAAGTAGTAAAGATAAGATTCCGTCCAGGCTCGGAGTCGAAGATGAGATTTTGGTCCGTCGTTCGGAGGCGGAGTGGAGTCGCGACGTCCGACGTACGATTTGGGGACTGGGGTTTTATCTTTTGGATTAGGGGCTTAGGGCAAAAATAGAGAATCGAGATATGAGGGATGAGAGATGTCAGATGAGAGATCGAGAGGTCGAGATGAGCAGAGTGATGACTGATGAGTGATGACCGATGAGGCGAAGAGAGATTGAGAGTTTGAGATCTGGGCTAGTGGGTTGAGATAATAAAGAGTTCATATTATTATTTTAAGTTAGCTTTATTCGGTTATTCGGTTAAACCGAATAACTCAAAATTAAAATCAGTATTAACTAACCGAAAATCGTAAATAATTTCGGACATAACCGAATTGTTAAAAACAACGGAATTATCAGAAAATTTCGGTTAAATTATTTCGGTTCGGTTATTCGGTTATACCCGTTTTTTGCTCAGTTCTAGTTATAATATTATAGGAAAATTTGAGATACTTAGATGCTTCATCAGTATGTGTCGTATGGTTCAAAGTTGCGGTAGCGGCCTATATTTCGGAATGTCATTTTTTGACTCTGTTTCGGTAACGATTTCGGGCGATACGCACTGTTAACTAGTTAGGAGCTTCAAAAAAAGCTAAAGAATTATGAAATTTTTTTAAATAATAAGAACAAGATGTTTAATCAATTTTATGTTCGAATAAAATCGATATTGATGATTTCTTAACTTAAATGGTTGAGCACATGTTCTGTAGAATTTAAGTACAATTTAAATATTTAAAGTTGTACTTAACTAGGTATTATATAGGTACAGTTTAACTATAATTTAAGTACAATTAACTTAACTAATTATATATTAAGTATATATTTTTTTTATAAATTTTAAAGTTCTTGGTGCATATAGGTAAAATTTAATTACAATTAAACTTAACCAAGTGTAATTTAAGTACAATATTTTTATCAATTTTTTAACGAATACATAATTTGGTACTACAATTTAAGTTTAACTTATATCTCTTTTGTTGCAAGGTAGATCTGGACCGGTAATCGAACCGAAAAATGTATCGGATGGATGTGTCACTGGTCCAACCAGTGGTTGAATCGTTATTGATCCAGTGACGTCATTAATATATAAAATATATATTATTAGTAATTAATAAAATTTTAAAAAATCTCATTTTTTATAAACTAAAACATAATAAAGTTGAATTACAATATTATTAAAAGTGGTTCATTTTAATATTAAAACTTTTTTGGTAAAAAAATAATAATTAAAAACTTGGTCAATTTATCGTTTTACCTGTTGAACCACCGGTCCAACCGGTGGTCAACCGGGTCAATCGGCTTTTGATCAAATCAATATAACTGGGTTGAACTTGATTGGAGAACCGACCGATTTCGAATTTTTAGTGGTTGAACCGATGGGCAGGTACGGGTTTAATAACACTGTTTTGTTGTCTCCCTTTTATAGTTTTTAGCATATTCGATTTTATTTTTTTGGCGCTCATTTATGTCGTGTTTTCTCATTTATTTGGTCCAAAACCGTTATATTACGCCGAGTTGTCAAAATTTCGTCAAAAAGTACCTTTTACATGAAAATTTTCTAATTTTGCAATTCGTGTCAAGGTTGCGGTAATGTAGGACGGAAGTTAACGAACACATAATTAATTGGAAGTGGTAAATCAATAAGAAAAATTAAAAAACTAAGGTGATCCAATCGTAAGAGAATCCACTATCCCTAGGTTTCTTAACCGCAATAAGGAGGAAATATATTGATCGCAACCAATAATTAGGATTATTTCAATATCAAAGTGTAAAGAGTCTGACATGGCTTACAAACATATTTATAAGAAAATAAACTCTAATAACCCTAAGCTCAATAACAATTGAGTCTCTAAATAAATAACTCAATATTGAAATAAATCAATAAATAAGAAGTCCATCAAACTAAATAAATAGACAACTGATAAATAAATAACTAAATAGAGAATCATCCACGTCGACGACGACGTCTCACGGATCAAATCCTTATCAACTCTCCCCGGTTGCAAAAATGAAGTCTTTGGCAAAATGAAAGCCTCATATCTCTCCAAAAGGTTTGGATCAAGCCGACGGAACTCCTCAACACCAATCCATGTACACTTATCCGGAGGCTTGTTGCGCCACTTCATCAAAAAATGACGGTAACCACCTTGTCTGGTCGCCACAACCCGCTCATCAAAATATCTTTAATAACATCTGTTATACGCTGTGTAGGAGTAATAGAGGTGAATGTGGAACATATAAAGGAGGAACAAGTATAGACTCATCAGGGTTAGCAAGTGTAGGCGAAGTGGGAGAAGTAGGAGAAGAAGTGGAAGAGGGAGCGGAATCATCAGAATGCCTATGATAAGGAGTAAAGTCTTCCACATTGAATACATGACCAATACCTATATCACTTGGAAGATCCAACTCGTATGCATTAGTACTTTCTTTCGAACTCGAAATGGACGCATTCTCTTAGCATGCACTTTCTTCCGTGTGCCAGGAGGTAATCTCTCAACACGCTGTCGCAACATCACTTCATTATTCTCATTAAACTCTTGATACATGCGATGAACATCTGCAACAGACTTATATTTTTCATTGTTCAAATTAATTTTTTTTTCTTATCTCAGCATGCAAATCATGAATGTGAAGAGCAAAAGACTCTGCAAACTCACTAGCCCTATATGCAGTGAGAAGAAGAGCTAAATGAATAGGTTTCCTAGGCTGATAACCAGTGTTAGCCTGAAAAGAACTCACTCCAGTTCAATGATTAACTAAATTATTATATGCAAACTTAGTCATAGTTAAAACCTTATCTCATGTAGACACATGATCAACCACAAGACAACATATTAAATCACCTAGACTCCTATTAACAACCTCAGTCTGACCATCGGTCTGTGGATGATAAGTAGTGAAAAACTTAAGTGTGGTGTTAAGTTTATTCCACAGCGAGTTCTAAAAGTAACTCATAAATTTAGCTTCTCTATCGGAAACTATAGTAAATGGTAACCCACACAATCTCACTACCTCGCTAAAGAAAATCATGACAATATGTGAGGCATTATCAATTTTGTTACAAGGAATAAAATGTGTCATATTAGTGAAACGGTCCATTGCAACAAAAACTGAAAGGACGTCATAAATGAGGATGTCATCAAAATAGACCACTACGAACTTGCTTATGAAAGGACATAGCACCTGATTCATAAATCTCATAGATGTGCTGGGTGTATTGGTTAAGCCAAAAGGTAAAATTAACCACTCATAAAGTTCGTCCCTGTCTTAAAGGCAATCTTCCACTCATCTCCCTCTCGGATGTGGATTTGGTAGTATCCACCCCGCAAGTCTATTTTGGTGAAAACACGTACCCCAGTCATCATATCTAGCATGTCATCTAGATATGAGAAACCTATATATGATGATGATCTTATTTATGGCTCGACCATCACAACACATCCTCAAACTCCCATCAGCTTTAGAGGTTAATAAGGTTGGAACCGCACAAGGGTTAAGACTCTAAATCTTTCCTCAACAACTCACCTACATGTCGTCTCATCTCAGTCTGCTCTGTGGGATGCATCCTATAATGTGGCATGTTAGGTAAAGATTACGACCTGAACTTCAATCACACATCCTGACTAGTGGCATCACTATCCTAGATGACCTTTTTAAGACAGCTCTAGATAATGAGTATAGGTTACAGGGTATCGCTAGGAGAATCTCTTCTTACTTAGGTCAACCCAGTGGCTGAAATTTCTCGCAGAGTAGACCTTTCCCACTTCTAACGTCCTCTAGGGATGGTAACACCGTAGCTGAGCTATTTCGTAACAAAGGGAAGGATGTAGCTTCACCTAACTCTCAGTTTACTATCCAGGAGAGGTGCTTTATATCCAGGGGTTAGGGCACAAGTCTTTTGAGTACCCCAATCGCAACAATAGTAGGGGAAACCTCAAAAGAAGAGGCGAATATTTTCGGAGATGAAGTCGAGGGTGAGTATGACTTGTAGGATGAGGAGGCTGACGATCACCTAAAGGAGATATGTAATCAGGTAGGTGTCATGAGATGCGTTTTCACTAGTTATAGGAGAGAGGATGATTGGAGGAGAACCATCATATTTCCAACCTACAACAAAGTAGGTGGTGTCTTTTCTAAGTTGATCATCGATTGGGATAGTTGTTTAAATGTGGTTGGCTGGTTGCTGAGTTCGCCTTACCACAGATGAAGCTGAAGGCAGAACCACATCCCCAGCCTTTTAGCATCGTCTGGGTCAACAAGACATCTATTCCTGTGCCAAAGAGATGTCTAGTGCCGATCCACCTTCAGGACTATGAGAAGAGAGTATTTGGTGTGATATCCTTCTTATGGATGTTGCACATATTCTATTAGGGCGACCTTGGCTATATGACCGTGATGTGACTCATTATGGGAGGGCAAAACACGTGTTTACACATAATGGGTAGAAAATATCATTAGCACAGGTGAGACCCCGAATGATGTTCAAAAGTCAACCAAAGGAGACTAGCTTACCTACCCAACAAACCAAATCACTCCATATTTTTAATAGAAAGGAGTTTGAGCTGAGTGTGTTGGAGATGGTTGTGTATGCAGTGGTAGCTAAAGAGGTGAGAAATGTTCCTGAGGAGAGTATTAGAGAGTTTCTTAGTGATGTTAGGCTGATTCCACATGAAAACCAATAGATAACCAATAGATAAGAAGTCGAACAAACTAAATAAATAAACAACTGATAAATAAATAACTAAATAGCGAATCATCCACGACGTTTCACGGATCGATCCCTATCATGCGGTTTGACACCCATTGATACATAACTGATACGCCGATATTTCGGCGTAATAGCTTGAACTAGTGTAATGTCAATAACTATCCCGTACGTACTAGCATGTTATCAAAAATTTTATTATTTCTTCAAATTGCTCATACCCCCCTCCGTTCCACAAAAAGAGTCACATTTGCCATTTTTTTGCTCGACACAAAAAATCCACTTTTTAGTGATAGTAGTATAAAATGACACAATGTCTTCAAGTTGTCGTTATATTTTCATTATCATACCACACTATTAACTAACACCTTATTATTTCTAGGGGTATCCGGGTATATACATGAAATAAAAAACATATTTATTAATATTTGCAATTTTGTAAATGGAGCATTAAGTATATGAAATCTGACTTAACAGAAATCGTTTTATATGGACATTTAATATTTTTAGTGGGGGTGGAAGTGGAAGTGGAAGTGGAACCCGGTGACTCATCTATAGCATATATTTTTCTTTTTCCTTATCTTTTTACTAAATTGGTTTGGTGTGGATACATTGTTAATTTGAAGTACGAGTGAAGATCTATTCCTGCACTAATCTACCACCTATAATTCTATACATACTTCAGTGCTTATAGTATACATGTATGAAAAGCAATATTATCTACTATCTATAATTCTATTCATACTTGCCTGTTCTCAATTTTTTTGTTTTTCTTCAAAATTTGTCAAGAAAAATATATTGAAATTGAACTAACATAAGTAGTTTTGTATGAGCATTTATATTTTTAAAGGGGGCAAAACCCAATAACTCATATTAACATAAACTTATTGTTTGGATTCTTTAGACAATAATGTTTGGGTTTCAAAAAGAGTCAGAAAAATTGCGTACAATTGACGTCATAGCTGACATATTGTACTTGACCAACTAGCTAATGATGTTGACTGAGAAACAGCTCTCTCTCTCTCTTCCCCCTCTATTTTTTTGCATTTCTCTCTTCTTCCTCAATTTAGCGTCCTCCAACTACTACTCCACTCTGCCAGCCTAAGCCAATTCTACAAACTATAGTCCATTCCCACCACCACAGACCACCATCTCTGCTCTCAACTCCACTAGCCTTGCCTGTCAATATTCCTCTTTATGTTTTCCTTCCTCTAAGCTCAAAAAGAGAAAATTTAGTGCAACTATCTACTACTCTCTTACTTCTGTTCCCTTTTGATTATGATGAATCTGCTTTGACAAGTGATTTACTCTGTTGGAAATTTTGAGTGAATGTGGAAACATTTGCATAGAATAAATTTAGATTGAATATCTTGTGTCAAACAAAATAAAAATAAAAATTGATAGGGGATCTAAATAATCTCTGTTTAGATGTTTGTTTTATTCTGCCAGGAGGGATTTCCCTTTCAATATTAGCACCAGGCTGGTGCTAATTGCTTGAGTTTTTGGTAAAAAAATTATGATGATAAATAGGTGCATTATTGGGTGTAAATGGGTCTATCCACTGGATGTTACAGAAGTTTGAAATAACTATGAAATTTATCCGATTGGAGAATAAGGAAAGAAAATCCAGAGGTAGAAGCAAATGTAGGCTGATGGTGGAGGTGTGGCAAAGAGTGTGGAGTTGGTTTGTGCCAATGGCGATGGAGGAGGGAAGAAGTGGTTGGGGGTGGTGGTGAACTTTGGGTAAGATTAAAAATGAAATAGTGAGGGAAAGATGAGCTAGAGAGATTGTAGTACGAGGAAGACAAGGAGAGAGTTGTTCTAACTCAACTTGGGTTAGATAGTTGGTCAAGTATTGACTCCTACTACAGTTACACCAGTTTTCAACCTGCCTTGTAATTTTACTTTGTCTTTTAATTTAACTTTTCTAGTTTTAATATTTGATCTAAACCTTACATTTGTTGCATTTTTCTTTCTTGTGCAGAAGATGGTCAAGAAAAAATTAATGATGATGCTCCAGAAAATAATCTTCAGTATACTACTGTATATGTTGGCAATCTTGGTCCAGAGGTGAGTATTTATATAAGGACTCCTCTGATAGAATCTTGGGTCTTTATATCTACTAGCTAAATCATAGAAGAAAATCTGTCGTTTTAGATTAAGAATTTGTCCAAATTCTGTGTTAGGATCAAAGAATTGTAGCGGTTGAATTTGTTGTACTAATTTTTCTTCAGAGTCAACTAGTAATATGTGGATAAGTAATCCATATTTTTGGGATTCTGTTACCTGTTCCCAAGTTGTGGTTGTCATTTGAACCTACACCATACAGTCTTCAAGTAGTGTTTTTTGTAAATTTAACCTTCAACTACATCTAAGCCCTTATAATTTATGATTGATAGATTTTTTGGCTCTGCCAATATTTCTATTCCATCACTCCTCGCTCGGCCTTTACTTGATATTTGGCCATTGTTGATGGAATTACTTCCTTGTTAGATTTTGAAAGATGCAGATTTTCAGAGCCCGGGGCACATCATCTTGTCATTTTGTCATTGTTGATTCCCATTAGGCCAGATGAAGTGTCTGGCATTTCCTTCTCCGCGCCATTCTTCCATGCTTCTCATTCTAAATTGGATCTTATATGTTTGAATCAAAGATTAAACGAACAATTCAAATAATTAGTTTCTTCGGCTTTCTAGATTAACTCTTAATAAATAAAATTTTGACCTACAGTTCTATTCCTCATGGTACGTTCTTTAGTCTTCTTCTTTGCGGTCATTCTCCAACTTAAATGACAATTGCTAAAGGCTAATAATACCTCATAAGGCCTTTAGTTCCAGTTGTAGCAAATATCTGCCATTTTTATCTAAACACTACAGTGAACTATCTTTATTGATACGTTCTCTTTCCATTTTAACATATTAAATCTTCTTTCTAGTCAAAACATCAGTTGCACTTTTTTCTTGTTTTTTTCTTGGTTAGTTTTAGGAATATATTTTGTCTTAAATTTGTGTTTTCTTATCAGCAAAGCAACACATTGCAGGTCACGTCAGTTGATCTCCACAGGCAATTTCATGCACTTAATGTTGGAGTTATTGAAGATGTTCGTATACAACGAGATAAAGGTTTTGGTTTTATTAGATACAGTAACCATGCTGAAGCAGCTCGGGCTATTCAGATGGGAAATGCCCGGATTCTCTTTGGCAAACCAATAAAGGTAATTGAATTCTTCAACTTCCAAGGAGTGGCATGAATGTCTCACAATATTCTCTGCTTTAAAGTAAGAGCTCATGGTGTCGGTCTTTTATGTTGCAGTGCTCGTGGGGTAGCAAGCCCACTCCGCCTGGGACCAGCTCTACCCCTCTACCTCCGCCAACTGTTGCACATGTCCCTGGTTTTACAACGGCTGATCTCATCGCGTATGAAAGGCAGCTGGCGTTGAGTAAAATGGGTAGTGCACAAGCCCTGATGCATCAGCAGGTCCAGCGAATTGGTGCTAGTCAGGCTATCTATGATGGTGGGTACCCTAGCATTGCTACAACCCAACCACCCATGTATTACCAGTAATAGTTATGAAGGAGCCAGATGTTTGGCAGACGCAAGTTAATTTTAAAATACCATAGGTTGTGTCTCCCTCCCCCTCCCTCTTCCTCTTTTCTTCGTCTTTTTGTCCTGTATGGTTTGATTTTTGAATGCTCTGCCCCCGTTATATGCCTGCAGTAGTGCATGGAGTGATTGTAGCTTGTATTTGCTATCGGGGATGATGGATTGAATCAAAGCTTATCTCAATACGTTGTATGCGAGTGTGGATTAGTAACTTAAATTAAGCGGTTCTGTTGTGTTCCTACAATAAAGTATTTCCTAAAGCTTGAGTTCTTGGGGCTTACTCGATTCTTTTCCTTGGTATATGATTTTAGCTTGGTTTAGTGTTTTTTCCCCTACCGAGCGTGCCATACTTAATTTTACTGGTTGTAATGTGATCAACTTATGTTTGCAACATGCATTTAGTTGCAGATAGGGAAAACTCGAAAGAGTTGCTCGAAACCTGACACTTGAGCATTCTTTGACGCTTGAGCATCCTTTTGGGCATTTTTTCGATGCCATTTTAGATTTTGTAACAAAAGAAAGAAGAGAGCAGTGTTTAGTACGATTCTAAATAAAATGTGTGAAGTGTAGTCCACACGACATATATTATTATATATTGTAGCAAAATTAAGTCCACCGTACATGAGAAAAAAGTATAAAAGTATGGTATTGGTATTTCTTATACTTTGGAGAAGTTAATGAACCCTGTGATACATGTCGAGTCAAAATATCATTTTGACATAAATGACGTTTATTGTTTTGGTGTATTTATTTTTTATTTTTTGGTAACATGTCAGACTCAATATATGATCCATTTTCCATGGACTGCAGTCCCAAATCTTTTTACAACACAAGCTTAGAAATAAATGGAAAACAGAGCATGTTTGTTCTTCATTTTTGACCTTTAAGAAACTTATATTTGAATCACATACAGTGACGAATATATATCATACTTGCACTTCTAGTGTTCATAATATTCTCATTGCCCTTGCAGCCGAGAAAACATTTTTGTCTATTTCTTCTTTGTATGGGATGATTATTCCCAAATGTTAACATATATTCATGCTGATTAAGATCTTGGTTAGCAGCATCATCATCACGAATCGGTACTAATTTGGCCGCCAAAATTGCATCATCATCAGGAATCAGTACTAATTTGGCCGTGCAAAAATTCTGGCATTAAAAATCTGATGACCATTAATATTACTGTTTCTACTAGTGCAAGGTGATATTGAAGCATCAGCAGCAGGAGCAGATCTTGAAGCTTGAGAGCTACATGACTTCTCTTTCTTGTCATCCATAACTATCTGCCTGTATCTGCACTCTGTGCTACAAAATGCTTTCTCTCCCCTGTTTTTACAATAGTAAAAGATGGTCAGAATTCAGAAACAAAGTTAATCCCACTTCTTAATACACACAAATTAAAGATTTTATATAGGTATTTGTTGTATATATTATACCTGTACATGTAAATGTCTTCTCCATGGAGTTTTTTCTGGCACAAGTGACATGTACTCAGATAATCTGAAGCCACCGGATACGTGGCCACAGCGACCGGCGATATGTCAAAAATACACACACGACGGCTTTTGGTGCTTCTCCGATCATGCCCAGTTCTGCCATTTTCGCAACCATCGTAATACACTCTAGTATGCGACTTCTTATTCGGTCCATGGCTAGTCACATATGTATAATTCTCCTTATCCAATTCCCCTGAATATCCTCTGTTTCTTCCAGAAAAATTCACCGGAATTCGGTGGCATCGATTCAAATTCTGATTGTACAATGTTTTTATGGTGGCATGAATTTCAGTTCCACAGTCGCCGGTTTTTTTGTCAAGTGCAGCCACAATTCCAAGTCCAACCCCAACAGCACCATAATTCTTTAAACCTCTTGGGGATTGAATCTTAATGAAATCCAAAGGACTTCTTAGACTCGTGGATACATTGTTTACTTCAGCTCGTGTTCCACCGGTGATCAAATTTCTGATCACCGGCTGCGTTTTCTTGCCTAACATGACTAGATATTTATATAAAATATGTTTTTGGCTAATTTTGTGAAGTGGGTATAAATTCCCAGCTCACTTCAACTCTCAAAATTCTCTCAATTTGTATTCTTTGGGAAGCTTTGTCAGAGCTATGGCAAATATATGGAAATGAAGTGGTTGGATCAAGCCCACGGTTTGGTTTGAAATTATTGCGTTTGATGAATAATGATACTGTTAAAAGAATAAAATCAATTATGTTGATTTTGCTGCCTTTTAATTATTAAAATGGATTCCAATCCAATTTTATATAAATGTCACTTGTCAGTGATTTGTGTTTTAATAATGAAAAGTCGATGTCCATGTCCATGTCCAGTCATTGGGTCCCAATTCCCAATATGTGACCCAAAAGAGCCATATCCGGTGGTTCAAAAGATTCCGGCGGGGTTGAATCGCCGGTATTATTTTGGTTTCCCGTTGTTTTGTGTGTTTTGGGAGTGGCGAAAATGAGCCCACCGAAACTGGAGAGCCTTCGATTTGGCGTAGAAAGCGACTCCCACGAGCTGATAAATGGAGTAATTATTAGGGTAAAATGTAATATAGCATCTATGATTTAGGGGTTCTGGCAAATCGCCACCTGTGGTTTAAAAACCACCAAATGACCACCAGTAGTTACATTTTAGTTGCATATCACCTCCTGTTCAGTTTTTCAACTTAAAGCCATTTGATATGGTCTATTTTGTCCTTTATATTGCAGTATAAATATTAATACTAAAACATAAAAAAATGCGATTAATAATATATTTTTTAATTAAATTGAACTTTTGAAGTACTTATTAATTAAAATATTTCTCCACTTTTATATGAAGTATTAATTCTTTCCATGTAAATTAGTTATCTAGATTATTCTTTTTGTTATTTACATATTTCTAATAAGTACTAAAAGCTAGAATGAATAAAGAAAAAAAATCTAGTCTATATAGAAAACATGTCATACAACTTATACTCGGAATATGAGAGAGAAAGATCAGTTCCCAATGTAAATCTTTTCTCATTTTTTAATTTTTAATAAAAGTTGAGTATAAAGATTATGAGGATATAAATGAAAAAAATAGGATAATTAAAAGTAGTTATAAATATTGAAATTGGAAAAAAATTATGAATTCCCTTTTCTTTGATTTTTATTGGCGGGTATATGCAATTGAAATCTTCTTCGCTTCTATCACTATCAATATCTTCATTATTTCTTGTTAAAAAAATCTCAATTAATAATGATTAAAGATGATGAATGTTAACCGATCCCTTTGATTGCAATTTTTTGTTTTTGTTTCAATATATGATATAGGGAGACTCTTACTTAAAATTTAACCAAAATAGTATTATCTGTGATTGCAAATGAGAGTCTTAATTATTCACTTTTAGTTTTTTTAAAAAATAAAAGCAAGAATTTATTATAATTAAACATAATTTCAATAATAATAAAATTATTCTTTAAAGCTTAGTACCAAAAAGAATTATCTAAAATTTATAATTATATTTTTCTGGGTTTTCAATGTAAATCTTAATATTCAAAAATAAAAAATTTTACTTTCAGAATAAGGGGCTGTTTGTTTAGAATTGAATACATCTGAATGGTTGAATGACTGAATCGATCAGCCATTAAATGTGTTTGTTTTGAAAAAAATTCGTTTGAATGGCTGAATCGGTCAGATGATTGAGCTGAATGGCTAAGTCAGATTTTTTTTGACTGAATGGTTGAATGAGCAGGTGAATAAAGTAAAGAAATTTAAAAAATTAAAAAATTAAAAAAATATTAACTATTATATTAAGTAATATTAAATAAATTTACAACAACTTTGAATTTTTTTCAGAGGGGTAAAATAATAAAATTCTGTCAGTTTAGACATGTTAATTATCAAACAATTTTTTTCATTCAGATTAAGATTCAGCTCATTCAAATTCAGATTCAAATTCAGATTCATTCAGTTTTTATCAGTCACTCTCTAAGTACTATCCATATTATTAAAAGTAACAAAAAAATAAATCAATATAATTTTAATAGTCATATTATCTTTAAATCAAGTTATTTTCACTCTAATTGTATTGACAGTTTAAATATAAAAATTGCTTAAAATACCAAACTGAATAGAGTTTTGAAATTCAAATTTTAATTTGTTTATGATTCTAATTTAGTAAGGAAGCTAAATTCACTCCTAATACTAATACAATTAAACAAATGAGTTTGACAAGACTTCTAAGTTTTGAAATTCAAATTTTAATTTGTTTATGATTCTAATTTAGTAAGGAGGCTATTATTCCACTGAATTCACTCCTAATACTAATACAATTAAACAAACGAGTTTGATAAGACTTGTAAGTTTTAATAAAGTTTAATTTAATTAGGATTATTTCATTAATTTATTGGAATTATTACTACCAACATTTTATGATAAATATTTGATTTTAAAATTGCAGAAAAATGTAATATTAATTTCACTTGAACGAGAAGGAATAGATGCTTCACCAAAGTTTAAGATGGAAATCAAATTATGCATATTCAAAATAAAAATAAAAATTAGCTAATTGCTACGTAAAATGTTTTACTAAATTGTTTTAACAACTGGTGTGAAGACTTGAGGTGAATACATAAATTAATTTTTGGATAAATTCATCCGTTTAAGTCAGTTAGTTTAATTATGTCCCAATTATCTTAATTATATCATATCCTTTTTTAAATTATAGATAAATAATAACAAACCAAGTAGAATTTAATCTCTTCAACAACCAATCAACAAAATTTTATATGGATAAAAGTTCTTAACTGAATTAAAGTTTGAAATAATATTAATGATCACCTGACATAATCCTCCATGCATATACATACATATATATACGTACGTATATTAATCAGGCTAATTGTTTATTCTCTCATAAGTGAAGAGCAATGACTTCTTCTTCTTCACTGTCAATTTTCCTCTTCTTTTCCGTTTTGTCTCTCAGTCTTTCTTCTACTTATGCCATTCATGTTTCGCACGATGGAAGAGCCATCACCATTGATGGTGAACGGAAATTAATTTTGTCTGGTTCAATTCATTACCCGAGAAGTACGGTTGAAGTATGTATCAAACTATATATATATATATATATATATATATATATATATATATATATATATATATATATATATGTTTACGTGGAGTAACAAAAATTAATTTTATTTGTGTTAATGTATTGCCTGCATGTATTTAATTTTATTCGAAACATAATTATATAATTGTTTTGTTGTTATTATTTGCTAGATGTGGCCGGATTTGATTGGAAAGGCTAAAGAAGGCGGACTCAATGCAATCGAGACGTATGTTTTTTGGAACGTCCACGAGCCTCTTCGCCGACAATATGATTTTTCCGGAAACTTGGATCTTATAAGGTTTATCAAAACCATTCAAGAGGAAGGACTTTATTCTGTTCTTCGGATTGGGCCTTATGTTTGTGCTGAATGGAATTATGGGTACGTACGTAAATTAATTCTAATAATTTACTAATTTAATATTATTATTAATTAATCATAATGTAATATTGAATACTAATAATTAGTTGGTTTAATTGATTTAGTGGATTTCCTGTATGGCTGCACAATATGCCTGGAGTCGAGTTCCGAACAGCAAACAATGTGTTTATGGTACATAAATTCTTTAAATATCTTATTATGAGTAATTAAATATATAGTTAACATGGAGTGTTTTGAATATTCTAATTACAAAAAAACATATATTTTTTAATATTTCCAGAGTGAGATGCAAAATTTTACATCCTTGATAGTGGACATGCTTAAAAAAGAGAAACTTTTTGCTTCACAAGGAGGTCCAATTATCCTCTCTCAGGTATGAATAAATCATATATATATTATTCACACACACACATACATATATATATATATATATATATATATATATATTTTTTTTTTTTTTCTTCTTTCAACTTTAAATAATTTGTTGAATGAACTTAACAGATTGAGAATGAATATGGCAATGTAATGAAACCTTATGGAGATGCTGGGAAAGTTTATATTGATTGGGCTGCAAAGATGGCTGATTCATTGGACATTGGAATTCCATGGATTATGTGCCAACAGGAGGATGCTCCACAACCCATGGTACACACTTTATTTTAATTTGTCCTATAATTCGAATGATAAGTAATAGATTAGTTCTAAAGCTAGCTAATTAATATTTTTGATTTTCACTAATATAGTTTTTATTTAACAGTTAAATACATGCAATGGTTTCTACTGTGATAGCTTCACGCCAAACAATCCCAATACTCCTAAGATGTGGACTGAAAATTGGACTGGATGGTTGGTATATTTTTTCAAATTATTAATTTTAGGCTTCAATTTTTATCATGTACAATTATTTATTGTTGTTATTAATAATTTTAGGTTTAAGTATTGGGGTGGTAAAGATCCATATCGTACAGCTGAGGATGTTGCTTTTGCGGTTGCTCGATTTTTTCAAACGGGTGGTTCATTTCAAAACTATTATATGGTTAGTTTTGTTATTGATTAATTGCTTGTCAGATTTTTTTTTAAAAAAAATCGAAATTAATTAGTAACATTAATTAACTTTCTATATACTTGCATCAAAGATATATCAGAAAAGATAAAAAATAATTATTGGACAATAATAATTCATGTGTAATTAAGTGCTATTATATGACAGTATCACGGAGGAACCAATTTTGGAAGAACAGCTGGTGGACCATACATCACCACATCCTACGATTATGATGCTCCTCTTGATGAATATGGTAACTTCACAATATGACTGATCAATTAATGAACAATTATAATGTTTATGATTTTAATTTTAATGTTATTATATACAGGCGGTTTAAATCAACCCAAATATGGGCATTTGAAGCAACTCCATGCTGTATTGATGTCAATGGAGAAGACACTTACCCATGGGAATGTCACTGAAATTGATTTTGGAAATGGTGTTGGGGTATGTATGTTGTGAATATATATATATATATATATATATATATATATATATATATATATATATATATATATATATATTTCATCAAGAATATTTCTGTTTTTATTTTGTTATACCATGCATATTTAAATTATATTGTGTTTGGAATTTAGTAATTAATTTGTTTTTTTTATAGGCAACTGTTTATGTTACTAGTGAAACATCAAGTTGTTTCTTTAGCAGCACAAATACTAGCAGTGATGCTACCATCAGCTACCAAGACAATACATACACCATTCCTGCTTGGTCTGTTAGTATCCTTCCTGATTGTCAAGAAGAAGTTTATAACACTGCAAAGGTAAAGTCAATTTCAAACATTTTTAAATTTAAAACAAATTAATTTATTTATTATTTATATTTTGACAATATTGCATGATAGATATTATAATATTTACATAATAATACTTTTATATGATTTACGATACATATACATATACATATATATGTGTACATGCATTTACTATACTTATTTGACCTGATAATGCATAATAGGTGAATACTCAAACTTCAGTAATGGTGAATAAACCAAATACAGCAGAAAATGAACCAAGTGCTCTAAAGTGGGTGTGGAGACCTGAGAACCTTGATGACACAGTTATTCAAGGAAAAGGCCCAGTCAGTGCTAAAAGGCTTCTTGATCAGAAGGTCACTAATGATGTTAGTGATTATTTGTGGTATATGACAAGGTAATTAATTAGTTAGTTAGTTGTTGTTTTTTATTCACTATTTTAATTAAGATGTAATTTTTATTTCTTATTTCTTTATTTTAGCTTAATTTTTTTCCCCTTCGAATTAATAGTGTGAGCATTGATAAGAATGATCCAATCTGGAGCGATGACATGAGCCTGAGGGTTAATGCTTCCGGGCATGTACTTTATGCTTATGTCAATGGTGAATTTATTGGTAAGTAATTAATTGTTGTGAATTAAGAAGGCATTTAATTAATTATATTTGATCATTCATTTTTATAAAAGAACTTGAATGATTCCATATATACATATACAGGTTCCGAATGGGCTACGTATGGAATTTTCAATTATGTGTTCGAAAAGAAAGTTAAGTTAAACCCGGGAGTAAATCAAATCAGCTTGCTACACGCCGTTGTGGGATTGCAGGTATATATTTTCAATTAATAATTATTAGTTATTGTTTGGTAATTAACAGTATATATATACGTGTGTCCATCATCAGAATTATGGAGCACACATGGACACGATACAAACTGGAATTCCTGGCCCAGTTGAGATTGTTGGGAAAAAGGGTGATGAAACCGTTTCAAAGGATTTATCAAAACATAAATGGATATACGAGGTTGGCCTGCATGGTTTTGACAATAAGGTGTATAGTCAAGCTTCAAAGTGGCTAACAGATTCTCTTCCCACAAATAGGATGATGACTTGGTACAAGGTATATTCATTTATTACATAATTATTTAAATTCGTATTCATTTATTGATTAATATTATTTAATTTGTTTATGCATATGCATGCATGCATGATATATAGACAACTTTCAAAGCTCCATTGGGAAAAGACCCTGTTGTCCTGGATTTACAAGGACTTGGCAAAGGTGTTGCTTGGGTGAATGGTAATAATCTTGGAAGATATTGGCCAAGTTATCTTGCGGAGGATACTGATTGTTCCACTGATGCTTGTGACTACCGCGGAAGTTATGATAGCAACAAATGCACCTACAATTGTGGAAACCCTTCACAAAGATGGTAACATATATAATTAATTATAATTCTATTTAATTTCTTTGATTACACTTTTTTTTTACTTAATAATATAACACGACCGTGTTATTTGAAACATTAGTACTGATTTTTATTTAACATTTAGGTATCATGTTCCTCGTTCATTTATGTCGAATACGGAACCAAATGAGTTGGTTCTTTTTGAAGAAATTGGAGGAAATCCATCTTTTGTGAATTTTCAAACAAATATTGTTGGAAATGCATGTGGCAGTGCTTATGAGAACAAAACAATGGAGCTATCGTGTCAAGGCCGAGCCATTTCGGCTATTAAATTTGCTAGTTTTGGTGATGCTCAAGGCACTTGTGGCTCATTTGAGACAGGTACCTGCCAAGGAACAAACGACGCAGTATCAATCCTCTTCGAGGTAGGTATTTTTTTTCTTCAAATTATTTATATATTTGGTGGAGTGAGAACACGTAGAACTAATTAAGTAATTTTGTGTATTCTTTTAATTTGCAGGCATGCGTTGGTAAAGAGACGTGTAGTGTTTTGGCAAACGAAAAAACGTTTGGATCAACCAGTTGCGGCAGTACACCAAAGAAGCTCCTCGTTGAGGCTGTTTGCTAGTGTAGATTTGTTTAGATCGTTTTTGAGTGTTATATTGTTTAGGCTTTTTAATTTGTTTTGGTTTGGTTGGGTTGGGGTTTATTATGGTGGATGGATAATATTTGTTTTTTGGTAGATAAATGTTTATTATGGTACGGAGGATCTTATTAATTCAATTGGATTAATGTAGAATCTAGTTTTTTCTATTAATAAAATTTTGTACAAAATTTCAGTTCTTTGAATGGATAAAAAATTAATATAGAATACGTACAAGTCGAATTGAATTATATATTGCCATTCCAAATGAATGTCACCCATAATCTCTCTTCCTATCTTCTTGCTATTTTATACACTCCCTTAATGGCTGGGGATATCTACTTTTATATATATATATATATATATATATATATATATATATATATATATATATATATATATATGTATGTATGTGTGTGTGTGTGTGTACCTTAATTTACATATATGGTTTTTTCTTTCCTATTAGTAGCACTTCACATAAAATTTTCATTTTATCTTTTAGATATACCACTACGTACCCATAAAGCTCAAAATGTTAAATGAAAAGGATCAAAACCCACAAGGCTCAAAATGTTATACAAACTTAACCCATAAAACTCAAAATGTTACTTTCTCCTTTTCTTAATATATATATCGTTTAAAATTTGTACATAATTATTAAGAAAATAATTATATAACATTAAATATAATATCAATTGTCTATATAACATGATCTTATATTAAAAAAATATGTTATTTATTAGACAAAAAATAGTGAAAGAGTCAAAATTATATTTAATACTTGAGATAATATTAAAAATTAAGTAATTAATACTTAATTGAAATTTTCAAATAATAAATATTAAGAGACAAAAACATTTTTTTAACTGCGCTTAAAAAGTGACGGAGAGAGTAAATGATAAGGCTCAAAATGTTAACTATCAAACTTAAACGGGGAAGCTTCATGTTACTCCCTCCTCCCAAGCAACATGTTAAATTGTATGACTGACAGGTTTTCATACGTAAAATCAAAATTTTGATCAAATCACCGAATGCAAATATATTTATCGATGAGCGAGATACATGCAACACTTTAATTCTATGCGGAAGCTTACGATATTCTTAGACCTATGTCTTCCACTTTTATGTTGGCTAAATTGAGAAACTCTCAAGTCTTAACACCCTTTCACCTCGTTGAGTTTTATTTTGAATTTTGAAGAGGAAAAAAAATAAAAAAAGAAGCTGTATTTTTTGAGTTTCTAATTTAATAGAAAAAAAAAATAAGAAAAATAAGCTTTAAGACATAGTATCTTTAAATTTTAGTTACAAGAGAAAAAAAAGAAAATGAGAAAAAGTTAGTTTATTTCGAGTCAAATTTTTTTTTCCCACTTTTAAAAAGAAAACTAGAGAAAAAAAATAAAACTTAAGTGGTATCTTTAAATTTTGTAATAGAAAAAAAAGTGAAAAAAGTAGTGTCTTGGGTGTTTTAATTAGAAAAGAAAAGGAAAATAAGTACATTTTGAGTCAAAAAAATTCTTCACTTTAGAAAAAAAAAAACTCTCTTCTCTTCCCTCTCTTCTTTTTTAACTTTCTTTTCATTTTTACAATTAAAAAACTCCCGAACAGGGTGGTAAAGTTTCTCTATTAGGCTAAATTGATGCAAAATATTTGTGTCTTGCAACAATTTTGAATTCTTTTCGATTTAATGCAACTCGAATTTAACATGCATCGATATCAATTTCAAAGTTAGAATTTATGTAATATATAATCACCATGAATAAATTCAATTAACCACATGAAAGGCATGCCAATTACAAAAAATAAAATAAAATGAATTGATATTAATTAATAAATCTAATTAACTAACCACAAAAGCATTATAAACGTACATATCAAAAGGTTTATAGATAGATAGATAGCTTCAAAAAGACCAAACTCGTGGTGTCTCATAAAATGCACTACCCGCTATCAAAGTATCAACTCCTTCGCCGCCTCCCAAGGAGGAGGTACCAATTGCTACCTCTTCCGAATCCCCAACGAAACTCCCCGCCCGATTCATCTCCGACGACACCGTACCCGCCGGCTCCGACAACACCTTAAGAGCGTGTCTGGAGGCAGCCGCCTGAATCTGAGCCGGCAACAACTCACCGGCGGAAGGAATACAAGGAGGATCCCACGGAAAATTGAGCACGGCTGAGGGGCCACGTAAGCAAAAGACGGCGGCGTCGTAGGCTCTACCGGCCTCCTCGGGTGTCTCGTAGGAGCCTAACCAGATTCTGTCACGGCTGTTGGGTTGGCGGACTTCGGCCACCCATTTTCCCCATTTTCTCATCCGCACGCCCTTATAACGGCCGTTGCTGCTTATTCTCTCTCTTCTAACTGGAACTCTCACCATTTTAATTTATGTTGTTCAATCTCCATTTCTTTCTATTTATAGCATACGACTGCCACGTGTAAATGGGATTGCTTGCCGCGTGGGTTTTTAGAGCCTTCTATTTATCTTTTGGGCAGAAGGAAGAAAGATGGAAAGCGGCGGAAAATATTTTGTTTGGATGGAAAGGAAGAGGTGATGACATGTGGAGCGGTGGCTGTCGTTGATATGGGGGAGTTACACGTGTTCATGATGGGGGTGTGTTATTATTGGGAAGACACGTGGTGTGTGAAGAAGGTTCTGAAGAAATAGGTAGGTAAAATTTTGGGATCCAGTTATCATGAAATTAATTTTATGGTAAATCGGTCAATTGATCAATTCAATACTGACATGCAGATGGAGAGATCACCTTCCGATATGCGTGTCAAAACTGTATTAATTAGTTGACCAAAGTTAACTTCATGTTAACCACTCTTAAATTTTTGGTCTTTGTTCAGAAGAAGATATGATAAGTGTTGGCAGACAATTATTTTTGGACCGGAATATTGGATTTTTTTATTTTTTTATTTTTTCTTGCGACTTTTAAAAAATGTATAGTATTTATTTTAATTGAAATTTTATAAAATATAGTATTTTAGGTATAATTTAGATACATATATAAAAACAGGGTTGTATAGTCTGTATAATTTTGTTATATATATATATATATATATATATATATATATATTAAAATTACACATAAAAACACTGTATTTTATAAAAAAAAATTAATTCAAATAAATATTATATATTGTTTAAGAGTCACAAGAAAAATAAAAAAAATAATTAAAAATGTTCAATATTCCGGATCAAAAAAACTCTATGTAGAATTACTCAAGAAGATATGGTGCGATCCAACTTACCAGTTGTGCTTCAATTCGGAAGCCATGACGTCACTTAGATTGGATCGCCCCGGTTCTTGCTTGGTACCAAAAAATTAAAAAGTTTTTGTAAAATTAAAATTGCAACGTATATTAATATATTATATAATTAATTTATTATATAAAGTATATTATTAAAATATTAACACCTATAATTATATTTATATACATATATACTCTCTTCGTCCCAAATTAATTGCTCAATTTTGACTTTTTTAAGTCAAATTGACTATTTTTAGAATTAATAATTAAGCATATATAAATATATTTCTAAAATTATAAAAATTGGGATTAGTAATAAATTGTATATGCTTTCTTTTGGTTATAATATCTTCACCTATATTTTAGCAAAAGTAGTAAAAAGATTAGTTTTAAAAATGGTCAATTTGACTTTAAAAAGTCAAAACTGAACAATTAATTTGGGACGGAGGGAGTATTTCGTAACAAAAAAATCGGCATATAAAATCAAAATATATCTATAACATTTTTGGTCTATAATCTCTCCTACCAAACATTTAGATAATGAATAAAATTTTGAGAGATATTTTTAGGTATAAAAACTTCAATCACACTAGCATTCTGGTAATATGTATGCATAATAATTTGAAAGTTTATGTAAACACTTGAAACTATACTTGGCAAACGGGCCCAAAGTCCGCGGGCCGGACCGGCCCGGCCGCTAAAATGCAGGCTTTGGGCCACATTTTTTTGGCCCACAAAAAACCGGTCCTTTTTGGCCCGGCCCGTTCACTTTGGGCTCAAAAAATGTTTAAAAAATAGGCATAAAAAACTCTCGGCCCGCGGGCCGGCCCGGCCCGGCCGTGAACCCGCGGGCTTTGGGCTCACATTTTACGGCCCGTAAAAACTCGGACCGTTTTGGCCCAACCCGCGCCCGCCCGCCCGTTTGTCAGGTGTACTTGAAAGGCATCCCAGTAACACTAATATTACGTTTGGATTGAAATAATAAAGATGAAAATGAAATGACTTATTTTTATAAAATAAAAAAAATTGTGTTTTGTTACGATTAGAATAGATTAAATCATTTTTATTATTTTGCTATTTCCAACTAAAATTTAACATTATTGCATAAGATTTCATGCTCAAAGTGTTATGAGTAATTTTTTTTTATCATTGAGCCATAAGGGTCTTGGGGGAGTGGGAGCATGGAATAAATCAATCCAACTAGAATAGAATGAATCATTCCAATCTCTATTCCATTCCTTCAATCCAAATGCAACATAAAAGAGAATATATAGGTCCTATAAGTTACTCCCTCCGTTCATTAATATAAGTCGTTTTAGAGATATATTTTTGTTCTTTAATATAAGTCATTGTAGAATTTCAAGTAAACATTAATTGTTTAATTTACAATATTACCCTAATTGTTCTCTCACTATTCTCTGTCCAGTAAATAACACACTATTTTTTCAATACAAGAACAATATAGATAATTGATATTATATTTAATGTTTTACAATCATTTTCTTAATATTTGTGCACAACTCTAAAATGGCTTATATTAACTAACAGAGAGAGTATAAACAACTTGATCATAAGTTAATTACTCCTCACATGAATAATAAAGCGACTCTCACCGTTATATGAGAGAAGAGTTTGTGGAATTATAATTTTTACTTGTGGAATTATAATTTTTACTTGTGGAAATATTTTTATGTTATAACAACTTATTCATTTTAAGAATATAAACATTCAATAAAAATAAGTTGTTAATATTTACAAATTTTGTAAATGAAACTCATTGTGAATTGAAGCAAGTATATATCATTTTGGCTAAAATATAAATAATTATCTTAAACTACTAATCTTTTTCTAGTCATTAAACTATTAATTTTTTCACTTTCATTCAATTAAACTCTGTCACGTCATAAATTAATGACGTAACCCTGCTGACTAGGCTAATCAATGTTTATGTGTAATTAAAAACTAAGTTTAAATACAAATTACTATCTTGAGCTATTGACATTTTTCACTTTAGTTGTAAGACCCCGACTTTTATGAAATAAAAGTTCAATTTAATTTATGATTATTATTCTAAAACTGTAAAATGTTAAATTGATAAATGATCAAATGAATAATTAATCGAATAAATGAGCAAATAAAGAGAGTAAGTGGAAAAATTATTGGGGGAAACATGTGGGGAAGGAGAAAAAAAAAGAAAGGAAGAAAAAGAGGAGGGAAAGGAAGAAAAAAGGAAAGGTAGGAGAAAGAAAAGAGGGAGGATACTCCGACCTTATTCCCACTCACCGGATAAAATAAGAGGGAGAGGGAGAGAGAGAAGAGAAGAAGAAAGAAGAAGAAACAAAAAGGAAGGGAAATTAATATTTCCTTCATTTCACTCCCACTCTCTTCCCTCGGCAAGTTCAGCAAAAAGAAGAAATAGAGAGTGAAGAAGGGAGCTTAGATGAAGAATAATAAAAAGAAATAAAGAAGAAATGAGGAATAAATTGTAAAAAGGTATGTTTAAAACCTTTGATTTATTTTTTTGATTTAAGTTTTTATTGTTTTTATTTAAAGAGTACATATTTATATATATATATATATATATATATATATATATATATATATGTATATGTGTGTGTGTGTGTGTGTGTGTGTGTGTGTGTGTGTGTGATGGATTAAACTTGTATAAACAAGAATCAAACGAGAGAAATCAAGAAAGCAAATGAAGAGCAAAATCTGGAAATTTTTAGAAAAATTAGTTTACTACTTGATTTTGTAAAATTCATATCTCTTTGTGTATAATGGGTTAACAGATGAGCCATATATCAAAAGAAAGCCTTGGAAGTAAGCTAAATGCAGAAATTAGAATCGCCCAAAAATTCTTTGTAAATTTTTCGTGGTGACAGTTTGAGTGAAACTGGTACGAAAGACTCATAGTCCGAAAAATCAGTGTTCTTAATCTCTATTGCGTTAGTTATAATTTTTAATCCGAGCGCTGGATCGTTGTAAATTTTGGATATGTTATACATATATAAGTTGAGTATATGTCCACAAATTTTAAACTGTTAAAGATTAACGTATGATTTGTTATGAAATTTAAGAGGTGATTGATTCAGAAATTTTTGTAGCAGAATTTTCGATAAGTCTTTCTCTCTATGATAGAGTCAGAATTTAGAAAAAATTTCTTCTACAAAGATGTAAAGAATTAAATTTTACATGAAAAGGACATAAGATCCGTATTTTTCTGATAAAAAGAATAATTATTATGAATTATTGAAGTTTCTGAATATTGGAATTTATAATTAAATTATCAGAAAAATTATTTGGGCTGAAATATTTTTACAAAATTCTTATAATATCATCTTATTATTTCTGAATTTTTTTTATGAATTATTGAAAAGCATAAGTAATTATTGTATTTTTAAACTATTTATAGTTAGTTTGAAAATAGAAGAAATTCATAGAAAATTCTATGAATGATGAAAAATTATAAAACGTGGTAAAAAATCTTATAATATTACTTTATAATTTCTGGCCAGTTTTTAAAAATTATTGAATAAAAGAAATATTTATTGTATTTTTAAGCTATTTATGGTTAGTTTAAAAATAGAGAAAATTCATAGAAAATTTCATGAATGGTGGAAAATTATGAAATTTGTTGAAAAATATTATACTAGTATAATATTAATATTGATGATGTTTTAAAGATATAAAAGTATGTAGAGTTAGTATTTCTATTTTGAAGCTATTAAATGATAGTTTTTATAAATAGAAATAATTATAGAAAATTGTCGGATAATCCGAAAAATATGAAAAATGTTTGAAGTGAACAGTTGTCGGGAAATATTCATTTGGTTGGAAAATATTTTTTTTGTCAAAAATATTTGTACGACGGCACAATCATTGATGGACCCCACATAACAAAATAACTGTCGGACACAGAAAGCGACAGAAATAATATTTTTATAAAAAATAACGGCAAAGTTTTTACCGTTAAACTGTTGAAATACTCGATAATAAAAATACAGTAATATGCGTGATTCTACAGTAGTACACGGTATTGCACAGTAGCACACGGTATTTCACAGTAATTCATATTATTGATTTTTACTTAAGAAGTCACTCAATTTTTTATTCAATAATTATCACAGTAGTTATTTGCACAGTAACCCATATTATTTGATATGATATAATTATACGAGTTGGAAGTATTGTGAGTCTATGTTAATAATTGTTAAAAGATTGAAAATGAGTAAATAATTGATGAATAAAAATGTGTTGATTAAAGATAAGTATGATATGCATATGTTTTTTCAATTATTTTGTCTTTATAAAAGTAAGTTCGGTAAAACTTGCCGACACTTTACTTTTCCTAACGTAAAATGGACCACAACTCTATTATTGATCAAATTTTATTAAAACGTTCACAAGTTGGTTTAAATTTCTCTGTGGGACCATAAATTCCACTACCATTATTTTATGCAGCTCATTTGGTTATTTTGTCAAAGCGTGTGTGCTAATTATTTTCTCAATTTTCAATATAAATAAGTTGCTAGGTTGAGCAACTAAACACATACCACAACTACACTAAAAATATAAAAAAAAAATTACTACAATATTGTGAGTATAATATTGTGAGTATCTTTGTTGAGTGTAAGGTTACTTTAAGTATAGACAATGAATGCAAGCATTTTTTAAGTTGATCAATTTCACAGAAAGCAGAATTAAAGCACATGCTAAGTTAAGGGATATCATTATTATGGTAAGGGGTATCATTTTTTTATGGTAAAAGGAATATCATTTTCTTTCATACTCCATATTATGGTAAGATATTATTATTCGTTTATTTAGTTTATCATTAAATGGTGAAAAGTCCTGAAATGATTAAAATATCATTAATAGTTCGTGTTTCATCTAATATCTTGACTTGGATCTTTCTATTCAGTCTTAAGTTATTATTTTTGAGTCAGGAACTTTACATTACTTGAACTTTATATTTTATCAGAAATTCTAATTGATTTTCTGGATATCATGTTGGCAATTTGGACTAATGTTACAAACAAATGATTTGGTAAAAGTCATCTTTGGCCTGTAGTGCAAAGATGAACTAATGTTACAGACAAATGATGTGGTAAAAATCATATTTGGCCCGTAGTGCAAAGATGAACTGTTGATTATTAGTTTTACAGTTATATATCTTTGGCTTACGTGCAAAGATGAACGGTTGATTATTGATTTTACAGTTGTATATCTTTAGCTTACATGCAAAGATGGACTGTTGATTATTGGTTTTATAGTTGCATGTCTTTAGCCTATAGTGCAAAGATGAACTGTTGGTTATTGACTTTATAGTTGAATATCTTTGGCCTGGAGTGCAAAGATGAATTTAATGGAATAATTATAAACATGAACTGTGATTTGGTATAATCATGAGCTTTGTGTTTCAGGTAAAACAGGTGGTGAAAGTTCTCTTTGTCTTGGGTACAACAAAAATTTATTAATTAGTATTACAGGAATACAATATTGATAATGGACTTTTAATTTGGAGAGGATAGTAGACATTATGTTCTACTTGATTTTTCTAATGAATTTTTGATTCTGCTGCAATTATGGTTGAAAACTTTTATCATCTACCATATGTTAGAAATATCTGATTTATTACCGATGAAGGCTATTGACAATTTAATTATCTTAAGTCATGATATTCTTTACTGGGCTATTTATGCTCAACCTTTTGTTTCACAATCTTTTTCAGGAAATAAAAGTGTAGCTGGGACTAGTAGAGAGAATATGGGTATAAAGTGGTGTTTTGAATTAGTCGCAAATCCTAATCAAGTTATGAAATGGTGTGACATAATAATTGTATTGAGAACTTATAATGCGTGTGACATATTTTATACATCATTTAATAGTTATATTTGGTGAACCAAATAGGGGGATATGAACTCGAATTTGAAAGAGTCAAAATGCACTTCATTAGAATGAGTTAGGAGGACAGAAATCTTCTCGCATTCCTTTGGGGACTTGAAATATTTGCTGCATTATTTTATATGGCATTGTAATAATTTGAGTATGAATACTATCGTATTATATACGTTACAATATTTGTATTGAAACTTATAGTATATGTGTCGACGTATTTTGCACGACAGTTTAACAGTTGTAATAGAAAAGTTAGCGTCAGTAGTGTTGTTTCTGGTGACCCAAAATGGGTTGTGTGGACCTATTTAGGGGGCGTCACATTACTGATCGATCTTTCAAATTTTTTTCACTTTAGTTCAATTGAAGTTAAAGATTATGGGTTCACAGAGACAAAATGGTGAGAGTTCTTTACCTTTTAATCACTAATTTTTAATTGGATTTCTCCATTAACTAAGAGCTCAAGTATATGGAAAGTGATCGTGTAAATTTTGTTCTAATAATTTGATTCCATTTTTTATTTTGTGTTAAAAAATAGTTAATGATAGTTGTAAATAAGATGATATCTAATAATTTGTTATAGATAGTTTTTTTTTCCTTTTTATTTTGTTTAAAAATTTAGGTGTTAATAATAGTGATAAATAATATTTTTCATAATTATTACTTAATTCCTTTTCTTGAATAAAAAAGAACCTCATAAATAGATATTTCATTTTTAAATTAATTTTAGTTTTTGTTGTTAAATTATAATGTAATATTACATTTATGCCTATTTAGTTTTTAAAATGATTTAAACTGATTATTAAATGTGAGTACTGTTTTAACACATCATTAGTCACATCCTATGTGTTAAGGTCACGTCATCAATTTATGACATAACAACTGTAACGCCCCCAAATTCGGGTCCCTTGAACCTCGGATGTAGTACGTCACGGTAATACCTTCATCTCAATACATACAACCTTCATTCATAAATAACGAACATAACCTGGCTTTTATATCTATCAATACATTTTTCCCTTCTGTTCCAAAATTTGTAACATTTATAATCGGTTATTACATTTTTAGATCGTTCATGACCTAGCTATACATCTTCTTAAACTATAAACAATATGCTTCATATTAACATATTAATTTGCGAGTATTCATTAACTCTCAATTCAAATTTAAATATTCTTCTGCGCAGTGTTTTTCAACTCAACATCTACAATATAATAATAATAACGATCATCAACATAACTAAAGACTACGCATATAAGTGTTCTCGCATTTACCATTTTTCCTTGTATAATTACTCTAACAAGATTACACAACTGTGCTTGTTGTTATTAAAACACCAAATATCTTCCATCATAATTTCTTCTTGTGAACCTTCGTCTATTCTGAAGTCTTTGACACTATGGTCTTTTATTTGTATCTACCTTTATCTGCAAAAATTTGTTTGCAAGGTTGAGCACGATGGCTCAACAAGTCCAACAGTCTACACATTTCATGCTTCACATAGCATACAAATTTCATATATTCATGCATCATAAGTTTTAGCCAATGCATCTACTTATGCTTCATACAACTTATGATATGCATTTCTATATGCATCATACTTATTATACAACACATATAAACTTCATGTTGTATATCTAACATATACTTCATAACTTTCATACTTTTCACTTAGTCACATAACATTCATATAGCCAACTAGTTCGCATAAAGCAACATATTTCATCAACGACCATAAACGCATGGTTTAATGCAGATTATCACATAAGAGCAAGTTACTAAAGAACTTGTCTCAAAGCGTTACTTACGCGGTTTGGAGAATTCGTCCTTTCATTGTCCTGCAAGATTAAGTGTATATACAACCACAATTAATTAGCCACATAATGACGTTTATTAGTCACTTATGTTAGATCTAATTTACATTTTATCATTCTTCATTTTTAAAATTGATACATAATGCTCGATCGTGTAATTAAATCTTTATAGGACACTTTATTAACCATTCGGTTATTACTTTAAACTTCATTTTACGTGTTATTACATTTTCTCTTTCTTTACACTTAACATATAACTCAAGTTCTAAAAAACTAGCGCGCACTGGCGTTTTATAATCTACTTCATCCCCATTCATAATTTGCTTCAAATGATAACTCACATTATTGATGAGCATCCATTTGATTAAGTAATTAATCATCATCTCGTAACTTAATCTCGTAGTTGTCTTTTCGACTTATACCAAAGTATACATTGGTTCACATTATTTTTATAATATTCGCATAAAAATATGTGCTAAAACTTTTCATAGTCAAATACATCACAAGTTGACTTACTTTAGTCGATACAACTTGCTTTGATGATTTCCTGACTCATCAATTTATAATTATTTTTATTTCGATGAAAGCCTAATACCTTTATTAAGCCTTCTTAACCGCTTTATCAATCATCTTAAACTCTATTCAAATTTTTTTAATTATTTAATAATATTTTATTCCTTTACTAATATCATTAATCATTTAATAATATTTTAATCACCTTGATCATTTAATAATATCTTAATCATTTACAAACATTATTAATCAGTTAAAAATATTTTAATTTCCTTCTAATATTATTAATTATTTAATAATATTTTAATCATTCTCAAATATTATTAATCATTTAATAATATTTTTGTCACTCACTAATATTATTAATCATTTAATAATATTTTAATCCTTTACAAATATTATTAATTATTTAATAATATTTTGATTTAACTTTAATATAATATCATTAATTATTTAATAATATTTTAATTTAATTTTAATCTAATATTATTAATCATTTAATAATATTTTAATTTAACTTTGATCTAATATTATTAGTCATTTAATAATATTTTAATTCTAAATATTATTAATTACTTACTAATATTTTAATATAATATTATTAATCTTTTAATAATATTTTAATCATCGATTAAACTCATAAACAATTAATTTTAATTGTTTATCCTTTACTAATTCATTTATTTAATAAATTTTAAATGCCATAAATATAACATTTTAACAAAAATAACCAAAATACCCTCCAAAATTCTGATTACATCATATTAAGGGTCTTTTGTCAAAAAATTATATTTTTACGCTTTATAATATCACATACCACAAAAGCCCAGAATTTTTAGAGCTCTTAAAATGGCCGAAGCAGCCTTAACCAAAAACTGGCCCGAAAAGTTATATGATTTTTCATATTTTTACCCAACTGGGAGTGTTTTGGGAAAAATGATGCTACGGTTGATTGGTTTAACATTTTCGAGTGCTATCACTTGGGTTTAACAGATAACTGACGTATCTAATACCCCTATTTTATGGATCTTAAAAATAATTTGTAGATTTCAAATGGTAGTGCCTCACAATAGCTGATATTTAGGGCTTTTTCTAGATTTTACCTACTTTACCAAAAATAGTCCATACGAAAATATACAACATCTTTTTTGGTGATTCCATTGGAGAAGTTAGAAGACTCATATATCTAACTCCAGAACTTGACCACACTCAAAAATTCGAAATAGAATGAGGGATATGATTGTTTGAATTTCATGTTTTATTTTCTAGAAAATCAGTCTTTTTCTCACCTTTATGCTTTGTAAGAAATCTTCTATGATCTCTTGATTAATCAAACATTAATCAACATAAAATTGGAAAAATACGAATAAATATAAGATTCAACTATCAAATAAAGAAGGGCAGAAATAAACTTATCGATTTAGAACGAATAGTTTTGAGCAGAGGCGTGCAATGCACTGCCCTTAAGTAGAAATTTCGCCCCTCGGAGAACTTTTCTCGGTGCCAAGGTCACTAACGAAATCCTACTCCAGGATTCAACGGCTCCTCACCCAACTAACCAGCACTTGAAATAGTTGAATGACCCAAGAACAACTTCTAATTTTCCTTGCTCAAATTAAAAAAATTACCACACACACACACACACACACACACACACACACACACATATATATATATATATATATATATATATATATAAACTATATGAAAGAAAGAATATTATATATATGTTATCAACAAGTAGTATATATATATATATATATTATATAAATAGCTCTTTCTTTCTTTTTATCTCTGCTACAAGATGATATGTATATATATTATATATATGATGATGAGCCTACCTTCTCCTTTATATATGTACAGAAGGTAACATGTAACATATATATATATATATAGCAACGGTAATAGTATTAAACATGCAACGATAATATCTCTTTAATAGGTATTAATATATATTAGCAGTTACAAAATCTCCATAAATATATTAATTATAACTTATTTTATTTACTCATTAAACTCTTTTAATGGTACATCACCAAATAATATATTTATTTTATTTAACTTTGTAATATATTATTTAACAAAAAATACAACAATCCCCCACATATTACAAAGTAAAAATAAAATAAATTGAGTAAGAAATATAAGAATGCAGTGCGTTAACACTGGTGTCTTTTGGACTATGAACCAATGTATAGAGAAAATAAGACTTGATTCACAGGAAGTTGGTGAAATAAAAATTTCTATGAACCTTCTTCCTTATTATGAATCAGTAATCATATTACTCACACTACAAATTCTGATTAGAAGTTGTTCTACGCGATTTGGCACATTTTGGCCATGCGCTATACCTGGAGTTCATGAGTGCTCTAGAAAACCTGTCTTGTTTTCATAAGAGGCGGCCTCACCTCTACACTTATATAGGTGTTTCCATCAAATGTGTTCTACAGTTAAACACATCACGCAATAGGACTATGGAAAACATTAAGAGTATATAACTCAACCTCTAACATTGTAGAATTACACTATCCTACACCATAGAGATGAACTCAAATATGTATAAAATGGATAGTGTCTCAACCAATCAACCAATGACTTGTTGTTACCCATATGAACCTATTTCCTGTGATTACCATTCATATAGGTTGGGTTACCATCACTGTTGATTTTTGTAATATACAGTAGTCTCATTGTAAGACCCCAACTTATTATAAATAAAATTGAATTTCTCTATTTATTATTTTGAAATAGTAAGGGTTGAATTGATTAATGTGGTTAGTTATGAGTAAAATGCGCAAATATTTCAAATAAACAAGTGGTTATAAAATATTCATTATTATCGGGGAATATTTGTTTGGTCGTGGAATATTTTTACCGTCGGAGAATATTCGTACGACGGCGCAGCCTTGTGTGGGCCCCATAACGGAAAGCTATTGGATGAAGAAAACGATAAGTATAAGTTGTTTATAAATAACGGCGTAGTTGTTACCATTAATACTGTTGGAATACCCGGTAGTTAAAACACTGTAATACGCGTTGTAACACAATAGCACACGGTATTGCACCAATTATTGATTCTTACGTAAGAAGGCACTACTCAATAATTGTTACAGTAATTACTATTTAATATTTTATTTTATTGATTCAATAATTGTTACGTTGATATTTTATATTATTGTTGTTTCAATAATTGTCACTACACAATATTTTCTATTATCAGATCAATAATTCATATTATTTGAATAATATTATTAGATAGCATTATTGGCAATGTCTAGAAAGTTCTGTCTAAGGAGAGGTTTGGTCACCTAATTGCGCGCCAGTAAGGAGAAATCCTTATTGGAAAGCCCCCTCTTTTCTGGGAACGGTCTGGTTGTCAGTATTGTGATTCTGTAATATTATTTTTGAATACTTAATTATTAATTTATATGATAAGAAAAATATTCATTTTATTTGGATATAGATGGAAAATTTTTTTACTGTGACAATTGTTAAAAATTGATATTTTATCTTTTCTGATAAAATAATTCATTTAAATATATTATTATATTATAATAATATAATAATGGTGATATTTTTACAATAAATGTGGGATATATGAATAAATGAGGAGGAAGAGTATTTTTGTTACTAAAAATATTTAAAACATGTTTTTCATGTTTGTAGACCTCATTTTTGACTGAAATTTGATTATAGCCCGTAAAATCGTCCGTATGTGAATTTCGGTCAATTTCTGTTTGGAATTTGAAAAAACTTAAACTTACAAAGTTGTAGAGAATTGAATTTCCTATGGAAGGACATAAGATTTGAATTTTTCTGATAAAAGGGCTATTTATTATTAATTATTGAAGTTTCAGAATAATTGATTTTTGAAGTTTTAGTTATTTTTTAAGAAAAACATTTTTATTGTTTTGGTGGGCCCCAAAAATATTGTAAACATGCTGATTTCAGATGTCAAGAGGTGGGCGTGAAATTTTTTATAATATATTAATATTTTATTAAATTTTCTGTTTTGGTGTTCTAAATATTTTCCTATAAATAGGGTACTCAGGTTAGAATTAAAAATCACACTAGAAACTAAAGTTTTCTCTCTCTATATTATCGAGCGTATTCTTGTGAGTATTTTGATACTTTGAGTGCTGTTATACGGTGCAAATTCCTTCAGCACTATATCCAGTATTCTAGTCAGAAGTACTGTCTTTTTCGAGGTAAGGGATGTTATTGTTTTTCGTAAATGATATTATTTCTTTCAATATCATTATGCCAAAATATTAGTCTGAACTTTTTATTAAATTTAGAACTTTTTGTGTTGGGGTTACTATTCACGTATACGACACTATTCACGTATACGGCACTATTCATCGAAAATAAAATTTTCTTCTTTTTGTCTAAGATATCTGTTATGGATTCTAGCTTTGATTGTATCCATATTTTGATCATTCTTGAATTTTACTTCACTATGGTTATTTATGAAGTATTTTTGAACTTAGATTGTTTAAAGTACGAATCCTTAATATTTGTTCTTTTATTTCATTGGATTCGTTTTCTTTAAAATATTTTTCATCATCCTCAGTCCTAAATGATGATATTACTTAATATCTTTGACATGTAGTGCAAAGATAAATGATTTTCTGATGAATATCTTTGGCCCGTAGTGCAAAGATGAACATGTGTTTAGATGAACATGACCAACTAATGAATATCTTTGGCCTGTAGTGCAAAGATGAATATTTGATTTAAGATGTATATTGATTGATGTTACAGGGATAATATATTGGTGATGGACTTTTAAATTCATAGATGATAGTAGATTTCATCCTCTACTTAACTCTTCTAATGAATTATTATTTCCTCTGCGAATATTGATTTAAAACTTGTTGTCTATTGTATTTTATTAAATTTTTTCCCTGTTGAGAACTAACGATAATTTGTTCTATATTATCTTAGTGTTCTTTACTGGGCTAGTTGAGCTCACCCTTTTCCTTTTTGTTTCATTTTTCTTCTCAAGATGCGAGAATGTAGCGAGTACTAGTCGGGGTAAGGAATGATGGTTCTAGAAGTTATTTTAGTAGTCCTCACTATTTTATAAAATAGTGTATCAATAATTGTAATGAGGACTTATTTGAGTGTGGATATTGTCTAGAAATCAATATTTATATTTAAACTCACAATTTAAGTGTTGTCGTATTTTGCACGACAATTATATTAATAAAGTTATAGTTATTTCTGTACCATATTTTGGCGACTCAGAATGGGTGATGTATACCTGTTTTGGGGGCGTCACATTCATCCCCCTCGATGTATTGCTCACTAGCCTCTTGCTTAGTGGCTTTGTCAGAGGATCCGCAAGATTTAACTCTAACAAAATTAAGGGATATAATCATATCACATAACAGCTGTCTCACAATATTATGTCTTAGACGTATATGCCTACTCTTGCCATTATAGCTCTTATTCTTAGCTCTGCCTATAGCAGCTTAGCAATCACAATGTAGAGACAGATGGAACTGGTCTCGTCCACAAAGGAATATTTTCTAAAAGATTTCTGAGCCACTCTACTTCAGAACCTGCCTTCTCTAAGGCAATAAACTCAGACTCCATAGTAGAGCGAGCTATACAAGTCTTTTTAGTAGACTTCCAAGAAACTGCTCCTCCTCCTAAGGTAAATATGTAGCCACTCGTGGATTTAATTTCATCTAGATCAGAGATCCAGTTGGCATCACTATAGACCTCAAGAACTGCAGGATTACCGCAGTAATACAAACCAAATCCAATAGTACCTCACAGATACTTGAGTATTCTACATAAAGCAGTCCAATGATCCTTATTAGGATTATGAATGTATCTGCTGAGTCTATTAACTGCATATTAGCAGTTTTAGAACCAATTTACCTTTTTTTAGGGTCAAGTAACATTACCTTAGCAAGACACCCCCACACTTTAAGGTATTTCAAATTAGGTAAATAATTTTTCCAAAGCTCAAAAAGTGTTTTTCCAGTTTTCACCAACAAGTAACTTTATATACACATTATACACACACGTGTATTCAAACTTGACTATTCATATTGGGAATTGAAATTTTGAACTTTCTTCTCAGTTTAGCCCACCAATAAACAGTCACTAAACGTAGATTAAAGAACATAAAGCCAAAAACCTCTAGCAGAAAATAGAGATTACCATTGCCAAACACGTCACAATCTACTTTAAAAATAATTTGATATTTCCCCTAACCAACCAACAAAATTTTCTGCGAGACCCCAAGTGATCAGTTTCATCTTACGAAGACTAGCATAATGCTATAAATAAAAACATCATTTAAAAAACGGTTCGCTGGCCAAGAGGATGAGTCTCAAACCCACACTGCTTGAAAATGGAATGGTTATAGTGCTAGTTACAAAACAAACCCTTAGAGTTCATAATAAAGGCCCACACATTTGAGGATTACATGCACTCAAATTTATATATTTATTAATTTAATAATTCAATAGTCCAAAATGCATACTTCACGAAATCCGCCAACTTTAAGAAATCAGTCTCCCATATTGTGATATTATATATGAGTCATTTTCGTCCATTTTGAGCATATCTCGACACAAGTTATATAATTATGAGCTACTTCCATCATCTCGATTTCTACTTTGACATTCATTTTTAGACTATTATTCAGAGACCAAGGCTCAATTACGAGAGTTATTTATCAAATCACCCCAGGGTGCACCATCTCTTCCACCCAAAAAAGTTGGTCAAAGTGTAGGTATTTATGAGCAAGATACCATACTTGCATAAAATTGTTCACAGCAATTAATTAATTATATGCATGAATAAAAATCTTTGCCAACAAAGCTTTAATAAATGACTCTCATTTTGGGACAGACGAAATTGAGTTTTTATAATTACCTCTACTAAAGAACTCTCATTTTGCCAAATTAGTAAAAATATAGATATTGGTCCTCTCATGTTAATGTGGATTCACTTATTATGTTTGTAAAATATTGTACTAAAAAATGTTAATTTCATTACCCACCTTTGCATGAAGTAATTTCTCGAGACTATTGATGGAAGCACCTGAAATATTAACAATGCAACAAGAATGATAGGAAATTATAATAATCAAAACGTAAGCCCCTGCTTTGGTATGCACTACAGAGCAAACAATTCGTTGCATCATGGAGAAATAAATCATCAGATAATCAAATATAAAGTAGGATCCTAAATATTAACGAAGCAAAAATAATCTTTGTTAGGCATTAGTATGACTAACAGAACTCGCCTCACATGAATAATAAATAAAACATTATTCATGTAAATAAGATCTTGTAAAAGTATTAAAATTTCTACTTAAGATTGTTGGAAAAATACGAATAAATATAAGATTCAACTATCAAATAAAGAGGGGCAGAAATAAACTTATCGATTTAGAACGAATAGTTTTGAGCAGAGGCGTGCAGTGTACTGTCCTTAAGTAGAAATTTCGTCCCTCGGAGAACTTTTCTCGGTGCTAAGGTCACTGACGAAATCCTACTCTAGGATTCAACGGCTCTTCACCCAACTAACCAGCACTTGAAATAGTTGAATGACCCAGGAATAACTTCTAATTTTCCTTGCTCAAATTAAAAAAATTACACACACACACACACACACACACACACACACACACACACACACACATATATATATATATATATATATATGAAAGTGAGCTCTTTCTTTCTTTTTCACTATCTGCTACAAGATGATCTGTATATATATTATATATATGATGATGAGCCTACCTTCTCCTTTATATATGTATAGAAGGTAACATGCAACATATATATATATATATATATATATATATATATATATATATATATATAACAACGGTAATAGTATTAAACATGCAACGGTAATATCTCTTTAATAGGTATTAATATATATTAGCAGTTACAAAATCTCCATAAATATATTAATTATAACTTATTTAATTTACTCATTAAACTCTTTTAATGGTACATCACCAAATAATATATTTATTTAATTTAACTTTGTAATATATTATTTAACAAAAAATACAACACATAATACATCTTAATATCTCTTATACTCATGGATCTACCATGATATATGATCTATTTCATCAAACTCCCATAAAAACAAGATTAAAAATAGTTTAAAGGTTAGTGTTTTATACCTTTTTGCTTTCTTCCTCTTGTTTTATTTTACTTCTCTTCTCTCCTTCCCTTCATCCATAGCAGCCCACTCTCTCTCTTCCTCTCTTCTCATGGTCGGGTGTGGAGTGGTGAAAAGGAGAGAAAGATTTCTTTTTTTGTTTTTTTTTTCCTTTTAACTAAGTAATATATCATTTAGGAGAGAGAGGGAGTGGTGAGGATTAGGTAGAAGTTAGTGAGAGTTGGTGGCTACCCATGTGATGAAATCTCAGCTAATTTGGGTCATGTGAATCTCGTTTTTATTTCCTTATTTTTCGTGTTTAATCCTGTCTTAATTTGACTTTTGGACCCGAAGAATTAAATTTTCAAGTTTATAGTCGATTCCTACAAAAGTCGACGCTCCCAACGTCGTGGACATATCCGTTTCTTCAAATTCATTTCCGAATTTCAAGTTTGACTTTTCTCAATAAAAGTCAACTGTTAACTTTTACCAAAAAGTCAACCCCGCCACATTTTGTATTGACAGTCTATTCTTACTAATTTCGACGTTCTGGATTCAAATATCCAATCCGCGTCCCTAGATTTCACTCCTAACTCTAAGTTTGACTTCTTCTCCATAAATCCAACGATTGACTTTGAACAAAAAGTCAACCCCGATACATTTGGTGTTTACTGTATTTTTTGACTAAACTTGATGTTCCAAACGAAATCGAGCAGTCCGTGTTTAAAAATTCTATCTCTAACTCAAATTTTTAGTTTTAACTTACTTCCTTTTATTATTAATCATATTAGCTAATCATTTATTGATTATTATTCATTTCATTTGTCATTCAAGGCCAATATTTGAGCTATGTTAATTCATAACATAGTTTTATCTTGATTCTTATGTCCTTAACGCAATTGATCGTATTAGCTTATCTTTTCATCCCGTAGCTATTACATTCTTTCTCTCTTACAAGGATCACATGCCGAATCACTATTCCTGTAGCGTTCTAGTTTAGTTCACTACTAAACTGTTACACAATTTATCTCATCGATTAACTTTATCGAATTATCTTAACATAGGTATTACTTTACCACCTCTTTCAATTATTATTATTATTATTATTATTATTATTATTATTATTATTATTATTATTTCATCCAATTCATGGACAACATCTATTCTTAGCCCAAATGTCATCTGCCTTTCTTCGGCTCTTAACTACCTGTTTATTTTCAGGTATCAATTTCTTAAATATTTCTATCATTCACCATCAATACTCTTTACAACTAATGTAGAAAAAATTAATAGTTGAATCACTTGATTGAAAAAAATTGAAAATTCGATCATCAAAATGGAAAAATGTCAATAGTTCAGGGTAGTAATTTAATTTATATTTAAGCCTAATTTTTAATTACCTGTAGACATTGATTAACCTAGTCAGCGGGGCCACATCATCAATTTATAATGTGGCAGGTTCAATTGAATGAAAGTGAAAAAAATTGTTAGTTTAATGACCTGATTGAAAAAATTGAAAGGTTGATCACCAAAGTGAAAAAAAGTTAATAGTTTCAGATAGTTATTTATATTTAAGTCTATATATCATTTTTAAGCTTTCCAAGAATTAATTTTATAAATAAATAAATTGTTCAAAAATATTGGGCAACCTTTTAAGGTGTAAACAAGATCCAATAATTCCTAACTTCCTCCACCCCACCCCCACCCCCACCTCCACCCCCACCCTCACCCCACCCCCACACCCATAAAAAACAGATATTTGTTGTTGTCGGGGAATATTCGCTTGTTCGTGGAATATTCCTACGACGGCGCAGCCTTGTGTGGGCCCCATAACAGAAAGCGATTGGATGAAGAAAATGACAAGTATAAGTTGTTTATAAATAACGACGTAGTTGTTACCGTTAATACTGTTAAAATACCCGGTGGTTAAAACACAGTAGCACACAGTATTGTACCAATTATTGATTCTTACGTAAGAAGGCACTACTCAATAATTGTTACAGTAATTACTGTTCAATATTTTATTTTATTAATTCAATAATTGCTACGTTGATATTTTATATTACTGTTGTTTCAATAATTGTCACTACACAATATTTTCTATTATCGGAGTAATAATTTATATTATCTGAATAATATTATTAGATAACATTATTGGTAAGTTCTAAAAAATTCTGTCTAAGGAGAGGTTTGGTCACCTAATTGCGTGCCAGTAAGGAGAGATCGTTATTGGAAAGCCCCCTCTTTCCTGGGAACTGTCTGGTTGTCAGTATTGTGATTCTGTAATATTATTTGAGAATAATTAATTATTGATTTATATCATGAGGAAAATATTCATTGTATGTGAATATAGATGGAGAAAATTTTTAATGTGACAATTATTGAAAATTAATATTTTATCTTTTTCTGATAAATATTTATTTAACTATATTATTATATTACAATAATATAATAATAGTGATATTTTTACAATGAATGTGAGATATATGAATAAATGAGGAGGAAGAGTATTTTTGTTACTAAAAATATTTAAAACATGTTTTTCATGTTTGTGGACCCCATTTCTTGACTGAAATTTGATTATAGCTTGTAAAATCGCCCGTTTGTGAATTTCGGTCAATTTCTGTTTGGAATTTAAAAAAAAATTCTTCTGCAATGTTGTAGAGAATGGAATTTTCTATGAAAAGGATATGAGGTTTGAATTTTTCTGATAAAAGGGTTATTTATTATGAATTATTGAAGTTCCGAAATTCCGGAATAATTGATTTTTAGAAGTTTTAAATATTTATATTTAGAAAAACGTTTTTGTTATTGTTGGTGGGCTCACTTGTTGTCAAACATGCTGAAATTGATGATTCAAAGGTTGGCGTAAAAAATTTAATTTATATATTAATATTTTATTAAATTTTCTGCTTTGGTGTTCTAAACATTTTCTTATAAATAGGGTGCTTAGGTTAGAATTGAAAATCACACTAGAAACTGAAGTTTTCTCTCTCTTTCTCTCTCTATATTATCGAGTGTATTCTTGTGAGTATTTTAAGACTTTGAGTGTTGCGTTACGGTGCAAGTTCCCTTCAGCTCTATATCCAGTATTCTAGTCAGAAGTACTGTCTTTTCGAGGTAAGGGATGTTATTTTTTTTATGGATGATATTATTTCTTTCAATATCATTATGTCAAAATATTGATCTGAACTTTTTATCAAATTTAGAACTTTTAGTGTCGAGGTTACTATTTACGTATACGGCACTATTCACGTATACGCCACTATTCACGAATACGACACTATTCACCGAAAAATTAAATTTTTATTTTTTCTTTTCAAGATATCTATTATGGATACTAGCTTTGATTGTATCCATGTTTTGATCATTCTTGAATTTTACTTCACTATGATTATTTATGAAGTATTTTTGAACCTGGATTGTTTAAAGTACGAATCCTTAATATTTGTTCTTTTGTTTCACTGGATTCATTTTCTTTAAAATAATTTTCATCATCCTCAGTCCTAAATGATGATATTACTGAATATCTTTGGCCTGTAGTGCAAAGATAAATGATTTTCTGATAAATATCTTTGGTCTGTAGTGCAAAGATGAGCAGGTGTTTAAATGAACATGACCAACTGATGAATATCTTTGGCCTGTAGTGCAAAGATGAATATTTGATTTAAGATGTATATTGATTGATGTTACAGGGATAAAATATTGATGATGAACTTTTAAATTCATAGATGATAGTAGGTTTCATCCTCTACTTAACTCTTCTAATGAATTATTATTTCTGCTACGAATATTGATTTAAAATTTGTTGTCAATTGTATTCTATTAGATTTTTCCCTGTTGAGGACTAACGATAATTTGTTCTATATTATCTTAGTCATAATATTCTTTACTGGGCTAGTTGAGCTCACCCTTTTCGTTTTTGTTCCATTTTTCTTCTCTGGAGGCAAGAATGTAGCGAGTACTAGTCGGGGTATGGAATGATGGTTCTAGAAGTTGTTTTAGTAGTCCTCACTATTTTTATAAAATAATGTATCAATAATTATAATAAGGACTTTTTTGGGTGTGGATATTGTATTTAAACTCACAGTTTAAGTGTTATCGTATTTTGCACGACAATTGTATTAATAAAGTTGTAGTTATTTCTGTATCATGTATTTGACAACTCAGAATGGGTGATGTATACCTGTTTTGGGGATATCACAGTTAGTATTAGAGCTTAGGGATATGATCTCTGGCGGAGATCGGGGAATAGAACTAGGAGGGGAGAGATGAGTAAATTCTTTGCTAGTGTGTCCTACCTAAGCTTATTTGTTGGTTGGTCAGAATATAGGAATATTATGTGATATGTTAATCCTTTAATTAACCTTTGTTTTATGGCAGTATTTGAGAATGGCAACCGAGAATGTTAATAGTGGAGTAAATGAGACCGTGGAGACACCTTTACCCACCAATGAGGAAAATGTGCAACATGCTGGCAATGTTCCTCCTGTAAACAACACTAATGAGCAGACGATGAATGATGAGATGTTTAGAAGCTTTTTGCGGTTTATGAAAAACCAGACGAGAGAGGCTCCTGTTCAAAATACAAGTAGAAACAATGGCAATGCACAACTGGTCATAGCCAAGGAGTTCAAAGAGTTGGGACCACCAGAATTCTGGGGAAAATCGGATCCGATTAAGGCAGAAACGTGGGTCAAGCAAATTACCAAGATATTCGATGTCTTGGGATGCACGGAGGAACAGAAGGTTCCATTCGCTACCTTTATGTAGCGTACCCATCCAGCCGCACTCAGCATATCTTGGGAGACATTTCAGAAACTGTTCAATGACAAGTACTTTCCTGAAATCATTCGTCATATGAAGGAAGTGGAGTTTATTAGACTGGAACAAAACAACATGACAGTGTCCCAGTACGGGGCGAAGTTTGTAGAGTTATCCAGGTTTGCACCTCATTTGGTGGAGAATGAGGAACGTATGACGCGGACGTTTCTGAGAGGTTTGAAACCCGGCATACGTCAATATCTCATTTCTCATAAATTTTCTCTCTATTCAGATGTTGTCAACAGGGCTCAATTATTAGAGCGAGATAACGAGTACGTTCAACCGAGGGACCACAACCAGGATCATACCGGTGACAGCAGTCATCAGAACAATGATAACCAGCGGAGAAAGAAAAATACGGACAAGAGCGGCAACCACTCTGGTGGTAATCATGGCCATGAAAATAGAAGAAGCGAGTCGGGGGGAGATTTTAAAAAAAAGAGATTCAATAATGAGAATGTGAAGACGTCAACACCAGCAGTAACTGGTTCTAAGGGAGGAGAACGACCACCGGTCGTATGCTATAAGTGCGGGAAAGAAGGACATATCAGCCCAAACTGCCCACAACAGTTTAAGGTATGTTATAATTGTGGAAAGGAATGACATATCACTCGAGATTGTACTGTAGCGAAACCAAGTCCAATGGGGATGGTGACTCAAAAGGTTGCCCTAAAAAAGTTAAAGTTAACGGTTTCTGGAAGAGCGTTTGTCGTGACTGGTCAAAATGTAAGGAACCCAAACGAGGTGATCACAGGTAAGCTAATCATAAATTCTTGCAAAGTTTATATATTACTAGATACCAGTGCTACCCATTCATTTATCTCTCCTGCTTGTGCTCAACGTTTAAACTTGACTCTGGAGAAATTAGACTTTGACCTATCTGTGGAGACTCCGTTAGGAGAAACTTTCATCACATCCACTATTTATAAATCTTGTTTGATCCAAGTTGGCACCATCATATTACATGTTGACCTTATCTCTTTAAAGATACTTACTTTTAATGTGATTTTAGGGATTGATTGGTTAACTATTCATCATGTCAAAATTGATTATTTTTGTAAGGTTGTTAGTTTTCATATTCCTAATCAACCTGTTGTTAGAATTCAAGCAACTAAACCATTAAAATCAATCAGTGTCATATCAAGTCATAAAGCTATTCGTTTATTGAAAAATGGATCTCAAGCTTTCTTAGCCCATGTTATGGATTTGAATAAAGACACGTCAGATTTGAATAATATTCCTGTTGTTAGTAAATTTCTTGACGTGTTTCCTGAAGAACTTCCCGGTCTACCCCCGGAACGTGAGGTTGAATTCTTATTGATCTTGAACCTGGTACAAAGCCTATTTCTAAAACTCCATATCGAATGGCTCCTATTGAACTTCAGGAGTTAAAGGTCCAACTACAGGAGTTGTTGGACATCGGTTTTATTCGTCCTAGTACATCTCCTTGGGATGCTCCTGTTTTATTCGTAAAGAAGAAAGACGGGAGTGTGCGACTTTGTATTGACTATCGAGAATTGAACCATGTCACCATCAAGAATAGGTATCCGCTACCTCGTATTGATGACCTGCTTGACCAGTTGCAAGGAGCACAATTCTTTTCAAAGATCGATCTTCGTTCTGGATATCATCAGCTGAAGATTAGAACTAAGGATATCCTAAAGACTGCCTTCAGAACTCGGTACGGGCATTATGAATTTTTAGTCATATCTTTTAGATTGACTAATGCTCCTATAGCTTTCATGGATATGATGAATCGAGTATTCAAAGAATATTTAGATCAGTTCGTTGTTGTCTTTATTGATGACATCCTCATATATTCCAAAAGTCGTGAAGATTATGAGCACCATTTGAAGCTAGTACTCCAAAGACTTCGTGAAAATAAGCTATATGTCAAGTTGAAGAAATGTGAGTTCTGGCTTGAAGAAGTAGTATTCCTAGGGCACGTGGTGTCAAAGCATGGAGTATCTGTTGACCCGACAAAGATTGAAGCAATACAAAGTTGGGAGCAACCGAAGTCGGTGACCGAAGTACGTAGCTTTCTGGGCTTAGCTAGTTATTATTGGAGATTTGTGGAATTTCTCGAATCGCTACTCCGTTAACTCAGCTGACTAGGAAGGATACAAAATTCGTATGGAGCGAGGAATGCGAGAAGAGTTTCCAAGAGCTCAAGAGGATACTCATTTCAGCACCTGTCCTGACAATACCATCTGGTTCGGATGGATTTGTTATCTACAGTGATACTTCAGGAAAAGGGTTAGGATGTGTTCTCATGCAACGTGGGAAAGTCATAGCCTATGCCTCGTGAAAACTTATAGAATATGAGAGGAATTATCCTACTCATTATCTAGAGTTGGCAGCAGTCATTTTCGCGCTAAAGATCTGGAGGCATTATCTATATGGGGAGAAAGTGGAGATATATTCAAATCATAAAAGCCTCAAATATTTATTCACCCAAAAGGAACTCAACATGTGGCAACGACGTTGGCTCGAGCTGTTGAAAGATTACGACCACACTATTTAATACCATCCTGAAAAAGCGAACGTGGTAGCTGACGCGTTGAGTAGAAGATTATATGCGGGAACGAGTGCGATGTTGTCAACACAAATGCCCATTTTGTGTGATTTACAAAAGATGAAAATAGAATTCAGGACTTCGCGAAAGTATACGCATAGAACCAACTTTAATAGATAAAGTTAAAGTTGCTCGAGCCACAGACTCGGAGCTGATGCGTATGAAGAAGAAAGTGCAAAAAGGTGTTATTCTAAAAGCAATAATCGATGAAGAAGGAATACTTCGAGTCAACTCCAGACTTTGCGTTCCTAACGATTCTGACTTGAAACATAGAATCATGATGGAGGCACACAACACACCGTTTGCAATTCACCCTGGAAGTACTAAAATGTATCGTGATCTTCAACATACATTTTGGTGGAGCAATATGTAGAGAGCGATTGCAAAGTTTATCTCGAGGTGTTTAACTTGTCAACGTGTAAAGGTGGAGCATCAATTGCCTAAGGGTCCATTGCAACCACTTGAGATTCTGAAATGGAAGTGGGAACACATTACCATGGATTTCGTTACGGTTCTTCCCACGATTTCTCAATGCATAAATGCTATTTGGGTTATTGTTGATAGATTAACCAAGTCTGCTCATTTCTTGCCGATAAATACGGGAGACTTATTCCCTTGAACGTCTTGCTCGTATGTATGTAAATGAGATTGTGCGATTGCATGGCATGCCAATATCCATAGTTTCGGATCGTGACCCAAGATTCACTTCACGATTTTAGGTTAGCTTGCAAAACTATGGGCACAGATTTATGATTCAGTTCGGCATACCATCCTCAAACGGACGGACAATCAGAGAGGACTATTCAAACTCTTGAAGATCTATTAAGACTCTGTGTCTTAGACTTCAAAGGGAGTTGGGATAAGTATTTACCATTGGTGGAATTCTCTTACAACAACAGTTATCAGGCAAGTATAGGTGTGGCTCCATTCGAAGCATTATATGGACGAAAGTGTCGCTCTCCAATATGTTAGAATGAGGTGGGTAAAGCAACATTATTGGGACCAGAGTTGGTACGTATGACTACGAAAAAGATCCAAATGATTCGACAACGTATACAAACGGCACAAGATTGACAAAAGAGTTATGCGGATCTTCATCGAAAGGACGTGGAATTTAATATTGGGGATCATGTATTGTTGCGAGTTGCTCCATGGAAGGGAGTTACAAGATTCAGGATGAGAGGAAAGCTCAATCCACGATTTATTAGTCCATTTTAGATTCTTGATCGAGTAGGAAATGTGGCCTATAGACTCGCGTTACCTCCAAGTATGTCTCGTGTTCATAATATTTTTCACATATCCGTGCTTCGTAAATATGTGAAAGACCCGAACCACGTTATTGAGTTAGAGCCGGACGAGATAGTTGAAGACTTAACATATGAAGAGGTACCTATCAAGATCTTGGATAGAAAGGAGCATGTCCTGCGCACAAAGATCATACCACAAGTTAATGTTTTGTGGAGGAACCATGCTATAGAGGAAATGACCTAGGAGTTGAAAACAGAAATGAAAGCGAGGTATCCTCACCTTTTCGAAACACCAGGTACGTACGCAAATTTTAAGGACGAAATTTCATAAGGAGGGGAGGTTGTAAGACTCCAACTTATTATAAATGAAATTTAATTTTCTCTATTTATTATTTTGAAATAGTAAGGGTTGATTTGATTAATGTGGTTAGTTATGGGTGAAATGCACAAATATTTCAAGTAAGCAAGTGGTTATAAAATATTCATTGTTGTCGGGGAATATTCGTTTGTTCGTGGAATATTCGTACGACGGCGCAGCCTTGTGTGAGCCCCATAACAGAAAGCGATTGGATGAAGAAAATGACAAGTATAAGTTGTTTATAAATAACAGCGTAATTGTTACCGTTAATACTGTTGAAATACCCAGTGGTTAAAACACAGTAGCACACTGTATTGCACCAATTATTGATTCTTACGTAAGAAGGCACTACTCAATAATTGTTACAGTAATTACTGTTCAATATTTTATTTTATTGATTCAATAATTGCTACGTTGATATTTTATATTACTGTTGTTTCAATAATTGTCACTATACAATATTTTCTATTATCGGAGCAATAATTTATATTGTCTGAATAATATTATTAGATAACATTATTGGCAATGTCTAGAAAGTTCTGTCTAAGGAGAGGTTTGGTCACCTTATTGCGCGCCAGTAAGGAGAGATCGTTATTGAAAAGCCCCCTCTTTCCTGGGAACTGCCTGGTTGTCAGTATTGTGATTCTGCAATATTTTTTGTTAATAATTAATTATTGATTTATATGATGAGGAAAATATTCATTGTATGTGGATATAGATGGAGAAAATTTTTAATGTGACAATTATTGAAAATTAATATTTTATCTTTTTCTGATAAAAATTCATTTAAATATATTATTATATTATAATAATATAATAATGATGATATTTTTACAATGAATGTGGGATATATGAATAAATGAGAAGGAAGAGTATTTTTGTTACTAAAAATATTTAAAACATATTTTTTATGTTTGTGGACCCCATTTCTTGACTAAAATTTGATTATAGCCTGTAATATCGTCCGTTTGTGGATTTCAGTCAATTTTTGTTTGGAATTTAGAAAAATTTTCTTCTGCAAAGTTGTAGAGATTGGAATTTCCTATGGAAAGGACATGAGGTTTAAATTTTTCTGATAAAAAGACTATTTATTATGAATTATTGAAGTTCTGAAGTTCCGAAATAATTGATTTTTGGAAGTTTTAAATATTTATATTTAGAAAAACGTTTTTGTTATTGTTGGTGGGCTCACTTGTTGTCAAATATGCTGAAATTGATGATTCAAAGGTTGGCGTAGAAAATTTAATTTATATATTAATATTTTATTAAATTTTTTTCTTTGGTGTTCTAAACATTTTCCTATAAATAGGGTGCTTAGGTTAGAATTGAAAATCACACTAGAAACTAAAGTTTTCTCTCTCTTTCTCTCTCTATATTATCGAGTGTATTCTTGTGAGTATTTTAAGACTTTGAGTGTTGCGTTACGGTGCAAGTTCCCTTCAGCTCTATATCCAGTATTCTAGTCAGAAGTACTGTCTTTTCGAGGTAAGGGATGTTATTTTTTTTATGGATGATATTATTTCTTTCAATATCGTTATGCCGAAATATTGATCTGAACTTTTTATCAAATTTAGAACTTTTAGTGTCGGGGTTACTATTCATGTATACGACACTATTCATGTATACGACACTATTCACCGAAAAATTAAATTTTCATTTTTTCTTTTCAAAATATCTATAATGGATACTAGCTTTGATTGTATCCATGTTTCGATCATTCTTGAATTTTACTCCACTATAGTTATTTATGAAGTATTTTTGAACCTGGATTGTTTAAAGTACGAATCCTTAATATTTATTCTTTTGTTTCACTGGATTCATTTTTTTAAAAATATTTTTCATCATCCTCAGTCCTAAATGATGATATTACTGAATATCTTTGGCATGTAGTACAAAGATGAATGATTTTCTGATAAATATCTTTGGTCTGTAGTGCAAAGATGAGCAGGTGTTTAGATGAACATGACCAACTGATGAATATCTTGGCCTGGAGTGCAAAGATAAATATTTGATTCAAGATGTATATTGATTGATGTTACAGGGATAAACTATTGATGATGGACTTTTAAATTCATAGATGATAGTAGATTTCATCCTCTACTTAACTCTTCTAATGAATTATTATTTCCGCTGCGAATATTGATTTAAAATTTGTTGTCTATTGTATTCTATTAGATTTTTCCCTGTTGAGGACTAACGATAATTTGTTCTTTATTATCTTAGTCATAATATTCTTTACTGGGCTAGTTGAGCTCACCCTTTTTGTTTTTATTCTATTTTTCTTCTCAGGAGGCGAGAATGTAGCGAGTACTAGTCGGGGTATGGAATGATGGTTCTAGAAGTTGTTTTAGTAGTCATCACTATTTTTATAAAATAATGTATCAATAATTGTAATGATGACTTATTTGAGTGTGGATATTGTCGAAAAGACAATATTTGTATTTAAACTCACAGTTTAAGTGTTGTCGTGTTTTGCACGATAATTGTATTAATAAAGTTGTAGTTGTTTCTGTACCATGTATTTGACAACTCAGAATGGGTGATGTATACCTGTTTTGGGGGCGTCACAATTGATATGACCAAGGAGTATCTAATTGGGAACAGTTTTTGAGACGAACACTTGGGAAACATGAAGGTTGAATAAGATGAAGTTTGAAGATGATGAAGATTACAGGAAAGAGATGAAGGAGGAGATTACAGGGAGTGAGTGGTTTATTGGATGTAAGATTGCATATAATAAATAGGGTTCTTTACAAAAATATACAACAATTAGAAAGTAATTACACTATTAGTGCATCACCAAAATATTTACAAACATAATAACTTTCCCATATTTATTTACAATATTAGTGCAATTAGGATTCATTAATTTAGAGAATTAGTATAGGATTCAATTCATAATAATAAGGAAACCTAAAATCAAGGAGAAATAACTACCATAAATAATAATTCAAATTCAAATATCTTGGATCTAACAACAAAAATAAATTCAAATTCAAAATAATAATTCAAATATTCAAAGTTACCAAACAAATCGAAAACAAAACAAAGAGGAAATCACGAACAACCAAACAAATTGAAAAAGAAAAAGTTAGAGTTACCAAACCAGCAAGAACAAATCCAAAATGAATTCGTAGTAGCCGAACAAAGAGGAATCACGAACAACCAAAACAAAACAAATCGAAGAAGAAGAAGAAGAAAAAGAAATCGGAGTTATCAAAACAAATCGAAGAAGAAGAAGTCGGAGTTACCAAACCAGCAAGAACAGATCCAAAACGAATTCAGAGTAGCCGAACAAGGAGAAAATCAAGAACAATTTTTTTTATGAATATTTAGTTACCCACAAAAACTAAAATGGTTACCTTTGTATTAAGGTTTGGCTACCAACTGCACCATATTCAAAATAATAATTTTATTTTTAAAAAGTTATTAATAAGTAACTAACAGCTACATAAATTGAAACTTAAACATGGCATTTCGGAAACCATCTGCACGTAACACTTGGAAACTGTTCTTAAATTTTTTTATAATTAATTGGTAACTCAATAAAACTGAATTGGTTACCTTTTTATGAAGGTTTGGCTACCAACGTATAAATAACATTTTAAAAATAAAATTATTATGAATATGGTGCAGTTGGTAGCCAAACCTTTGTACAAAGGTAACAATTCTACATTTTATTGGTAACCAAATATTCATAAAAAATAAACCGCGACAAAATCGTTTTCTGCCGATAATGGCAATTACTCTCCCATAATTTCAGCGGACTCTAGATTTGGTCATCTTGCTGAAAATGATGCCACAATAGGAGCACGTGGCACTCGGCCACTAAACCTTAGCTGTCAAATACACCATTAGCTAATACCATCCCAACTTCACCTACTTTTCTCACTACAACACCTTTAGCAGCCCTCGAGTTAACGCCCCTATCGCATAATACTATTTTGCCCTTGACAAAACTTAGGGTCTAACGATCCCTCCAGGCACAGAGCGACGATGAATAACCACTACCTCTTTCGCTTCCGACGTATATTAACGGGTAGGGGCGATCCGGTGCTAATGCGCGTGGATGAGGAGGGTGGAGGAGTAGGAGCGTGGATGTTGTTCTGTTCTTTGTAATTAGTATGTAGTTGTTTTAGATGAGGAGAGAGAAGAAGTCATGGGATAATTAATCCCTAAATTAAGAAATTTTAATTGCATACAAATTTCCTAAATTAAGGAATCTAAAATGCACTAATATTGTAAATAAATATGAGAAAGTTATTATGTTTGTAAATATTTTATGAGTACACTATTATTGTAATTATTTTTAAAAATATAATAGTATATGTAATTCATCCTAATAAATAATCTAAGTCCCATATTGTTTATTGAGAAAAGTGTTAAAGGAAGCTTACCTTATAAAATGGATTCTCATCCACTTGCAACAAGTTGTGGGCTGGTCCAATCTGAATAATTTTTCAACATTTTGACATGTTGGGCTAGGCCGCAAGGATATTAAACAATAAAGGCCAAGTGCAGAAATTACATATCCTTAGGCTTTAGCCCAGGCCGGTCCAAGCCGGGCTTTTAATTAGGCCGGTCCAAGCTAAATTCTGGAATTTAAACAGTGGCCTTTTTTCAGCCTTTAGGTCGAGCCTTATCAATCCAGGTCTTGATCAGACCAGGCCGGACTCAGTCCAGATCAAGGCCGAGCCGCAGGCCCCAAGCCGTTTGTGCACCCCTACTTGTGGACACATTTATACAAATATATAAAATTAAGTTGTGCATGAACCAAATAAAATTTAATAGACTCCTAGGGACAACCCCTTTGTAGATGCATTAATAATTTTTCATGTCTTATTTTAATAATATTGATTGATTGGGACTGAAAATATGGATTAAATTAATTTCAATAAATTCTATGAATTTAACAATCTCAAGCAAGACAAAAAAATTCTGAAATTAATTATGTAAATACATTTAATTTCATTGTTAAAACACACAAAATAACATTAACTATCTGCTTCACAAATGAACCGTAAATTATATGATATGTCCAAAGAATCAGAGTAGAAATAGAGGATGGCAGTACAAAAAGTTGTCCATCCCAACCCAGAACCGATAATAAATAACCGTTTTTTCTACTAAAAGAAGAAAAGAATTTATCAACAATTCCGTGACAAAAAATTTCAGAAAAAAAATCTGACCCGTTTGGAAAAATTTGAATCTCAAACCCGCCCATTAAAAATTCCACAGGAATGATCCAAACTCATCACAGGCTTCTTCCGCCTCATTATAATTAACCAATGGCGGCGGTGGCATGTAAAACCCATTGGGAAGATCGTCAAAACCCGGAAAAATACCAAAGTCCGGAACACTGTTATTGCCCCAACTCGAACCCATCGTCTCAAATTGATCCAAAAACGACGTGTCCAGAGCCATTTCACTATTCAAATGGGTCGCCCCATCCGAAACCGAATCAGACCGTGAAGGAGAATCCACCCGCTGCAACTCATCCGACCCGGATGAATACGAAGTTGAATGATCCAAATCTCCAATCCCGGCCTCCGAGTTGGCAAACCGTGCCGCCGCAGCTCGTATCTGCGACGGAGTGAGCGTCCTCCCGCCGGCGATTTCCGGGGGATTATCGGGGAAATTGAACTTCGCGGTAGGGCCACGTAGGCAGTAAAGGGCGGCGTCGAAAGCTCTCGCCGCCTTCACGGCCGAGTCGAATGAGCCCAACCAAATTCTCTCCCGGCTGTTCGGTAGTCGGATCTCGGATACCCATTTCCCCCATTTCCTCTTCCTAACACCCTTATACTTACCCGAATCCGAATCTCTCTCTTCTCCCGGTTTATTCACTACTTGAAGGTATTTATTAGCTTCAGTACTGTCACTACTTTCACCGGGGTTTTTTTCGGTCACCGATTTCACCATTAAAATATTCAGATTTTTTTTCCAGACGAATTTTGGAAAGTGCGACAAGTGGGATTTTTGATTAATTGTTTGAATATTGATTTTGGGTTTTTGATAATTTTTGCTGATGGGAGAAATGGAATAACGGCTCTGCTGTTATATATGTGGGGGAGTTGGGGGGGACAGTGAGGAGGGTCAACAGGGGCGTGTTGATCAGATAGCGCGGGCGATGAAGAAGAAGAAGGGACACATGACGTGAGGGATGGATGGACGCGGTGAGTTTACCGGGAAATTTTAATAGATAAATTAAAAGCACGTGTGTATTTTATACCTCGTGGGATAATGAAATGGGCAGTCTAGATTATTTTGTGCATAAAGGGGCAGCTACTCTTTGTATGCTCTTGATCGTTGGGTCCAATCCTTGTCAGCACTTCAAAAGTGCTTATATATTATCCCCCAACGTGAGTTGTTGTTTTTAGCCAGACTAAAATATAAAATTAGTCCCCATTATTATTCAAAAAATAAATTATAAGAACATAAAAGATTATGTTAGATATATGGTGATAATAGAATTTAATAAAAAATTAATTTACAAAATGATGTTGTAAATTATAATTAGTTAAAAATTCATCATACATGAATAAATCTAATAATAATGCTCAATCACAATTAGTCTCGTCATTTTGTATTCATCTTTTTGTAATCAGAATATTATTAAAAATTTTAACCGTTTAATTTAAATGAGTTGTTACTTAACGATAGAACTGTTAAAACTAAGCAATTTGGTTTAAGTTTGAAATTTATTATATGAACTCGACCCATTAAATAAATAAATCGAGATAATCGGAATCAAACGAGCCAAGCCCAGTAGATTTTAAACTCGACTCGTTTAATTTTTTTATTATAAAAATGTAAAAAATTAATTAAATGGACAAAGCCTAAATTAATTAGCCACCCTACTATTTGAATTTGACTCATTTTAACTAAATGGACAAAGGAGCTTGTTCAAACTCAACTGGTCTAACAATTAAGCTCGGGTTGAGTTTAGTCAAGTCAAGTCGAGTTGGGTCAAGTTTGTGGGTTGTCCGGTTTATTTACAGTTTTACTTAACATAATATGAAAATAATGCTCCCCTCATTTCAAAATTAAAAAGTATTATTCATTTTTAAAGTCAACTTAAAAATTTTTTTAACTCAAAATGGACATGAATTGTATTCTTTTAATTTTAGTTATTACAATAATAAATACCGTAAAATATTTAAAAGTACTATTTATTGTAACATTTATTATTTTATAATATTTAATTAATCACATTAATTTTAAATTTAAAAAAAATTTAAATTGACTTTCAAAAACTGACATGATCTTATAATTTAGAATAGAATGAATATTAATTAATTAGGTACAACTTAAATTTGAGTGTGTTTACATATCAAAGATTAGCACAAAGTGCCAACCTATTGAGCTTACAAATCAATTCACTATATATCGAATACGGTTGGTAGAACATGAAAAGCTTCCATAAAATGATATGCAAGGATTCAAACTCAAAACCGATATTAGATGCACCCTCATGTACGTTCTCCATCTTTTGCACTTCTTATTTCCACAGCCTGCTATATATATATATATATATATATATATATATATATATATATAGGAAATGATCCATAGAATACGTTAGCCAGAAAAACTGTTTCAACTAACGTTTATCCAGCTGTCCAAAATTAGAGTGAATGGTTGAGATGAGGACCCAGCGACTACTCCCTATAGCGATGTTTTGACTGGCCGCTAGAGGGAGTAGCGGCCAATAAAAAAAAATTTGGCTTAATTAGTGATTATCCTTATAATTTTTTATTATTTTATTTTACTGATATATATATATATATATATATATATATATATATATATATATAGTAAAACCTCTTTATAGGAATACTCTATATAAGAATAACCTCTATTATATTATAAAAAAATTTGGTCCCAACTTGGGCCAATTTTAAATAGGAATAACCTCTAAATTATAATATGTTGTATACTTTTTACGTCCCGTATTAAAAAAATATACCTATATATAGTAATAATTCCATATGTAGTCATTTGAAATTATTTTTGTCACTTATATTTATATCAATGTTACATTCATATAAGTGACAATTGTAATTTTAAAAGACTACATTTACATATAAAAGACTTTGCACTTATGTAGAGTTGGAAATATACACATTGAAACATACACATTCTAGTTTGAAAGTCTAAAGAATTTATGTTTTCTTTCATTTTTCCCATTGAATATTCTGTAAATACTATGTGCACAACTTTATATAAATATTTTTCGAATAATAATTTTTAGAGAGTTCTTATGTAAGACCCCAACTTTTATAAATAAAGATGAATTTTCTATAAATATCATTTTTGAATATTATGGAGTTAATTTGATATAATGTTATAGTTGTGGGTAATATTTATAAATTTTATAAAGTACGCAAGTTGTTATATAATATTCGATTGGTCGGAGAATATTCGTTTTAACAGGGAATATTCGTACAACGGCACAATTATTGGTGGACCTCATAACGGAATTATTGTCGGATTGAGAAAACGACAAAAATATTTTATTAAAAATAACGGCGGAAGTTTTACCATTGATATTGTTGAACTACTCGGTAGTAAAAGTACAATAATACGTGTGGTTGCATAGTAGCACACGGTATTGATTATTAATGCTTATGTGAGAAGTCACTCAGTTTGATTCAATTATTGTCAGTTAATAATATGAATTATTTAGCGATAATGACGTTTTGTTTTATTCGTATTATTAACGTAATAAAACAGAAACAACTTTTTATATAAAACAAAATACTTTATTAAAATTATTCTATAAATAAAATATATTATATTTTATTTAAAAGATTTTTCTTTAAATATGGACCGTCAGATTAAAGTAATCAATCTGGACCGTTCATGGATTAGTTACTATGCATTCTATTTTTCTATAAATAGCAGCTCATTCCTTCATTATTTCTTACGAATTCACTGAACTCTAGAGAGAGAAACTATAGAGAGAAACTATAGAGAGAGAAGAAGAGTATTCTACTACTTAACTACTTCTTTATTTCAGCTCTTCTTTAAAACGGTAAGGGGTGTTATTCTTTCTTATTCATGAAGAGAATTGTTGTTATTTCATTTCTTATTATTCTGTTGGAATAACCTGTATACGCGGTCTACCCTATACTTGGTGACATTCTTCTATTATTCTGTTGGAACATCCTGTATGTGTGTTTTACACCGGACCTGGTTCCGTTTTTATTATTATTCTGTTGGAACATCCTGTCTGTGTGTTTTACACCAGACCTGGTTCCGTTTTTATTATTATTCTGTTGGAACATCTTGTCTGTGTGTTTTACACCGGACCTGGTTCCGTCTTGTTATTATTCTGTTGGAACATCCTGTCTGTGTGTTTTACACCGGACCTGGTTTCATTATTTATTATTCTGTTGGAACATCCTGTCTGTGTGTTTTACACCGGACCTGGTTTCATTATTTATTATTCTGTCAGAATATCCTGTCTGTGCGTTTACGCCGGACCTGGTTCCATTATTTATTATTCTGTTGGAATAACCTGTCTGTGCGGTCTATCGCATGCCGGGTGATTTCTTTTGTTATTCCATTCTTTATTATACTTAGTTGGTTAAGTTTTGACTTCTATACTCCATGAAATTAGTGGAATATCCTTGATAATTGCGGTTCATCCAGTATCTTTTCATGAAAATATTCTTCTAAGTATTCTTGAATTTTACTCCACAAAGCAGTATCATGTTGATAATTTGGACGTTGTTAATTCTTAGATAAATTAATTCTTGAACTTGTTTTATTGAATTCTTATATAATTGTCATCATCCTCATGTTTATAAAATGTTGAAAGTCATCTGTGGTCTGTAGTGCATAGATGGACTTGGTATGATTATGACCAGGAATTATTCGGTATAATCATAACCGTAATGTTACAAATGATGTGGTAAAAGTCCTCATTGGCCCGTAGTGCATTGATGGACAGTTGTTGGCATGATCATGACCATTAATGAATACATGAATATCCTTGGCCGTAGTGCAGGGGTGATTCGATGATGTGGATTATTTTATTAAGCTGAGTCCCAGCGATCACAATATTGAAAAACCTTTTAAATCATAAAAGATAGTAGAGTTTATTTTCTACTTGACTCTTTTAATGGATTGCTTGTTCCGCTGCAGTTAAGCTTGATGTCTATTATATTCTATTAGTTTAACATTGTTGAAGGCTAATGATAATTTATTCTGCATTATCTTAGTCATAATATTTCTTACTGGGCTAGTTGAGCTCACCCTTTCTTTCACTGTTCTCTTCAGGAAATGAGAACGTAGCTGGGACAAGTCGGGGAACGGAGTGATGGTCCGAATGATAGTATTAGTTAGTAGTCCTCACTATTCTATGTAATAGTGTGTTAATAAATGTAATGAGGACTCCTTTTGAGTATGAATACTCTATAGAAGATAATATTTGTATTCAAACTCACAGTTTATGTTTTGTCGTATTGTACACGACAATTGTATTAGTAAGTTGTATTTGTATTCTATACTATGTATCTGACGACCCAAGATGGGTGATGTATACTTAATTTTGGGAGCGTCACATCTTATAGTTATTTTTGTTAAAGTGGATACTTTTGAATGTTCGAAAAATACTTTGTACTAATATCTCTATTTAGTTATAATCTCTCAATTAGAATGCAATTAACTTGTTCCCAAGGCTATTCTTATATAGAAGTTTTACTATATATATATATATATATATATATATATATATATAAAGGGAGAGGATCAAGAGTAGAACTCTTAAGTAATAGAACTCCCTTAAATAATAGAATTGTATCAAAACGGCGTAGTTTTGATAAGACGCGGTGGCATTTTTGTAAATACGCGGTGGCATGGTATTTACAAAAATGCCACCGCGTCTTATCAAAACTACGTCGTTTTGATACAATTCTATTATTTAAGGGAGTTCTACTACTTAAGAGTTCTACTCTTGATCCTTTCTGTATATATATATATATATATATATATATATATATATATATATATATATATATATATAATTGTCACTTGTTGGTGATTTCACGAAAATAAAAGAATATAAATTTTTCAAAACTATGTTAGTTTATGAAACATTAATTCATGGTCACTCATCTATCTATTTATTCCTATTATAATATTAACCTTAAACTTATGACTATTTTATTATTTATAATTTTATTTCATTTTTGGATAATTCGGGATCGAGATTATACCCAGAACCTATTGTTTGACGAGAGGTCTGGGGTACCAACGGAATCAAAATCATTTAGTATTTATAATTTATCTCATGACTAAAATTAATAGAATACAACACACATTATTTTTTTTCACGAGACTACTTTAATAGGAATTTAATGAATCTAACTAGTATGAAATTATAGTGTGACAATCTTTAATAGACAAAATTGAGAAGTACTGGTAGGAGTAGTAACATGAGTAAATCTTAAATCTTTAAGTACTCGTGGTCGCACCTTTGCCCACCTACCCTGACCGAGGGACATGTTGTCTCCAATTAAACACTGGTCTGTATAGTTTATTTGTATGTTTGTCTTTCACTTGTAGTGTCAAACATGAGCTAGCTAGCTCCTATTACTATATATATATATATATATATATATATATATATATATATATATATATATATATATATATATATATATATATATGAGGTTCCTCGTAACTAAAACATGCGTCAATTCAATTATATTTATGTGGGAAATTAATAGGAGTGAGTATATTCCGTGTGCGTGGAAGCTGGTTATTACTCCCTCCGTCCCAAATTAACTGTTCAGTTTTGATTTTTTAAAATCAAATTGACCATTTTTAAAACTAATATTTTACTATTTTTGCTAAAATATAGGTGAAGTGATTATAACCAAAAGAAAGTATATACAATTTATTACTAATCCTAATTTTTATAATTTTAGAAATATATTTATATATACTTAATTATTAATTCTAAAAATAGTCAATTTGACTTAAAAAAGTTAAAACTAAGTAATTAATTTGGGACGGAGGGAGTACTTATTAGGCATTAGTTAACAGTAGTACGTTCATGTTTTAAGTATTTATTTATTTATATATTCAATGAACGGAATCATCTTGTATTTAATCATTTATTTTTTCAATTGGAGGCTTCTTCTATATATTAATTAGTTGCATGTTGACCCCCCAAACTTTGAAACATATTTTTTATTTTTAAATGTGGCGCATAGTTGACTCTTCTTCTATTCTATGCTTGTAGTGCCATAATATATATATAGAGTCCGGTTCTTATCCGGACTCTCGGATTTTTTTAAAATACGAATTTTTTTCAATTTATTTTTTTTAGAACAATTAAATTTCTTTTTTTAAATATTTTATGGAACATTAATTTTTATATAATACAGTGTTTTCGATGTAATTTGGATACGTATAACAAAACAGGTCTATATAGTCTGTGCAGACTGTACATATAATTTTTGGTATAGGTATCTAAATCACGCCCAAAATATTATATTATGGAAAAATTTCAGTTATATAAAATATTAATTTTTTTTAGTTGTTTAAAAAAAATAAATAAATAAATAAATTTGGTCCGTCTTTTACTCCAGTCCGGACTCCCGATCCAGTGGTCCGGACTGGATCCGCAGTAGTCCGGACTGGATCCGCAGTATATATATATATATATATATATATGTATGTATGTGCGCGCATGCATGCATGCATGTTTGTTAGTTATCGTCCGATATATAGGTAAAATATATATGTAGAATGATCACTCGGTGGAATTAGATGAGAAGTAGGCTCGCACAGTCGCACTCACATGAGGTGGGTCAGACTTTGATCTTGAACTTTTGACCACATTTGAACTGAAATTCACGGATCTGGATACCCTCTAAATTTATACACGGTGCCCATTTCTACAGAAAGTCACTCATCTCTAGGGAAAAATTGTTTTTTTGAATTTTCTAAAACATTCTCATAAGTCTGTGGACTGTGGAGGTCAAAATCACCATCTTCTCTTCTTTTCTTTTTTTTTAAATTTTCTAAAATGCCGTTATATATATATATATATATATATATATATGTGTGTGTGTGTGTGTGCGCGCGCGCACACACTTTCTCTCTCTTTTTGAACCTTGGGGAGGCAATTGATAGTGAAGGAGAGGAGTTCAGAGACATAAGGCTGCTAAGGGTCGGACGTAAGAGGAAGAAAACATATTGCAACACCATTTACTTCACATGTTATTGTTGTTGGGGATTCAGACTCTATTGTTATATTTAATACTGAACTTTGAAGCTCAATTCAATATTTTGGATACTCAATTCTCGAAATTTTCATAAATTTTAGAAAGAGAGAGATGGGAGGAAGGAGAGAGAGAATAAATCAGATTTATTTATTTATTTTCTTTTTCACATCCATGTAAGATAAAAATTAAACAATTTAGCAGTCGTGAGACATAGATAACAGAATGACCAAATTTTAAAATAATAATTAGTTTTCTGGGATAATTTGAAAAATTAATAGTTCAATGATGTAATCAGCAAAACGTATCAACTATAGTGGGTAATTCACTAGTTTTGACGATAAAAAAATTAACGTCCGTTTAATTTTTTAACGGAATGACCCAATTTCAAAATAATAATTAATTTACTGCGATAATTTGAAATTTTAAAATTTTGATAATATAATCAATAAAATATATCAACGATAATTAATCCATTAATTTTTTTTGCCGAGTATAATTCATTAAATACGCCTTCTCTAAATTTATACATGGTGCCCCTTTGTATCGAAAGTCACAGACATGTGGGGGCAAAATCATGTTTTAGACCTTTTACCCTCTCTAAATTTATAAACGGTGCCCCTTAATTAATATAGAAAGTCACGGACCTGTGAAGGTAAAATCATGTTTCGGACCTTTTATGTTGCACTTCCAAAATAAGTTTACACGACCCATTTTGAATTGTCAAATACTTATTACAAAATTCAAATACAAATTTTTTTATTTATAACTATTAAACTGTCATGCAAAATACGACAACACATATATTGTAAGTTTCAATATAAATATTATACGATAACTAGTATGACAATATCCACACTCAATTTAAATTCTCAATACAATTATTATCACACTATTTTATAATAAATTCAGATACTTCTACAGTTTCAGACCATCACTGCATTCCTCGGCTAGTCCCAATTACACTCTCATTTCCTGAGAGAACAATAGAACAAAAATGAATAGCCTAATAAAAAATATTATGATTAAGATAATGAGAAGAATAAATTATTTATAGCCTTCAACAGTAATAAATTAAAGATTTAAAGATAATATAAGTTTTTAATGATAATTACAGTGGAACATGCAATATTTCAATAGAAGAGTCAAGTAGAGCATGATATCTACTATCTTCTATGATTTAAAAATTCATCATCAATATTTTTATCACTGTAACACCAATCAATAGTTCATGTTCATAATTATGCAAATCAACAGTTTATCTTTGCATTACGTGCCAAAGATATTCATTTGTATCACTAGTGGTTATGATTATATCAAACATTAGTCCATCTTTGCACTATGGGCCAAAGAGAACTTTCAGCACAAGCATTTGTCTATAACACCAAAGGTCATTATTATATCAATACACAATTCTTAGTCATAATCATACTAATCAACAGTCCATCTTTGTACTACGGGTCAAATATGTCTTTTCACCGCAATTTAAGTCTGAGGATTATGACAATGATATAAAAGAGGAATAGAAATAATAAGAACAATAAGATCAAGAATGTGACTTCCCCAAAATAGGTCCACACGACTAAGGGTGTAAACGAGTCGAACCGGAGCGAATAGAAAGATACTCGAATTCGACTCAAAATGATAAATTCGTAATCGAATTCGGCTCGAATTCGAATTAATTATATTAAAAAAATCCTACTCAGATTCGACTCGACTCAAATATTTATTACTCGAATTCGATCCGGCTCGACTCGAATATTTATTCAAACTACTCGCGAACTTCAAATTCAAGCTCGAAATCGAGTCTCCACATAATAACTAGTTTTATAATAAATATAATTATAAATTGAATTTGTTATTTTACTTAAAAATGAGAAAATATATTTATTATTACACTTTACAAATATAAAATTATAATTAAAATTAAAATTAAAAATAAAATAAAATAATAACTAATTATCCTAATTTGATTTAAATTTATATATATTATAAGAGAATGTATCGACCATCTAATCGAATATGTATTAACCGAGTATGTATCGAATCATAATAAAAAATTCGAGTAGTTTGAATCTTAAACGAGTCAAGTATAACCTTGCTCAGATTCTACTCATTTTTTTATTCGAACTATTTTTAATGCTAAGATTTGGATCATATTATTAACGAATCCGAGTCTCGCTCGTATTTTTTCGTGTCGAGCTCGAATCGAGCCCGAACTGCGTTGGCTCGTTTACAGTCTTACACACGACTCATCTTGAGTTGCCAGATATCACACTACAGAAATCAAAAACAAACTTCATTTATACAACTGTTGAACTATCGCGCAGAGTATGACAACACATAAGCTGTGAATTTTAATACAAATATATGTAACTCTCGTGGTGTCTCGACCACAACACCTTACAATGGTACTTTACATAAAAGTAAAGTCAATAACTATTTTAGAAATTAAAATATTTAAAAAATGATCGAGAAAATTTTCGTACATGGAAGGCCATGCATCTAAGTTATGAGAGATATCATATGACTCGAGAATTATCCTTGGTTGACCCAATAAACCCCAAAGAAAAACGAGAAGATTACTATCATGTTCTTTCCAATGGTAAGTCTTCTCTTGATATATAATTATCTCTATTGTCTTCAATTGAGAATTATATTTCAACCAAACTCCAAGATTATATAAGTAGTGCTCATAGATATAATTAGCAAGTGCATGTGCACAACCCTGTCTTATGATAATACGAATTCGTCTGTCATTAAACATCTTGTACGATAGTGGCAAAATACCCTTCCAAAGTTGGGTTCACCTCACCCTATTCGGTTCACCAAAATTAACGGTTAAAATAACGTATAAAATACGACACACTTATCTAAAATTTTCAATAAAATTATTTTCATACTGTTTTAGGAAAAACCTCAACAGCTATAGACCATCGTTCTATTCCCCTGTTGCCCCGCTCGACCCAGCTACACTTTTATTACCTGAAAAGAATTGTGAAACAAAAAGGTGAGCAAAACTAGCCCAATAAAGAATATCATGACTAAAGATAATTAAATTATCAATAGCCTTCGTCAGTAATAAATCAGAGATTTAGAACAGATGGTAGATGATAAAACTTTTCAACCATAGTGGCAGCGGTGTGACGCCTCCAAAATAGGTCCAATCCACCCAACATATTCTGAGTTGCCAAATACATGACACAGAAAATAACTATAACTTTATTATTATAATTGTCGTGTAAAATACGACAACACATATACTGTGAGTTTAAATACAAATATTGTCATCTAGACAGTATTCAAACTGAAATAGAGTTCTCATTACAATTATTGATATATTATTTTATAAAATAGTGAGCACTACTAAGACAACTATTTTGAATCATTACTCCACACCCGACTAGTTCCCGCTATATTCTCGCCTCCTGAGAAAAAAATAGAACAAAAAAGAAAAGGGTGAGCTCAACTAGCCCAGTAAAGAATATTATGACTAAGATAATGTACAACAAATTATTCTTAGTATTCAACAGGGAAAAATCTAATAGAATACAATAGACAACAAGTTTTAAATCAACAACTGCAGCGGAAACAACAATTCATTAGAAGAGTTAAGTAGAGAATGAAATCTACTATCATCTATGAATTTAAAAGTCCATCATCGATATTTTATCCCTGTAACATCAATCAATATATATCTTGAATCAAATAGTCATCTTACCACTACAGGCCATAGATATTAATCAGTCGGTCATGTTCATCTCAACACATGTTCATCTTTGCACTACGGGCCAAAGATATTCATCAAGAAATCATTCATCTTTGCACTACAGGCCAAAGATATTCAGTAATGTCATCATTTAGGACTGAGGATGATGAAAAATATATTTTAAAGAAAACGAATCTAGTGAGACAAAAGAACAAATATTAAGTATTCGTACTTTTAGAAAATTTAAGTTCAAAAATACTCCATAATAAACTATTGTGGAGTAGAATTCAAAAATAAAGATCAAAACATAGATCCAATCAAAGATAGGAACCATAACAGACAATCTTGGACACAGAAAAGAAAATATAATTTTTCTGTGAATAGTGCCGTATTTGTGAATAGTGCCGTATACAGGAATAGTACCTTATACATGAATAGTAACTCCGACACTAAAAGGTAGAAAGTCTACAAGAAAAATCATCATACTTCGTGAATAGTACTCGTGAATAGTAACTCATGAATAGTAACTCGTAAATAGTAACCCCGACATGAAAAGATAAAAATTTTACTAGAAAAATTTTATCAATATTCTGGCATAATAATATTGAAAGAAATAATATCATTTAAAAAAAAAATAACATCCCTTACCTCGAAAAGACAGTACTTCTGACTGGAATACTGGATATAGTGCTGAAGAAAACTTGCACCGTGTATCAACACTCAAAGTATCAAAATACTCACAAGAATACACTCGATAATATAGAAAGAGAAAACTTTAGTTTCTGGTGTGATTTTCAATTACCTAAACACCATATTTATAAAAAAATGCTTAGAACACCAAAACAGAAAATTTAATAAAATAATATATTTATAAAACAAATTCACGCCCACTTCTTGAAAATCTGATTTCAACCATTAACACATGCAAATGGGGCCCAAAAAATGAAAAATATGTTTTAAACAATTTTTGTAACAAATCAATTCAGACCTAATATTCCGGAACTTCAATAATTCATAATAAATAGCCTTTTTATCAGAAAAGTTTGAATCTTATGTCCTTTCATAGGAAATTCAATTATCTACAACTTTGCAGAAGAAAATTTTTCTAAATTTCAAACAGAAATTGACCGAAATCCACATACGGACGATTTTGCAGGCTATAATCAAATTTCAGTCAAGAAATGGGGTCCACAAACATGACAAACATGTTTTAAATATTTTTAGTAACAAAAATACTCTTCCTCCTCAATTATTCATATATCCCACATTCATTATAAAAATATCACCATTATTATATTATTATAATATAATAATATATTTAAATAAATTTTTTATCAGAAAAAAATAAAATATTAATTTTCAACAATTGTCACAATAAAAATTTTCTCCATCTATATCCACATAAAATAAATATTTTCCTTATCATATAAATTAATAATTAATTATTCATAAATAATATTATAGAATCACAATACTGACAATCAGGCAGTTACTAGGAAAGAGGGGGCTTTCCAATAAGGATCTCTCCTTACTGGCGTGCAATTAGGTGACCAAATCTCTCCTTAGACAGAACTTTCTAGACATTACCAATAATATTATCTAATAATATTATTCAGATAATATAAATTATTGCTCCGATAATGAAAAAAATTGTGTAGTGACAATTATTAAAATAACAGTAATATAAAATATCAACGTAGCAATTATTGAATCAATAAAATAAAATATTAAACAGTAATTACTGTAACAATTATTGAGTAATGCCTTCTTACGTAAGAATCAATAATTGGTGCAATACCGCGTGCTACTGTGCAACAACGCGTATTACTGTGTTTTAACCACCGGGTATTCCAACAGTATTAACGGTAACAACTACGCCATTATTTATAAACAACTTATACTTGTCGTTTTCTTCATCCAATCGCTTTTCGTTATGGGACCCACAAAAGGTTGCGCCGTCGTACGAATATTCTCCGACATCAAGAATATTCCACGACCAAACGAATATTCTCCGACAACAATGAATATTTTATAACCACTTGCTTATTTAAAAATATTTGCGCATTTTACCCATAACTAACCACATTAATCAAATAAACCCTTACTATTTCAAAATAATAAATAAAAGAAATTCTATTTTATTAAAAAAAAAAATTTGGGGTCTTACAAGCAGAACGAACAATTCATTAGAAGAGTCAAATAGACCATAAATTCTATTATATTTTCCATGTTAAAAGTCCACCAACAATATTTTATCCCTGTTACATCAATCAACATTTTCTGTCCACAATCATGTGAATAACTCATAATCATAATTGTGATTCTAAATTCTTCTTCGTACCCCGGACGAAGATAATTTTCATCACCTATCTTTACCTGAAATATCAAAGATCATGGTTATACCAAATCACAGTTCCTATTTATAATCATACTAATAAATTTATCTTTGCACTACGGGCCAAAGATATTCATTAACAGTTCATCTTGTACTACATGCCAAAAACATACAACTGTATTTTAGAAGAGTCAAGTAGAGCATGATATCAACTATCTTCTATGAATTAAAAGTTTATTATCAATATTTTATTGCTGAGACTCAGCTCAATACATCACCGAATTGTCCATGCACTACGACCAAGGATATTCGTTAGTATCACATCCATAAATTATCCATGCACTACGGGCCAAAGATATTCATTAGTATCACGACCACGAATTATCCATGCACTGCGGGCCCAAGATATTTGTGTTTTCACCAATGGTCATGATTATGCCAAACAATAATTCATCTTTGCACCCTTGGCAGAAGAGAACGTATGGTTATGATCATACCAACATATGTCCGTCAATGCACTATGGGCCAATAAGGAATTTTATCACATCATTTGTAACATTACGGTCATGATTATACCGAATAATCCCTAGTCATAATCATACCAATCAACAGTCCATCTATACACGTAAGCCATCGATGACTTTCATTACAATATAATTATAAGGATGATGACAATGATATAAGCATTAATCAAACGAAATCAAGGATAAATATTAAAGACTTTAAATTTATCCAGAGTTTAAAAAATATCTAAATTGTCAACATGATACTGCTTTGTGGAGTAAAATTTAAGAACAATATTCATGTATCAAAAATAATTTGGACAAAAAAGAAATATATTTTTTGGGTGAATAGTACCCTGTGAATAGTACCTCGTGAATAGTACCCCGACATGAAAAGTATCCCAAATACCCGAATAAATAGTATCCGAGTGAATAGTAACCCGTGAATAGTAACTCGATATGAAAAGTACCCCGAATTCTCGGGTGAATAATATTCGCGTGAATAGTAACCCGTTAATAGTACCCCGGGTGAAAATATTGATATTTAATAAAAAAGTTCAAATCAATATTCCAATGAAACGATACTGGATGAAGCACAAAACTCAAGGATATTCCACTAATTTTAGGAATTATAGAAGCAATACTTACCATAGAAAGTTTAGATTTAAGAATATGAAAAGAAATAATATACGAAACTACAAATAAATTTTTACCCATCATGCGGTAGTCCGCGTAGACAAATTATTTTCACAATTTAATAACAATTGAATACGAAGGGTTATTCACCAGGCATGCGGTAGTTCGCGTAGATAGGTTATTTCCACAGAATAATAAAGAATGAAATAACAAAAGATTTCACCATGCATGCGGTAATCCGCGTAGAAGGTTATTTCCACAAAATAATAAAGAATGGAATAACAAAAGATTTTATCATGCATGCGATAGTCCACATAGACATGTTATTCCCACAGAATAATAAAGAATAGAATAGCAGCCCTTACGAGTATTGAAAGAAAATAACTCTCTTTATGAATACGAAAGAAATAATACCCCTTACGAATACCAAATAAATAATACCCCTTACCTTAGTAGAAGATTGAATACTGAAGTAGGGTAGTAGCAGAATACTCCTCTTCTTTCTCTCTATAGTTTCTCTCTCTAGAGTTTCAGTGAATTCGTAAGAAATAATGAAAGAATGAGCTTCTATTTATAGAAAAAAAGATTGAATAGTAACTAATTCATGAACGACCCAGATTAATTTACTTTTAAACGGACGGTCCATAATGATTTACTATTAAAACTTAAAGCAACGGTCCATACTGATTTACTTTAAACCAGCGATCCATATTGATTTACTATTATAATTTTCCACCAGCGGTTCATATTGATTTACTATTATATCTTCAACCAACGATCCATATTGATTTACTATTATAACTTCAATCAACGGTCTAAAAAAGTAGCATATCTCCTCATGGAATAATAAGTCAAACTTATAACAAACACCTCATAACAAACCCTTCTATTTATATCAAAAAATTGATTAAATATTTACCACAAATCACTTATCTTTAATAAACATATTTTTAATCTATTAACAATTATTCATCATTAATATTATAACTCACAATATTTAACAACCAGATCATTTCCAAGAAAGAGGGGGCTTTCCGATAAGAATTTCTTCCTATTGGCGCGCAATTAGGTGACCAAATCTCTCATCGACAGAACTTTCTAGACATCATCAATATTACAAATAACAATATGAATAACTTTGTTGTCTCAATTATTAATTTAGTAATATAAAATATTATGCAGATGATACTGTGACAATAATTGAATCAAATAATGTGAGATACTATGTAGCAATTACTGTAGCAATAATTGAGTATAACTGAGTGACTTCTCACGTAAACATCAATAATCAATACCGTGTGCTACTATGCAACCATGCGTATTACTGTTCTTTTACTACCGGGTAGTTCAACAGTTTAAAAATATTTCAGTCGTTTTCTAACTACGACAGTACCTCCGTTGTGGGGTCCAGCAGTGATTGTGCCGTCGTACGAATATTCTCTATTAAAACGAATATTCTCCGACACAACGAATATTTTATATCAACTTGCTTACTTTGTAAAATTTTCAAATATCAACCTTAATTTTAATCCTTTAACCATTAAATATAATAATAATTATAATAAAATTGAATACTTTCATTTCATAAAATTCGGGGTCTTACAATCTCCCCTCCTTATGAAATTTTGCCCTCAAAATTTATGTACCTGGTAGTTCGAAGAGATGAGAATACCTTGCTTTCTTTTCAGATTGTACCTTCCTGGTTATTTCCTCTGGATCATGATTTTTCTATTGCTCATCTCCTGTATTTCAGATATCATTCTAGAATATATCTTCAAAACAAAGTTTAATTGACATATCACAATTTGTCAACTTATCAAGTAAAAATTTCAGCTTAGGTAAGTTACACACTAGCGAAGTATATTACTCGTCTCTCCCCTCCTAGTTTTAGACTCATATCTCTACCAGCGACCATATTCCTAAGCTCTGACACTATTTGTGACGCCCCTAAAATAGGTCCACACGACCCTAAAGATAATTAAATTATCAATAGCCTTCGTTAGTAATAAATCAGATATTTTGAACATATGGTAGATGATAAAACTTTTCAACCATAGTGGCAGCGGAACGAACAATCCATTAGAAGAGTCAAATAAAGATGAATTTTTCTATAAATATCATTTTTGAATATTATGATGTGGATTTAATATAATGTTATAGTTGTGGATATTATTTACAAATTTTATAAAGTAAGCAAGTGGTTATAAAATATTCGATTGGTTAGGGAATATTCGTTTTAATAGAAAATATTCGTATGACGGCACAATCATTAGTGGACCCCACAACGAAATTATTGTCAAAATAAAAAAATGACAGAAATAACTTTTTATAAAAATAACGGCGGAAGTTTTACTGTTAACTGTTGAAATACTTGGTGTTAAAAGTACAGTAATACGCGTGGTTGCATAGTAGCACACGGTATTAATTATTAATGCTTACGTGAGAAGTCACTCAGTTATATTCAATTATTGCTACACTAATTGCTGCATAGTATCTCATGTTATTTGATTCAATTATTGTCCATATTTTATATATTATTAAATCAATAATTGAGACGATACATTTATTATTTACAATATTGACGATGTCTAGAAAGTTCTGTCGAGAAGAGGTTTGGTAACCTAATTGCGCGCTAATAGGGAGAAATCTTTATCGAAAAGTCCCCTCTTTTCTGGGAACGATCTGGTTGTTAAATATTGCGAATTATAATAATAACGATAATTGTTGTTAAAAATATTGAGGAGATTTTTATGAAGTATTTGTTATAAATGTTGCTTATTTTATGGACCCCCATTTACCTATTTTTCAAAATAATCGATAGAAAGTTATTTAGTATATTAAGTATTATATATATATATATATATATATATATATATATATATATATATGTTTATGGCGGGGCCCATGTATTGAAAAGGACATATGGGTGGAGAAATTTTCAGAAGTCACATGTATATGGTGGGGCCCACGTTTTGAAAAGGACATATGGGTGGAGAAATTTTTAGAAGTCACGGGATTTTTGTTATATATATATATATTTATTATATAATAAGTTTTGTTTTTTTTATGAAAAATAGAATATATTATATTTTATTATGCATAGTGTTTGCATAGTGCTCGCATAGTATTTGCATAGTAAATCCTAAATAAATTTTAGCCGATGTTCGGCGCCCGTGGTTCATTTTCTCTGCGCGTCCGTGAGAAAAAATTCAAATAATATCATTTCCATTCTCCTATAAATAGAATGCTTATTTAGAATTGAAAATCACACCAGAATCAGATAATTCTTCTTCTATAATATTGAGTGTATTTCTTTAAAGTTTTAAGAAGCTTTGAGCGTAGAAAATAGTGAAAGTTTTCTTCAAGAATATTCCCGCTATACCAGTTGGAATACTCTTCTTTTTAAGGTAAGAGATGTTATTTTTGTTCAATATTCGTATAAAATAATATTTTCTTCCATACTCTGTAGTATGTAAATAATATTATTTCGTTTCAGATTTCGACTTCTACACTCATTTAGTTAAAATTTTGGCTTCTATACACCATGAAATTAGTAGAATATCCTTGATATTTGCGCTTCATTCAGTATCTTTTCATGGAAATATTATTTTGAGCATTCTTGATAAGTTTTAACTTTTTCATGTCGGAGTACTATTTATGGGGTTATTATTCCCGAAGTTACTATTCATGGGATACTATTCACCCTGAGTACTATTTATGATAAAAATTGATTTCTTTTCGGTCCAAATCATTTTTGATACAATATTATTCTTAAATTTTACTTCACAAAGCAGTATCATGTTAAAAATTTAGACATTATTGAATTCTGGATAAATTAAATTATAGATCTTTAAAAATTTATCATTTGCTTTCTTTTAATTGAAATCTTATATCATTATCATCATCCTCAAGCTTATATTATAATGAAAGTCATCTGTGGCCGTAGTGCATAGATGGACTTGGTATGTGTAATAACCGTAAATTTCAAGTCAATATATATGTATGTACATTATTGATATTTAAAACTTTATGATATATAGTGATTTAATATGTGACAACATATGTGAAGTGGTGCATGGATCAATAAACATATATACTATAGTTATGGATATATACATTTATAGATTTCTTTAAAAATGAAAGCTTCGTAACCTAATTATACATTATGTGAGACAATTAAATAACCTAAGGGTTATGGTAATAAGGAAATGTTAGTATTTAATATGTATATTAACTTAAGTGGATAATCTTATTATTTCAAGTGACTAATGATTTTTAAGCCTATTTCTAGTAAACCTAATTTTGTTATGAGCTAAAGTCACATGTATAAGTTATTAAATTTCAAATGATTGGGAATGAAAATCCTAAATAAACAATTTGGGTAACATATATTAAAATTGTTAGACTATGTTTATTACATGGCCCAAAACAATTAAAGGAGAAACCCAAAAGAAATATAATGCAAACCAATACTTAGCCCACTTGATTAAGGGTATTTTAGAATTTTGATTAATTAAATTTGTGCATCAAAATAAAAGCAAAATGGAGGAGATAATGGGGACAAGGGGACCGACCATATTAGGCCTTTTAAGGCAACAAAATTGTGCTAATCAAGTTCCTTAATTAGTAACTCTTACATCAAGTACAAGTGTGTCCATCTCCCATTGGTAGAAAATATACTTAGCACCCTTAATCACATGATTAGCCTCAATTGGAAGAGATAAGGCAAAGCCTTTTATTGTTCATTTAAACGGCACGTCCCAGCCATTTCCCCCTCACTAAAAACTGCTGCCAATTTTGTCTTCAACTCCTCAACACAACCCACGACCCTACACAACTACTACCACCACGACCACTACCTAAATCAATTAAACCCACCTTCACCCCTACTCTCCACTCACACGACTTCAATCCCGTCCACCACTTCATCTCCCCCACATCACTCTATATAAACCCTACCTCATACTTCCCATATTCAACAACATTACACTTGAATTCTTCAGGCAATTGGGATACACACATTTGAGGGTAAGTGGCTATAGTGTCAAGGCTTTATCTCACTCTACCACATACACCAATTTCCAAGTTCAAAATTCAAAAATTGTGTAACCGAATGAGCTGTGCACGCCAAGTGTTTGATAAATTGACTGAACCAAGTGTGAGAGAAGGAAGTGTGTGCTAGCAAGTCAAACATCCAGAAATCAATGGCTTCACAACCAACATCATAACGCCAACGGGGAGAGGGTTCAAGTTCCGCTCCACCGACACGAACATATGACCGCCAAAAATTCAGAAGTGCCGCCGCCGCCGATCGGTACGACTATATGGTTACCAAGGCTCTTACACCGGAGCGGGGGTTGGCTCCCGAGGGGAATGATGGTGAGATGATGCAATAAATTTATGAGCAAGGATGGATAAGGTTTACGGCGGAGCCCGAGCCCGCCATTGTGAATGTCGTTAAAGAATTCTATGCGAAACGTCGAGGACAAGGCACCGTTCAATGCCTTCGTGTGGGGTCGCATGGTCCCATTCAGTGCTGATGTAATCAATACATATTATCAGCTGAGGGTGCCACGCCAGTGCCAGTATGCCTATATGCGGGATTTCGACCCCGACTTTGAGGAGGTGATTCAAAACATGACTAAGCCGGGGACTACTTGGTTAAAGGGTCGAAAGGGAGGCACAGTGTTTCACAACAAGGACCTAAGTCGGTACGAAAAAATCTGGTATGCCTTCCTCTGTGCTAAATTGCTACCGTCCACACACACCTCGGACGTGACCAAGGAAAAGGCACTCCTCCTGTATGCCATCGTACAAGACTTCCTCATAGACATCGGGGAAATTATCAATTTTTCTATACGACGATGTCTTCGAGGCAACTTTTCTGGCGGCTTACCATACCCATCTCTCATTTGTGGGTTGTGTCGTCAAGCCGGAGTGCGTTGGTCTGATGATGAACCCACTTTGATGCCGCTGCAACTCTTAGATACTAGAATGATAGCACGGTATTCCGCGTGGCCCGACGGCGAATCGCATCCTAGAGGTCTAGGATTTGTTTTTCCATCAGCGTCGGAGGACGAGGCTGAAGCTGAAGATACTTCGGAGGATGAGGATAACACAATGGGAGATCAAGGAACCGAGCAGGTTCCGTAGACTGAGGCATTTTCTAGTACTCAATTGCTTGAGTTCCAGAATCATATGAATGCGCAAAATAGGGCAGTACGCCGGGAAATGCGGCGTTTGGCGCTTCGCCAAGATCACATGTTCGATGCCATGAACGCGTCTTTCGCTTCATTCAACACAATGCTCCAAAGCTTCAACCTGGCAGCCCAATTTCCGTATCAACAACCCGGTCCATTACCTCGATTTCCTCCTAGTGATTCTGATGAAGAAGAGCACCAACCACCGCCCCAGACTTAGACAATTCCAGGGAAGTCCTCGTGCATTTTTATTTTTATCCAATGAGGGCATTGTCTTATTTAAGTTTGGGGGAGTTAGTTGTTTAGTTGCATATATTGCATACATGCATTTTTAAAATTTTTGTTGTCATATCTGGTGTTGCATTATAGAATAGGTATATGTATAGTAGTTAGGATTTTGACTTTTTATATCTAAAAAAAATTAAAAAAAATAAAAATAAAATTTTTTAGCTAAATAGTTTGTTTGCATATGTCCAATGGTGTTGCATTCTACAGGTTATTCTGGCCAATGATAAGATTGTGAACAAGTTAACCAATATAGTATGGATTATTAGAACTGTGATATAATTACTATTATGAATTGATTCTTGGACTTGTTTGAAACTGTTATAAAAAGGGTAGCACTAAAGACATCTTTGTTAACCGGTTAGTTCAAATTGATACATAAAGTGTTTCTAAAGGATAGTGCTAGTGTAAACTAGAAAATGACAAGGATAGGCAGTGAAGGCTTAAATTAGGCAAGAACCTAAGTTTGGGGGAATATATGCGGGATATATAACCTTTGAAAAAAAAAGAAAAAAAAAGAGAATGAAATATGTTGAGTCTTGTGGTGGGTTGAGGTGAAGCACTCCCCATAAACACAAGCGTGAGATGGAGTGTAAAACGCACTCACCAACCATTTATAACAAAAATAAGAATAAAACGGAAAAAGTGCAAAAATCCCCCGTATGAAAAAAAGAAGAAGAGAGAGTATAAGTGTCCGGCATATACCCTTGAATTTGGTTGAGTTTAATTTTAGTTGAATCGTGCCTATCTTTGAGATTTTTTTTAGTTTGCATTGTATGATTCCTTCTAAGAAGTTGTTTATGTATTGAATTTGGGTCTGTATCAGTTATCTTCGATGTTGATCACACACGCACGCTATACCAGTGATAGTTGTTCAAGAATTGAGAATTAATATGTAAGTGTAGATTAGTTTTGATAATTTGTATTGTAAAGTTGCTTGTTTTCTCTGAGGCCGATGGGATAAATCAGTTGATGTGATGTTGTAAGACCCCGAATTTTATGAAATAAAAGTATTCAATTTTTCTTATAATTACTATTCAGTAAATGGTTAAATTGATAAATGTTAAAATTAAGGGTGATATATGAATTTTTTTTCAAAATACACAAGTGGTTATAAAATATTCATTGTTGTCGGGGAATATTCGTTAGGTCGTGAAATATTCTTTCTGTCGGGGAATATTCGTACGACGGCGTAGCCATTTGTGGGCCCCATAACAGAATAACTGTCGGGTGAAGAAAACGACAAATTTGAGTTTTTACAAATAACGGCGTAGTTGTTACCGTTAACACTGTTGGAATACCCGGTGGTTAAAATACAGTAATACGCGTTATTGCACAGTAGCATACGATATTGCATAGTATTTTTAAAATTATTGATTCTTACGTAAGAAGGCACTACTCAATAATTGTTACAGTAATTACTGTTCAATATTTTATTTTATTGATTCAATAATTGCTACGTTGAAATTTTATATTATTGTTGTTCAATAATTGTCACTGCACAGTATTTCCTATTATCAGATCAATAATTCATATTATTTGAATAATATTATTAGATAACATTATTGGCAATGTCTAGAAAGTTCTGTCTAAGGAGAGGTTTGGTCACCTAATTACGCGCCAGTAAGGAGAAATTCTTATTGGAAAGCCCCCTCTTTCCTGGGAACGGCCTGGTTGTCATAAATATGATTCTGTAATATTATTTGTGAATAATTAATTATTGATTCATATGATAAGGAAATATTTATTTTATGTGGATATAAATGAGGGATATATTTTTGTGGTTAAAATGAAGGAGTTAATGTTGAGGTATTTTATCTGTATTTTTGTCAGAACGGAGGTATTGAAAATCAAATTAGGGTTTTTGAGATATTTTACGAGGGTTATAATTTTTAATCCGACCGTTGGATCGTGGTAATTTTTGGATATGTTATACATATATAAGTTGAGTATATGTCCATAAATTTTGAACCGTTAAAAATGAACGTATGATTTGTTATGAATTTTACGAGATGACTGGTTCAGAAATTATTGAATTTTCGGAGTTAATCATTTTGGTGGAAAATTCTAGAATTGGTGGACCCCACTCTTGGTTGGTGAAAAAAATGTACTGAGATTTTTATTCAAATGTGGTGGGTGGGAATAGTAGCAGGTAAAGCCATCAGGTTGCAGGTTAAGTCCGCTCTGGCGTGCTAACATTTTCCTATAAATAGAGGGCTAAGTTAGAATTGAAAATCACACCAGAATTCATAAGTTTTCTCTCTTTCTCTCTCTAGATTATTGAGTGTATTTTGTGAGTATTTAGATACTTTGTGAGTTTCTATTCATCAGTGCAAGTTTTTTTCAGCCTTATACCGATCAGAAGTACTGCTCTTTTGAGGTAAGGGATAGTAAAAGATTTTAAGGGTTGTTATATTTTTCAGTTTCGTAATTTTTCTGACCTTCAAAAATTCTGAAAAAAGTTGAAATGATATTTTGATGAGTTTTCTTGATTGTGTCCAAAAATGGTGATTTTTGGATGTATAGATTAAGAGTTATGAATTTTATAAGAAAAGACTATTTTAAAAGTAACCGCTTATAACTTCTTGTGGTTAACTCCAAAATTGATGAAATTTTTATTGGGAGTATATGTATATGATAGGAGTATACTCTGTGAATTTTAGAATTTTTAGATAAAAGTACAATTTTTGATAAATGTCTAAATATTCGGCTGTTTTGGCCATATAAAAAATAGTAAATGACTTTTAAAAATTCTGAGAAAAATATTTGTTCACTATGGGACTATATTATGCTAAATCCCAAAAAAAAAATATTTTTGGAACTGATTTGGTATTTTTTTATGAAAATGGTCTAGTTATGAGTAAATAAATTAAATATGTTTTGTGAAGTAAGAAAATTAGAAAATAAGATTTTATGGCTTGAGAATCCTATATGAGGTATATACAGGTTTTTGATGAGGGTTTTTGGTTATTGATGATGAAATCTTATGAGTTTGGCATTTTAGGATGATTAAATGCATTATTTAGTAAAGTATAAACAATTAAAATAAATTATTTATAAGCTTAAGAAATATTATTCTTTCAATATCAGTATACCGAAATATTGGTATGCAGTTTATTGTGGAATTTTAACCTTTTTGTGTCGAGTTTACTATTCATGAGTTACTATTCTCGAGTTACTATTCTCTTTTTCTGACCAAATTATAGTTGGTTTATGAATATTACTCTTGAGATTAAATCTATATGTTGATTATATTGATTTTATTATCATATATAACATTTTTATAACCCTAATGATGATATTTCTCTTTGACTTGAGTGTAAAGATGGGTAGATTTCTGGTATGATCATGACTTTGGGTTCTCTTTGGCCAGTAGTGCAAAGTTGAATTGTTGACTGGTATGATCATGACCATTGAATTTATAAGTGAATATCTTTAGCTTAAGTGCAAAGGTGAATTGATCAACATGGTTATAATTATTGTTTATATAAATTCTGAAATGATTATATATTTCTTTGAGATATTAATATATTTGGCATGTAGTGCAAATAAGAACTGTTGATGAATATATTTGGCCGTAGTGCAAATATGAACTGTTGAGGAATATCTTTGGCATGTAGTGCAAAGATGAATTATTGATGAATATTTTTGGCCCGTAGTGCAAAGATGACATGTTGTTGAATATCTTTGGCCAGTAGTGCAAAGATGAACAGATGTTGAGATGAACATGACCAACTGGTGATACAAATGAATATCTTTGGCCGTAGTGCAAAGATGAAGTTATTATTATGATTATGAACAGGAAATGTGATTTGGTGTAACCATGATCTTTGTTGTTTCAGGTAAAGATAGGTGATGAAAATTATCTTCGTCCTGGATGAGAAGAGGAATTTAGAACTACAGTTATGATTATGAGTTATTCATATGATTGTGGACCAGAATTGTTGATTGATGTTACAGGGATAAAATATTGTTGGTGGATTTTTAACATGGAGAAGATAATAGACTTTATAGTCTATTTGACTCTTCTAATAGATTGCTCGTTCCGTTGCAACTATGGTTGAAATTTTTATCATCTACCATATGTTCTAAATATCTGATTTATTACTGATGAAGACTATTGATAATTTATTTATCTTTAGTCATGATATTCTTTACTGGGCTAGTTGTGCTCACCCTTTTGTTTCACAATTCCTTTCAGGTAATAAGAGTGTAGCTGGGTCAAGCGGGGGTAACAAGGGAATAGAACGGTGGTCATCATTTAGTAGTTATATTTAGTGAAAAAAATAGGGTGAGGCGAACCCAACGTTGGAAGGGTGTTTCGTCACTATCATACAAGATGTCTAATGACATACAACCTCGTGTCATCATAAGACAGGGTTGTGCTCATCCACTTGCTGAGTATATCTACGAGCACTACCTATATAATCTTGATGTTTGTTTGAAGTATAATTCTCAATTAGAGACAGTGGAGATAATGATATGTCAAGAGAAGACTCACCATTGAGAAGAATATGATAGTAAACTTCTCATTTTTCTTTGGGGTCTATTGGATCAACCAAGGATAATTCTGTGGCCATATGATATCTATCATAACCTAGACGTATGGCCTCCCATGTACGAAGGTTTCCTTGAGCACTTCCTAAAGATTCTAATTTCTAAAATAGTCTTTGACTATACCTTTATGTAAGGTACCTTTGTGAGGTACTGATACATGATGGTGTCCAATGTCACATTTGGTATATATTTGTATCCAAACTCACAGCATATGTGTTGTTGTATTTTGCACGACAATTGTTGTAATAAAGTTGTAGTTGTTTTCTGTACCATGTATTTGACGACTCAGAATGGGTTGGGTGGAATGGACCTATTTTGGGGTTGTCACAGATGTGATGTGATTAGATTTTATTTTTAGGCATTTAGATTGTTATTGCATTTTGTTGCATTGCGTGTAGTTTGTTTTGTGCTCGGGGACTAGTACGGATTAAGTTTGGGGGGAATTAGGACCCCCACCCCAGCGGGGGGTGCTAGGCTAAAAAGGCCCGCCCCGGCGCGCTAGCCCACTGTAAAACTTTTTGGTCAAGAATTTTTTAGATGCAAAAATTTTCGATTTTCCTCCATTTTGTAGGCGTTGTTGCTCTAACTCATGTTGGACCTCTCCTGAAACCAAAAACATGCACTACGTTAGATTAATGACAACTTGTAGTTTCAATGAGATTTTTAGTACTTTTCAGAGATTTTTAGCAAAACTTATAATTGACAAGTCCTAACTACTGCTTTATAAACTATATCCTAACAAATTAAATATGAACTATGGAAAATAAATAAATATTGGGTTGCCTCCCAATTAGCGCTTGATTTTAAGTCGTTCAGCCTAACTACTCCCTGCTTTACTGTGTATCGGCTAGGGTGATGTTGTTGGCGTCCCAGTTCGACTCGTCACCCCAGTAATGCTTTATACGTTGCCCATTGACTTTGAACGTGTCTAGCGGATTACGACTGTAAAGTTCAACGGCACCATGAGGAAATACTCGTTTTATAGTAAATGGTCCCGACCATCTCGACTTAAGCTTTCCGGGGAACAAACGCAGCTGTGAATTGAACAAGAGGACTGCTTGACCCGGCTCGAATGTTCGTTGCACAATTTTCTGGTCGTGCCATCTTTTAACTTTTTCTTTGTATAATTTGGCATTCTCGTAGGCTTGGAGGCGGAATTCGTCGAGCTCATTTAGTTGGAGTAGCCTCTTTTCTCCTACCGCAGCTTGATCAAAATTCAATTTTTGTATGGCCCAGTAAGCCTTGTGTTGTAGCTCCACCGGTAAATGACATGCCTTTCCGTACAAGAGTTGATACGGTGACATCCCGATTGGCGTTTTGAAGGCAGTCCGGTACGCCCATAATGCATCATCCAATAGAAGTGACCAATCTTTCCGACTCGGATTTACAACCTTCTCCAATATCCTCTTAACTTCTCTGTTCGATACTTCGACTTGCCCATTAGTCTGAGGGTGATACGCTGTAGCCACCTTGTGATTAACCCCATACTTAGCCAAAAGAGCTGTAAACGACTTATTGCATAAGTGACTGCCTTCATCACTAATTATTGCTCTTGGCATGCCAAACCTCGTGAAAATGTTTTTCTGTAGAAACTTGAGGACCACCTTGGCATCATTAGATGGTAATGTTGCAGCTTCAATCCATTTCGAGACGTAATCCACCGCGAGCAGAATATATTGATTGCTCAAAGACGACGGGAATGGTCCCATGAAATCGATGCCCCATACATCAAAGATCTCCACTTCAAGGATTGTTTGTAGGGGCATCTCGTTCCGTTTCGATATGTTTCCCACCCTTTGGCATCTATCACATGTTTTCACAAATTGGTGGGCGTCTTTGAACACTGTAGGCCAATAAAACCCAGATTGAAGAACTTTCTCCGCGGTGCGCTCACTCCCATAATGTCCACCGTATGCCGATGAATGGCATTCTTGTAATATGTTGTGGACTTCACTGTATGGGATACATCGTTGACTCATCTTATCGGCACATTATTTAAACAGATACAGCTCATCCCACATGTACTACTTGACGTCGTGAAGAAACTTCTTTTTCTGCTGTCATGTAAGATCCAGGGGAAGAATCTTGCTTACCACATAATTTGCTAAGTCTGCATACCACGAAAATTCTGCATTCAACCCAAATAACTGCTCATCCGAAAATGTCTCATTGATCACACATTTATCTTCATCCTTTTTCTCTGAATTTTCCAGTCTTGATAAGTGATCGGCAACTTGATTCTCCGTACCCTTTCTATCTTTAATTTCTAAATCAAACTCTTGAAGTAAGAGAATCCATCAGATAACGCGTGACTTAGCATCTTTTTTCGCTATTAAGTACCGATTCGCCGAATGGTCCGTGTAAACTATTACCTTAGTCCCGATCAAATATGCCTGGAATTTGTCGAACGCGTATACTACTGCAAGCAATTCCTTTTTCGTGGTATTGTAGTTCATTTGCGTCTCTATTAGTGTTTTGCTTGCGTAGTATATGGCGTGAAACACCTTGTCTCGTCTTTGGCCCAAAACAGCCCCAACTGCGTTGTCACTCGCGTCACACATCAGTTCGAATGGCAATTTCCAGTCCGGTGCGACTATCACGGGGGCTGTAATTAATTTCTGTTTCAATAATTCAAACGCGGACTTACATTCCGCAGTAAAGCTGAAAGTGGCATCCTTCTCTAAAAGACTGCATAGAGGTTTTGCAATCTTAGAGAAGTCTTTTATGAACCTCCGGTAGAACCCAGCATGCCCCAGAAAACTGCGAATACCCTTAACTGAGCTCGGTGGAGGTAGTTTCTCGATCGTGTCCAACTTTGCCTTATCCACCTCTAATCCTTGAGCCGATACCTTATGGCCCAATATTATGCCCTCTTCAACCATGAAGTGGCATTTTTCCCAATTCAGTATGAGGTTTGTGTCCTTACAACGCTGCAATACCATGACCAAATTTTCTAAACAAGTGTCAAAAGTGTCCCCATAGACTGAGAAATCATCCATGAAGACTTCAACGTTCTTCTCCACCATATTCGAGAAAATAGCCATCATACACCGCTGAAAAGTTGCCGGTGCATTGCACAGTCCGAATGACATTCTCCTGAATGCAAAGGTGCCGCAAGGGCAAGTGAATGTTGTCTTTTCTTGATCCTCAGGAGCGATAGCAATCTGATTATATCTCAAATATCCATCCAATAAGCAGTAAAACTCATGTCCCGCTAACCTGTCTAACATTTGATCGATAAAAGGTAGCGGGAAATGATCCTTTCGGGTTGCCTATTTAATCTTCTATAATCGATGCAGACCCTCCAACCTGTCACTGTCCTTGTCAGAATTAACTCGTTGTCCTCATTCTGAATTATCGTCATTCCCCCTTTCTTAGGTACACAATGAATCGGACTCACCCATTTACTGTCTGAAATTGGGTATATGACACCGGCATCCAATAATTTCAAAATTTCCTTCTTGACCACTTCCTTCATAATTGGGTTAAGTCGACGTTGATGCTCCACCGATGGACTTGCATCATCCTCTATCAGAATCTTGTGCATGCAAAATGATGGGCTAATGCCTTTTACATCCGCAATCGTCCATCTAATTGCTGATTCATAATCCCTAAGCACCCTCAACAACTTTTATTCCTGCAATTCGTTAAGTGCAGCAGAAATAATTACAGGTAAAGAATTCAAATTGCCTAAATACGTATACCTGAGATGTTTAGGGAGTGGTTTAAGTTCCAATGTCGGTGGCTCCTCCAATGATGGTTTTAATTTTTCTGCAATTGTCTCCTCGGTGTGCAAAGGTTCAATCGTTGCTCTGAATCGGCTAACTCGTGGCAACGAGTCTAGCATCTGTAATAAGTCCACAAATTCCGGGTCGTCTTTTTCCTCATCCCCCAGTAAAGTTGTTTCCAACGGATCATTGATCAAACTCTTGTTAATATCTTCGCTGGTAATCTGCTCAATTAAATTCATTCGATTACACTCTTCCTCGTCCGTAGGATATTTCATGGCCTTGAACACATTGAATTTTACTTCTTGATCTTGGTGAGTTCTTCTTTTTGCACGTCTATGAGTGTCCTTCCCGTAGCCAAGAAAGGTCTCCCTAGGATGATCGGGATGTTCTTATCTTCATCGAAATCCAGTATGATAAAGTCCGCATGGAATATAAACTTATCCACCTTTACCAAAATGTCCTCTACAATGCCTCTCAGATATGTTACTGACCTATCCGCCAACTGTAATGAAATATTTGTAGGCTTTGGCGCGGGTAAACCCAATTCTAAATATACTGATAATGGCATCAGGTTTATACTCACCCCCAAATCACATAAGCACTTGTTAAAAGACATCTTTCCGATCGTGCACGGGATAGTAAAGCTCCCCGGGTCTTTGAGTTTTAGTGGAAGCTTTTTCTGTAACACTGCACTACTCTCCTCTGTTAGTGCCACTATTTCGAAGTCTTCCCATTTCTTCTTCCTCGACAAAATCCCTTTCATAAACTTTGCATAACTCGGCATTTGCTCGAGGGCCTCTGCGAATGGGATGTTAATCTGGAGTTTCTTGAACACATCTAAAAACCTTTCGAACTGCTTATCTGATTTCTGTTTTTGGACCCTCCGCTGAAACGGCGGTGGAGGATAAACGATCGGCTCACTGTTTAACTTGGGTTCCTCGGTTTTGTTCCCCCCCACTGCGTTACTGTCGTCGACCTTTTCCTCTGGAGTTGCTGAATTTTCTGCACTATTCCCACCGAGATGTTTTCCACTTCTCAACATAACTGCTTTACATTGCTCCTGATTACCCTTAGGATTTTTCTCGGTGTCGCTAGGTAATGTTCCTTGTGGTCGATTATTCAATACCAACGCAATTTGACCTATCTAATTCTCTATATTTTTGATAGCAATAGCTTGATTCTTCATAGCCAAATCATTGCTAGTCATTTACTTTGCCCATGTTTCCTCCCCATCGGATTTCCTGTCCTGATGTTGAACCGGCTGTTGGTGATTCTGAAAACCAGGGGGATATGATGGTCGTGGAGCTTGAGTTTGCTGATTATTGCTCTATGAGAGGTTTGGGTGGTTCCTATTCCCTTGGTTGTAGGTATTTTGCAGAATTCTGTTGTAGTTGCCTATGAACTGAACGGATGCTGGATTTATTGCACACTGCTTTGTCGGATGATCACCCGCACACAATTCACATACTGCCATAACCTGCTGAACTTGTTGAGCTTTGAGCCTCTGCTATCGTATTTACCCTCTCATTCATCGTATCCAACTTCATGGATAGCGCAGAAAGAGTTTCTTGTATAGCTGTTACTCCATCTAATTCCAAGATCTCAGCCGCCTTTGCATGTGTCATTCTTGTTGTGGGCCACTGGTAGTTATTTGCCGACATTGTTTCTATCAAATTGTAGGCATCCTCGTAACTCTTAGCCATGAATGCATCGCCCAATGCCACATCAATACTGGTTCTGACATTTCCATGTAGCCCGTTGTAGAAGGTGTTCATTTGTAACCACTTGGGCAATCCATGATGTGGGCACTTTCTGAGTAATTCTTTGTATTTCTCCCATGACTCATATAGTGACTCTCCATTCTGCTGCTCAAACATTGTGATGTCATTCCTCATTTTCGCAGTCTTCGCCGGTGGGAAAAATTTGGCAAGAAATTTTTGAGCCAAATCCTCCAATGTAGTGATCGAACACGGCGGTAGAGAATGTAACCAACTCTTCGCCTTGTCCCGTAAAGTGAATGGGAACAAACGAAGTCTCACTGCCTCATCTGACACCCCATTATACTTGAACGTGTTGCACATCTCTAGAAAACTGATCAAATGCTCATTCGGATCGTCGTTCACCATTCCCCCAAACTGACATGAGTTCTGCATCATCTGACTAGTCCCAGGCTTTATTTCAAAAGTATTCGCAGCAATTGCAGGCCTAGTAATGCTCGACTGCAGATCAGTCACCCTAGGTGTGGCAAAATCTCTCAACGCTTTCTGGTCTTCGGCAGCCATCGTTTCTTCCTTATCAGAATTTTCGAATTCGTTCCTCATTTCCTCAATCCACTTACTTAACTTTTGAAATATTTTGTCAATGTCTTCCTCAAAAGGAAGCAAGTCTGGATGTTTAGATCGTGTTTGCATAAACCAATGTCGAAAACCTGAAATAAAGAAAACAAAAATAAAATGTTTAAGTAAACCTGGACTAATTAAACTGATATTGCAAAAACAAATATTAAAATCTCGGCTAAATTGTCCCCGGTAACAGCGCCAAAAACTTATTGAGTAAAATCAATACGCTTAAAAACACGCAAATGCACGTGGTCAACAAATAATATAGTAGTGAATAGAGTATCGTTCCCACAAGGACAAAATATCAAGAATCTTAACTTCACAATTATCAATCTTGTATTAACCCTAATTTTATTAAACTAATCAATTCAATGGTTTTTAAAATGAATAAAAGTAACTAAATTAATAAATAATTAAATTACCACAAAACAGTCACCAATAACGAAATCCGGAATTTCAAACAATTAATGGAGAATTAGACTTATGATTTCACCCTAAGCTTCACTCTGATTTTCAAACCTTTATTCCAACTCAACTCAATATTCCAGTTTATTAATCAAGAACACGAACGCAATAAGAGCCACCTCATGATGCACTAATACCATATTAACATCAATCCACAATTAAGATAGAAATCTGTTAAACACCTAAATTAACCAACTCACTATATCTCTATGTGAACTGCAATCAAAAAGGTTGAAGTTTAAGCTCTCTATACGATTACATGCGATGTCAAGTGTATCTCTACCTTAACAATAATCACAAATATGTTATCGACATGATTCATGACACATGCTATATTAACTAGGTCTAGATTCGAATCTCCTCTCTCGATTCCTAACAAATCCACAAAGAACTGTTGATCAGGCAATTCATAAATTCATGCACAAATTAATATAGATAAACTGAAAATATCTTTTTGAATTGGAAATCAAAGTTATAGAATCATCGTTTCACCCAAAGATCCATCACAAGTCTAATTAGTAAATTAGTTCATAACGAATGAATTAAAAACTGAATAATTTGTTGAAAACATCATCCCAAGTACAAATAGATGAAAAAAAGAGGAATTATGGAAAACCCCTTCATGTAGCCTCGATTTGCAACTGTCGTGACAATTTCTGAAAATTACTCCTCCAACGTTTGCTCTTCAATCCTTTAAATCGCTCTTGAATCCTTGCCTTTGTGTTATGAGATTGTTGTCTCTCTACCTAGTAGCAAGCCCCCAAGTCTTCTGGCCGAATTCTCCTTTTATTAAAGTCCAAACGCACTAGCCAAACCCAACAAACCGAGCCCCAACAGAAGTCGAAACCAAACAGGAAAGCTCAGGAAACGGGACCCCCGCCCCGGCGGGGGGTACAGGCACAAAAAGGCCCGCCCCAGCAGGCTAGCCCACTGACTTCAAGATTTTAAAGTTCCAACTTTTTTCCACTTTTGCATCCAAAAAGACCGCCTTTCCTCACCAATTGCATCCATGACCACCCTACACATAAAATAGCATGAAACGAGTACAAACGAACACAAAACATGAGAATAACTACAAATTTAAACTTGAAACGAATATTGATTCGCGTATATAAAATCCACTTATCATTTATCCAAGGGACAACAAAAGTATGGGGGATATTAGTTAAATCACCACATTTCACTCGCTAGACATTTCATCTCTCTTATTCTTTTTCTTCTATTTTTCTCCCAAACTAGCAAAATACAAAGAGAGAAAAGAGAGAGAGGGTTCGGTTTTGAGAGAGAGAGAGAGAGGAGTGTACTAGCTTGGTTAATGCACCCTAAGATTATATATTACTTTGGTAAATCAAGAAAGGTTGCTACTAGATCAAGGTATAACCTAAACCTCCATCTTTTTCTTCTATTTTGTGTTATAGCAAGATTTGTTGGGGTTATGAACTAATACTCAAGATACCCTAGTTCTACATATCATCATGCATGGAACTAAGTATCTTGAGTGTTAGATCAAAGGTTTAGAGGAAGAAAATGAGCATATGTTCTCCTAGGGGTTAAACCCTTGTTTTTCTCCCACTAAATCTTGTGTAAATCAAGTTTTACAACTTGGATTTGTGATCCGTCGAAGGGGGTGCTAGATACATGAGTTATGTAGTAAACCCAATTGGTAGAACACAAATCTACCAAGTATTGAAGCCTTGGGGGATTATTTTCCCCAAAACAGTCCACATAGAGTATTAAGGTTTTAAAACCTTAAAAAGCTATTGTCCCCGTTTTTCTTATAGTTGTTTTGGACAGTTTCAAGTCTTTTAAAAATCTGGAAAAAATCACAGAGGTACCTTGAGAAGTCATCTAAGTGTAGGAAAAAGAACGGACACGTTTCGATTATAGGTTGTGCTTAATGGCTATTTCCGTAAAGGACTCCTAAATATTAACACCCGAATTTCTCACAGTGTATACACTGGAAAATTCCAAAACTTTTACAGTATGTTCATTTATGGTATGAGGGTATACCTTGAAATTTTCAGAATTTTCTGAGCAAAACTCGATTTATGAAAAATGAAGCAAGATCCTAGTATTTTGGGCACTTTAAAATTAGTAAATCACTTTCTAAAATTCCAGAAAAATTTGGAGATCATTGTTGGGTTATATAATGTCCAAATCCAGAAAAGAAGATTTTTTGGAATTAGTTTGGTATTTTTCCTTAAAATGATGAAGTTATGAATAAAAGAAAATAAATAGTTAAATGATGTCTTAAATAAGAAAAATATGGTTTTAATGCTTGAATACTCCTAATATATAATATTATGACTATTTTAGGGCATTTTGGTAATTTACAATAAGAAATATTATTTATGACCTTTTATGGATATTAAATAAGTGGTTTAATAAAGGGTGAACAATTAGAATAAATTGTTTATTGATCTAATAAATTATTAAAATGTTATTATGATATTAATAATATTAGAATATGATATTATTAAGTAAATAATAATATTCGAGATTAAATAACATGTTATTAAAAATGTAATAACATTAGTAAAGGAATAAAATATTATTAAATGATTAATGATATTAGTAAATGAATAAAGTATTATTAATTGATTAATTATACTAAAGCATAAGTAAGATATTATTAAAGTAATAATATTAATGCATAATTAAAATATTATTAAGAGGATTAATAATATTAGTAAAGTATTAAAATATTATTAAGATGTTAATAATATTAGTAAGCGAATAAAAGTATTATTAGTGAACTAATAATACTAAGAGGTGATTTAAATATTATCAAGATTAATAATATTAGGTGAATTAAAGGTATTTGTTGTTTAATAGTAACATTATCGAGACAAGATAATATTTCTAAGAACTAAATGTAATATATGATATATATGTGATTACATAATCTAATGTTATGCTATGACTAATTGAAAGATTAATTATAGGTCTCTCAAAGCAAGATAATTAAACTGCCTAGCGGATAGAATTTAATTGCGTAGCCGTAACCTACAAACGAGGCAAGTTCCCTAACTCAAACTCGAGTTATTATTTTCAAAGCATGTTAGTGAATAATTATTGATGATTATTCACATCTATATTGATTATTGAGATTCGCACTTAGTGCAATTGAATTCATGTTCTATTATTATTGAACTGCGAATTAAATTAAAGTTCTTCATTCATGAACTGTTTATGAGATAGATCTATGCTAATTGTATCAGCTAGATCAAGTATATTTAAATTTGTTAAATTAAATGTGTTTTAAAAAGCTGTTCTTATTAAATTGATTTGATAAGAACTCTTGACTGAGAAAAAGAACGAATTTGATTAAGGCATGATATCGATGCTGGATTATTAAGTGTTTATGCATAAATTACGGGGTATGAAAGGCTGATCCCCTTGAGTACTAAAACTTATTAAGAGGTTCAGTCTAAATGACTGAGAACCTTGGCAAATGTTCATGGTTATTTCAAAACCACTCAGTACATGTTATTCAATTATTCGAATATTCAATTGTTGATTATTAATTCATGTTCCTTCACAATCTTATACTATTGTTGAACATTGAAAGCAAAACTTCTTTCTAGTCATGATATATCTCCCTTGTATATAAACATGATGGCTGAAGCTATGAGGAATCAAGCTCAACCTGCAGGAAATCAGGCGGGAAACCAACTAGCCAAATTTAAGGACTTCAAGGCAGTAGGACCACCGAAGTTTAGAGGAACAGCAGACCCGATAGAGGCCCAGACGTGGGTAAAGGAGATTGAGAAGGCCTTCATTATTGCTAGAGTAGCAGAAGAGCAGAAAACAATTTTTGCTACCTATTTAATAAAGGGTGAGGCTAACTATTAGTGGGAGGCCAACCAGAACAAAGTCGAGACTGGAATCGTGACTTGGGAAGCGTTCAAAAAGTTGTTCTTTGGGAACAACTTCCCTGAGAGTATACAAGCGAGAATGGAGATCAAGTTTTTGGAATTGAAATAGGAGAATATGTCAGTGTCAGAGTACGCTGCGAAGTTCAATGAATTGGCCAGATTCGCTCCACATCAGGTGGACACGGAGGTGAGGAAAGCAAGAAGGTTTGAAAATGGATTAAATCCGTGGATTTACAGTAAGGTAACGGTTTTATAAATCACGTCATCCTCAACTCTGTTGGAGAAAGCTCTCATAACGGAAGGTGGAAGCGAAGTGGTCTCAAAGTACAATCGGGAGAAGAACAAGAAGAAAGTAGAAGGTGGGAATCAGAATGTTAGCAGTGGTGGTAGCAACAACAAGAAGCGAAAGTGGAGTAGTGGGGGTAGTAATTTGGAGAGTCAGCAAGGAAGTGTACAACAAAAGAAGTCGGTGTGTGGAAACTGTGGAAAGGGTCACTCAGGAGAGTGCATGAAGGAAAAAACGGTTTGTTATACCTGTGGACAAGAAGGGCATACCTCACCCAATTGTCCTAAGGTGAAGAAGGGAGGTTGTTTTAACTGTGGTGAAGCGGGACATCGGATCAAGGATTGCCCGAGGAAGAAAAGCACGGATGGCGAAAACGGCAACAGGGGCAATAACACTAGGACAACCAGTGGAGGACCAACCCGGCCAAACAAGCCGACAGCGAGAACATTCAAAATGACAGTGCAAGATGCCGCGGCATCCAGGGAGGTGGTGTCAGGTATAATTCTGATCAATGATATAAATGCCTATGTGTTATTCGATTCGAGAGCTTCATGTTCTTTCGTATCTGATGAATTTGCTCAAAGATTAAGTTTGCCTCGTTAACTATTAGAACACCCAATGAATGTAGAAGTAGCAAATAAAAAAATTATCCTTGTAGACTACATCTTTAGGAACTCTTGTGCTGATGTAAGGGGGTTAAAGCTTAACGTGGATTTGATACCGATTCGTCTTGGAGAGTTTGATGTAATCCTCGGGATGGATTGGTTATCGAGTCACGGAGCGGTTATTGACTGTAAGAAAAAGTGCGTACACCTAAAGACTCCGAATAAGTCAAAGGTGGTATTTCATGGCAGTAAATCGCTGAGACAATCTTGTTGTCTGACGATGGTGCAAGCAAAGAAGTTGCTTAGGAAGGGTTGTATAGGTTATTTGACTCACGTTGTGGATACCCACAGAGTCGAGGAAAAACTGGGTCAGGTACCTATTGTAAGGGAATTCGTTGATGTCTTCCTAGATGAGATTATGGGATTGCCACCAGATAGAGAGGTAGAGTTTGTTATCAATTTGGCACCATGGACTTCACCGGTATCCAAAGCGCCGTATCGTATGGCTCCGGTAGAAATGAAGGAACTGATGGTTCAACTACAAGAGTTGTTAGATAAGGGATACATTCGACTGAGCGTATCACCGTGGGGAGCACCAGTCTTATTCGTAAAGAAGAAGGATAGGTCATTAAGGCTTTGTATCGACTACCGAGAGTTGAACAAGGTCACCATTAAGAATAAGTACCCGTTGCCCAGGATCGACGATTTGTTTGATCAGTTGAAGGGGGCGAAATACTTTTCAAAAATTGACTTGAGATCCGGTTATCACCAATTGAAGGTGAGGCAAGAGGATGTTCCAAAGACAGCATTCAGAACTCGGTATGGACACTTTGAGTTTCTGGTAATGTCATTTGGATTGACGAATATGCCAGCAACATTCATGGACTTGATGAACAGAGTGTTTAAACAGTATTTGGATAAGTTTGTTGTCGTGTTCATCGATGACATTCTGGTATATTCAGAGACGAAGGAAGAACACGCTGAACATCTAAGGATAGTGTTGGAGACATTAAGGAGGGAGAAGTTGTATGCAAAGTTCTCCAAGTGTGAGTTTTGGTTGCAGAAAGTGCAGATTTTGGGTCACGCTATCGACAAGGATGGTGTTTCAGTGGATCCAGCAAAAGTAGAAGCTGTTATCAACTGGGAGCAGCCAAAGACGCTGACAGAAATTAGGAGTTTCTTGGGATTAGCAGGATACTATCGGAGATTCATCCAAGATTTTTTGAAGATAGCATCGCCATTGACCAACCTTACTAAAAAGACGGTGAAGTTTGTTTGGACGGAGAAATATGAAGAGAGTTTCATGGAATTGAAGAAGAGGCTCAATCAAGCACCTGTGTTGGCTTTACCAGACAACACGAGAGGATATGTAGTGTATAGTGATGCGTCACACAAGGGTCTTGGCTGTGTACTGATGCAGCACGGTAAAGTCATTGCGTACGCTTCACGTCAGCTGAAGGACTATGAGAAGGGTTATCAGACTCATGACTTAGAGTTAGCAGCGGTAGTTTTTGCCTTGAAGATTTGGAGGCACTATTTGTAACGACCCCAAAATAGGTCCATTCCATCCAACCTATTCTGAGTCGTCAAATACATGGTACAGAAAACAACTATAACTTTATTACAACAATTGTCGTGCAAAATACAACAACACATATGCTGTGAGTTTGGATACAAATATATACCAAATGTGACTCATGCCCCAACCTTGGATAGCACGTCACAATGACACCTTACATAAAGGTATAGTCAAAAACTGTTTTAGAAATTAAAATTTTTGGGAAGTGCTCAAGGAAACCCTCGTAGATGGGAGGCCATGCATCTAGGTTATGATAGATATCATATGGCCACAGAATTATTCTTGGTTGACCCAATAGACCTCAAAGAAAAATGAGAAGATTACTATCATATTCTTTCCAATGGTGAGTCTTCTCTTTACATATCATTATCTCCACTGTCTCTAACTGAGAATTATACTTCAAACAAACACCAAGATTATATAGGTAGTGCTTATAGATATACTCAGCAAGTGGATGAGCACATCCCTGTCTTATGATGACACGAGGTTGTATGTCGTTAGACATCTTGTATGATAGTGGCAAACCACCCTTCCAACGTTGGGTACACCTTACCCTATTGGATTCACCAAATAAAACTACTAAATGAACTTTTCTATACTGCTTCGGGAGAACATCCACAGCTAGAGACCACCGTTCTATTCCCCTGTTACCCCCGCTCGACCCAACTACACTCTTAATACCTGAAAGGAATTGTGAAACAGAAGGGTGAGCACAACTAGCCCAGTAAAGAATATCATGACTAAAGATAATTAAATTATCAATAGTATTCATCAGTAATAAATCAGAGATTTAGAACATATGGTAGATGATAAAAAATTTCAACCATAGTTGCAGCGGAACGAGCAATCCATTAGAAGAGTCAAATAGACTATAAAGTCTATTATCTTCTCCATGTTAAAAATCTACCAACAATGTTTTATCCCTGTAACATCAATCAACAATTCCTTTCCACAATCATATGAATATCTCATAATTATAATTGTAATTCTAAATTCCTCTTCTCATCCAGAACGAAGATAATTTTCATCACTTGTCTTTACCTGAAACATCAAAGATCATGGTTATACCAAATCACAGTTCCTGTTCATAATCATACTAATAATTTCATCTTTGCACTACGGGCCAAAGATATTCATCAACAACTCATCTTTGCACTACAGGCTAAAGATATTCTTCAACAGTTCATATTTGCACTATAGGCCAAATATATTATTATCTCAAAGAAATATATAATCATTTCAGAATTTATATAACCAATAATTATAACCATGTTGATCATTTCACCTTTGCACTTAAGCTAAAGATATTCAATTATAAATTCAATGGTCATGATCATACCAGTCAACAATTCAACTTTGCATTACTGGCCAAAGAGAACCCATAGTCATGATCGTACCAAAAATCTATCCATCTTTACACTCAAGTCAAAGAGAAATATCATCATTAGGGTTATAAAAATGTTATATATGATAATAAAAAAATAATATGATCAACATATAGTTTTAATCTCAAGAGTAATATTCATAAATCAACTATAATTTGATTAGAAAAAGAAACCAATTTTGTCATGAATAGTAACTCGTGAATAGTAACCCGTGAATAGTAACTTATGAATAGTAACTCGTGAATAGTAACTCATAAATAGTAACTCGTGAATAGTAACTCGTGAATAGTAACTCATGAATAGTAACCCCGACATGAAAAAGTTCCAAATTTGATAAAAATTTCCAACCAATATAATGATATTGACGAAATAATATCGTTTTCGAATAAAATAACATCCCTTACTATCCCTTACCTCAAAAGAGCAGTACTTCTGACTGGAATAACGCTGAACGAACTTGCACCGTATAGCAGCACTCAAGTTATCAAAATACTCACAAGAATACACTCGATAATATGGAGAGAGAAATAGAGAGAAAACTTCAGTTTCTGGTGTGATTTTCAATTCTAACCTAAGCACCCTATTTATAGGAAAATGCTTAGAACACCAAAGCAGAAAATTGAATATAATAATAATATAATTACAAAATATTCAAGCCCACCTCTAGATACTTGAATTCATCCATTAACATGTGCAAGTGAGGGCCACCAAAGTACAAAAAATGTTTTTCTAACAAAAATCATTTAAACTCCAAAAATCAATTCACACCCGATATACCGAAACTTCAATAATTCACAATAAATAGTTTTTTTATCAGAAAATTCGAATCTCGAGACTTTTTATAGGAAATTCAATTCTCTACAACTTTGTAGAAGAAAGTTTTTTCAAATTCCAAATAGAAATTGACCGAAATCCACAAACGGGCGATTTTACAGTCAATAATAAATTTTCGGTCAAGAATTGTGTCCACCAACACACAAAACATGTGTTAATCATTTAATGCCACAAAAATACTCTTCCTCCTCATATACTCATATATCCCACATTTATTGTAAAAATATCACCATCAATATATTATTAAAATAATATATTTAAATGAATTATTTTATCAGAAAAAGATAAAATATTAATTTTTAACAATTGTCACATTAAAAATTTTCTACATCTATATCCACATAAAATTAATATTTTTCTCACCATATAAATCAATAATTAATTATTCACAAATAATATTACAGAATCACATTACTGACAACCAGGCAGTTCTCAAGAAAGAGGGGGCTTTCCAATAAGGATCCCTTCCTTACTGGTGCGCAATTAGATGACCAAACCTCTACTTAGACAGAACTTTCTAGACATTGCTAATAATGTTATCTAATAATATTATTCAGATAATATGAATTATTGCTCCGATAATAGAAAATACTGTGCAGTGACAATTATTAAAACAACAGTAATTGTAAGACTCCAACTTTTATAAATAAATATGAATTTTCTATAAATGACATTTTTGAATATTATGGAGTTAATTTGATATAATGTTATAGTTGTGGGTAATATTTATAAATTTTGCAAAGTACGCAAGTTGTTGTATAATATTCGATTGGTCGGGGAATATTCGTACAACGACACAATCATTGGTGGACCCCACAACAGAATTATTGTCGGATTGAGAAAACGACAAAAATATTTTATTAAAAATAACGGCGGAAATTTTACCATTGTTACTGTTGAACTACTCGGTAGTAAAAGTACAATAATACGTGTGGTTGCATAGTAGCACACGGTATTGATTATTAATGCTTATGTGAGAAGTCACTCAGTTTGATTCAATTATTGTCAGTTAATAATATGAATTATTTAGCGATAATGACGTTTTGTTTTATTCGTATTATTAACGTAATAAAACAGAAACATCTTTTTATATAAAACAGAATACTTTATTAAAGTTATTCTATAAATAGAATATATTATATTTTATTTAAAAGATTTTTCTTTAAATATGGACCGTCAGATTAAAGTAATCAATCTGGACCGTTCATGGATTAGTTACTATGCATTCTATTTTTCTATAAATAGCAGCTCATTCATTCATTATTTCTGACGAATTCACTGAACTCTAGAGAGAGAAACTATAGAGAGAGAGAGAAGAAGAGTATTCTGCTACTTAACTACTTCCTTATTTCAGCTCGTCTTTAAAACGGTAAGGGGTGTTATTCTTTCTTATTCATGAAGAGAACTGTTGTTATTCCATTTCTTATTATTCTGTTGGAATAACCTGTATGCGTGATTTATCCTATACTTGGTGACATTCTTCTATTATTCTGTTGAAACATCCTGTCTGTGTGTTTAACACCGGACCTGGTTCCGTCTTGTTATAATTCTGTTGGAACATCCTGTCTGTGCGTTTACGCCGGACCTGGTTCCATTATTTATTATTCTGTCGGAATATCCTGTCTGTGCGTTTACGCCGGACCTGGTTCCATTATTTATTATTCTGTCGGAATATCCTGTCTGTGCGTTTACGCCGGACCTGGTTCCATTATTTATTATTCTGTCGGAATATCCTGTCTGTGCGTTTACGCCGGACCTGGTTCCATTATTTATTATTCTGTTGGAATAACCTGTCTGTGCGGTCTATCGCATGCATGGTGATTTCTTTTGTTATTCCATTCTTTATTATACCCAGTTGGTTAAGTTTTGACTTCTATACTCCATGAATTTTTTGGAATATCCTTGACATTTGCGCTTCATCTAGTATCTATTCATGAAAATATTCTCTTGATCATTTTTGAATTTTACTCCACAAAGTAGTATCATGTTGACAATTTGGACGTTGTTAATTCTTGGATAAATTAATTCTTGAACTTGTTTTATTGAATTCTTATATCATTGTCATCATCCTCATGATTATAAAATGTTAAAAGTCATCTGTGGCCTGTAGTGCATAGATGGACTTGGTATGATTATGACCAGGGATTATTCGGTATAATCATGACCGTAATGTTACAAATGATGTGGTAAAAGTCCTCATTGGCTCGTAGTGCATTGATGGACAGTTGTTGGCATGATCATGACCATTAATGAATATACGAATATCCTTGGCCGTAGTGCAGGGGTGATTCGATGATGTGAATTATTTTATTAAGCTGAGTCTCAGCGATCACAGTGTTGGAAAATCTTTTAAATCATAAAAGATAGTAGAGTTTATTTTCTACTTGACTCTTTTAATGGATTGCTTGTTCCGCTGCAGTTAAACTTGATGTCTGTTATATTTTATCAGTTTAACATTGTTGAAGGCTAATGATAATTTATTCTGTATTATCTTAGTCATAATATTTCTTACTGGGCTAGTTGAGCTCACCCTTTCTTTCACTGTTCTCTTCAGGAAATGAGAACGTAGCTGGGGTAAGTCGGGGAACGGAGTGATGGTCCGAATGATAGTATTAGTTAGTAGTCCTCACTATTCTATGTAATGGTGTGTTAATAAATGTAATGAGGACTCCTTTTGAGTATGAATACTCTCTAGAAGATAATATTTGTATTCAAACTCACAGTTTATGTTTTGTCGTATTGTACACGACAGTTGTATTAGTAAGTTGTATTTGTATTTTGTACTATGTATCTGATGACCAAAGATGGGTGATGTATACCTAATTTTGGGGGCGTCACAGTTGGTATCAGAGCTTAGGGATATGATCCCTGGCTAAGATGTGAGAATAGAACTAGGAGGGGAGAGACGGGGAATTCCTTCGCTAGTATAACCTACCTAAGTTTATTTGCATGGTATTTAATTGGTCGGTCATAATATAAGGATAATATATGACATATCAATTAACTTTTATTTTGTGGCAGTATCTAAAAATGGCATCTGAGAATGTTGAGAATAGCAATGAAGCACAGACGATTATTGATTCACCACATATCAATAATGTGACGCCCCCAAAATAAGTCCATTCCACCCAACCCATTCTGAGTCGTCAAATACATGGTACAGAAAACAACTACAACTTTATTACAACAATTGTCGTGCAAAATACAACAACACATATGCTGTGAGTTTGGATACAAATATATACCAAATGTGACTTATGTTCCAACCGTGGACATCACCCCACAATAACACCTTACATAAAGGTATAGTCAAAAACTATTTCAGAAATTAGAATCTTTGGGAAGTGCTCAAGGAAACCTTCGTACATGGGAGGCCACGCGTCTAGGTTATGATAGATATCATATGGCCACAGAATTATCCTTGGCTGACCCAATAGACCCCAAAAAAAATGAGAAGATTACTATCATATTCTTCCCAATGGTGAGTCTTCTCTTGACTTATCATTATCTCCACTGTCTCTAATTGAGAATTATACTTCAAACAAACACCAAGATTATATAGGTAGTACTCGTATATATACTCAGCAAGTGGATGAGTACATCCCTGTCTTATGATGACACGAGGTTGTATGTCGTTAGACATCTTGTATGATAGTGGCAAACCACCCTTCCAACGTTGGGTACACCTTACCCTATTGGATTCATCAAATATAACTACTAAATGAACTTTTCTATACTGCTTCGGGAGAACATCCACAGCTAGAGACCACCGTTCTATTTTCCCGTTACCCTCGCTCGACCCAGCTACACTCTTATTACCTGAAAGGAATTGTGAAGCAAAAGGGTGAGCACAACTAGCTCAGTAAAGAATATCATGACTAAAGATAATTAAATTATCAATAGCCTTCATCAATAATAAATCAGAGATTTAGAACATATGGTAAATGATAAAAATTTCAACCATAGTTGCAGCGGAACGAGCAATCCATTAGAAGAGTCAAATAGACTATAAAGTCTATTATCTTCTCCATGTTAAAAATCCACCAACAATATTTTATCCATGTAACATCACTCAACAGTTCCTTTCCACAATCATATGAATAACTCATAATCATAATTGTGACTATAAATTTTTCTTCGCACCCAGGATAAAGAATATTTTCATCACCTGTCTTTACCTGAAACATCAAAGATCATGGTTATACCAAAATCACATTTCCTGTTCATAATCATACTAATAACTTCATCTTTGCACTACGGCCAAAGATATTCATTTGTATCACCAGTTGGTCATGTTCATCTCAACATCTGTTCATCTTTGCACTACTGGCCAAAGATATTCAACAACATGTCATCTTTGCACTACGGGCCAAAGATATTCATCAACAATTCATCTTTGCACTACAGGCCAAAGATATTCCTCAACAGTTCATATTTGCACTACAGGCCAAATATATTCATATCTCAAAGAAATATATAATCATTTCAGAATTTATATAAACAATAATTATAACCATGTTGATCATTTCACCTTTGCACTTAAGCTAAAGATATTCAATTATAAATTCAATGGTCATGATCATACCAGTCACAATTCAACTTTGCACTACAGGCCAAAGAGAACCCTAGTCATGATCATACCAATAATCTACCCATCTTTACACTCCAGTGAAAGAGAATTTCAACATCAGGGTTATAAAAATGTTATATATGATGATAAAAATAATATGATCAACATATAGTTTTAATCTCAAGAGTAATATTCGTAACTCATGAATAGTAACCCCGACACAAAAGATAGAAATTCTACAATAAAATTCATACCAATATTTTGGTATAATGATATTGAAAGAATAACATTTCTTAAGCTTATAAACAATTTATTTAAATTGTTTACACTTTACTAATTAATGCATTTAATCATCATAAAATGTCAACTCTTAAGATTTCATCATCAATAACCAAAACCCTCATCAAAAATCTGCATATACCTCATATAGGATTCTCAAGCCATAAAATCCTATTTTCCAATTTTCTTTCTTCACAAAACATATTTAATTCATTTACTCATAACTAGACCATTTTCATGAAAAATACCAAATCAGTTCCAAAAATATTTCTTTTCTGAAATTTAGCATAATATAGTCCCATAGTGAACATATATTTTTCTCAGAATTTTTAAAAGTCATTTACTATTTTTCATATGGCCAAAATAGCCGAATATTTAGACATTTATCAAAAATTATACTTTTGTCTAAAAATTCTGAAATTTACAGAGTATACTTCTATCATATACATGTACTCCCAATAAAAATTTCATCAATTTTGGAGTTAACCACAAGGAATTATAAGCGGTTACTTTTAAAATAGTCTTTTCTCATAAAATTCATAACTCTCAATCTATACATCCAAAAATCACCATTTTTGGACACAATCAAGAAAACTCATCAAAATATCATTTCAAATTTTTCCAGAATTTTTGAAGTTCAGAAAAATTACGAAACTGAAAATCATAACAACCCTTAAAATCCCTTAATATCCCTTACTATCCCTTACTATCCCTTACTATCCCTTACCTCAAAAGAGCAGTACTTCTGATCGGTATAAGGCTGAAGGAAACTTGCACTGATGAATAGAAACTCACAGAGTATCTAAATACTCACAAAATACACTCAATAATCTAGAGAGAGAAAGAGAGAAAGCTTATGTTTCTGGTGTGATTTTCAATTCTAACTTAGCCCTCTATTTATAGGAAAATTTTGGTAGGTTTGACCTGCAACCTGATGGCTTTACCTGCTACTATTCCCACCCACCACATTTGAAATATAATTCAGCACATTTCTTCACCAACCACAAGTGGGGCCCACCAATTCTAGAATTTTCCACCAAAAATGATTTATAACCTGATTTCCGAATCAGCCACCTCTTAAAATTCATAACAAATCATACGTTCATTTTTAACGGTTCAAAATTTATGGACATATACTCAACTTATATATGTATAACATATCCAAAAATTACCACGATCCAACGGTCGGATTAAAAATTATAACCCCCGCAAAATATCTCAAAAACCCTGATTTTTAATACCTCCATTCCGACAAAAATACTGATAAAAACCTCAACATTAACTCCTTCATTTTTAACCACAAAAATATATCCCTCATTTATATCCACATAAAATAAATATTTCCTTATCATATAAATCAATAATTAATTATTCACAAATAATATTACAGAATCACATTTATGACAACCAGGCCGTTCCCAGGAAAGAAGGGGCTTTCCAATAAGGATTTCTCCTTACTGGCGCGCAATTAGATGACCAAACCTCTCCTTAGACAGAACTTTCTAGACATTGCCAATAATGCTATCTAATAATACTATTCAAATAATATGAATTATTGATCTGATAATGGGAAATACTGTGCAGCAACAATTATTGAACAACAATAATACAAAATTTCAACGTAGCAATTATTGAATCAATAAAATAAAATATTGAACAGTAATTACTGTAACAATTATTGAGTAGTGCCTTCTTACGTAAGAATCAATAATTTCAAAAATACTGTGCAATACCGTGTGCTACTGTGCAATAACGCGTATTACTGTATTTTAACCACCGGGTATTCCAACAGTGTTAACGGTAACAACTACGCCGTTATTTGTAAAAACTTAAATTTGTCGTTTTCTTCACCCGACAGTTATTCTGTTATGGGGCCCACAAATAGCTGCGCCGTCGTACGAATATTCCCCGACAGAAAGAATATTCCACGACCAAACGAATATTCCCCGACAACAATGATTATTTTATAACCACTTGTTATTTTGAAAAATTTTCACATTTCACCCATAACTTTATCTTTTTATCAATTTAACCATTTACTGAATTGTAATTATAAGAAAAATTGAATACTTTTATTTCATAAAATTCGGGGTCTTACAATCTCCCCTCCTTATGAAATTTCGCCCTCGAAATTTACGTACCTGGTATTTCAAAGAGTTGAGAATACCTTCCTTTCATTTCAGATTCCATCTTCCCTGTCATCATAATTTCTCCATTGCTCATCTCCTGTATTTCATATATCATTCTAGAATACAGCTTCAAAACAAGAGTTAATTTAACAAATTAACATATCACATAATATCCCGATATTATGACTGACCAACAAATAAGCTTAGGTAGGACACACTAGCGAAGGATTTACTCATCTCTCCCCTCCTAGTTATATTCCCCGATCTCCGCCAGAGATCATATCCCTAAGCTTTGATACCACCTGTGACTCTCATGGTGCTTCAACCACAGCACCTCACAATGGTACCTATCAGTTTGCCACCGCAGAACGGCGTCCCCTACGGAGAGTCTGGCTTCGGTGCATCCCCCATCAACAGGAAGTCACCAGCGAGAGGCTCGGGGCTCTTTACTTATAGCTCTGATACCACCTGTGACGCCCCCAAAATAAGTCCATTCCACCCAACCCATTCTGAGTCGTCAAATACATGGTACAGAAAACAACTACAACTTTATTACAACAATTGTCGTGCAAAATACAACAACACATATGCTGTGAGTTTGGATACAAATATATACCAAATGTGACTTATGTTCCAACCGTGGACATCACCTCACAATAACACCTTACATAAAGGTATAGTCAAAAACTGTTTTAGAAATTAGAATCTTTGGGAAGTGCTCAAGGAAACCTTCGTACATGGGAGGCCACGCGTCTAGGTTATGATAGATATCATATGGCCACAGAATTATCCTTGGCTGACCCAATAGACCCCAAAAAAAAAACGAGAAGATTACTATCATATTCTTCCCAATGGTGAGTCTTCTCTTGACTTATCATTATCTCCACTGTCTCTAATTGAGAATTATACTTCAAACAAACACCAAGATTATATAGGTAGTGCTCGTATATATACTCAGCAAGTGGATGAGCACATCCCTGTCTTATGATGACACGAGGTTGTATGTCGTTAGACATCTTGTATGATAGTGGTAAACCACCCTTCCAACGTTGGGTACACCTTACCCTATTGGATTCATCAAATATAACTACTAAATGAACTTTTCTATACTGCTTCGGGAGAACATCCACAGCTAGAGACCACCGTTCTATTTTTCCGTTACCCTCGCTCGACCCAGCTACACTCTTATTACCTGAAAGGAATTGTGAAGCAAAAGGGTGAGCACAACTAGCTCAGTAAAGAATATCATGACTAAAGATAATTAAATTATCAATAGCCTTCATCAATAATAAATCAGAGATTTAGAACATATGGTAAATGATAAAAATTTCAACCATAGTTGCAGCGGAACGAGCAATCCATTAGAAGAGTCAAATAGACTATAAAGTCTATTATCTTCTCCATGTTAAAAATCCACCAACAATATTTTATCCATGTAACATCACTCAACAGTTCCTTTCCACAATCATATGAATAACTCATAATCATAATTGTGACTATAAATTTTTCTTCGCACCCAGGACGAAGAATATTTTCATCACCTGTCTTTACCTGAAACATCAAAGATCATGGTTATACCAAATCACATTTCCTGTTCATAATCATACTAATAACTTCATCTTTGCACTACGGCCAAAGATATTCATTTGTATCACCAGTTGGTCATGTTCATCTCAACATCTGTTCATCTTTGCACTACTGGCCAAAGATATTCAACAACATGTCATCTTTGCACTACGGGCCAAAGATATTCATCAACAATTCATCTTTGCACTACAGGCCAAAGATATTCCTCAACAGTTCATATTTGCACTACAGGCCAAATATATTCATATCTCAAAGAAATATATAATCATTTCAGAATTTATATAAACAATAATTATAACCATGTTGATCAATTCACCTTTGCACTTAAGCTAAAGATATTCAATTATAAATTCAATGGTCATGATCATACCAGTCACAATTCAACTTTGCACTACAGGCCAAAGAGAACCCTAGTCATGATCATACCAATAATCTACCCATCTTTACACTCCAGTGAAAGAGAATTTCAACATCAGGGTTATAAAAATGTTATATATGATGATAAAAATAATATGATCAACATATAGTTTTAATCTCAAGAGTAATATTCGTAACTCATGAATAGTAACCCCGACACAAAAGATAGAAATTCTACAATAAAATTCATACCAATATTTTGGTATAATGATATTGAAAGAATAACATTTCTTAAGCTTATAAATAATTTATTTAAATTGTTTACACTTTACTAATTAATGCATTTAATCATCATAAAATGCCAACTCTTACAATTTCATCATCAATAACCAAAACCCTCATCAAAAATCTGCATATACCTCATATAGGATTCTCAAGCCATAAAATCCTATTTTCCAATTTTCTTTCTTCACAAAACATATTTAATTCATTTACTCATAACTAGACCATTTTCATGAAAAATACCAAATCAGTTCCAAAAATATTTCTTTTCTGAAATTTAGCATAATATAGTCCCATAGTGAACATATATTTTTCTCAGAATTTTTAAAAGTCATTTACTATTTTTCATATGGCCAAAATAGCCGAATATTTAGACATTTATCAAAAATTATACTTTTGTCTAAAAATTCTGAAATTTACAGAGTATACTTCTATCATATACATGTACTCCCAATAAAAATTTCATCAATTTTGGAGTTAACCACAAGGAATTATAAGCGGTTACTTTTAAAATAGTCTTTTCTCATAAAATTCATAACTCTCAATCTATACATCCAAAAATCACCATTTTTGGACACAATCAAGAAAACTCATCAAAATATCATTTTAAATTTTTCCAGAATTTTTGAAGTTCAGAAAAATTACGAAACTGAAAATCATAACAACCCTTAAAATCCTTTAATATCCCTTACTATCCCTTACTATCCCTTACTATCCCTTACCTCAAAAGAGCAGTACTTCTGATCGGTATAAGGCTGAAGGAAACTTGCACTGATGAATAGAAACTCACAGAGTATCTAAATACTCACAAAATACACTCAATAATCTAGAGAGAGAAAGAGAGAAAGCTTATGTTTCTGGTGTGATTTTCAATTCTAACTTAGCCCTCTATTTATAGGAAAATTTTGGTAGGTTTGACCTGCAACCTGATGGCTTTACCTGCTACTATTCCCACCCACCACATTTGAAATATAATTCAGCACATTTCTTCACCAACCACAAGTGGGGCCCACCAATTCTAGAATTTTCCACCAAAAATGATTTAAAACCTGATTTCCGAATCAGCCACCTCTTAAAATTCATAACAAATCATTCGTTCATTTTTAACGGTTCAAAATTTGTGGACATATACTCAACTTATATATGTATAACATATCCAAAAATTACCACGATCCAACGGTCGGATTAAAAATTATAACCCCCGCAAAATATCTCAAAAACCCTGATTTTTAATACCTCCATTCCGACAAAAATACTGATAAAAACCTCAACATTAACTCCTTCATTTTTAACCACAAAAATATATCCCTCATTTATATCCACATAAAATAAATATTTTCTTATCATATGAATCAATAATTAATTATTCACAAATAATATTACAGAATCACATTTATGACAACCAGGCCGTTCCCAGGAAAGAGGGGGCTTTCCAATAAGGATTTCTCCTTACTGGCGCGCAATTAGATGACCAAACCTCTCCTTAGACAGAACTTTCTAGACATTGCCAATAATGCTATCTAATAATACTATTCAAATAATATGAATTATTGATCTGATAATGGGAAATACTGTGCAGCAATAATTATTGAACAACAATAATACAAAATTTCAACGTAGCAATTATTGAATCAATAAAATAAAATATTGAACAGTAATTACTGTAACAATTATTGAGTAGTGCCTTCTTACGTAAGAATCAATAATTTCAAAAATACTGTGCAATACCGTGTGCTACTGTGCAATAACGCGTATTACTGTATTTTAACCACCGGGTATTCCAACAGTGTTAACGGTAACAACTACGCCGTTATTTGTAAAAACTTAAATTTGTCGTTTTCTTCACCCGACAGTTATTCTGTTATGGGGCCCACAAATAGCTGCGCCGTCGTACGAATATTCCCCGACAGAAAGAATATTCCACGACCAAACGAATATTCCCCGACAACAATGATTATTTTATCACCACTTGTGTATTTTGAAAAATTTTCACATTTCACCCACAACTTTATCTTTTTATCAATTTAACCATTTACTGAATTGTAATTATAAGAAAAATTGAATACTTTTATTTCATAAAATTTGGGGTCTTACAAATAATCAGGATAATGTTCATCAGGAAGGTGACAATCCTCATGCAAACAACAACACTGACCAGATGATGAATGATGGAATGTTCAGAGGTTTTATGCAATTCATGCAACAACAGGTGAAAGCGGCTCCTGTCCACAACGTAGGTGGAAATACTGGAAACTCTCAGGCGGTCACCGCTAAACAGTTTAAGGAGCTGGGACCACCGAGTTTAAGGGAGAACCCAAACCACTTGTAGCTGAAACATGGATAAAGCAGATCACCAAGATATTTGATGTCTTGGGTTGCTCCGAGGAGCAAAAGGTTTCCTTTGCCGCCTTTATGTTGCGAGGAGAGGCAGATTACTGGTGGGAATCGATAAAGCGTACTCAACCTGCCGCACTGAAGATGTCTTGGGAGAAGTTCCAAGAGCTGTTTAACGACAAATACTTTCCGAGAGTATTCGTCACATGAAGGAGGTGGAGTTCATCAAATTAGAGCAGAATAATATGACCGTGTCGCAGTACGAGGCAAAATTTGTGGAGTTATCCCGGTTTGCGTCCCACCTGGTGGATAATGAAGAAAGAATGACGCGGATGTTTTTAAGAGGTTTGAAGCCGGAGATACGTCAACATCTTGTTTCTCATAAATTGTGTTTGTATTCAGATGTTGTAAATAGGGCTCAGTTGGTGGAGCGCGATAACGAGACAACGCAACCAAAAGAGAGCAGCCGACAAAATGATAATACCAGTGAGAGCAGTCATCGAAGCGGTGACAACAAGCGTGGAGGGAATCAACAGGCCAGAAATGGTAACCACTTCGGTGGTAATCAGGGCCAAAACAATAAGAATGGGCATTTCAAGAAGAGGAGATTCAACAATGATGGAAAGACGTCAGCACCAGCACCTGTCGTTAAGGAAGGAGAACGACCACCTATCATATGTTTCAAATGCGGAGGGGAGGGGCACATCAGTCCAAACTGCGCGATGCCGTCCAAAGCATGTTATAATTGTGGAAGAGAAGGTCATTTAGCCCGATTTTGTCGTTTACCGAAGACAAATTCAGCTAGGATGGAGGCACCAAAGGCCGTCCCAGAAAAGTCAAAACCGGTTGTGCAAGGGAGAGCGTTTGTTGTGAACTCCCAGAAAGCAAGGAACCCGAATGAGGTCATCACGGGTAAGCTTATCATAAACTCTAACGAAGTCTATACTTTATTTGATACCGGTTCTACCCATTCTTTTATTTCTCCTACTTGCGCTCATCGATTAAATTTGATTCCGGAGAAATTAGACTTTGACTTAGCTGTTGAAACTCCATTGGGAGAAACCTTCATTACATCCACGGTTTATAAGTCTTGTTTGGTTCAAGTTGGTACCCACACATTACTTGTCGATCTGATTTCATTAAAAATACTTGCATTTGACGTGATTCTAGGGATTGATTGGTTAACTACTCATCATGCAAAAATTGATTGTTTTCGTAAGGTTGTTAGCTTTCATATTCCTAATCGACCTATTATGCGAATTCAAGCAACCAAACCATTAAAATCAATCGCTGTCATCTCAAGCCATAAAGCTATTCGTTTATTGAAAAACGGATGTCAAGCTTTCTTAGCTCATGTCACAGATCTAAACAAAAATACGTCAGCTTTGAATGATATTTCTGTTGTTAATAAATTTCCTGACGTATTTCCCGAAGAACTTCCTGGCCTACCCCCAGAGCGTGAAATTGAATTTTGTATCGACCTTGAACCCGGTACAAAACCCATTTCCAAAGCCCCATATCGAATGGCTCCTATTGAACTTCAGGAGTTAAAGACCCAACTGCAGGAATTGTTAGACATTGGTTTTATTCGTCCTAGTACTTCTCCTTGGGGTGCTCCTGTTCTGTTCGTGAAGAAGAAAGATGGGAGTATGCGACTTTGTATTGATTATCGGGAGTTGAATCATGTCACCATCAAAAATAGGTACCCATTGCCACGTATTGATGACCTGTTTGACCAGTTGCAAGGAGCACAATTCTTTTCAAAGATCGATCTTCGTTCTGGATATCATCAGCTGAAGGTTAGAACTGAGGATATTCCAAAGACTGCCTTCAGAACTCGGTATGGGCATTATGAATTCTTAGTTATGTCTTTTGGATTGACTAATGCTCCTGCTGCCTTCATGGATATGATGAACAGGGTATTTAAGGAATATTTGGATCACTTTGTGGTCGTCTTTATCGATGACATCCTTGTTTATTCCAAAAGCCGTGAAGATCATGAGCAACACTTGAGGCTGGTACTCCAAAAGCTTCGTGAATACAAACTTTATGCCAAGTTGAAGAAATGCGAGTTCTGGCTGGAAGAGGTAGCATTCCTTGGGCACGTAGTATCAAGTCGTGGAATATCGGTTGACCCGGCAAAGATTGAAGCTATTCAAAGCTGGGAGCAACCTAAATCAGTGACCGAAGTACGTAGCTTTCTTGGTTTAGCTGGTTATTATCGGAGATTCGTGGAAGGATTTTCTCGAATCGCTACTCCATTAACTCAGCTGACTCGAAAAGATACAAAGTTCGGTTGGAGCGAAGAATGTGAGCAGAGTTTTCAAGAACTCAAGAGGAGACTCATTTCAGCACCTGTTCTAACAATACCATCTGGCTCGGAGGGATTTGTCATCTACAGTGATGCTTCGAGCAAAGGGTTGGGATGCGTTCTCATGCAACATGGAAAAGTCATAGCCTATGCATCAAGACAACTCAAGGAATATGAGAGGAATTATCCTACTCATGATCTAGAGTTGGCAGCTGTTGTCTTTGCACTTAAAATTTGGAGGCATTACTTGTATGGGGAGAAGGTGGAGATCTTTACGGATCATAAAAGCCTCAAATATTTCTTCACTCAAAAGGAACTCAACATGCGACAACGACGTTGGCTTGAACTGTTGAAAGATTATGATCATACCATTCAATACCATCCTGGAAAAGCGAACGTGGTAGCTGACGCATTGAGTAGAAGATCATATGCAAGTACGAGTGCGATATTGTCAACACAAAGCCCATTTTGTGTGATTTGCAAAGGATGGAGATAGAGTTAAAGACTCCAGGGACCCATGTGATGATGGCGAATATACGAGTAGAACCGACTTTAATCGATAAAGTTAAAGCTGCTCAAGCTACAGACCTGGAGCTGATGCGTATGAAGAAGAAAGTGCAAGAAGGTGCTATGCCGGAAGCAAGAATCGATGAAGAAGGAATACTTCGAGTCAACTCCAGACTTTGTGTTCCTAACAACCCTGATTTAAAGTATGAAATCATGATGGAGGCGCACAACACACCGTTTGCAATCCATCCTGGAAGTACCAAAATGTATCATGATCTTCGTCATACATTTTGGTGGAGCAATATGAAGAGAGAGATAGCGTTGTTTATCTCAAGGTGTCTAACTTGTCAACGAGTCAAAGCGGAGCATCAAGTACCAAAAGGTCCATTGCAACCACTTGAAATTCCAGAATGGAAGTGGGAGCACATTACCATGGATTTCGTTACCGGTCTTCCTAGGGTTTCTCAAGGTATTGATGCGATTTGGGTCATTGTTGATAGATTGACCAAGTCTGCTCATTTCTTACCGATACGAGAAACTTATACACTTGAACGTCTTGCTCGTATGTACATAAACGAGATTGTAAGACTGCATGGTATGCCAGTATCCATAGTTTCTGATCGAGACCCAAGATTCACTTCACGATTTTGGGTTAGTTTACAAAAAGCTATGGGCACGGAGTTACGATTTAGTTCAGCATATCATCCTCAGACGGACGGACAATCAGAGAGGACTATTCAAACTCTTGAAGATCTATTAAGACTCTGTGTCTTTGACTTCAAGGGAAGTTGGGACAAGTTCTTACCATTGGTGGAGTTTTCCTACAACAACAGTTATCAAGCAAGTATTGGCATGGCTCCATTCGAAGCATTGTATGGAAGAAAATGTCGTTCTCCAGTATGCTGGGATGAGGTGGGTGAAGCAACGTTGTTGGGACCGGAGTTGGTACGTATGACTACAGAAAAGATTCAAACGATCCGACAACGTATAAAAACCTCACAAGATCGACAAAAGAGTTATGCTGATCTTCATCGAAAGGACGTGGAATTTGATGTAGGAGATCATGTGTTCTTACGTGTTGCTCCATGGAAAGGAGTTACGAGATTTGGAAAGAGAGGAAAGCTAAATCCTCGATTCATCGGTCCATTTTTAATCCTCGATCGAGTAGGAACTGTGGCTTATAGACTCGCTTTACCGCCAAGTATGTCTCGTGTTCATAACGTTTTTCACATATCCATGTTACGCAAATATGTGGAAGACCCGAACCACATTATTGAGTTAGAACCGGACGAAATAGCGGAAGATTTGACGTATGAAGAAGTTCCTGTTCAAATCTTGGATAAGAAGGAACATATTCTACGCTCCAAGGTTATACCTCAAGTCAAAGTTTTGTGGAGAAACCACGATGTTGAGGAAATGACTTGGGAGTTAGAATCTGAAATGAAATCAAGGTATCCTTACCTCTTCGACATACCAGGTACGTACCCTAATTTCGAGGGCGAAATTTCATAAGAAGGGGAGGTTGTAAGACCCCAACTTTTATAAATAAAGATGAATTTTCTATAAATATCATTTTTGAATATTATGGAGTTAATTTGATATAATGTTATAGTTGTGGGTAATATTTATAAATTTTGCAAAGTACGCAAGTTGTTATATAATATTCGATTGGTCGGGAAATATTCGTACAACGACACAATCATTGGTGGACCCCACAACAGAATTATTGTCGGATTGAGAAAACGATAAAAATATTTTATTAAAAATAACGGCGGAAATTTTACCATTGTTACTGTTGAACTACTCGGTAGTAAAAGTACAGTAATACGTGTGGTTGCATAGTAGCACACGGTATTGATTATTAATGCTTATGTGAGAAGTCACTCAGTTTGATTCAATTATTGTCAGTTAATAATATGAATTATTTAGCGATACTGACGTTTTGTTTTATTCGTATTATTAACGTAATAAAACAGAAACATCTTTTTATATAAAACAGAATACTTTATTAAAGTTATTCTATAAATAGAATATATTATATTTTATTTAAAAGATTTTTCTTTAAATATGGACCGTCAGATTAAAGTAATCAATCTGGACCGTTCATGGATTAGTTACTATGCATTCTATTTTTCTATAAATAGCAGCTCATTCCTTCATTATTTCTTACGAATTCACTGAACTCTAGAGAGAGAAACTATAGAGAGAGAGAAGAAGAGTATTCTGCTACTTAACTACTTCCTTATTTCAGCTTGTCTTTAAAACGGTAAGGGGTGTTATTCTTTCTTATTCATGAAGAGAACTGTTGTTATTCCATTTCTTATTATTCTGTTGGAATAACCTGTATACGTGGTCTACCCTATACTTGGTGACATTCTTCTATTATTCTGTTGGAACATCCTGTCTGTGTGTTTTACACCGGACCTGGTTCCGTTTTGTTATTATTCTGTTGGAACATCCTGTCTGTGTGTTTAACACCAGACCTGGTTCCATTATTTTATTATTCTGTTGGAATATCCTGTCTGTGTGTTTACGCCGGACCTGGTTCCATTATTTATTATTCTGTCGGAATATCCTGTCTGTGCGTTTACACCGGACCTGGTTCCATTATTTATTATTCTGTCGGAATATCCTGTCTGTGCGTTTACGCCGGACCTGGTTCCATTATTTATTATTCTGTTGGAATAACCTGTCTGTGCGGTCTATCGCATGCATGGTGATTTCTTTTGTTATTCCATTCTTTATTATACTCAGTTGGTTAAGTTTTGACTTCTATACTCCATGAAATTTGTGGAATATCCTTGACATTTGCGCTTCATCTAGTATCTATTCATGAAAATATTCTTCTGATCATTCTTGAATTTTACTCCACAAAGCAGTATCATGTTGACAATTTGGACGTTGTTAATTCTTGGATAAATTAATTCTTGAACTTGTTTTATTGAATTCTTATATCATTGTCATCATCCTCATGTTTATAAAATGTTGAAAGTCATCTGTGGCCTGTAGTGCATAGATGGACTTGGTATGATTATGACCAGGGATTATTCGGTATAATCATGACCGTAATGTTACAAATGATGTGGTAAAAGTCCTCATTGGCCCGTAGTGCATTGATGGACAGTTGTTGGCATGATCATGACCATTAATGAATATACGAATATCCTTGGCCGTAGTGCAGGGGTGATTCGATGATGTGGATTATTTTATTAAGCTGAGTCCTAGCGATCACAGTGTTGGAAAATCTTTTAAATCATAAAAGATAGTAGAGTTTATTTTCTACTTGACTCTTTTAATGGATTGCTTGTTCCGCTACAGTTAAACTTGATGTCTATTATATTTTATCAGTTTAACATTGTTGAAGGCTAATGATAATTTATTCTGCATTATCTTAGTCATAATATTTCTTACTGGGCTAGTTGAGCTCACCCTTTCTTTCACTGTTCTCTTCAGGAAATGAGAACGTAGCTGGGGCAAGTCGGGGAACGGAGTGATGGTCCGAATGATAGTATTAGTTAGTAGTCCTCACTATTCTATGTAATGGTGTGTTAATAAATGTAATGATGACTCCTTTTGAGTATGAATACTCTCTAGAAGATAATATTTGTATTCAAACTCACAGTTTATGTTTTGTCGTATTGTACACGACAGTTGTATTAGTAAGTTGTATTTGTATTTTGTACTATGTATCTGACGACCCAAGATGGGTGATGTATACCTAATTTTGGGGGCGTCACAGTAATATAAAATATCAACGCAGCAATTATTGAATCAATAAAATAAAATACTCAACAGTAATTACTGTAACAATTATTGAGTAATGTCTTCTTACGTCAAAATCAATAATTGATGCAATACCGTGTGCTACTGTGCAACAACGCGTATTACTGTGTTTTAAACCACCAGGTATTCCAACAGTATTAACGGTAACAACTACGCCATTTTTTATAAATAACTTATTTTTGTCGTTATCTTCATCCGACCGTTTTCCGTTATGGGGCCCACAAATAGCTGCGCCGTCGTACGAATATTCCCCGACAGAAAGAATATTCCACGACCAACGAATATTCTCCGACAACAATGATTATTTTATAACCACTTGTTTATTTTGAAAATTTTCACATTTCACCCATAACTTTAACTTTTTATCAATTTAACCATTTACTGAATTGTAATTATAAGAAAAATTGAATACTTTTATTTCATAAAATTCGGGGTCTTACACTATTTGTATGGCGAGAAGTGTGAGATATAAACGGATCACAAGAGTCTGAAGTATATCTTCACGCAGAAGGAGCTAAACATGAGGCAACGCCGATGGCTGGAATTAATCAAAGATTATGATTGTGAGATTCTGTACCATCCAGGCAAAGCAAATGTAGTGGCAGATGCCCTGAGCAGAAAAGGCAGGGAGAAGTTACTAAAGTTAACCATTCAAGAGGAATTGGTGAAAGATTTCGAACGACTTAACTTAGAGGTTAAGTATTCGAAGGAGACCAATGAGAAATTATTTATAGTGACAGTGAGCCTGACTTTATTAGATAAGGTTAAAGAGGCTCAAGAGAAGGACGAAGATTGTTACAACATCAAGAAGCGGTTAGATGAAGGGGATGAATTAAAATACAATATTGATGGCACCGGACTGCTGAGATTCGAAGGACGAATTTGAGTACCGTTAGTACCAGAACTAAGAGAAGAGATTTTGTAAGAAGCGCATAGTATGAGGTACTCGATACACCTTGGAAGCACAAAGATGTATCAAGATTTACGTCAACACTTTTGGTGGCCAAACATGAAGAGAGAGGTTATAGAATGCGTCAGCAGATGTCTAACTTGTCAGAGAGTCAAGGCTGAGCATCAATGACCGAGTGGATTACTACAGCCTTTAGAGATTCCAGAATGGCAATGGGAGCACATCACGATAGATTTTGTGGTGGGACTTCCAGCAACGCAAAAAGGGCACGATGCCATATAGGTGATTGTAGATCGTCTTACGAAGTCGGCTCACTTTTTGTCGATTAAGATCAAGTATAGTTTGTACCAGTATCTATTGTATCGGATAGGGATCCGCGATTCATGTCAAACTTCTGGAAGAGTCTTCAAGAAAGAATGGGGACGCAGCTACGGATGAGCACCGCGTATCATCCGCAGACCGATGGACAAAGCGAGAGAACGATTCAAATGCTTGAAGATATGCTCAGAGCTTGTGTGATGGACTTCAAAGGTAGCTGGGAGGGTCATCTTCCATTAGTAGAGTTCGCATACAACAATAGCTATCATGTTAGTATCAGAATGACGCCGTACGAAGCACTGTATGGGAGGAAATGTATAACGCCCTTATGCTGGGATGAAGTGGGTGAACGTCGACTGTTAGGGGACCAAAACTGGTGCAGTAGACCGTAGAGATCATCAAGGTAATAAGAGCCCGACTGGTAGCAGCTCAAGATCGCCAGGAGAAGTATGCAGACTTACAATGACAGAAGAAAGATTTTGAAGTGGGAAGCTATGCATTTTTGAAAGTATCTCTCTGGAAAGGAAAGATAAGGTTTGGAAAGAAAGGTAAACTAAGTCCGAGATTTATTGGACCCTTCGAGATCTTGTGGAAGATAGGAGAAGTGGCGTACGAGGTAGCTCTACCTCCTGAACTGGAACATATTCATAATGTGTTTCATGTGTTAGTGCTACGACCATATAAGCCTGATTACAAGCACGTGATATCGTACGAGCAAATTCAGGTCGAAAAGGATTTGTCGTACGAGGAAATTTCGGTTGAAATTGTAGATAGAAAAGACCCGAAATTGCGAAATAAGGTTATACATTCTGTAAAAGTTTTTTGGAGGAATCACAATGCTGAAGAAGCTACGTGGGAACTCGAAGAAAAGATGAGGGAAAATTATCCACATCTTTTTGAGTAACCCTATGTGTAATTCCGGGGACAAAATTTTTATAAGGGAGAAAGGATGTAATAACCATGAATTTCAAGTCACTATATATGTATGTACATTATTGATATTTAAAACTTTGTGCTATATGATGATTTAATATGTGACAACATATGTGAAGTGGTGCATGGATCAATAAACATATATACTATAGTTATGGATATATATATTTATAGATTTCTTTAATAATGAAAGCTTCGTAACCTAATTATACATTAGGTGAGACAATTAAATAACCTAAGGGTTATGGTAATAAAGAAAGTTTAGTATTTAATATGTATACTAACTTAAGTGGATAATCTTGTTATTTCAAGTGACTAATAATTTTTAAGCCTATTTCTAGTAAACCTAATTTGGTTATGAGCTAAAGTCACATGTATAAGTTATTAAATTTCAAATGATTGGGAATGAAAACCCTAAATAAACAATTTGGGTAACATATATTAAAATTGTTAGACTATGTTTATTACATGGCCCAAAACAATTAAAGGAGAAGCCCAAAAGAAATAGAATGCAAACCAATACTTAGCCCACTTGATTAAGGGTATTTTAGACATCTGATTAATCAAATTTGTACATCAAAATAAAAGCAAAATGGAGGAGATAATGGGGACAAGGGGACCGGCCATATTAGGCCTTTTAAGGTAACAAAATTGTGCTAATCAAGTTCCTTAATTAGTAACTCTTACATCAAGTACAAGTGTGTCCATCTCCCATTGGTAGAAAATATACTTAGCACCCTTAATCACATGATTAGGCTCAATTGGAAGAGATAAGGTAAAGCCTTTTATCCAAGGGACAACAAAAGTATGGGGGATTTTAGTTAAATCACCACATTTCACTTGCTAGACATTTCATCTCTCTTATTCTTCTTCTTCTATTTTTCTCCCAAGCTAGCAAAATACAAAGAGAGAAAAGAGAGAGAGGAGTTCGATTTTGAGAGAGAGAGAGGAGTGTACTATCTTGGTTAATGCACCCTAAGATTATATAATACTTTGGTAAATCAAGGAAGGTTTCTACTAGATCAAGGTATAACCTAAACATCTATCTTCTTCTTTTATTTTGTGTTATAGCAAGATTTATTGGGGTTATGAACTAATACTCAAGATACCCTAGTTCTACATATCATCATGTATGGAACTAAGTATCTTGAGTGTTAGATCAAAGGTTAGAGGAAGAAAATGAGCATATGTTCTCCTAGGGGTTAAACCCGTGTTTTTCTCCCACTAAATCTTGTGTAAATCAAGTTTTACAACTTGGATTTGTGATCCGTCGAAGGGGGGGTGCTAGATACATGAGTTATCTAGTAAACCCAAGTGGTAGAACACAAATCTTCCAAGTATTGAAGCCTTGGGGGCTGTTTTCCCCAAAACAGTCCACATAGAGTATTAAGGTTTTAAAACCCTAAAAAGCTACTGTCCCCATTTTTCTTATGGTTGTTTTGGACAGTTTCAAGTCTTTTAAAAATCCGGGAAAAATCACAGAGGTACCTTGAGAAGTCATCTACGTGTAGGAAAAAGAACGGACACGTTTCGATTTATAGGTTGTGCGTAATGTCTATTTTCGTAAAAGACTCCTAAATATTAACACCCAAATTTCTCACAGTGCATATACTGGAAAATTTTGAAACTTTTACAGTATGTTCATTTATGGTATGAGGGTATACCCTGAAATTTTCAAAATTTTCTGAGCAAAACTCGATTTATGAAAAATGAAGCAAGATCCGAGTGTTTTGGACACTTTAAAAGTAGTAAATCACTTTCTAAATTCCAGAAAACTTTGGGGATCATTGTTGGGTTATATACTGTCCAAATCCAGAAAAGAAGAATTTTTGAAATCAGTTTGGTATTTTTCCTAAAAATGATGAAGTTATGAATAAAAGAAAATAAATAGTTAAATGATGTCTTAAATAAGAAAAATATGATTTTAATGCTTGAATACTCCTAATATATAATATTATGACTATTTTAGGGTATTTTGGTAATTTATAATATGAAATATTATTTATGACCTTTTATGGATATTAAATAAGTGGTTTAATAAAGGGTGAACAATTAGAATAAATTGTTTATTGATCTAATAAATTATTAAAATGTTATTATGATATTAATAATATTAGAATATGATATTATTAAGTAAATAATAATATTCGAGATTAAATAACATGTTATTAAAAATGTAATAACATTAATAAATGAATAAAATATTATTAAATGATTAATGATATTAGTAAATGAATAAAATATTATTAAAATATTAATACTATTAGTAAATGAATAAAGTATTATTAATTAATTAATGATACTAAAGCATAAATAATATATTATTAAAATAATAATATTAATGCATAATTAAAATATTATTAAGAGGATTAATAATATTAGTAAAGTATTAAAATATTATTAAGATGTTAATAATATTAGTAAGCGAATAAAAGTATTATTAGTGAACTAATAATACTAAGAGGTGATTTAAATATTTATCAAGATTAATAATATTAGGTGAATTAAAGGTATTTGTTATTTGTTGTTTAATAGTAACATTATCGAGACAAGATAATATTTCTAAGAACTAAATGTAATATATGATATATATGTGATTACATAATCTAATGTTATGCTATGGCTAATTGAAAGATTAACTATAGGTCTCTCAAAGGAAGATAATTAAACTGCCTAGCGGATAGAATTTAATTACGTAGCCGTAACCTACAAATGAGGCAAGTTCCTTAACTCAAACTCGAGTTATTATTTTCAAAGCATGTTAGTGAATAAATTATTTATGATTATTCACATCTATATTGATTATTGAGATTCGCTCTTGGTGCAATTGAATTCCAGTTCTATTATTATTGAACTGCGAATTAAATTAAAGTTCTTCATTCATGAACTGTTTATGAGATAGATCTATGCTAATTGTATCAGCTAGATCAAGCATATTTAAATTTGTTAAATCAAATGTGTTTTAAAAAGCTGTTCTTATTAAATTGATTTGATAAGAACTCTTGACTGAGAAAAAAGGACGAATTTGATTAAGGTATGATATCGATGCTGGATTATTAAGTGTTTATGCATAAATTACGGGATATGAAAGGCTGATCCCCTTGAGTACTAAAACTTATTAAGAGGTCCAGTCTAAATGACTGAGAACCTTGGCAAATGTTCATGGTTATTTCAAAACCACTCAGTACATGTTATTCAATTATTTGAATATTCAATTGTTGATTATTAATTCACGTTCCTTCACAATCTTATACTATTGTTGAACATTGAAAGCAAAACTTCTTTCTAGTCATGATATATCTCCCTTGTATATAAACTTGCTAAGCAAATTAGTTATTTACCCTTACTATATCATGATATTTATTTCAGTTAAGCCCGAAGGATCCAATGCGAAAGACAAAGGCAAGGGCAAGATCTAGGAATAGTTTAGAATGAATGATTAGTTATTATTATCTGATAGAATTTCTTATGTAAACCTTTTGTAATATGAATGGTGTGTTTAGGTTAAGGTTAAGAAGACCTTGGGACTATGTTATGAAACTTTATTATAATGAACAATGTATGTTTATTATTCTGTAATAGTTATGGAATGTGACGCCCCCAAAATTAGGTATACATCACCCATCTTTGGTCGTCAGATACATAGTACAAAATACAAATATAACTTACTAATACAACTGTCGTGTACAATACGACAAAACATAAACTGTGAGTTTGAATACAAATATTATCTTCTAGAGAGTATTCATACTCAAAAGAAGTCCTCATTACATTTATTAACACACTATTACATAGAATAGTGAGGACTAACTAACTAATACTATCATTCGAACCATCACTCACTCCGTTCCCCGACTTGCCCCAACTACGTTCTCATTTCCTGAAGAGAACAGTGAAAGAAAGGGTGAGCTCAACTAGCCCAGTAAGAAATATTATGACTAAGATAATGCAGAATAAATTATCATTTGCCTTCAACAATGTTAAACTGATAAAATATAATAGACATCAAGTTTAACTGCAGCGGAACAAGCAATCCATTAAAAGAGTCAAGTAGAAAATAAACTCTACTATCTTTTATGATTTAAAAGGTCTTTCAACATTGTTATCGCTGGGACTCAGCTTAATAAAATAATTCACATCATCGAATCACCCCTGCACTACGGCCAAGGATATTCGTGTATTTATTAATGGTCATGATCATGCCAACAACAGTCCATCAATGCACTACGGGCCAATGAAGACTTTTATCACATCATTTATAACATTACGGTCATGATTATACCGAATAATCCCTGGTCATAATCATACCAAGTCCATCTATACACTACAGGCCACAGATGACTTTCAATATTTTATAAATATGAGGATGATGACAATGATATAAAATTCAATAAAACAAGTTCAAGAATTAATTTATCCAAGAATTAACAACGTCCAAATTGTCAACATGATACTGCTTTGTGGAGTAAAATTCAAGAATGCTTAGAAGAATATTTTCATGAAAAGATACTAGATTAACCGCAATTACCAAGGATATTCCACAAATTTCATGGAGTATAGAAGTCAAAACTTAACCAACTGAGTATAATAAAGAATGGAATAACAAAAGAAATCACCATGCATGCGATAGACCGCACAGACAGGTTATTCCAACAGAATAATAAATAATGGAACCAGGTCCGGCATAAACGCACAGACAGGATATTCCGACAGAATAATAAATAATGGAACCAGGTCCGACATAAACGCACAGACATGATGTTCCAACAGAATAATAACAATACGGAACCAGGTCCGGTGTAAAACACACAGACAGGATGTTCCAACAGAATAATAATAAAAACGGAACCAGGTCCGGTGTAAAACACACAGACAGGATGTTCCAACAGAATAATAGAAGAATGTCACCAAGTATAGGGTAGACCGCGTATACAGGTTATTCCAACAGAATAATAATAAATAGAATAACAACAGCTCTCTTCATGAATAAGAAAGAATAACACCCCTTACCGTTTTAAAGAAGAGCTGAAATAAGGAAGTTGTTAAGTAGAAGAATACTCTTCTTCTCTCTCTCTATAGTTTCTCTCTATAGTTTCTCTCTCTAGAGTTCAGTGAATTCGTAAGAAATAATGAAGGAATGAGCTGCTATTTATAGAAAAATAGAATGCATAGTAACTAATCCATGAACGGTCCAGATTAATTACTTTAATCTGACGGTCCATATTTAAAGAAAAATCTTTTAAATAAAATATAATATATTCTATTTATAGAATAACTTTAATAAAGTATTCTGTTTTATATAAAAAGATGTTTCTGTTTTATTACGTTAATAATACGAATAAAAACAAAACGTCATTATCGCTAAATAATTCATATTATTAACTGACAATAATTGAATCAAACTGAGTGACTTCTCACATAAGCATTAATAATCAATACCGTGTGTTACTATGCAACCACACGTATTACTGTACTTTTACTACCGAGTAGTTCAACAGTAACAATGGTAAAACTTCCGTCGTTATTTTTAATAAAATATTTTTATCGTTTTCTCAATCCGACAATAATTCCGTTGTGGGGTCCACCAATGATTGTGTCGTTGTACGAATATTTCTTGTTAAAATGAATATTTCCCGACCAATCGAATATTATATAACAACTTGCGTACTTTGTAAAATTTATAAATATTACCCACAACTATAACATTATATCAAATTAACTCCATAATATTCAAAAATGATATTTTATAGAAAATTTATCTTTATTTATAAAAGTTGGGGTCTTACATGGAATGCTTATGATGATGATAGATCGTGAGCACCGAATCTGAGGTTAGAGAACCTAGATTTGGAGGCGTCACAGTATGATTATGACTAGAGATTATTCGGTATAATCATGACCGTAATGTTATAAATGATGTGGTAAAAGTCCTCATTGACCCATAGTGCATTGATGGACAGTTGTTGGCATGATCATGACCATTGATGAATACACGAATATCCTTAGCCCGTAATGTATGGATAATTCGTGATCGTGATACTAAAGAATATCCTTAGCTCGTAGTGCATGGGTGATTCGATTATGTGGATTATTTATTAAGCTGAGTCTCAGCGATAAAATTGATGATAAAATTTTTAAATCATAGAAGATAGTAGATATTATGCTCTACTTGACTCTTTTAATGGATTGCTTGTTCCGCTACAATTAAACTTGATATTTATTATATTTTATCAGTTTAACACTGTTGAAGGCTAACGATAATTTATTCTGCATTATCTTAGTCATAATATTTCTTACTGGGCTAGTTGAGCTCACCCTTTGCTTTCATTGTTCTCTTCAGGAAATGAGAATATAGCTGGGATTAGTCGGGGAACGGAGTGATAGTCCAGATGTTTACATTAGTAGTCCTCACTATTTTATAAAATAGTGTGAAAATAAATGTAATAATATTGAATTTGAGTTTGGATATTGTCTAGAAGATAATATTTGTATTAAAACTCACAGCTTATGTTTTTTCATACTTTACACAACAGTTGTATAATTAAGTTGTATTTGAATTCTATACCATGTATTTGGCGACCCAAGATGGGTGTTGTATACCTGTTGTAAGACCCCAATTTTTTTTTTTTACAAAATGAAATTTCCTTTATTTATTATTTTGAAATAATAAGGGTTGATTTGATTAATGTGGTTAGTTATGGGTAAAACGCGCAAATATTATAAATAAGCAAGTGGTTATAAAGTATTCATTTTTATCGGAGAATATTCGTTTGGTCGTGAAATATTCTTACTGTCGGAGAATATTCGTACGACGGCGCAGCCTTGTGTGGACCCCATAACGAAAGCGATTGGATGAAGAAAACAACAAGTATAAGTTATTTATATAATAACGGCGTAGTTGTAACCGTTAATACAATTGGAATACTCGTGGTAAAAACACAGTAATACGCGTTGTTGCACAGTAGCACACGGTATGTACCAATTATTGATTCTTACGTAAAAAGGCACTACTCAATAATTGTTACAATAATTACTGTTCAGTATTTATTTTATATTCAATAATTGCTTGCTGCGTTGATATTTTATATTACTGTTGTTCAATAATTGTCACTATACAGTATTTTTTATTATCGGAGCAATAATTCATATTATCTGAATAATATTATTAGATAACATTATTGGCAATGTCTAAAAAGTTCTGTCAAGGAAGGAGGTTTGGTCACCTAAATTGCGTGCCAGTAAGGAGAAATTCTTATTGGAAAGCCCCCTCTTTTCTTGGAACCGGCCTAGTTGTCAGTATTGTGATTCTGTAATATTATTTGTGAATAATTAATTATTAATTTATAGATGAGAAAAAAATATTAATTTTTATATGGATATAGATGGAAAAATTTTTAATGTGACAATTGTTGAAAATTAATATTTTATTTTTTTCTGATAAAATAATTCATTAAAATTATATTATTATATTTTCATAATAATAAAAGGTGGATATTTTTATAATGAATGTGGGATAAATATGTATGAGGAGAAAGAGTATTTTTGTTGCATTAAATGATTAACACATGCTTTGTGTGTCGGTGGACCCTATTTCTTGACTGAAATTTGATTATAGCCTGTAAAATCGCCCGTTTGTGAATTTCGTCAATTTCTGTTTGAAATTTAGAAAAACTTAAATTTACAAAGTTGTAGAGAATGAAATTTCCTATGAAAAGACATATGGTTCGAATTTTTTTTTTAATAAGGGCTATTTATTATGAATTATTGAAGTTCCGAAATTCCAGAATAATTGATTTTTGAAGTTTTAAATATTTTTAATAAGAAAAACGTTTTTTTTATTTAGGTGAGGTAGGTCACTCTTGGTGGCTGATGTTTTGAATCAGATTATGTGTGCGTAAGAATTTAATAAATATATATTAATATTTTATTAAATTTTCTGCTTTGGTGTTCTAAGCATTTCTTATAAATAAGGGTGCTTAGGTTAGAGAGTGAAAATCACACCAGAAACTAAAGATTTCTCTCTCTATATTATCGAGCGTATTCTTGAGAGTATTGATACTTTGAGTGTTGTAATACGTTACAAGTTTCCTTCAGCACTATATATTCAGTATTCCACCAGAAGTACTATTCTTTCGAGGTAAGGGATGTTATTTTTTTTAAAAAAAATGATATTTATTTCTTTCAATATCATTATGCCGGAATATTGGTAAGATTTTCTTGTGAAATTCTTATCTTTTATGTCGGGGTTATTATTCATGAGTATACTATTCACGAGTTACTATCATGAGTTATTATTCACGAGTTACTATTCACGAAGTATGATAATTTTTCTATGGACTTTCTACCTTTAGTGTCGGAGTTACTATTCACGTATACGGCACTATTCACGTATACGACACTATTCATGTATACGCTACTATTCACAGAAAAATTAAATTTTCTTTTCTGTGTCCAAGATTGTCTGTTATGGTTCCTATCTTTGATTGGATCTATGCTTTGATCTTCATTTTTGAACTCTACTCCACAATAATTTATTATGGAGTATTTTTAAACATGGATAAACCGAAGTACGAATCCTTACTATTTGTTCTTTTGTCTCACTGGATTCGTTTTCTTTAAAATATATTTTTCATCATCCTCAGTCCTAAATGATGATATTACTGAATATCTTTGGCCTGTAGTGCAAAGATGAATGATTTCTTGATGAATATATTTGGCCCGTAGTGCAAAGATGAACAGGTGTTGAGATGAACAAGACCGACTGATTAATATCTTTGGCCTGTAGTGCAAAGATGACTATTTGATTCAAGATGTATATTGATTAATGTTATAGGGATAAGATATCGATGATGGACTTTTAAATTCATAGATGATAGTAGATTTCATTCTCTACTTAACTCTTCTAATGAATTGTTGTTTCCGCTGCAGTTGTTGATTTAAAACTTGTTGTCTATTGTATTCTATCAGATTTTTCCCTGTAAAAGACTAAGGATAATTTGTTGTACATTATCTTAGTCATAATATTCTTTACTGGGCTAGTTGAGCTCACCCTTTTCCTTTTTGTTCCATTTTTCTTCTCAGGAGGCGAGAATGTAGCGAGTACTAGTCGAGGTGTGGAATGATGGTTCTAGAAGTTGTTCTAGTAGTCCTCACTATTTTGTAAAATAGTGTATTAATAATTGTAATGAGGACTGATTTGAGTGTGGATATTGTCTAGATGACAATAGTTGTATTTAAACTCACAATTAAGTGTTGTCGTATTTTGCACCACAATTGTATTAATAAAGTTGTAGTTATTTCTGTACTATATATTTGACAATTCAGAATGGGTGATGTATACCTATTTTGGGGCGTCACAGTTGGTATCAGAGCTATAAGTAAAGAGAGCCCGAGCCACTCGCTGATGACATCCTGTTGATGGGGGATGCACCGAAGCCAGACTCTCCGTAGGGGACCCGTTCTGCGGTGGCAAACTGATAGGTATCAATGTAAGGTGCTGACACAAGTTGGTGTCCAGAGTTACAGTTGGTATCAGAGCTTAGGGATATAATCTCTGGCAGAGATCGGGAAATAAAACTAGGAGGGGAGAGACGAGTAATATAGGGGTATTATGTGATTTGTTAATTTGTTTAATTAACCCTTGTTTTATGGCAGTATTTAAGAATGGCAACTGAGAATGTTAACAGTGGAGTAAATGAAACCGTGGAGACGCCTGTACTCACCAACGAGAGAACGTGCAACAGGCTGGCAATGTTCCTTCTGTGAACAACACCACTGAGCAGATGATGAACGATGGGATGTTTAGAAGCTTTTTGCAGTTCATGCAAAATCAGACGAGGGAGACTCGTGTTCAAAATACAGGAGGAAATGATAGCAATTCACGGTTTATCATAGTCAAGCAGTTCAAGGAGTTGGGACCACCAGAATTCTGGGGAAAGCAGGATCAGATTAAGGCGGAGACGTAGGTCAAACAAATTTCCAAGATATTCGATGTCTTGGGATGCACGGAGGAACAGAAGGTTCCATTCGCCACCTTTATGTTCCGTAATGAGGCAGATTACTGGTGGGAATCTGTGAAGCGTACCCAGCCAGCCGCACTTAATATATCTTGGGAAACGTTTCAGAAACTGTTCAATGACAAGTACTTTCCTGAAAGTATTCGTCATATGAAGGAGGTAGAGTTCATTAGACTAGAACAAAACAACATGACGGTGTCCCAGTACGAGGCGAAGTTCGCAGAGTTATCTAGGTTTGCACCTCATTTGGTGGAGAATGAGGAACGTATGACCCAGATGTTTTTGAGAGGTTTGAAACCCGACATACGTCAATATCTCATATCTCATAAATTTTCTCTATATTCAGATGTTGTGAAGAGGGCTCAGTTATTGGAGCACGATAATGAGTTAGCTCAATCGAAGAATAACGACCTACAACTCGATGATAATCGTACCGATGGCAACGGTCATCAGATCAAGGATAACCATCGTGGAGGAAATTATCATGCCAGAAATGGTAACCACTTTGGTGGTAATCATGGCCAAGATAATAGAAGAAATAACTCAAGTAGAAATTTCAAGAAGAGAAGATTTAATGATAACAGAAAGATGTCGGCAGCAGCACCAGCACCAGCAACAAATTCTAGGGGAGGAGAACGACTGCTAGTTAGATACTACAAATGCGGAGAGGATGGACATATAAGTCCAAACTGTTCACAGCCTTCCACGGTATGCTATAATTATGGAAAAGAATGTCATATCGCTCGAGATTATACGGTAGCGAAACCCAGTCCAGCGGGGATGGTGACTCAAAAGGCTGTCCCAGAAAAGTCAAAGTCAACGGTTCCTGAAAGAGCGTTTGTCGTGACTGGTCAGAATGCGAGGAACCCGAACGAAGTTAGCACGGGTTAGTTAATTATAAATTCTTACGAAGTTTATACCTTATTAGATACCGGTTCTACCCATTCATTTATCTCTTCTGCTTATACTCAACGTTTAAACTTGACTCCGGATAAAATTAGACTTTGACTTATCTGTTGAAACTTCGTTAGGAGAAACCTTCATTACATCTACTGTTTATAAATCTTGTTTGATCCAAGTTGGCACCATCACATTACCTGTTGACCTTATTTCTTTAAAGATACTTGCTTTTGATGTGATTTTAGGGATTGATTGATTAACTACTCGTCATGCCAAAATTGATTGCTTTCGTAAGGTTGTTAGTTTTCATATTCCTAAGCAACCTATTTTTTGAATTCAAGCAACCAAACCATTGAAGTCAAACACTTTCATATCAGGCCATAAAGTCATTCGTTTATTGAAAAACGGATGTCAAGTTTTCTTAGCCCATGTTATGGACTTGAAAAAAAATACGTTAGATTTGAATGATATTTCTATTGTTAGTAAATTTCATGATGTATTTTCTGAAGAATTTCTTGGCTTACTCCCAAAGTGTGATATTGAATTTTGTATCGACTTTGAACCCGGTACAAAACCCATTTCTAAAATCTCATATCGAATGGCTCTTATTGAACTTCAGGAGTTAAAAATTTAACTATAGAATTTGGTACTTGAGTCTCTATCTGGTGACTTCCTTTGTGGAATGCACCGAAGCCAGACTCTCCGTAGGGGACGCCATATTTATGTGGTAGTAAACTGCTAGGTACCATTGTGACGTGCTATCCAAGATTGGGATATAAGTCATAGTTGAGAGCAACCAAAGTCAGTAATCGAAATAAGTAGCTTTCTAGGCTTAGTTGGTTATTATCCGAGTTTCGTGGAAAGATTTTCTCGAATCGCTACTCCATTAACTCAGCTGACTCGTAGAGATACAAAATTTGAATGGAGCAATGAATGTGGGAAGAGCTTTTAAGAACTCAAGAGGAGACTCATTTTGGCACCTGTTCTGACCATACCATCCTGGAAAAACGAACGTGGTAGCAGACGTGTTGAGTAGAAGATCGTATGCGGATACGAGTGCGATATTGTCGAACACAAAGACCTATTTTGTATGACTTACAAAGGATAGAGATAGAGTTACAGATTCTAGGGACCTATGTGATGATATACGAGTAGAATCGACTTTAATCGATAAAGTTAAAATCGCTCAAGCTATACACCGGAGTTGATGAATATAAAGAAGAAGGTGCAAGAAGGCATTATTCTAGAAGTAAGAGTCGATGAAGAGAAGAAATCTCAACCCTCGATTTGTTGGTCCATTTGAAATTCTCGATAAAGTAGGAACTGTGGCCTATAGACACGCTTTACCGCCATGCATGTCGCGTGTTTATAACGCTTTTCACGTATCGATGCTACGTAAAAATGTGGACAACCCGAACCACATTATTGAGTTAGAACCAGACGAGATAGCCGAAGATTTAACGTACGAGGAGGTACCTGTCAAGATCTTGGATAGGAAGGAGCATGTCCTACGCACAAAGGTCATACCGTAAGTTAAGGTTTTGTGGAGGAACCATGCTATTGAAGAAATGACCTGGGAGTTGGAAACAGAAATGAAAGCGAGGTATCCTCACCTTTTCAAAACACCAGGTACGTACGTCAATGAAAGCGAGGTATCTCACTGGATTCATTTTTTTAAGATATTTTTCATCATCCTCAGTCCTAAATGATGATATTACTGAATATCTTTGGCATGTATTGCAAAGATGTACCTGATGAATATCTTTGGCCTGTAGTGCAAATGTGAGGATACCTCGCTTTCATTTCTGATTTCAACTCCCAGGTCATTTCTTCAATAGCATGGTTTCTCCACAAAACCTTAACTTGTGGTATAACCTTCGTGCGTAGAACATGCTCTTTCCTATCCAAGATCTTAACAGGTACCTCCTCGTACGTTAAATGTTCGGCTATCTCATCTGGTTCTAACTCAATTATGTGATTCGGGTCTTTCACATATTTACGAAGCACAGATATGTGAAAAATATTATAAACACGAGACATGCTTGGAGGTAATGCGAGTCTATAGGCCACATTTTTTATTCGGTCAAGAATCTCAAATGGACCGACAAATCGTGGATTGAGCTTTTCTCTCTTCCCAAATCTTGTAACTCCTTTTCATGGTGCAACACGTAACAATACATGATCCCCAATACTAAATTCTACATCCTTTCGATGAAGATCCGCATAACTCTTTTGTCGATCCTGTGACATTTGTATACGTTGTCGAATCGTTTGGATCTTCTCTGTAGTTATGCGTACCAATTCTGGTCCCAACAACGTTGCTTCACCCACCTTATCCCAGCATACTGGAGATCGACACTTTCGTACATATAAGGCTTCAAATGGAGCCATACCTATACTCGCCTAATAACTGTTGTTGTAGGAGAATTCTACCAGTGGCAAGTACTTATCCCAACTTCCTTTGAAATCTAGAACACAGAGTCTTAATAGATCTTCAAGGGTTTGAATAGTCCTCTCTGATTTCCCGTCCGTTTGAGGATGGTATGCTGAACTAAATCGTAAATATGTGCCCATAGCTTTCTGCAAGCTAACCCAAAATCGTGAAGTGAATCTTGGGTCACGATCCGAAACTATGGATACTGGCATGCCATGCAATCTCACAATCTCATTCACGTACATACTAGCAAGACGTTCAAGGGAATAAGTCTCACGTATAGGCAAGAAATGGGCAGACTTGGTTAATCTATCAACAATGACCCAAATCGCATCTATGCCTTGAGAAACCTTGGGAAGACCTGTAACGAAATCCATGGTAATGTGTTCCCACTTCCATTTCGAGATCTCAAGTGGTTGCAATGGACCCTTTGGCACTTGATGCTCCGCCTTTACACGTTGTCAAGTTAAACACCTCGATATAAACTCCGCGATCTCTCTTTTCATATTGCTCCGCCAAAATGTATGTCGAAGATCGTGATACATTTTGGTACTCCCAGGATGGATTGCAAACGGTGTATTGTGTGCCTCCATCATTATTCTATGCTTCAAGTCAAAATCGTTAGGAACAAAAAGTCTGGAGTTGACTCGAAGTATTCCTTCTTCATCGATTCTTGCTTCTGGAATAGCACCTTCTTGCACCTTCTTGCACTTTCTTCTTCATACGCATCAGCTCTATGTCCGTAGCTTGAGCGGCTTTAACTTTATCAATTAAAGTCGGTTCTACTTGTATATTTGATATCATCATGTGGGTACTTGAAGCCTTCATCTCTATCTCCATCCTTTGTAAATCATACAAAATGGGCCTTTGTGTTAACACCATTGTACTCGTACCCGCGTATGATCTTCTACTCAATGCGTCAGCTACTACGTTCGCTTTTCTAGGATGATATTGGATGGTATGATTGTAATCTTTCAACAACTCAAGCCAACGTCGTTGCCGCATGTTGAGTTCCTTTTGGGTGAAGAAATATTTGAGGCTTTTATTGTGACAACCCCAAAATAGGTCCATTCCACCCAACCCATTCTGAGTCGTCAAATACATGGTACAGAAAATAACTACAACTTTATTACAACAATTGTCGTGCAAAATACAACAACACATATGCTGTGTGTTTGGATACAAATATATACCAAATGTGACTCATGTTCCAACCGTGGACATCACCTCACAATAACACCTTACATAAAGGTATAGTCAAAAACTGTTTTAGAAATTAGAATCTTTGGGAAGTGCTCAAGGAAACCTTCGTACATGGGAGGCCATGCTTCTAGGTTGTGATAGATATCATATGGCCACAGAATTATCCTTGGTTTACCCAATAGACCCCAAAGAAAAACGAGAAGATTACTATCATATTCTTCCCAATGGTGAGTCTTCTCTTGACTTATCATTATCTCCACTGTCTCTAATTGAGAATTATACTTCAAACAAACACCAAGATTATATAGGTAGTGCTCGTATATATACCCAGCAAGTGGATGAGCACATCCATGTCTTATGATGACACGAGGTTGTATGTCGTTAGACATCTTGTATGATAGTGGCCAACCACCCTTCCAACGTTGGGTACACCTTACCCTATTGGATTCACCAAATAAAACTACTAAATGAACTTTTCTATACTGCTTCGGGAGAACAACCACAGCTAGAGACCACCGTTCTATTTCCCCTTACCCTCGCTCGACCCAGCTACACTCTTATTACCTGAAAGGAATTGTGAAGCAAAAGGGTGAGCACAACTAGCTCAGTAAAGAATATCATGACTAAAGATAATTCAATTATCAATAGCCTTCATCAACAATAAATCAGAGATTTAGAACATATGGTAAATGATAAAAATTTCAACCATAGTTGCAGCGGAACGAGCAATCCATTAGAAGAGTCAAATAGACCATAAAGTCCATTATCTCTCCATGTTAAAAATCCACCAACAATGTTTTATCCATGTAACATCACTCAATAGTTCCTTTCCACAATCATATGAATAACTCATAATCATAATTGTGACTCTAAATTTTTCTTCGCACCCAGGACGAAGAATATTTTCATCACCTGTCTTTACCTGAAACATCAAAGATCATGGTTATACCAAATCACAGTTCCTGTTCATAATCATGCTAATAAATCCATCTTCGCACTACGGTCAAAGATATTCATCAATAAACCATCTTTGCACTACGGCCAAAGATATTCAACAACAGTTCATCTTTGCACTACATGCCAAAGATATTCATCAATAATTCATCTTTGCACTACAGGCCAAAGATATTCTACAACATGTCATCTTTGCACTACAGGCCAAAGATATTCATCTACAATTCATCTTTGCACTACAGGCCAAAGATATTCATCAACAGTTCATATTTGCACTACAGGCCAAATATATTCATATCTCAAAGAAATATATAATCATTTCAGAATTTATATAAACAATAATTATAATCATGTTGATCAATTCACCTTTGCACTTAAGCTTAAGATATTCAATTATAAATTCAATGGTCATGATCATACCAGTCACAATTCAACTTTGCACTACAGGCCAAAGAGAACCCTAGTCATGATCATACCAATAATCTACCCATCTTTACACTCCAGTGAAAGAGAATTTCAACATCAGGGTTATAAAAATGTTATATATGATGATAAAAATAATATGATCAACATATAGTTTTAATCTCAAGAGTAATATTCGTAACTCATAAATAGTAAATCGTGAATAGTAACTCATGAATAGTAACCCCGACACAAAAGATAGAAATTCCACAATAAAATCCATACCAATATTTCGGTATAATGATATTGAAAGAATAACATTACTTAAATTTATAAACAATTTATTTAATTGTTTACACTTTACTAATTAATGCATTTAATCATCATAAAATGCCAACTCTTACAATTTCATCATCAATAACCAAAACCCTCATCAAAAATCTGCATATACCTCATATAGGATTCTCAAGCCATAAAATCCTATTTTCCAATTTTCTTTCTTCACAAAACATATTTAATTCATTTACTCATAACTAGACTATTTTCATGAAAAATACCAAATCAGTTCCAAAAATATTTTTTTTCTGGGATTTAGCATAATATAGTCCCATAGTGAACATATATTTTTTCTCAGAATTTTTAAAAGTCATTTACTATTTTTCATATGGCCAAAATAGCCGAATATTTAGACATTTATCAAAAATTGTACTTTTGTCTAAAAATTCTGAAATTTACAGAGTATACTTCTATCATATACATGTACTCCCAATAAAAATTTCATCAATTTTGGAGTTAACCACAAGGAATTATAAGCGGTTACTTTTAAAATAGTCTTTTCTCATAAAATTCATAACTCTCAATCTATACATCCAAAAATCACCATTTTTGGATACAATCAAGAAAACTCATCAAAATATCATTTCAAATTTTTCCAGAATTTTTGAAGATCAGAAAAATTACGAAACTGAAAATCATAACAACCCTTAAAATCCCTTAATATCCCTTACTATCCCTTACTATCCCTTACTATCCATTACCTCAAAAGAGCAGTACTTCTGATCGGTATAAGGCTGAAAGAAACTTGCACTGATGAATAGAAACTCTCAAAGTATCTAAATACTCACAAAATATGCTTCATAATATAGAGAGAGAAAGAGAGAAAGCTTATGTTTTTGGTGTGATTTTCAATTCTAACTTAGCCCTCTATTTATAGGAAAATTTTGGTAGGTTTGACCTGCAACCTGATGGCTTTACCTGCTACTATTCCTACCCACCACATTTGAAATATAATTCAGCACATTTCTTCACCAACAACAAGTGGGGCCCACCAATTCTAGAATTTTCCACCAAAATGATAAACTCCGAAAATTCAACAATTTCTGAACCAGTCATCTCGTAAAATTCATAATAAATCATACGTTCATTTTTAACGGTTCAAAATTTGTGGGCATATACTCAACTTATATATGTATAACATATCCAAAAATTACCATGATCCAACGGTCGGATTAAAAATTATAACCCCCGTAAAATATCTCAAAAATCCTGATTTTTAATACCTCCATTCCGACAAAAATACGGATAAAAACCTCAACATTAACTCCTTCATTTTTTAACCACAAAAATATATCCCTCATTTATATCCACATAAAATAAATATTTCCTTATCATATGAATCAATAATTAATTATTCACAAATAATATTACAGAATCACATTTATGACAACCAGACCGTTCCCAGGAAAGAGGGGGCTTTCCAATAAGAATTTCTCCTTACTGGCGTGCAATTAGATGACCAAACCTCTCCTTAGACAGAACTTTCTAGACATTGCCAATAATGCTATCTAATAATACTATTCAAATAATATGAATTATTGATCTGATAAAGGAAAATACTGTGCAGCAACAATTATTGAAACAACAATAATATAAAATATCAACGCAGCAACAATATTGAATCAATAAAATAAAATATTGAACCAGTAACTACTGTAACAATTATTGAGTAGTGCCTTCTTACGTAAGAATCAATAATTTCAAAAATACTGTGCAATACCGTGTGCTACTGTGCAATAACGCGTATTACTGTATTTTAAACCACCGGGTATTCCAACAGTGTTAACGGTAACAACTACGCCGTTATTTGTAAAAACTCAAATTTGTCGTTTTCCTTCACCCGACAGTTATTCGTTATGGGGCCCACAAATAGCTGCGCCGTCGTACGAATATTCTCCGACAGAAAGAATATTCCACGACCAAACGAATATTCCCCGACAACAATGATTATTTTATAACCACTTGCTTAATTTGAAAAAAAATTCATATTTCACCCATAACTTTAAAATTTTATCAATTTAACCATTTACTGAATAGAAAAATTGAATACTTTTATTTCATAAAATTCGGGGTCTTACAATCTCCCCTCCTTATGAAATTTCGTCCCCGAAATTTACGTACCTGGTATTTCGAAGAGTTGAGAATACCTTGCTTGCATTTCAGATTCCATCTTCCTTATCATCATGATTTTCTCCATTGCTCATCTCCTGTATTTCAATATCTTTCTAGAATACAGCTTCAAAACAAGGGTTAATTTAATAAATTAACATATCACATAATATCTCGATATTATGACTGACCAACAAATAAGCTTAGGTAGGACACACTAGCGAAGGATTTACTCATCTCTCCCCTCCTAGTAATATTCCCCGATCTCCGCCAAAGATCATATCCCTAAGCTCTGATACCACCTGTGACAACCCCAAAATAGGTCCATTCCACCCAACCCATTCTGAGTCGTCAAATACATGGTACAGAAAATAACTACAACTTTATTACAATAATTGTCGTGCAAAATACAACAACACATATGCTGTGAGTTTGGATACAAATATATACCAAATGTGACTCATGTTCCAACCGTGGACATCACCTCACAATAACACCTTACATAAAGGTATAGTCAAAAACTGTTTTAGAAATTAGAATCTTTGGGAAGTGCTCAAGGAAACCTTCGTACATGGGAGGCCATGCTTCTAGGTTGTGATAGATATCATATGGCCACAGAATTATCCTTGGTTTACCCAATAGACCCCAAAGAAAAACGAGAAGATTACTATCATATTCTTCCCAATGGTGAGTCTTCTCTTGACTTATCATTATCTCCACTGTCTCTAATTGAGAATTATACTTCAAACAAACACCAAGATTATATAGGTAGTGCTCGTATATATACCCAGCAAGTGGATGAGCACATCCCTGTCTTATGATGACACGAGGTTGTATGTCGTTAGACATCTTGTATGATAGTGGCCAACCACCCTTCCAACGTTGGGTACACCTTACCCTATTGGATTCACCAAATAAAACTACTAAATGAACTTTTCTATACTGCTTCGGGAGAACAACCACAGCTAGAGACCACCGTTCTATTTCCCCGTTACCCTCGCTCGACCCAGCTACACTCTTATTACCTGAAAGGAATTGTGAAGCAAAAGGGTGAGCACAACTAGCTCAGTAAAGAATATCATGACTAAAGATAATTCAATTATCAATAGCCTTCATCAACAATAAATCAGAGATTTAGAACATATGGTAAATGATAAAAATTTCAACCATAGTTGCAGCGGAACGAGCAATCCATTAGAAGAGTCAAATAGACCATAAAGTCCATTATCTCTTCCATGTTAAAAATCCACCAACAATGTTTTATCCATGTAACATCACTCAATAGTTCCTTTCCACAATCATATGAATAACTCATAATCATAATTGTGACTCTAAATTTTTCTTCGCACCCAGGACGAAGAATATTTTCATCACCTGTCTTTACCTGAAACATCAAAGATCATGGTTATACCAAATCACAGTTCCTGTTCATAATCATGCTAATAAATCCATCTTCGCACTACGGTCAAATATCATCAATAAACCATCTTTGCACTACGGCCAAAGATATTCAACAACAGTTCATCTTCGCACTACATGCCAAAGATATTCATCAATAATTCATCTTTGCACTACAGGCCAAAGATATTCTACAACATGTCATCTTTGCACTACAGGCCAAAGATATTCATCTACAATTCATCTTTGCACTACAGGCCAAAGATATTCATCAAACAGTTCATATTTGCACTACAGGCCAAATATATTCATATCTCAAAGAAATATATAATCATTTCAGAATTTATATAAACAATAATTATAATCATGTTGATCAATTCACCTTTGCACTTAAGCTTAAGATATTCAATTATAAATTCAATGGTCATGATCATACCAGTCACAATTCAACTTTGCACTACAGGCCAAAGAGAACCCTAGTCATGATCATACCAATAATCTACCCATCTTTACACTCCAGTGAAAGAGAATTTCAACATCAGGGTTATAAAAATGTTATATATGATAGATAAAAATAATATGATCAACATATATTTAATCTCAAGAGTAATATTCGTAACTCATAAATAGTAAATCGTGAATAGTAACTCATGAATAGTAACCCCGACACAAAAGATAGAAATTCCATAATAAAATCCATACCAATATTTCGGTATAATGATATTGAAAGAATAACATTACTTAAATTTATAAACAATTTATTTTAAATTGTTTACACTTTACTAATTAATGCATTTAATCATCATAAAATGCCAACTCTTACAATTTCATCATCAATAACCAAAACCCTCATCAAAAATCTGCATATACCTCATATAGGATTCTCAAGCCATAAAATCCTATTTTCCAATTTTCTTTCTTCACAAAACATATTTAATTCATTTACACATAACTAGACTATTTTCATGAAAAATACAAATCAGTTCCAAAAATATTTTTTTTCTGGGATTTAGCATAATATAGTCCCATAGTGAACATATATTTTTCTCAGAATTTTTATTTAAAAGTCATTTACTATTTTTCATATGGCCAAAATAGCCGAATATTTTAGACATTTATCAAAAATTGTCTTTTTGTCTAAAAAAATTCTGAAATGTACAGAGTATACTTCAATCATATCCTGTACTCCAAGAAAAATTTCCATCAATTTTGGAGTTAACCAAAAGGAATTATTAAGCGGTTACTTTATAAAATATCTTTTCTCATAAAATTCATAACCCTTCAATCTAGTACATTTCAAAAATCCACCATTTTGGATACAATCAAGAAAAA